>WOVY01000585.1:0-692500 GCA_013436015.1 Rhipicephalus annulatus
GAAAATGATGTCACCTGGCAAATCGTCTCCGGGCGTTTCTATTTACTACCCAAAATTCACAAGACTAACAATCCCGGCCGACCCATAGTTTCCAGCAACGGTACTGCTACTGAAAAAATTTCTAGTTTCATTGACTCTCTGATTAGGCACATCCCACAATCATTCCCATCATACATCAAAGATACCAGCCACTTCCTTCGAGAAGTCTCAAAACTTGTGGTACCTCTAGATTGCTATTTGGTCACCATGGATGTCTCATCACTGTACACAAACATTCCCCACACCGAAGGAATCGCCGCCACAGTCGCCGCCTATGGAAAAAGTAAATCGACGAGTGAATTCGACGAAAGCGGCTTAGAGGTGCTCCTAAATCTGGTACTTAAACATAATAACTTTGAATTCGACCAAAACCATTATCTGCAAGTGAACGGAACTGCCATGGGAACCAAAATGGCCCCAAATTACGCGAATATTTTCATGGCCTCTTTAGAGATTCCTTTTCCTCGAAAAATTCTCCATTCAAACCTATATTTTACCGACGCTTCCTCGACGATATATTCTTCGTGTGGGCCGATAGTGAACATAATCTTTCCAAATTCATTTCGGTTTCAACTCCGTGCATCCTTCGATAACATTCACGCACACGTATTCGCAGAAGAGTGTTCACTTTCTGGATGTCACTGTATCACTCAGTGGCACCACCATATCTACTTCCCTGTATAAAAAACCAACAGACCGCCAACAGTATCTGCATTTCCATAGCAGTCACCCCCATCACTGCAAAACAGGTGTTCCTTACTCTCAAGCCCACAGATACAGAAGAATTTGCTCTGAAATCACGCAATTTGACAACCCACGCACAGGAATTGAGAACAGCCTTCTTGCGTCAAAAGTACCCCGAAAAAATAATTGACAATGCAATTGAGCCGCGCTCGCTCTTTGGACCGAGAAATCAACAATGGGAGAAAAAGGTGGGAATAAAGATGATATAACTTCAGGGGCAAATTTAATCCTCACATACTGCGCCGCCGCCCCTCGGGTGAATTCTATACTAAACCGCCACTTCAACATACTTAAACAGAGTAGTCGCCTCTCTGCCATTTTTCAGACTCCGCCCAAGGTGGTTTACCGAAGAAATAAAAAGCTGAGGAGACTTACTGGTCAGGGCGAAAACACACAAATCCGACCAGAGCCGGAAGAAACTGTGATCATCTACTTCATCTATATATATATATATATATATATATATATATATATATATATATATATATATAGTTTCTTCCGGCTAGCGAGTTTCTTCCGGCTACCGTAATAAAAGTTATAAACTTCGAGAATAGTGCAGTATAGGAAACAAAACAATAAAATATTTATTTAATCCTAACAGTTTCGGCTGGTGGACCAGCCTTCTTCGGAGGATGTAAGTGAAATGATACAAGTTCCCGTAGCAGAGGGTCACCCTCACAGTTTAAAGGTCCTCCAAAAAAAAAAAGACAAACGGGCGAACGAGTGGTAGCAACAGACAACAAGAAGCAGAAGGAAGGAGAGGAACTAGAAAGGAGCGACGGAGAGCTGCCGGAAACGAGCGGGTAATTCTGGCATTGTTACTGGGTATAGGTTAAGACGCGCCGCCAGCGGAGGCGACCAAGAAAATGGAAAAATGTGGAACATGTTGCCGCTTACTCGCATCCTACACATGGATCGAGTTTAAGTTCACGTGGTTCGCGGCGCGCCCGCGGCAGCGGGCCCACACACACACACACCACACACACACACACACACACACACACACACCACACACACACACACACACACACACACACACACACACAACACACACACACACACACACACACACACACACACACACACACCACACACAACACACACACACACACACACACACACACACACACACACACACACACACACCACACACACACACACACACACACACACACACACACACACACACACACACACACACACACACACACACACACACACACACACACACCACACCACACACACACACACACACACACACACACACACCACACACAAACACACACACACACACACACACACACACACACACACACACACACACACACACACACACACACACACACACACACACACACACACACACACACACAACACACACACACACACACACACACACACACACACACACACACACACACACACACACACACACACACACACACACACACACACACACACACACACACACACACACACACACACACACACACACACACACACACACACACACACACACAAGAAGCATACGACCCGCTCCAGCTTTCGGAAAATAATGGCCACGTTGGAAAGCTAATGTGCCCTCTCCCCCTCCCTCCACGCCGTTTGGTTCACGTAGCATCGAATTCGTTTAGTTTCACGTGAAACTAAACACAAGAGACCCTGGGACATAGCTGAAATCTGGAAGGGCGGTCCGAACCTGCGACTTTTGAATAACACGTTTGATGCTTAACGCGTTATTCGAAGGTTGCACGTTCGATTCCTGCCCAAGGCACGTTATCTTTTCACCCACTTTTCTTTCTTCACATTTGCATTACAGTTCGGTCTAATAACTTCCCGTATATTTTTTTTGGCATTATTGTCTGTTAGATAACATTAAGATTGTGTCAAAAAGACGGAAAACTGAAATACACTTCTTTCCCTTACTCATTAACGAGGGTCTCGTACTGGCAGACTTGGTGCCTTAGGTTGTATACGAGTGGCTATTGGTCAGCTGCTAGCTCGTAATAAGTTCATGTGCTACGTGACACCACACAGGCTCATAAAGAGTGTGCCACACTCGCCGCCATGGCTACTGAGGGCGCTGACTGACACTCCCATGTTTAAATTCACATATGTACCCAATAAAGTGGCTCAGAGGATGGCCGCCGTGAGAGCATCAAACACGTTATTCGAAAGTCGCAGGTTTGGTTTCTGCCCATGCCAAGTTATCTTTTCACCCACTTTTCTTTCTTCACATTTGCATTACAATTCAGTCTAATAACTTCCCCAATACTTTCTATAACTTTATTGTCTGTTAATATATATATATATATATATATATATATATATATATATATATATATATATATATATATATATATATATATATATATATATATATATATATACACACACACGATGAATGTCGCCGACGCTGGCAGCAGAACCCAGCCTAGAGTGTCCATATAATTGCTATCGCAATAATAAGTGCTTGCATCCCTCTGATAAGTTCTTTTCACTGCATGACACCCGCATCCCCGGCAATGAAGCTTCTTCTGAGAGCAGGCACTGGCGCCGTGGTCGGTGAGTGGTTATTGCAGGCAGTAGTGCGGGAGAGCGGCACGCGCACACTCAGCCGAGGTGGGAAATAGCGCCAGTGTTGCCATGGTGGCACCGCCTATGTGACTATAGTTTACTCACAGGGCACGACGTTTCCACCTTCATACACGTTTATTTAACACCATATAGCCCAATCAGTTCAGCTACAAAGTAAGGCATCTCGTCCATCGGCGCAATGGCTGCGGTTGCATGAAAACACAATTAGGTATGGGCCAATACAGATTTTCATCTTCGCACACGAACTCTACGTCGTGGTAGAGATGTGTCGCTGCACCTAAAGATGCATTAATGTGATTAATTAAGAACTGGTTAATTCACTTTTGAAATGTTAACCTCAAGGCTAAAAAAGATGTAGGACGTGACAATTTATACCAAAGCATGTTTTAGGAACACGAAGAAACACACGTAATTTGAGATAATAATAATTGAAATTCAAGGCCCCAACCGAGGCGATATCGAAACTTTGAGCGTCAGGCGCGCAGAAAATACATCCACTGCGCCACCGCAAACCGATACTTCACGTCAACTTTGGAGAGAGGAGGGCACGCTGCACCAGAATCTAGTCAGTAAAAACGGCAGGTAATAACAAAGATTCAAGTGCACCACTTATTATTTGCATTCGGTGTGTACTGTGCTTACCTGTTTCTTTCATAAACTCTAAAAAAGCGCAAACAACTCGATCGTTTCTCTGCCAGAAGCAGCAACTTGCTGGCTGCCCCATAGTTTTAAGCTGTACAGTGAAAAATAGAAATCTTTTGCACAGTGCAAAAGAAGACAAAAAAATCATCACGATGTCTTAGCGAACTCAGCTCGCACATGAACATCTCGCCAAAACACACCGCACGAAGAACACCCTGCAGAAAACGAAACTGAAACTTCGTGGAAAAAATACCTGCTCTGTAATATTAACTCTATGCCTGTAGTCAATTATTTAGGATAATTTTTCTTCTTTCTTGTAGGGCTTCGAAGTAGAGAACACGTATTTACAACAAAGAAAACAGAAAATTTGCATATCTTAACCTGCTCATCACCGTTCCTTCGTCAACGCTTTCACAACAGATTAAAAAAAACTACGTATTTTAGTTCAAAGTTTTTTTTCTTTTCAATTAATCCCACGTGCGTGAGTATGTATGTAAACTCTAAAACCACTTTTCGGAGCCCCACACACTCACGAACACAAGAACAGACTTCGATGTTCCATCGCCGCTGTCAGCCATGCCTTGAGCTATTTCTATCCCCCCTGTGGCTCAATAGCACACATTCTTTCCACGCGGCCTTTCACTGCTGCACTGAGGATTCAAAACAAGCGCTGCAATCGCAGCATGCCTCCCTGCAGCCGCCGTGGCATGCCGCCCATTTCGTCATTGCACGACCCAAAGAGCTGCTTCTGCTCACCCTGTATTTATAAACGTATCCGCGGTGAGCGAAGCAACGAAAAAGCCTGTGCGATTGGATTAGTTCCATTTGCGCGTCTAGCAATAATTCGTTCTTGAATAATGCACTTCATGCATCCGAAATAGTGCTCTCAGGTTATTGCCCGCGAAACTTATTTTGCAATTTCTTGTTCGCGTTTTGTTTGTCCCGGACTGTACGCTATATGAAAGCAAAGCAATGTTGATGGCCTACCAGGAGGTCCTCAGCGCTTCCGCAAACATGTAGCAGCTCACGTCAGGCTTGCGAAAGCCTGCAGCTTATCCACAAAGGGCGATGCGAGCGATAAGGGTGAGACTGTTCTTTACATATATGGTCATGTATTGAACTCGTGCTTCACATATGCACAGATTTTGCCATTATTCTGGAACTGCTCGGGTCCATTTCGTAAAAGAACGTCAACAAAATGAAGAGTTATGATTCAAGCACGGGACCTGGACAAGGTGTGTTTACACTGAGAACAGTTGTAACAAGCTGGATATTTTTGTCAGCTGACTTGAGATTTGAAAGGACGATGGCGAAAGACGCAGCAAATGTGAGAGCAGAAAGTATACATTTGGATAAAAAGATAAACCATTTTGAGCTTTACGCGTGCGAAAAATGGAGGTGGCCTCTGGAAATAGAATTGTATTAAATGATCTAACAATTTTAGTACATTAGCCTGACCCTGACACCATCTGCCAAAGCGTGTCAAATGACATAGCCAGTGGCGTAGCCAGAGAGTGCCACAGCGCCCCCCCCCCCCTCCCCCGAAGTGTTTTCTTTGCCATGGCAAAAAACGTCATTCGACTACATCTGCCTGCCAGGCACCCCCTCAAAATCAAGAGAGTGCCACGCCCCCTCTGCCCCCGAAAAGAATGTCTGCCTACGCCCCTGGAGGCAGTGGCACCATTGGCTGGAGGGGTCCTTTGACGGCGAAAAGCCGCACTGCAGCTCTTGACTTGTACATGCAATTACTTGTTTGAGAACATAATTGTGCTCTCTCATATATGCACGCGAAACACACGCATCAGACTGCATTGTGCTTTCGTTTGGATCGTGAGGCAAAACGCTGGAGGTGTACTTATATTTAAGCGCACATTAAATAACCGCAGGCATTTATTCTCGTCATCATATTGTAGTTTTGGGACGTACGTAAAACCCGAGCAATTATTATTATTATTATTAAAAATGCCCCTGGGTGACCACACTGGGGCTGTTCTCAGCAACATGCACGCTGCTCGAAGTAATTCCAGCGCGGCCACCGTGCGGTCTGGAAGCGCACGTGTCCCGCTCGTGCGACCACCAAGAGGACCGGGCTCAAAGTGCGGACAAGTCACACCGCAAATGGCCCGCCGGTGGCGGGGGGCCCTTGGACAAGGGAGTGCATCGCCGCCACCACGGTCGACGACCCGCGCAACCCGAAAGCATCGCGGACACTGCCGCAGGCTTTTCCAGAGCAACCCAGGGCCGAGGAGGAACGGTGTCTTTCCACACGGATGGCGGCGTCGGAAAACGATCCACTCGGCTGCCGCTCGAGCCCGGCCCAATTTTTTGCGGTGACCAAAAAAAAAATTAAGGACATCACATCAACAAGATACGTAAAAATTTACTGTTCGCAAACATTGGAAGTGTGGAAAGTCACGCAGTCGACAAAATGCTTATCTCTGACAGACCGACAACTCCTGAAACAAGCAATATTAATAGGACGAGGAAGGCAGTCATGGTCTCTGCTAACTTTCTCTCTCTTTTTTTTCGTTTTGTTCAATTTTTTTTTCTGTAGATTAGCAGGAAATGTCACAGCGAGCTTCGAGTTACCGAGGACTGGCACTCTGAGCTGGTTTTAGAATTACCCGTGACTGCAAACACACAGACTCGTGAGTCGATTCACAATTTACAACCCGTTTCGATACATGTCATTCGAACACGAACCCTGAAGCTGCACGCTTCCAGTGTGCCAGCTAGTGTGCTGGATGTGCGAAAGCGCACCGTGCGGACACTCTGGCAAGGCCCGCAGCGTGCATTCAACAGCTTGGCGGCAAATGAATTCGCCAAGAGAGCCGAGCATCTTTCTTTTCGGGATGGTGGCAGGTATAGACCCACTTGCCTGCCACCGCTGCCCTTGCCTCGCGTCAAAGAAGTATAGGTACAATTCCCTGTGAACCTAATTGCGCATTTAACTCAGCTGCCCTTGTCTCACGTCAAAGGAATATAGGTCCAATCCCGAAATTTTAGAGCCAATGAAGCTAAAATTAAAAAAAAATAATAGTTATTCAAATACGTGACGTCCTACCGACATTCAGCTGCTGAGACTTCGGCGCGAAATTGAAAAAAAAAAATGAAACATAATTTCTTACCTTCATTATTACCTTGTAATTACTGAACCTACGACTGCAAAATAAATAACAGTTTTTCTTCAACAAATAATTTATGACTCTGAACTTACTTAGTGCCTCCATTCAGAATTTCCCTTATCTGTAGGCATACTACAAAGGGGTATTCGCGGAATGCCATATATCAATGGTTCCGTCAGAAAATGCCGCTGATCGGCACAAAAATATAAACAATCTTTCTCCGGACAATGGCCGAACGTTACGTTTCGGATGAAATTAAGGAGTTAAATAAGATTAATGTCCACCCGAAAGTATGCCTGGATTTTTATGCCAGAAGCCGGGATTTCTAAAGATGGATCTGGGGCAGAGAGGGATGCAGCGCACTTTTTCTTTTGCTTCGCACATCAATAGCTGCATAGTGCTTTCCTTCACGGCCAAGGAAAATATAGAACCACTTGAGCCTTGCATTCCTAGAGTCGCTACGTGTTCCAAGCATAGAAATCCTGTCGCTGCCTCTGCCATGCTGGTTCGCTGGAAACAAAGACTCCCAGTTGGAAAAAAATTTATCCCGGTCCGAGCCCGACCACGCCAGTCATTCTGGGGTGGAATGTTTCTCCTAAAGAAAGCAAACAAATATTTCGTAGCTAAGCGATATTGGATGTGCTATGTGACCGTTGTTTCCACACCCACAGAACTCACTGAGCCAGATATCATATCCATATCGCTCAAGGAACATGCGCTAAGCCACTCGGTGCCTTACTCCGACGTTCTTGACGCTCGCGCGTGCTGTGGTTACGTTTCGTCACGCGAGATCGACGATGCAGTTCACCACGACATGACGTGAGAATCAGCGCGCGGTGTGCACAGAGATTTCAGCAATTATACCCTTAACCCACGTTTGTTCCCTGACCCACTTTGCTCTCTTCCTGGCGCTTCAGATCACACCTATCATTCTCCTTCTTTGAATGTTGTAAGCCTCCAGGTTTCTGCTCCGTAGGTAAGTACCGGTAAGATATGCAGCTGTTATATTCCTTTCTATTGAGGAATATTGGTAGACTACCATTCATCATTTGAAAATTCTTGCCGAATGTGTTTCACCCCATTCTTATTATTCTAGTTATTTTACCCTCATGGTTCGAATCCGCGGTTACTATACCTGTCCTAAGTATAGACTACATAAGTTTCCAGTGTCGCCACCTATCACAAAGCGTTTTTCTCTGCCGAGACTGTTGCGCGTTATTCTACTTTTATGCATATTAGTCTTCAGACCTACCCTTCTTTCCGTGTCCAGTTCAGAAGAAGAATAAATGGGCATAGACCGGGTAACTGACTGATTTCCCAGAGAAGGCAAGCACGCGAGGAGAAGACAAAGTTAGGTGGGCAGATGATATTAAGAAGTTTGCAGGAATAATGTGGCAGCAGAAAGCACAGGACCGGGGATTTATTGCCGGAACATGGGTGAGGCCTTAGCCCTGCAGCTGGCGTAGTCAGGCTGATGATAATGATTCACAGAGAAGTGTTGTGCGACTAATGAGATTCTGTGCACGCAAGCTGGTGACAGCTTTACCAAGTTGGCATATAAAGGCCTGTCCAGACCAAATTGACTCTGTATACCCCTGGGCCACAGTTTCAAGCGACGCGCCGCTTGTCCTTGGAAGCTGCCCGGCACGCCATAGGTGCTCGCTCACTTCCGCGCTAGTGTTCGAGCGCTCAGAAAAGAGGCGCGAGGAGCTCGAGATTCCTTTTGCGAGTTGCGACCGAGCTATAGATGCGCTTGTATCGCGACTTTCTCTTTCTGTGCCGTACGTTTGCAATTGCATAGCATATTCAACCTTCGTTAGTGGTCGACAAATTGCCCCGCCGCGGTGGTCTGAACCCGCAAGTCGCGGGATCGAATCCCGCTGCGGCGGCTGCATTTCCGATTGAGGCGAAAATGCTGTTGGCCCGTTTGCTAACATTTGGGTGCACGTTAAAGAACCCCAGGTGGCCCCGCCGCAGTGGTCTAATGGCTAAGGTACTCGGCTGCTGACCCGCAGGTCGCGGGTTCGAATCCCGGCTGCGGCGGCTGCATTTCCGATGGAGGCGGAAATGTTGTAGGCCCGTGTACTCAGATTTGGGTGCACGTTAAAGAACCCCAGGTGGTCGAAATTTCCAGAGCCCTCCACTACGGCGTCCCTCAATCATATGGTGGTTTTGGGACGTTAAACCCCACATATCAATCAATCAATCAGAACCCCAAGTGGTCGAAATTTCCGGAGCTCTCCACTATGGCGTCCCTCATAATCATACCGTGGTTTCGGGACGTTAATCCCCAGATATCAATCGATCAGTGGTCAGCAAATCAAGTGTCCCTGAAAGCAGTGAGCATGCCTAGAGGTAACCATTCTATGACCCAAGCAAATGCTGAGAAGTCATTAAGAATTAAAAAAAAAAAGCGAGAAAATGAGCCCGGTTCAGTGTGTATACATGTCGTGGCACTAAAAAAAGCAGGGCGCGGCCCCGAGCGGAACGCGAAAATGAAGGTTCATATTGGCGCCCAACACAGCGGTCTGGAAAGAGAAACGCGGGCCGCACGAAATAAGCGCAGCACAGCGGCCCTTGCAGTCTCACTTGGCAATCTGCCTCTCCCCGCTCCAAGGTCAGAGCGGGGACACCTTTGCTAAATGCACAGTGTTTGGCAAAACGCTTTGGCAACATCCTGCTGAGGCCACCCGGAGCACTCAACCTGCGGGGGCGCAACACTGAAAGGGGATAAGAAGCGATTAAGTAATAATAATAATAATAATAATATTAATAACATGCGATTATGAGGCATGTCGTGGCACAAGACCCTAGAATAATTTGGGACGTCTAACACGCACCCCTCAATTAAGACGATAGTTATAGCGCAAAAGCAGAACGACGACAAGGGACACAAAGGTCGCCGTTCTGCTCTCGCGCTATAACTATCGTCCTGTCATACCAACTAGCCCAAACCGCCACACTCCTAAATTAAGGCCCACAAGCGTTTTTCAATCTCATCGAAATGCAATCGCCATAGCAGTGATCTCGTGGCTACCATGGCGGTTCAAGACATGACTCTCATGAATGTCTCGATATCCGTGAGAAATTTAAGATGTGCCAGAGGCAGCTTCAAACGTGAGCACAGCTAAGCTCAGGCGACTCTTACGGAGCCGCAAAATGTAGCCCCGCCGACAAACATGCTTCTCGCGTACCGCGGTCAACTACTTCGGGTGCGCGAAACAAGCGCCGAAATTTTCGCTTAAATTTCTGCAAAACTACCCCGGTCAACAAATATACACAAAACAAAAGCGAGGTCCCTCGTCTACGCCGAAATGCACATAGGTGACGCTAGCGTGCGATATCAAGCGCTGCGTGAAGCAACCGTATCAGGAAATGCCGTGCTTTCCGCAGAGCTCTTATGCTATGCAACAAAGCCAGGGCTGCGGAAGCTCCAAACGGAACAAACTCAGCCTCTCTAACATCTCGCTGTCTCCCGACCACGTTACGTAGGGAACTTCATGCAAGCACTGTCACTCAATTTAGAGAGTACTTGGTAAAGTGGTCCGTAATGGGACGGCGCGCATAACGGCTATGCATCACAAGTCGCATGCAGTAAATCCGCTCGTTGCCAAACCAGATCTAGTGAGTCATTAGAGCGTAGAGTCCGCGTCGCTACTGTAAGCAGGGGAGGGGGTCGCGTAATCGACGAAAGCGCGCTTCGTTGCAGTGGGGCAGTTGCTACGGCGTCCGCGCTATACGCGACCTTGAAACTGTCATGCAACGTCGAAGGGACACGCCGAGCTCACCAACGAGCGAGCGTACGCTGGCCTCCCGAAATAGGCGGCCGCGTATTCTCGGAAATAACCCGCGATAGGGCGGCGAACAAGCGAATGCGCGCAGGCACTAACGTAATGAAGCCCGAATCAGTGAAACCGCGCTACGGTGGGCATGATCTCCCTCCTTCTCGCGCGTATCGCACGCTCAATGCGATCCGCACCCGGAGATGTCGATAACTATAGTCGCGAATGACGCGCGCCGCAGCGTAGCAGCTGCGGGAATTGCACAAGACCGAAAAGTCCACTCGAATTGTTCGCGAGACTAATTATTACTGGCACCACCAAAATTCCTCCAATGGAGATCATTTCGGCGGCGAAGAAACCCTGTGTGGAATCCTGCCCCGTTCGCGACGGACAGTCTGCTGGAGAAGCACGCTCGCCAAGGCTGGCTGCGCGGACCAGGGAACGCCCCGGAACCCCCTCCTTCTTCGCCCCCCACAACAGCCGAGCTGGCTAATCCGTTGGCGCTCTCCGCGCGGAGCCACTCGTGCTGCTCATATGCGGGGAAGAAACAAACAAAACTAACGGCGTTCCGTCACTGCATATGAATCGAAGGCATCAGCGACAATGAATACAAATACAACTACACGTAAATCAAGCAAGCGTTTCTAAGATCATGCATATATCTTTTGGGCACACAGAGTGAACGAAATTTCACTGCATCCATTAAAAAGCACTGTGTAGCACGATGTACTACATGATTTCACTAAAGTTGGGTCGACCGAAATCAAAGCTAGATACAAGACGTATCGATGAAAAATTACCGTGTTGGACCTTCGAATGACCCAAACTGTAGCGGTCACCTCCGCGCCGTTACCGGGCAAGTTAACGCTAACTACATGGGCTTACCCTTGTCAAAATGATGTTCCTAGCGAAGGCAGCAGTCGGCACTGGTCAGCAGGAAGACTTGCAATGCATTTAGTACTCGAAAAACAGCGTCAGTAGGTGCCACAACAAAGCGTTCCGTCAGCTAGCGACTCTCGCACAGTGAACACACAGCTGAGGCAACTTTTTTGCTATTGTTGTTGTTGCCGAGCGCTCGACAGTTGTCAAGGGGGGACGCTACGATTGGCCGTAGGTGCCCTGGGCAACCAATCAGCGTCGACCAGCTGATCGTAGGTCACGTGATGACGCACGCTCCCTGGAGCTCACTTATGACGGCAAAAACACAACGGCGAAAAAAAAAAAAATTGAGAGAGGACTGGCAAAGAGAAAAGGAAAACCTAGAGAGAGAAATGAAAAGTAGATAAAAACGCTTTTCAGAAGTTCGTTTTCCGTCGGATGTGACGTTTTAGGTAATTGCGAAAAAACGTTTATTGAAAATGTGCGCAACGCATTAAATAGCACCGGTTTAATAGCCAGCTGTCGTCGCATATTTATTATATATATATAGAATGTTGACTTACAGGAAACACTGCGGTCAAACGTTCACAAACAAAAGAGCACGTCTTTTTCCGGGTGCTTTCTGCTGCCGCATTGGCGCAGTTTTCGTGTCAAGGCCAATTGATTCCTCCGCACAGCGCGAAAGGCTCAGTTCTACGGGCGCAGCTGCTTCTCGTGGTCGGAATCTCCGAGCCCCTTTCATTTTCCAGCGACAGGCATGGCTCATCTGGACAAGCTGAGTACTAAGGAGTTGGAGGACATCCTCTGCCAACTCTGCACCGACGAGAACATCAAAATCGCCGCCTCGGGAGACGACGACTCCAAGAAAAACCTCGCCAAGAGCGCCGGGTCAGCCATCGGCGGCAAGATGCTCAACAAGCTGGGCGGATTCGGTTCGTATCTCGTCACTAGTTAATTCCCCCTACACCTTCTTTTTTTAATAGAACGCGCGGTGGCAGTTACGGGTGATGGTACATCACATTGGGCTTTCACTTGCGCATGATGCGCCTGCATTCCTAAGATGTGATAGATCGACGCACTTTGCTCGCGCCTCGTGACCTTTAGCATCTTCGGTGCGTTTTCAGTGACAGATGAGGGTCAGTTCTTTGTGCACCGAACCCAGGAATGTCGACACTGATTAGATAATTTAATACTGTGACTCTGACGCGGTTCTGTTCTGGCCACAGAGCCGACGACAGAAACGTTGCTGTGGACACGCCCTGTGGTATCTGGCGGTCTCGCTAGCTTTTCCACCAGCGTGGAATCTGGCAACCTCTCTCTCTTTTAAAAATAAATCTTTGCTACTACTACTACGACCCGAGACGTTTCTTGTATTAAGCCGGTGTGAATTCTGTAGTTTTCAGTGCACCAGTAGAGGTTTTTATGTATTTTTTGTTTGCGTTTCAATTTAGCATAATTTGCTCTTCGGCCCTTCGCACCGAACTTACAGAATGCGCGCGACAATGAAAAAAAACAAAAACAAATCACCTCTGCGCCCTCCGCATCTAAAAAAAAAAAAGTAGTGCATTCGATCGCAAGTCATCGTCTCCAACCACGCCTGCTAGCATTGCACCAACGGTGGTTTTGTGATCCGTGGCGTAGCCATATGGAGCTTGTTCCCTTGCTGTATAATTTCATACCATCACAAATGTTTTGCGCGGTTTTGGGGGTGAGAGTTACAGAATGGTTAAGCGCACCTACAATTTCTCTCCCTGTTTTTTTTTTTTTTTTTGCACACTCTTGTTGCAGACGCACCTGTCGGACGAGCGCGTACGATGAGCCATTTATGCATGAGTACCAATCGTCTTCGTGCTCAATTCTGCTTGAAATATCATAAGACGTCATTTCAACATTGCATATCGTGCCCGTACGGTAATGCAGTCGCTGCTCCCTTGACCAACGAGTGCGCGCTTTTCCGTGTGCTTCATCCGATTGCCATGTGAATCGAGGAGCTGAAGAATGCTTCACTGAACGAGCAGGGTACGCGACTGTGAGATGTTACCGTCTGTATTTTTAGCTGTGCGGAACCTGTCTGCAGAATTTCTTTCCTTGCAGTATAAATGGAACGGGAGGGACGGTCGGGAAGGAAGCGACCACGTTGCTGCGAACTGTAGGAGACCCCGCCTGCGGCTCAGGCGTTCCGTTTGTATCGTCCAACTAAAGACGTTGCCGTGAAAAAAAAAAAAACTGAATATATCTGACAGATTTCTTCATTCTGGGCTGTGGCGCGGGAGTTCCAAGGCTGACGTCACAGCGTCGGCAGTGCATTTTGGGGATAGCCTAAAAAGGATTATAGTAGCGTCCAGGAAGCCTTCTGTGAAAGTCGAAGAAACACCTTTCTGTACTGTGGCGCGGCAGTACAAAAGCTGACGGCACAGCCTCGGCAGTGTATTTTCAGGGGGTCGCGCCTATGCAGCACAGCCCAGAGGGATTTGTGGCGGCGTCCAGGGAGCGTTCTGTAAAAACGTACTACTACATAAATGAGGCGTTTCTTCTCTGCTGTGACAAGAACTGTGAACGGTTGAGCACGGCGTGCCATCTATCGGTACGATGCGACTAGGACAGAGGCATAGGATAATGAAGGCGCGGCCCAGGATCGCATAAATGATGCTATCCACGTAACTTTCCGGAATGGCCTCGAGCTTCGCATTCCGTGTGACGAAACTCCGTCGGAGATAACGTGGACGATAAGTGGCGCGCCGACAATTGAGCGGATCGTTTGGCCGCCGCACCCTCTGCTCATCCCAGCGCGGCAACCGCACCTGAGTCACATTTTCACGGCGGAAATTCTCTCTTCATAAGTCGATGCCATGGTAATGTGGGTGTTCTCCGATGCCCTCGGGTATTTTCAACGCAGTACGTTTGGCGCAATTTATTTCTCTTCGATAATCGCAGAAAGAGCGCGGCTCGTTCGGCGCTTTTTATTTCATTCTTTTTTTATAACGGAGCTTGCACGATATCCCGCGGCTGAATTGGATCATTCGGCGGCTGACTTTTTCGATTGTGCACAGCGTGTGCGGTCGGGGGAAAAAAAAAGCCACGTATGCTGCTGCTTTTGCTCTGCACAATCCACGAGGCAGTTTAATTGAATTTGTTGTCGGATTAAAGGAATAAAAAAAAAAGGCGGGGGAGGGAGAGAGAACTCGCTCGCCGTGTCGGCGCCATTACGGGTATGGGGGGGGGGGGGGGGGCTGGAAGCAAAGCGACCGCCTCACTGGTTATGCATATCTCCACGTTGCACGGGAACAGTACAAGTGGCCGAATGGGAATAGGGACATTTAGCTTTTACGTATACTTTTTTTTAACGTTACCGTGTTACCGGAATACGGGATGGCGTTTACCGTTTAAACCGGAACGCGCGTTTGCTGCACTTTTAGCTCCCGATACGTAACCGTTTACGGTAAGCTGGCTGAAACAAGGTGATGGAAATTCGCACTTGACTTAATTTGAGGCGGCTGGAGTATCCTCAAAGCGAATATCGCGCGTAGGTGGATGCAACATTTATAGAACCTGCAGGTTCCATAGGCGTTGAGTGGATCGAAGGTGGATTTGCGGGACAGGGTCGTAAACGTAAGGCCTAGTCGGCGGGTTCCGTAAAGTAGTGGGCGAGGGTTGACTAAGGGCAGAGCGTTAAGCCAGCTTGAGGGGGGAAACCTGGTACGTGGGTGGGATATGTAGTCGCTAGGAAACTGGGCGGGCTCAACTGATGCGTAGGACGCCGCTGCCTCCATATGCAGCACCGGCGGCTGAACGCGGAAGGCAAAAGCGCGAGTTCACATTCCATGCCGACGCTGCTGCGGTAGGGACCAGGTGGGACAGATTGTTTTTTACTCGCCCGACGAGGACGCTCAAACAGAGGCGCACCGCGCGATACGGTTTTTTTTTTTTTAGTTCACGCATACCAGAGCGTAGAATACTACCGCGCAAACAGAACACGCACAAAAAGACACGGCGCTTACTAATAATAGCCTGATCCGCTTGCTTGTATAACGCGTTGACGAGCATCTTTCCACAGAGAATATGACGGAAAATGTTGCCAACAATTGACACAACCTTTTTTATTATTTTTTTTCGAATACATAACAAAGACCCCATAATAGTATGCCTTAGAATTGATATCACTCATGTGGTTTAATTTACATGCCTAAACAGCAGATCATCATGAGTCGCACCGCATGCAGATTGCGGGCGGGGGAGGATAGATAATTTAGGTCACCTAAGTTTCTAAGTTGGCATGAATGTTTTTTTTTTTTTTTGCATATCGCCCATATCGAAATGTGGCTGGGAATCAAACACGCGAAAAAATCGGAAAATATTCTGGAGAAGAAATGGTGTACGAAAGGCGCTGCTGGCTGCCGCCGTATGTGACCACATCCACATGAATTAATAGCACATATAACTAATAATATACTATCTAGGATTTTACATACCAAAACCACGATATGAGTATGAGAGATGCCGCCGCGTTAGGAGCAAAATAATAAATGAATGTTAGTGATATATATATATATATATATATATATATATATATTCAAAAAGCTTTTCCAATGGGCCAAACGTAATTGGGAAGAGAAGAGACACAACTTAGCGTTGCAAACCCTGACGAAGATCGGTCCACCGGTCAAAACCGTTGGAATAAAATTAAGGCAACCGCTAAGTTGTGCGTCTTCTATATATATATATATATATATATATATATATATATATATATATATATATATATATATATTCGCAGAAAATTGTGCACCGTAATTAACGCGATTAAAAAAGAAAGTTATTTCGTATAAGCATCGGCGAGCTGTATTTCTCGGGGTGTTTGGCAAACGAGAAACTACGTTATATGATTAAGCGGCGCGCCGTAGGTGGAAAGTTAATTTTGGTCGCCTTGGTTTCTTTGATGTGCACCTATAATCTGAGTACTCCTGCATGTCGCGTTCTTACATTTCGCTGCTAACGCGGCCATAAGTCGAACCCGCAACCTGGACCTCGACAAAACTGCGTTCTTTAATTGCGTTCGGTCTTGCAAGCTACACTCTATTCAGCTCCTTCACAGGGAGACGAAGGAAACCACGACCACCGTGGCATAGTAATTTGAATAAATGAATTGTATACGACCGATGATGATCGTTCGGGGGACAAGTTCCGATAACGTAATGATACCGCGTAAAAAAAAAAGCTTGCTACAGTATGAGTGGACATTTGGAAACAATGCCATCGGTTCGCGTACCATCGGGTTGGTCGAATCGGAGAGGGAACGACCTCAGCAGCAAATGCACAAAAATGAAAGTGACGCGATGACGTCATTCGCAATAAGAGGTTGCCATTGGTCCGCGGCTTTCCGGGAAGTAAACAGTTCCTTGAATGTAAGAGCAGGAGTCCTTGGTCGCCATTATGTTCAAAAACAATGCCTCGCCAGAACCTAAGCATTAAAAAAATTCAGTGAAAGATCTCACTGCGTATAGGGATGGAGAGGAATTGCCCCTCCCCCCCCAAGTAAAAGGTAAACGTGTGTAATAAGTAATAGGTCAACGCCCATAGGTAAACGTGTGCGCGCTGACTGCTCCGCTCGTGAAGACCTGTCGTGTGTGGCCCCTGAGCGACGGGCACGGTGTAGCGGTGGGCGGCGCGCTCCACACCGTTGCGCAGTGGTCCATTGTTGAGCAGTTTCCTTTTTGTAGCTGGCGTACTCGCGGCAGCGCGACTTCCGTTGCTTCACGACAGGTCGCACTGTTGGCGACGGCGGCCAAAACGACAGGGTCAATACTAGCTGCCTCTCACAGCTTCTATGAAAGAAAAAAAAAAATGCTGGATTCCGAGATGCATTTGTCTAAGTGAAACGGCCGTGCGACACTGCATTCACCCTCGTCGGGCATTTCTCCCTGCCACCGGTGTGTTGCTAACACTAAAGTGAAGCGATAAATCTGTTTATGAATTGCACTATGAGAACTCCAATGTTGTTCATTGGGGAAAAATCGAGTGAAGTATTTTTAAATTTCGTGCCAAAAGTTACGTCATGCATTTCAAGTTGCATTTTTCGTATTTTGGCGATATTTTTCTAAACTTGGCACGTCAAGTCTGTGGCCCTCTTACAAAACTATACTTTTTACAGATTAAGAATTTAATCATAATTACTAAATCTTAGTATACTTAATTTTTACAGATTAAGATTGCAGGGCCCTGTCGGCATCAGCAAACTCGAAGTCACGGCATTTGAAGTGGGAATTTCAAGGCGTTGTCGCTAACTGCATTATTTTTTTGCGCATTTTCTCGCTTATACCTATAGTCTTCTCACGGCAAGCGCGGCAGTGATTTCAAAATTGTGACAAAGTAATATATTAGTATGAGAAAAATTGTTTCTTTTTATTGTCCCCTTAAACCAGACTTTACATTACATTGCTTCTTTTAAAATGTAATTGATTGCAGTAGTCAGCTAGAGCCCTATAAAATAAACTGAGCATTTACAGAAATACAATAAATTAGTTACTTTATTATCTTATTCCCATAATACAATAACCAAACTTCATTCAAATTACCAGCGCCTTGCATGGTAGAGAACGCTGGATTTTTGTGGGAAGGCTGGGAGGCTTACCAGTGGCTTCTTAATAGTGTTACATATTGTTAACTTTCAACAGTTTGTTTCATAGTTGCAGTTGCCATAGGCGTGCGCACAAGGGAGGCATGCTGGCGCCCCGCCCTGGTCACCTAAGAGGGGGAGGGGGGCACAAACACAGACTTTTACATAGACATATCAGGGAGGGGACATAATATTAGTTCCTTACATTGACGAAAATAGGTAAGGGGGCGCTGCGACGAACCTTTGCTCCCCCCCCCCCCCCCCCGAAGGTGAACTCCTGCACACACCTATGGTAGTCGCTAATTATTTCATGTTTCCTTGTTGCAAGGCCTGCTGCCACACTGACAAATCTTTAATTAATGCATATGCTGGAGACAAGGCAGTATTTTAACGTAGGAACATCAAACGCACCAGTTCGTAGTTGTGCACTTATTTGATGACTGCCAGTTGGGCATATTGGTAAGTTCATGACGAAACAAGCGTCAATATGTACAAAGACTTTGAAAAGACACAGGTTAAAAGCTTTCTAGCAACTGAAGAATTTTTATTCTAGAACGAAAAATCTTATATATGCATAACACGTATGCACGTCTCCACAAACCATCCCTATTATCACCAACAAAATGAAACAGCGAAAGACCACTCCCGCAACCGATGGCATACAGCCAGAAAAACATGTGTTACGCCCCCCCCAAAAAACAAGGAAAAATCAAGAAAATAGAGTCATGTCCCAAAAAGTGAATTCAGGATCTGTTAGCAAAACAGACACCTGGCTGACATACTTGTCACCCCCTTTCTTAATTCGAAACACTTCCATTATTTCTCTTGTTGTCCACTTCTTATGCTTGTCAATTATTTGTGTGTCAGAAAGTTTTGGCTGGCAAGAGCGCTCCTTGCAGTGCATCGCGAAGTGTGAGTACGGGGGCCCCCTTTAGAGGACTGTGATGTTCATGGAGGTGCACGTTCAGGCAACGACTGGTTTGACCTTTTTCAAATGTGTACCTTCATGAACATGAGATTTCACTATAGGGGGCCCCGTACTCGCACTTAGCGATGCACTGAAAGGAGTGCTCTTGCTATCATATACACCTAGCATTGTGCAGCTGTGTGCAAACAAGTGGTACAGTTGCACTGAATCATGCTGCAATGCAGAAGATGAGGGGCTGGCTTAGTAAATCTTGAGTTTGCATCTCAGATTATTTATATCGTGCGTGTTAGAATGTGCAGTGAGACTATAGCAGATAAGCTAGACTAGTGCCCCAGTAATGTGTGTGTTTGTGTACATGGGCAGGAAGCATGTTTAGTGGTGGCTCCAAGGACAGCAAGGACAGCGGCAGTAGTGGAAAGGAGGCGGAGATGCGCCCGGCCGCCGATGTGATCAGGGAGCTGCCCGAGAAGGAGAAGGACGAGCTGGCTGACACCATCCAGAGCACCATCTCCAAATTCGGAGACTTCAAGGACCCGCAGGCGCTTCTGAAGCTCATCACTGAGAATGCAATGGTCAAGCAGCTCATCACTAGTGCTGTCAAAAATTTCCTTGGCAACTTCCTCAAAAGCGCTGGCGGAGGTGCCGCCTGAGTCCTGGGCTGCAGTTCTCCCCCTTACCCCGACCCTCTGCTCCTCAAGGGGGCAAGATAGCTGCGCTTGTTGGTGTTGTCTTCTTATTGCTTGCTCTGTAGCAGCTGCTTTCCAAACCACCTCCTCTCTGTCTTTACAGCCCAAAGCTGCTGCACTGCCTTTTTGCAGGGCAGTGTTGCCAAGCTCAGGAAAAAATTATTTCACGAGATGCCACCGAGCTTGCTTCAAGAAGTTGCAAATTTGCTCGTGTCCTGTGATGTAAACTTGCGCGCTCTTTCTCGTCCACATATCTTAATTTGCCATGTTACGTGCCGATTTCCTGGTTTAATAAGGGTGTGTTCATTTCTGGCTGGCAGGAGTATGATTATTCTCACAATACAGTTCGAGATACCACGAGATTGCGATTATTCCATGGGGCAAAAACATCTCGCTCAATCACAAAACACGGGATATTTAAATCCCGTGATTTTCCACAACCTTGCATTTTTTGAGTGGATGTTTTCGACAAAAAACTTTTTTCCTATCTTTAACATATTGTGTGGGTATATATATATATATATATATATATATATATATATATATATATATATATATAATACACACACACACAAAATTAACGGACCAACAAAACCTAAGTAGATGGCCCATAATATCTCAGGGACTGCATTAACAATGCTTTGCCATGCATGCTTGCACACGTTTACCTTAAGATTGCTTGTTTTGGTTGAAACTTTCATTGCCCTGAATTTCATTTTTTTTATATATGCAAACATTCATTATTATTAGGTGGTAAAATCCAAATAAAGTTCATCAGTCATACTGTGCCCATATAAAAGCAATACTTGTTTGATGTTTTCAGCAAATTAAAGTGAAAAAGAACAGCTTATTCTATGTACAAGACAGCATGCAGCACTACAGCCACGAGTACCAAAAGCTATTTTTGCTGAACCATTTGCCACTGTGACAAAACAGCCTTAACAAATACAGGAAACAAAGTAGTATTTGATATCTGTAAAATGTCGGATTGCATAGCTTTTTTGTTTATATTTATTTTGCTTGTTTTGCTGTGCACAGCCTCTTCTTCAATGGATACACTGCCATTGTTTGTGTTGGAGAGGAGTGAGCAATCGCACTTTCTTTTTTCTTAAAGGGACTGTCTACCGTTCAGAAAAGTTCGTCTGATTGTGGTGCAAATGACAAGATTGTTCATCATATCACCGGCAACAAGCATGCCTTTGTCCTATAAAAAAAAATATTAATTTTAACGTGATGTTGAAAGTCAACAAAAAATGTGGTAAATCTACTTGTAGGACAAGAAATCTTTGAAGGTAGACTTAATTAGCCTAAAAACAAACATCTACAACTTCAAATTGCATTTTACGCACTTGAGTCAAGCTTTAAGTTGCAGCAGAGACTAATTTTTGCTTTTTTTTTTCTCACGCATACAAAGAGGCGCCTAGTGGCATTGCCGGCAATGTGTTCGCTTGCCTGCATGCCTGCCTGCAAACAATGTTAACGCAAGCATGGCGTTCGCCGCCGCTCGGAACAACAAAAAAGTGTGTATGTTCTTTAAACGACCACTAAGGTATTTGTTTTATTAATAATATACAAAACTTGATGGAGCCTAGAAAAACCGCAGACTATATCAGTTTGCAACTTCCACCAGCAGTAATTGTCATCGCCTCCACCGACCAGTGTTGTGGATATTCATTCAACAATGGAAAGAGACTGAATGCAAATAGAAAATTTTTGTTGTAAAAATTTGTGCACACTTTCCAGAGAAACAGCTGCAAAGTTAGGCACTTCAGATGGTACGCTTTTTATTGCGACACAAAACAAAAAAAGCAATGAAGGACGGTAGACAGTGCCGTTAACAAAATGTAAAAAATGTTGACCGCCCAATTTAGCCTTTTGTGTGCAGCATAAGCATTGTTTATTTAATGTTGTTTACTGAAGCACAAAAAAATTTATATGCAGTTGATTTTATACAAGAAAGGCTTGAGAGTACTTGAGACACTAAGCAGTGTACAATCATGAACAATTGCAGATCGATTTTTAGTTATATTTGTATTATTGCTGGTTCATGTGTTGACAACCTATTTTCGTTTTGTTAATTAGGTTCTGCAGAACTGCATTGTTATATATTCATACATATGAAAATGTATACTGGCTTTATGTATACACCAAGTGCTGTTACTTTATGCAGCTATTGTGAGCACTCAAATAAAATGTCTACAGAAATTGCAAGCTCTTTCTTGTGTATGGAATGCGTTACACAGCAACAGGCACAGGAAACTGCTGCTGTAGTAAAGAATTATTAGAAGTGTAATTTACTCGTATAGTGACAGTGACAAAGAACAATTGCATATAAATATTGTGTAATGTATCATGTCATTCACATTAAATATTTCACAACTGAGTTTTTTGATTGATTTGTGGGGTTTAACGTCCCAAAACCACCATTTGATTATGAAAGACGCCGTAGTGGAGGGCTCCGGAAATTTAGACCACCTGGGGTTCTTTAACGTGCACCCAAATCTGAGTACACGGGCCTACAACATTTCCGCCTCCATCGGAAATGCAGCCGCCGCAGCCGGGATTCGAACCCGCGACCTGCGGGTCAGCAGTCGAGTACCTTAGCCACTAGACCACCACGGCGGGGCCACAACTGAGTTTTTTAGTAATCTGAAATGCAACACAGGTTTATATGGCACCAGTGGACTGTGACTTTATCACACAATTTGTGCTCTACATTGGCGCTGAGCTTGATCAGCTTACCTTCGTGTGCAAGCTGGCCTAGCTGAACACCTAAGGCACAGTATTGCACAATACTGTTCAATCACTAGGATGAACATCTGGAGAAGGTAAAAATGAGGAAAACTTATTGTTTTTTCTAGTATTTGAAAGCTTTAGTGTAGTAATGTCGTATGCCTTCACTGTCATGTCGATTTAGAGTGAATGATCATTTGAGGGAAGATATTAGCATAAGACCAAATGATTTCACGAAATGATTATTTTGTTTCGATTTCAAGAAATGAATTGGCAGCACTTGCTTGGCACTCATTGGGCTACAGTGCACTGGAAGCACAGGCTTCAGGATGGCTTGAACATGAAGGCACACACCAGCATCACCGTCTTCATTGCCTTTTGGTAAGCTGGAGCATCGAGGTGTTTTTAAGTAGCTCCGACATCATGCTCAGTTGGTAGGGGACCATTTATATGTTTGGTCCGACATCATGCCCAGTTGGTAGGGGACCATTTATATGTTTGGTGTCAGTGGAAAAGCTCGTTAAAGTAGTAAGATTTTAGGTGAGAAAGATGGGCACCGTCGCTTCACAGTATGGAAGTTGATAACTTGTGAGCCTGTGGAGGGATATCACAGGTGGCAAATTCTGCTTGATACAGGACTCTGTATGACTCAATGAAGCTCAATTGAAACTTCTCGCAAATGCCCACATGGCGTACAGCTGCGATATTTAGCAAGATTTTTGTGAGGATGGGTAGCGCTTCAGTAGTTGTCAGTAATGCGAGACAAAAAGCAGCAATCATGATCTGCGAGTAAGTTGCCAGGAGCACTGCGCGGGAGGGCGATATATAGCAAGAAATAGGCTATGCCAGTCGTGCAGCTGATTGGCAGCACTCAAGTGATTTCATACTGCACGTATGATCTATAGTGACCACTACCCAACGGTTTCTCGTGGTTAAGTCTGGAAAGGGCAATGCTAATCTAGCCTCATGAGATAAAACTGTTTGGTAGGGATTCTATAATTATGTACAGTAACAAATAAAGGCCTCTTTATAAGGTTGTGTTAAAAAAATGTGAGACCGATCTTTTAATCAAGCTCCTGAAGAGGGTCAGTCGGAAATTGACCGTATGTAAGTGAGAACTTCACAGGATGAGAATAAATACCTCATAAAATGCATATAAGCTGCCCAAATGCTGATGGATAAAATCAACCCTTAGGGGAAAGAAGATAAATTTATACATGTTAACTGAACTTGTTAATAGTCTGCTTCTGAATATGTACTGATGCGTAAGGCATGATGAAAGCAGCATGCACCTATGCAAGAGCAGGAAATTAGACATTTCAACAAATGCTCTTCTTTCTTCATTACTGGTGTTCATTACAAAATTTCTTAACAGCCAAATAATGTGTAAATTTTCCATAGCTTGATTAACCAAGAAGCTAGGTATGCTGCATGCCAGCTTTAATGGTACTTCCTGTAAATTTTTACTTTTCAAAAATGTGCTGAATATTGCCAAATATAACAAAAGATTACATATAGTCCTAATTTCATATAGTACATAGCACTGCACATGGAAGATTTACAATGACAATACTTTACAACATGTCAAAATGCTGTTCATTGATCGATTAGCTCTGGCATGGAAAAAGAGAGGTAAGAAGCTGTGTCTCATATGTAGTATTTGCGAACTGGTGGTGCTGCTGTGGTGTTGGACTTTTAATTCAGAGAGACCTCACAGGCAATACTGAAGAATTCTCAAGTATTAACAAAAGGGTAGCAAGTTTCATTATCAAACTAAACAAGCGATATAAACTTAGTGTAGGTGTACAACCAGACATATAATCATGACTGTGTAAAAGTGAACAGCGATACGAGGATATCGAACTAGCAATAAGACAAGGGCACACCCAGTACACCATAATCATGGGAGACTTCAATGCAAAAATAAAAATAAAAGAAAAAGGGGAAGGGGCAGTTGGTATTTATGGTATTGACTCTAGGAATAGCAGAGATGTTAGATGAATATCGTGGAGCAGAATAGCCTTCGCATATTAAACACTTTTTCCAAAAGCGTAAAAATAAGAATGGGGCGTGGAAAATCCCTAATGGACCAATAAAAGAACGAAACAGAATTTATTCTATGTTGAAACCCAGGCATAATACAGGACATTAATGTCATAAACCAGGTGAAATACAGTAACTATAGGTTAGCAAGGGTGAAAATAGCACTTAATTTGAGACCTCGAGGAAGATTACCTATAAAAAGCACCCAACCCTGATGTAATACGAATAAAATCAGGAGATTTTAAGATTAAGGTCCAAAACAAATATGCAGCTTTAAGAGAAGAAAATAACACTGACATCTAAGCGATCAACAAAGCAGTAACTAGACTGATTTCTGAAGCAGCTGCAAGTTGAAGAAGTGCCGAGACAAGAACTAAGCAAGCTTTTCGAATACACTAAACACTTAATAAAAAAATAGCAACACATGAAGGAGACTAACTGCATATCTAAAATAGAGTTGGCTGAGCTGACAAAGGTTATCAACAAGATGCAAGTCCATGGCATTCCTCAACATCCAAGCAATAAAAACCGCAGTAAAAAAAGGGTACTAGCGTCAGAACTGCAAAAAATAAACTTTGTATGGGAAGAAACAAAATGCACGCTCTCAAGGACAAGCAGGGAAATATAAAAAACTTCAATGACATAGTTTTGGTGGCAGAGAAATTCCAAGCTGAACTATATGGTTACAAATATAAGTCATCCAACATCGAGTGGAAGTAGCAACGAGAAAGACATGGAAGTGCCACATGTAACTACTTACGAGACTAGAAAGGCCATACGAAATACACCACGTGGAAAAGCAGCTGGCGATGACATAATGAAAGTAAATCAAATTAAAGATGCAAGTTTACTTGGTAGAAACTAGCTATGTTTTATACAAGATGGCAATGGTTCCAGCGAGCTGGAAAAATGCTAGCAAAATTCGAATTCACAATAAAGGAGACATGAAAGACTTGAAGAACTATAGGCCCGTCAGGTTACTTTCATTGATATACATAATATTTACAAAAAATAATCTCAAACAGAATAAGAGAAACACTTGACTTCAAACAACCCAAAGAACAAGTTGCATTGACAAGAGCGTACTCTACAATTGGTCACATTCATGTGCTAAATCAGGTAATAAAGAAAGCTGCTGAATACAACAAACCCTTTTACATAACCTTCAGACTATGAAAAGGCATTCAACTCATTAGAGATATCTGCAGTTTTAAAAGCATTAAATCAACAAGGAGTACCTAAATCCCCTGTGAATACCTTAGCTGACATCTACAAACACTCCACAGCTACCTGAATTCTTCACAAAAAAAGTGATTAAATTGCGGTCAACAAAGGAGTAAAACAAGAAGATAATACAACCCCCAATGTTGTTCATCGCATGCTCGAAGGAAGTGCTGCTTAGACAGCTAGACTGGGAGGAAACGGGAATCAAGGTAGACTGAGAATGGCTTAACAACCAACATATTGCAGACAGCATCATGTTTTTCAACAATAGGAATAAATTGCAAAAAAAAATGATTGAGAAATTAAGCCAAGAAGGTACTAAAGTAGGCCTCAAAATGAATATGGCAAAAACAAAAATAATGGTGTATGGTTCAGCAAAACAGAAAGAACTTAAGGTTGAAAACCATATATTGGAGTATATTCAAGAATACTTTCACCTAGGACAACTATTCATGGAAGAACCTAATAACAAAAAATAAATTCGCTGAAGAATACGAGTGGGCTGGATAGCATTCGACAGGCACTCTCAAATAATGTCAAGAAATCTGCCACTATAATTAAAGCAAAAAGTATACAACCACTTCTTACTGCTGCCAGTTTTGACAAATGGGGCTGAAAAATGGAGAATAACAAAACAACCAGAGCAAAAGCTGAGGACCTCTAAGCATGCAGTGGAACGTAGAATGATAGGAACAACATTGAGAGATCAGAGGACGGCAGAATGGGTAAGAAGACAGCAGTTGCAGATATCCTAGTTGACAGCAAGTGAAAAAAAAAAATAGACCTGGGCTGGCCGTGTAATGCACAGAACGAACAATCGGCGGACAGTAAGAGCAACCAAATGGTTACCAAGGGATGGAAAACCCAGTCAGAGAGGCAGATGAAGTGACGAAATTAGGAAGTTTGCAGGGATAAAACAGAATCAGCTCACACTGGATAGGCTAAACTGGGGATCATTGGGAGAGGTCTTCGCTCTGCAGTGGACAAACGCAGGCTGAGAATGCTATGGAGGGCACATCCACTAAGTTTGAACTGCTTCAGTTACCATATGATTCCATTATTTCAACAGGCAGTTATGCCAATGCACTTTATTTGCCTTACTGCTTCAAAAACCTCACTCTGTCTTTGTGATTGTTTAAAAAAATTTATTTTCATGTTCACTTTATTTCTGTAATATCTGATACTACCACCAGTGAGTGTAATGCGGTACAGAAAACATGATTCATGGACAGCGCACTGCAGCCTCATAACGTTGCCACTCGGTAACAGCGCAATGATAAATCTCAGTCAAGCCTTTTGTAGCAAGCAAGGGCATATGCACAAGTTTCAATCATTAAGGTACAGCATATGCCAAGCCAGAACTAATAGGAAAGGAACGAGCTACAGTGGCCCTAGCAGCAGTGCCTCACAGGTGAGTATGGTCTATATGCCCCATAGTTTTCACCCAAACCCAAGTTATGTATGGTTTATCAGAAGTAAGCACAGGTTCAAGTGCTGTGTCACAATACTGTGTTCCATTATCTACTAAGCATAAGTTAGTATTGCATTACAATAAATGTTCACGGGTGACACTACCACCACTAGGACAACATTATTGATGTCTGAGCACGGTCATGTTATGATCTGCAAGTCGGGCCATTATAGATCAAGTAAAAAAAAATAGTTGGAACATGACTAATTGTTTTTGTAGCTAATCCAAACTAATCAAGTACACGAGATTAAATAAAATAATAAAAGAACTTCTGCTATTTCTTTCAGTAGAATTTGGTAACACTCTAGTATTTAGGGCTGAATTAGTGTCTGCAGCATTTCTACAGATCGTGTCACTCTTAATCACGTGTTGGTTGTTAGAGCGTAACAGACTATTAAATGTGGC
Organism: Rhipicephalus annulatus; assembly: GCA_013436015.1. Taxonomy (NCBI): domain Eukaryota; kingdom Metazoa; phylum Arthropoda; class Arachnida; order Ixodida; family Ixodidae; genus Rhipicephalus; species Rhipicephalus annulatus. The sequence continues at coordinate 27,913 of WOVY01000585.1, forward strand.
ATCTCCAAGGTCGATCTAACCAAGGAGAAATTGAAAGCAGTGATTTGCTTTTTGTTTGCAGAAAGTTTTAAACCTGCCAAATTTCTTCACCAAATGCAAGTGAAGTTGTTTATCGCGAGGCAAGATTTCAAAGAGGGAATAACTTCTTGATGCGATGAGGGCAGATTGGGCAGGCAATCAACATCAAAGATTGAATACAACTTGAAATCTGTTGAAGGCATGGCAATAGAAAGCAGAAAAATCACAGGGGACAAATTTGCTATTACTTTACATGTCAGTCGTGGTTCAGCGTTTACCAAATCACATGACAAGCGAAATTTTTGGACAGTGTCTAAAAGGCAGCTTCTGAAAGAACTGTCAGTGCAGCATAAGGCTCAAATATTGGACATCTCTTGTAAACATATGGCCAGTTTTCGCAAAAGAGATAGACTTTTACAGAAAAATATTATAGTAGACCGAACTTGAGTATACCACCACGAACCAGAAACTGAGGCTGCGAGCATAATTTGGAAGCACTCACCTAGCCCAGAATTTAGCAAATTTAAATATCAACCGTCAGCTGGTAAGATTGCGCTGACACTATTCTGGGACATGAAAGTAGCGGTAGTCGTTACTTTCATCCCAATATTTATTTATTGATTCCTTAAAGGTCCCATAGGGACATTACATGAGGGGTGGGCATGACACGGCACTTGAAAGAAGGATAACAACATGGTAACGGCAACAGACTATGTACAGAAGTTATGGCGGCACTTCTATATAAGGGGTGCGGCACAATACTAGAAAGGAGGGTTACAATATCGTAGCGACAGCAACAGGATGGGTACATTAATTATGGGGGCATTACAATGGCGTGTTTGAAACGAGATTGGTCCATGATGGTAGCAACTTCAGCAGGTAGGTCATTCCAGTCTCGGGATGTGCGTATGAAAATGATTGTTGGAATGTATTAGTATAGGCACGTTCCGGATAGACTGCGTTAGCGTGGCTAGTACGGAAAATACGGTGGGCTAGTCGGATGTACTGATTTCTGAGTTGTTGCGAGTGGAAGAATTTGTGGTAAAGACACAGTCAAGCTATTTTGCAGCGAGATTGAAGTGAAGGAAAGTTAAGGTCTGCTTTTAACGCTGAAACACTTGAATAATGAGAGTAATCAGACAAAACAAATCGAGCTGCGCGATTTTGGACAGATTCCAGGGTGTTGATCAAATAAGTTTGGTAAGGATCGAAGATAGCGTTTGCATATTCTAATTTGGGCTGCACGAAAGTTTCATATGCAAGTAATTTTATTGAGGGAGGGGTTAGGCCAAGATTACGGCGCAGGTAGCCAAGAGCACGGTTAGCTGAGTTCGTTATGTGGTTAATGTGACAAGACCAGTTCAAGTCATGGGATATATGGACACCTAAGTATTTAACCGAGTCGGCAGAATCAATAGCAATATTGTTAATAGTATACTTAGGCTGCACAAAATTGTGGCGGCGGTGGAAAGAAATGTGCACAGTCTTTTGGACATTTAACGACATCAGCCAGTTATTGAACCAAACCTGTACGCGAAATAAGTCTTCTTGTAGCGCGGATATGTCACAGGTGCTACTTATAGAGCGATAAATGACGCGGTCATCTGCGAAAAGACGGACGTTCGATGTATGATATGTGGGGAGATCATTTATATATATGAGAAAAAGAAGTGGCCCCAGAACGATTCCTTGTGGAACACCGGAGAGCACGTGCGTGAGTGATGATGTATGCGAATTGACGTGGACAAATTGCTGGCGGTCATTTAGAAATGCGCTTATCCAGTTCAACACAAATGGGTCCAGATTAAGGCGAGACAATTTTAGCAGTAGGCGATTGTGTGGGACTTTATCAAATGCTTTTTGTTGATAGCTGGGGTTTAACGTCCCAAAACTACTATATGATTATGAGAGACGCCGTAGTGGAGGGCTCCGGAAATTCAGACCACCTGGGGTTCTTTAACGTGCACCCAAATCTGAGCACACGGGCCTACAACATTTCCGCCTCCATCGGAAATGCAGCCGCCGCAGCCGGGATGTATCAAATGCTTTTTCAAAATCAATAAAGATTGCATCAGTTGGAATGTTGCGGTCTAGGCATGAATGTACCTACGTCATGAAGAAACATGGAAAGCTGAGTGTCACAGGAATGATCTTTACGGAAACCATGCTGATTAGGATTGAAGAAATTAACGGAAGGCAAGAATTTGGCAATGTGTGAATACTATACATGTTCCATGATTTTAGAGCAGACACTGGTAATTGAAATCGGTCGGTAATTATTGGGGCTCATATAGGTAGGACTGTGAACCATAAGGACTATTGTTATGCGTTTCTAGCTAAAATGAAGCATGCAATAAGATCTCAACATCGTGAAAAACTGCAAAAAGTTGTAATTGTGCAGCAAGATAACACTTGGCCACACACTGCCAAATGGATGACCAAAACAAGAAAATATTCGAATTGCTTGAAGATCCCCCATATAGTGCACACCTGGTTTCAAGCCATTTTCATATGTTTGAACCATTGAATGAAGCACTCAGGAAAAAAAGAGTTGCAACTGATGCAGAGATAAATGATGCAGTGCGAAATATCTGGCTGGAGCAATAAAAGACCTTTTTTCCAATAGAATAAAAAGATCTTTTGTAACATTGGGCAAATCGCATTGAAGTGCAGGTAGGTAATGCAGCAAAATAATGCATTTCTCAGTTTTCTACCATAAGAGTAAGCGTAGCTTTTCTCAAAAGTCTCTGTTCTTTTGCTTGCCCTCATATTTGTAGCAAGAGCTTCTTTAATGGTTTTGAAGACACCTTATACTGTGCTAGCATTGAATGATATGCTCAACCATCTGTTACGCAACAAGGGAAGAAGTTTGGGATGCCTACATTGACAAGTGTAATGAGTGAACAAAAAATATCAGTATAAAATAGTTTAACCCTGGGATGTCTAAGCTGGAGCTTCATATATTTGTTGGGAAATGGAATATAGATTATGTCTTCGGCCCTGTACAAAAACAAGAATTCTCTATGAGAATTTTTACAGCAGTCTATACGAGGGCAGGTAAAAAATTATGTACACTATTCATTCTACAGTTTATTAACATGAAGCTAGGGTTATACTATGCACAGCATCTTTTTATGTAACCTCCCTCCTTATGAATGCACTTGGCCCAATGGTCAACAAGCATACGTGTTTTTTTTCTAAATAAAAGGTTTTCAGTTGTTTGTGAACCCACTTTGCACCGCATTTTGATGTCTAAATCGACCACACAAAGCATCCTCGAGTAGACCAAACAAGCGAAAGTCATATGAAGCTAGGTCTGGGCCGTAGGGAGGGTGTTTCGATAACTCAATGTCATCGTGTTGATAGTTTCAATTGTCTGATGAGCAGTGTGTGGCCGTGCACTGTCATTCAACAACCCTTCAACAACAAATCTTGGCATTTGTGGCAAATTGCTTGTGTTGGTTCCTAGTTGCAAATTATCAATCCCCAAATATGCAGTTCTATGTGATAGAGCACCCATATTGCGAGGATAGCCTGTAATGCGTGCCTGAACCTTTGACACCCTCCGACCAACCATAGGAAACTGATCACTGCTCAATGTTCCTCTTTGGTGCAAAATTTTAATGGAGCAACCAGGATATATCGGCAACAGAAGGAAAAAAAATGAGGAATGAAGGTCAAACTTTCACAGCATTATCAAAATGGTATAACAATAAAATATGAGAGGACAGAAGACAAACTGTGCAATATCAGAAAAGTTATGACAAAAATATACATAATTTCTGACTTGCCTTTGTACAAAAAAAGTGCAGTCACAATAAGAGAGGACAGAAGACAAACTGCAATATCAGAAAAGTTATGACAAAAATATACATAATTTCTGACTTGCCTTTGTACAAAAAAAGTGCAGTCACAATAAGAGAGTTCCTCCAATGGAACAAGCAGTTGATGAGGCTTGCTTTGGTGCTTTGTGTCGCATTTATCCTTGTCTGCACCAGAGTCACAAAATTAGGCTAAGGAGGCTGAATTTTTCACATGATGTTGAGGGCAGGATCAAAATAGAAGAAACATATGGTCACATGGAGTATTTTCCATGAAAGCAAAGAAACAAAAAAAAAACAACTAATGTCGCAGTTTTGCCTCAAAGATGAAGAAATGAAGACAATAGCAACATATTGCAATGTTATGTGAAGTAAAGCTAGTAGCTCACTGCCTTAGCATGTAACCTGGCACAACTAAGAAGAATTTTGGGTTAAAAAAGCACTCGCATAAAATTTTATAGATGATGCGTGAGATTTATTTAGAAACATACACAATACCTACAAAATAGCGAGGGCAAAGATAGTCTAGAACATATTTAAAATCAATTCTAAAGCGCATGCAACACAAATGAGCAAGATGCAGAGCCCTTCGTGATGTTGACATCATGCAGCGACAGTGAAAACAAATTTGCCTCACGAGTTTGTGTTGGCTAGTTGCTGGCACGTGCTTTGTGCTAGCAGTGATTTCTTCCTCCGTGCCAACGGCTTTGTGTGTGCTGGCTGTACTGGCTGTCAGTGTGGTGTCCGCTCTCGCATGCTCTTGCACACGGTGCCCATGTCACAGTTTTCCATAGTCAAGTGGCCAGCTGTGTTTACCTTGCTACCGTAACTGCTCCTGCCCAGCTTGGTCCACTTAGAAACTGAAACTGTGACTGGGCATCTTAAAAACGTCTCTAAATAAATAACCGCTGCGCAAACAAGGTTTCCAGCTATGATAAGCGGGTCAGAAGCTACCTATTGCAATAATACACTCACACAACAGGTGCAAAGTTTTTGTGTTAGTACTGCTTTAACTCTTTCAATACCGCACAAAAATGGTTGTTTTTCATATGTCTCGGAAAGATTGTTTTTGCCAGTTTGTAAAGCACTCCAGCGAGCGTTGCAGCATACCAAACTTTGCACAACGAAATGCTCTTTTGAAATATTATATGTTGTAGAGCAACAAAAAATTTTAAAATGAATAAAAATGTGAGAAGTGTGTAACTTCTTATCATTAGCTGGTAAACAGTGCAATCAAAACACTATATATTGCCGCGACCGGTTGGCCCCGTTCAAGTAGCCCGCTGCAATCATCATGGCAAGAGCACCACCAAGACCCGGCTGACATGCGCCACGCGTTCGTGCGCTTGGCCTACGAGGAAGAGGAAGATAGTTGAATCTGTGCCTCTCAGCTACTCGGACTCGACGACCATAGTCATTAGACTCGTGGGCACAAGTTCGCCCTAATAAAGACGCTTGTTTTTTTAGCCTGTCTGCCTCAGCATCGCTACATTTCTGGTGGAGGTGCCGGGTAATGAATCGAAGCTTCGCGAGCTCAAGACAGCGTAGCCCCGACGACCAGCCTCTCAACCCCGTGGAAGTGACTCCTGTACACCAGAGGGCAAGTCGCCGTCTTCGAGGTGACTCACCTGAGTTTAGTCCTCTCCACTTCACACCAAAGGGAAGTCAAACGATGGACGCCGCCACAATGACTAGCCAGGTAACACCGGCCCAAGTGTTCATCAGCCAACCGCACTAGCTGCCAGTATTCCACGACAACTCGTACGAGGACGTGGAAGATTGGTTGGACCTGTTCGAGAGAGTGGCGAGCTTGAATGGGTGAGACGAAAGAGAGAAGCTCCGTCGCGTATACTTCACCCTGGAAGACTTCGCAAAGACATGGTATGAGAATCATGAAACCTCGTTGTCTACCTGGGAGGTATTTCGACGACAAGCGGTGGCTACGTTCGCGAACATAGACCGAAAAAAAAAAGCGGAAGCCGCTCTTCAATCCAGAAACCAGCTCACAAACGAGAGTGCTGCCATGTACATTGAGGACATGGTCCGTCTGTTCAAGCGTGCGGATTACAACATGGCTGAGGATAAGAAGGTGCGCCATCTAATGCGCGGAGTGAAGCAAGAGCTGTTCGCCGTTCTCGTCCGCAACCCTCCAAGCACAGTTGCTGAGTTTTATTCGGAAGCGACGGCCATCGAAAAAACACTGGAACAGCGGGCTCGGCAGTACAACCGGAATCTTAACTGCGCATCTGCACAGGTATTCTCTGGAGCCGTGCGAAACGACGTTGAAGCCCTGCGAGAGCTCATTAGATCAGTTATTAGGGAAGAACTGAGCAGACTGCAATTGCCCCAGACTCCAACTGCACTATCTGTTACAGACGTTGTTCGTGACGAACTGAGGCAGGTCATACGAGAACCAGAGCGTGAGCTGCAGCCGGTTCGACCTATCCGAACGTACTCTGAAGTTCTCAGACGACCCACAGTACACAGCAATGCAGCAGTTGCGATGGCGGCGACTCCTCTCCCACCTACAGCACGCAGCGCACCTCGTCCACGGGAATCAACGGCCACCTATCTACCCCCAGGAGCACGTAGCACGCATTGCTATGTGGAGCCTAGGCTCAGGAAAAGTGACGTCTGGCGTGATCACGAGCGCAGGCCTCTGTGGTTCCATTGTGGCGAAGCGGGTCATTTGTACAGATTCTGCCCTTACCGACAGGCTGGATTAAGAGGCTTCCCGTCGTATGCACCGTGCCCCCGAAACGGTGAACGACCAGCGGAGATTGAGGAATACTTGTCTACGCGGCAGAACTCGCCACTTCTACGCTAACATCGGTCACGGTCACCATCACCTATGTGCTACCGGTCATCCAGCCCACGTGCACCTTCAAGGCAGCCTGGTCATCGCTCTCCAAGTCCACTCCCGGAAAACTGAAGCAAGCGACCTGTGGAGGTGAGGCCGCTAATAACATCACTTACGAAGATCCTCCGATATGGCTTGAGAGCGACGACGGTGTATTTCCGGTAAATGGGCGCAGCAACGAAAGGGTTACGTCAGATTTGCAGTTGAGAATGGAAGAATGGGAGCTGAATGCCTTAGTCGACACTGGTGCTGATTATTCAGTGATAAGTCACAAGATGGTGAAAAAGCTAAACAAAGTTGTGACACAGTGGAGTGGATCGCAGATACGCACGGCAGGTGGTCACATTATTACGCCCCTTGGCAGACGCACTGCAAGACTTGAAATACGGGGCTTTATTTACATTGCCGATTTCATTGTGCTACCAGAATGTTCAAGGGACCTCATTATAGGAATGGATTTTTTGCGAGTTAATGGCACCATAATTAACCTGCGTAGGTCCAGCGTGTCGTTTTCGACTGAACGAGCTATACCTGTAGAGAAATCTGAGGAACGACGCCTAACTGCTCTAGGCGTTGTTCATGATGACGTAACTGTGCCGCCACGCTGCAGTATAATGGTGCTTGTAGAGAATGACCCATTTTACAACCGCGAAGGCATAGCGGATACAAATGTAGGGCTGCTTTTGAAAATAAGTGTCTGCGTAGCTCGGGGTCTTGTTCACTTGACAAATGGCCGTGCAGATGTCCTACTTACAAATTTCTCCGATGAACTTCAACACGTCGCTCAAGGCACGGCTATTGCCTATTTACACGACTTCTGTATGGCGACCATACTATGCAGCTTAACGACGTCAACCACTCGACCAGTGGCCTGCGACATCGACACATTCGTGACCGTCAACCAGAGCCTTCCGGACAGTCAAAAGAAACAGATTTACGCCTTGGTAAAGGAATTCTCTGATTGCTTTTCAATTGCCTGGAAGGTCCAGCGCACGTGAATTACGAAACACAGAATTATAACGCAAGACGACACGAGGCCTATATGCCAGCATCCATATCGAGCGTCACAGAAAGAACGGGAAATCATTAAGAAGCAAGTGGAGGAAATGCTTTCGGATGATGTCATCCAGCCTTCGAATAGTCCATGGGCGCGTCCCCCGTAGTGCTCGTTAAGAAGAAAGACAACACGCTTATATTCTGTGTCGACTACCGAAAACTCAACAGTGTAACTAAACTAGATGTCTACCCCTTGCCAAGTATTGACAATATACTAGATCGGCTGCGATCCGCAAAGTTTTTCTCCTCCTTGGATCTGAAAAGCGGATATTGGCAAATAGAGGTCGACGAGCGGGACCGTGAAAAAACGGCATTCGTGACACCAGATGGCCTCTACGAATTCAAAGCGCTTTCATTCTGCCTCTGTTCTGCGCCAGCGACGTTCCAGCGAATGATGGACACTGTCCTCGCGGGATCGAAATGGCAGTCATGCCTAGTGTATTTGGATGACGTGGTGGTATTCTCTGCAACGTTCGACAAACATCAAGAGCGACTGCGCACAGTATTACAAGCCATCCAGTCAGCAAACTTGACAATCAAACCCGAAAAATGCCACTTCTGCTTCGAAGAGCTGCGATTCCTTGGACATGTCATTAGTTCTGACGGTGTTCATCCTGATCCCGAAAAGACAGCCGCTGTTCAGAGGTTCCCTACACCCAAAGACAAAAAGTCAGTGCGTCGATTTTTGGGTTTATGTGCCTACTATAGGCGATTTGTGGAAAACTTTTTAAATATTGCGGAACCTCTTACAAAACTAACGAAAGACGACGTGCCCTTCACATGGGAAAGCGAACAACAGAAAGCTTTTGATGAATTAAGAAAACTGCTACAGGGTTCACCAATACTTGCCCATTTTGATGAGACAGCCGACACTGAAGTCCATACAGATGCCAGCAATGTCGGCCTCGGCGCCATCCTGGTCCAGTGGCGAAATGGTCAAGAGGAAGTGTTAGCCTATGTTAGCCGCAAACTCTCAAAAGCTGAGGCAAACTACTCTGCAACTGAAAAAGAGTGCCTCGCAGTGATCTGGGCAATAAATAAGTTTCGACCCTACCTTTATGGTAGACCGTTCAGAGCTGTCAGTGACCACCATGCTCTATGCTGGCTGACAAATCTCAAGGATCCGTCAGGTCGACTAGCCAGATGGAGCCTTAGGCTGCAGGAGTACGACATTACTGTCGTATACAAATCTGGAAGGAAACACAGTGATGCCGACTGCCTGTCACGCTCTCCCGTCGATCCAAGTGTACCTGAAGAGGAAGACTTCCCGTTTCTAGGCGTTGACGCATCCAAAATCGCTCAACAACAACGAGATGACCCGGATTTGCTGGCGCTTATACAACACCTACAGGGTCTCGACGTTCAAGTCCCTCGCATATTCTCCAGAGGGCTCTCCACGTTCTGCCTTCGAGGAAGTGTCCTTTACAGGAGGAACTTCGAACCTAATGGCGAAACGTTTTTACTAGTCGTGCCCACAGCCATGCGACAGGAAATTCTGCATGCATGCCACGACGAGCCAATATCCGGACACATGGGTGTGAGCCGAACATTCCCCAGAATTCGCCTGAAGTATTATTGGCCTAAGTAGCTCGCATCAGTCCAGCGCTACGTGAAAACTTGTCAATGTCAACGGCGCAAAACTCCAGCCGTAAAACCAGCCGGCCTTCTCCAGCCAATAGACCCCCCGGATGCCCCATTCCAACAAGTCGGCATGGACTTCCTAGGACCTTTCCCGACATCATGTGCAGGCAAGAAATGGGTTGTCGTAGCTACAGACTATCTTACCCGTTATGCTGATACTGACTCTCTGTACGACAGCTGCCGAAGTCGCCAAGTTCTTTGTGAACAACATAGTGCTAAGACATGGTGCGCCCATCGTCGTTATTACTGATCGGGGCACCGCATTTACTGCAGACTTTATGCAAAGTCTGATGCGCATGACAAATACCGATCACAGAAGAACAACGGCGTATCACCCTCAGTCAAATGGCTTAACCGAACGCCTCAACAGAACTCTGACCGACATGCTATCAATGTATGTCGATGTTGAACATAAACAGTGGGATGAAATATTACCCTACGTAACATTCGCATATAATACAGCCATTCAAGAAGCAACCCACGTTGCCCCTTTCGAACTAATATTCGGCCGAAGAGTGACCACCCCACTGGATGCCATGTTTCCACTACAGGACGAAAACAGCTATCCACCTGACTTAAATGATTTCTTGCAAAGAGCCGAAGAAGCACGACAAATGGCAAGATACCGAATACGCCGTCAACAGCGCGTCGACTCTAGTCGGTACAACAAGCGACGCAGTGACGCACTTTATCATCCCGGTGACAAAGTGTGAATATGGATCCCAGTCCACCGCCGCGGACTCTCTGAAAAGCTTCTTTATCGATACTTCGGCCCTTATGACGTACTCAACCGTATCAGCGACATCTCTTATGAAGTCAGATCCGCGGGACACGTGAGCTCAAGACGCCGCAATCCCACGGAAGTGGTACAGTCCGCATGAAGCCCTATCACGACAGATCGTCGAAAAACGACTGAGAGCGCGCATGTATCATTTCACTCTCTCAAGCATTGGGAAGATGCGTCTGAGGAGGGGGATAATGCCGCGACAGATTGGCCCCGTTCAAGTAGCCCGCCGCAATCATCATGGCAAGAGCACCAGCAAGACCCAGCTGGCATGCTTCACGCGTTCGTGCACTTGGCCTACGAGGAAGAGGACGATAGTTGAATCTGTGCCTCTCGGCTACTCGGACTCGACGACCATAGTCATTAGACTCGTGGGCAAAAGTTCGCCCTAATAAAGACGCTTGTTTTTTTAGCCTGTCTGCCTCAGCATCGCTACAATATGTAAAAATATTCAAAACGAGGAAAATTCAGAATGTAAATTTTGTAGATGAATGACCCAGGAACAATATAAAAAATAATGAATATTGTACAAAATGTTCCTCTTCACATAGACAAAGAAAATCAGAACCGAGGTGCTGCTTCACTCCTTGTGCCATGTAGTGAAGCATTGTACGGTTTTTCGTGAGTCACAAGTGAACTCGTACACTTCTCTCAGTAAATTTTTATTGTGTTGCGGTAAGAGTCTCCAGGTGTTCCAATATAGATGGATACCCATGAAGTGAATAATCCCTCTATAAACGAGATGTCCAATGAACTTCGTTATTTTATCTAGCGTCACATCTTTCCATCAGCCACCTCACTTCGCATAAGTTGGCGCTCCAATATATGCATCCAAGCATATTTCTTTGCATTTTTGCACATGTGTTAAAAAAAAAAGACAATATTGTGCGCAGTTCTAAAACATATCGCACTGCTCCGTAGTCAGAGTCCAGATGTACTCCGGGGGCTGTCTCGTCGTTAGGAGGTCTGCAGCTGGCGCCAGCACACCATGCCCAAGTGAAGTGTCGTCCTCGCACGTAACCAGAGTAGCTTTAAGATTGTGCACAAAGGTCAGAAGCTATACACACTTGCGGCGGAAGAGACAACTTGAGGTTGCAAACAAAGGAAACCCATGAACGGCTGCGGATGTCTCAGGCTGACGCGAAACATTGCCGCCACAAAACTTGAAGCTGAGGTGCGGTCATCCTTAAACTCCGAGTTCACCCTCACTCAATTCAGGCGGGGTCGCAAGACATGTTCGAGCAGCGCATGTGCTTTGCAGCGCTGGGGCGTACCTATAAATGCGCAACGATGACGCTATAGGAGCGACTAGTGACACTAGATGCGATCCTGTGTCTGGTATAATAATGCAAGTAAAACCAAAGCTGCTGGAAACTGTCAGAGAAGGCCGCCTCGACACTTTGAACACGCGGCGGACCTTTGTAAATATTTTTTGTAGAACAAATCTTCCCTGACTCCTAGGAACAGCTCTCGATTAAGTAGCTGGCAAAAACTTCTGGCAATAATTACTGCTCAACATTGTGAAATTGTGAAGGTGACACATTAATTGAATATTTGGCTTGCAAAGGTTATTTTCATAACAGAACTTCAATGTTACTGTAGTATAATCATGAGGGGCACGCATTTCTGTCAAGTTCGCCAGCCTACTGCACTTTTCCCACAATACACACACATTGGTTCACTCAAAGGTCTGTCAAAAATTACTATGTTGCCAAAATGGGCAAATTCAAATTGATTCTGAAAGTTGAGTGGCTGGACTAACTACTAGAAAATGCTGGGTGCACAAAAAACAAATCTAACATGCCAATATCGACGATCCAAAAGAAAGGAAATGTGGCCGCTGCAGCATGCGAAGCAACCTTCAGTGCAAGCTTTATAATGAGAATAAAACACGTACAAAAGTATGAGCACTCTGCTGATACCTCCCCAGATATGGTGCATGCGACAGTGGGCAATCACACCTAGCCGCTCAAGGCACAAAGTTTCTGCGGAGCCACGTGGTCCCCCCCCCCCCCCCCCTTCAGAACTCCTCCATAAGCATTTTGTGCGAAGACAGCCAGCTCATTTTTACTACACTTGAGCCATGATTGTAGACAGCCCTTGCGAGCTTTCAGTCGCACACAGAACATGCAAGGCGATGTTATCAATTTGAACTTAATTTAAAACCTCAAGGCAGCATGGATGCCAACCGCAAAGATGCGGTGGAAGCAGCCATATAAGCACTCTCTCAATAAGACTGGCAAGCAATGCTTCACTGTATTTATTATCTGCACTTTTTACAGTCTTCCTTGTAGACTTTTACTTGGTTTTTACCTGAATTCTCTAATGAAACTTCCTAAAAAAGTAAATCATTTCTACTTTCCTTTCCTCTAAATTATGTCACCAGCACACTAGTTTCACTGCAATCCAAGAAAAACAGAAGGCATTAGCATAAATCATTTTTCAATCGCTATCTAACTTATTGGAAAGGTTGCCAAACTTGTCAATGTTGTTCTTAAAGTGTTTAATAATCTACGGATGAGAAACTGCCCAAGAAACTTTATTATAACACCCAGCGTGAATAAAGCAACAGCACTAACACCTCCACTTTCATCACTAGCATTATGCAAGTTGATGCCCCAGAAAATGTAAGTTATGCTGTATGGGGGAGTCTGTGACACACTAAATAAAAGCAGAACGAAGAAGGAAAAAGAAGGTGGCCCCATGTTTCCATTCTCCTTTCTTTTTCACATCCTTCACACTTTTCTGAGAGTAACAGGCTCACATTTCATGTATTGTGGAAATATGAGAATGTAACTGCAACACTCCATATGTCACTTTGGCAGGTGAATGTAAAGTTACAGCCACGAGCAAGTTTGACAGAAATGTATCTTCAGTATAAAAATTATAAATGTTCATTGTAACGTAACACCACCTGTTGACAATTATCAACATAGTGATGCATAATACGAAAATGCTTCTTTGGCACTCAGACAACATTTGGCACCAGGTCCCCTGGTTTTACTGCACTCACCCACAAGATGTTACAAAACACAATGAAGGCAGTTTTATCACAGGCCGATGCTTTTTCAGGCACTTGCACCACATGGGAGGTATTTATATGTACACTTGTATGTAATACTTATATGGGACATGAACAGTGTTTTCATGCAACATCACTTTGAATTAACACGGACAAAACTAAGGCACGCTAACTTTCAATGCAAAGCACTTTTGCATGGCCAAGTTTTCTTTATCAATGAAACACTTCAGAAAATATGCTGGCTAATTCTGCACACAATAATATTAAGTAAATTTGCGTCCATTCCATAACCTTCTTGCAGTTATAGAGAAAAAGCTAAAAAAAGTAAAAAAGGCAAAGCTTATTTTCTGTGCACCTTTTATATAGGCTACCTTTAAAGATAAAGAGGTGCACAGAAAATGTAAGGATTATACAATTTATGTGGAAAGGTATGTTTTTCCTCTGGCTCTTGATTTCCAATTTTAAGCTATCTTGACAAAAACAAAATCTGCAGTAAATGGGAAGCCAAGCGAGCCAGTGCTTAGTAGAGCTCCTCTCCTCAACCCTTCATTTCTTTTTTTTTTTTCCTGCAGTCTATATACAAGAAAACAGTGCTCTGTTTTCAAGCATTCTTCAGCACTTTACCAAAATCACAATATGAAGAAATCGGGAGAACTACTCAGAACTAGCAAAGTTTTTACTGTTAGGATTTAAAATTGAACACATACCACTGTCTGCTGCTTTTTTTTTAATGAGATGTAAAACTTATATGCGTAGTATTTTAAATACCCTCAAATTTAGATAAATAATACATGCCAACTGTTAAAAGCCGTCATACCCCAACTCTAAGAATGAAGACTAACAAAAAGAATACAAAAGATGCAAATCATCACAACACAGAACAACACGTCACTAATTGCTGGCCAAAATGATTCTCACCACAAGAGCCATCTCTTACTATAAAAACCCATAAACTAGAGCTAAAACCATGTAATACTTCTAAAACAATGTTCAAATGCACAAAGCAGTACCACACTAAAAAGGGCCAAGTGGCTGCCAGCACACTTGGTAAATAGCAGCAAACGTTTAACGTACACTTAGTGGTTGGTATGTCAGATTAAATATAAAAATCTGGTAGGTGTCCCCTTGATAATTTTCATTATTTCAATGCCTTCATTCAACTTTCATCTGCTTTTTGGCTATTGGTAGCTTTGGTTTGATAGGACAAAGTGGTCGCATATCCTGTAACCAGGTGCGGTCAGTTTTGATATCGCCCTTAAAGTTCGATAATGTATGACTCAAATTACACAAAACTTTTGTGATTCCTCAAACATCGGTACTCCATAAAAGCGAGACTCCCAACAACTTCCCCACATAAACAACTGCCCTCAGGTCAATAACCCAAAGTTAATTAACATGTTTTTGCTCATTAGTTACTTCATTGTCATTTTAACAGTGGCAAGGTATTTCCACCTTGATGTAGAGTTCGTGTGTAAGGAAACAGGAGCTCAACTGTCATAGCATTCTTTTAATATATCTGCAATGCCGAAAAAAAAAAAAGACCACTGCTCATTTCGATTTCATTCCGTGCATTCTTCGGTAAGAAAAAAAAAGCTCATACTAACGAACCACACCATCTTCACCCTCAAAAAAAGTGTAACGACAGATCTGTAATAACATAATGCTGCTCATGCGCCAATGTGAGAGCATATACAGCAACACTAAACGTAACACAGAGCATGGTGGCTTTTTTTTCTAATTTTCCCAACACAAACTGCTACTTTAAATTTTACTCTGAGTGATGTTACTAGCATCAACCAGCATTGAAACCAGTGCAGCTGCTTTCTTCAGTTCTGGCAACGATACTTTAGTCTAGTTCTCCTGGTTTTGTTTGTAACACGCTTGTATTAGGCTTTGCAATGCTCTGCATTACTATTGGCTGCATCTACATGACAATGAGTCGGAAAAAATTCGTTCCACTTCACTTTTTTAAATATGGCAGGATGGATCCTAATCATTTAACAATCATATGAAGCCAAAAGAGAGAAACCAGGCTCCTTGATTGCCCTTCTTATCTATGTAACTAGACATATTACCAAAGCATAAAATGTTGGCAGTGCTTTCGACAATCATTAAAATCGCATATAATGCATGAAACCCGCTCTATAATGAGTGAGAAAGTTGTTAAACTTGACACATCACCTTTTCTCAAGACACTTATTGCAATGCCTCCTGCCAAATGCCTTCAAGCTGCTGCTACCAAACATACTGGGAAAAAAAAGCTTACAGTGAGATGCAAACACACTACCTCAAGCAAAAAAAAAAATCAGTATTATATTACACTTAGATGTACATACATACTGGTGAATATGGCCTCGTTCACTTGAGATCTCCAAATGCCTGTCTTAAAATAGACTGGCAATATGTAACACGTGAACAGACATACATGAAATAATATTTCTGCTTTATTATGGATCCTCTAGCACTTTCATGTCCCTAAAAGCTAAAATGTAACAGTAAACCTGAATGGATTTGTCAGTAGCATGGCCATAACTAGGGGGGAGTTGAGGGAGCTCCGACAGCGCCAGAAATTTTTTTGTTTCAACTTTTAGGCTAATACTTAAGTGCTTGTACGCCTTCACATCAACCCCCAGTTGCCAAAATTAGCCGTCCGACACATAAACATGGCCCCCCCCCCCCCCCCCAAAAAAAAAGAATTCCTGGGTATGGGCCCGGTCAGTAGCACTATGGTGTCATGCACTACTGTTGGTTTAGAAAAGAGTACCTCTATTGTTATGTTGAGTGGATTTGGTGCATTGAAGCCTGATACGTCAAATTGGTGTTTTCACTGACAATGATTTTCTTCGATAAAAAGAAAATCTCTTGTCACTTCACTCTCTCACATTAGCTGATGCCTCCACAAGCAACTCCACAGGCAAGTCTGCTTTGACAGAAACTTGTAAAGTGATTTCTACAAACAAGGGCCTCTGAGCTATACATTTCAAATTTGTACAGTTAATTGTATTCAGCATTTGTGAAGCCATGATTTAATTCTAAAAAATTTTCTCCAGTGCACAGAGGCGAATTACTTTCCCTACAAAAGAACGGCTACTTGGGCTGGTTGGTATTGAATTTCGGAATATACTTTTTTAGTGCACAGGGAACATTTCAGAAAGACGACAGATAGGACAGAGTGCTCTGCACTCTGTTCTATCTGTCATCTTTTTTAAAACGTTTCTTGCGGAATAAGAAAGCGTATTTAAAAAAAAAACTTCCCTAGTTATCCCAGGAAGCAGGAACTACTCTTTCCTTTTTGTACCGTTCAAGTCATGTGCTTGATAGAAGTCCAAAGCAGTACTCTAATTGCAAATGGGTGCAAGGCTCACATATGAACATGAATTTACATAGGCAAAAACCAAGAGAAAACCTTCCAACAAAGGAGATCATGCCATGAAACTTGGAAAAACTTGAAATCGTAGCACTCCCAAAGCAATAATCGTCAGTCAATGATTTCCAAGCGCATCTGGTTGTGAAAATAGTCAATCATCGCACGAATGATACGCTTTTTGATATGGATATCACCACAAAGAAGAGCACACATCTCCACAATGTCCATAACTTCAATGTCTGAGAGAGCTCGTTGCACAGCTGTGATAAGCTCGTTCTTTTGGTCATCAGACATGTTGCTGATGATCTCAGCAGCAGACACAAACTTGTCTCGCATCAAGATTGCAGCTGCACAGCCACCAAGTGCCCCACCTGCAAGTGGAAACACATGCACATCACTTACTACTTTCAACACATTTTTTTTTTGTGCTTGCGGCAGGCAAAGTCCAGGAAAACTATTCTTGAGACAAATTTTTTACCCTGCATGTTAATAACAGCAGAAAAATATCGGGCCAAAGAATATACCAGTAAGATAAAGGTACCAATTTATCAGAGATAATTTTATTATTTCTGGATAAAAACTAAGAATGTGGAATTACAATGATCTTTAAATTAAATTTTTTTTTAACTTACGGGTACTGATACATGTGCTGATCAGTATCTCAAATGCTGGATTGAAATTTTGGCTACTATAGTAATTTTCATATTACCACAGCCAGTTATGTGACTGAAATAAATGCAAAAGTGAGTTCTTTTCATGTTGTGCTTCTAGTCAGCATCATATGTGATAGCTGCACGCATACTGGTTATAATCCTGGTGATTACTAAACATCTAGCAAAAATATTTCAACATTTTTGCTGTGCTTCTGCGCTCCCCCCTCCCAAAATGAAAATATTTCTAGCTAAGCCAATCAAAGACAGCAAATATCTTTTGTTGGATTATGATATGAACAGAGGACATGGAAAAAGTTAATTGCATTCCTGGATTCCTTTTGAAAGCAAAGTTTGAACAAACAGACCGGTGCAAAATTTTTGCAACTGCACTGTTGCAAAGTTATTGTAGAGCAAGTCTAATGTGCCACTGTTTCTATTACAACAAGAAAAATTTTTTACATGTATTGCTGGCAGCCATAGGTGTCTCCAGGTAAAGCTTACATCCAGTGTTTTGTCTGGTGCAACCTAACGATTGCAACAGCAAACGTTCCCACAATATATTTTAAAAAGTTGGCTTTTCAGTATTGTACCACGCAATATGGCAAGGTCTTTGAACCTCTGTACGATTAGAAGGTGCTCCATTGGAGTGAAAGAGAATGTGGTGACGCATGCGTTTGCACTCACGACCGAAGAGGTCAGTCATATGACAATACTCAATCTCTTGAAACATCACCAAATGATGTACCACACTTAAAATGTCAAACAGGCACTAAAGAGCAATGCTAAATCAGTGACAAAGAGCTTTTTATAAACTCTACCGTTGTTATTAGGTTCATTACCGGAAGAACAACTCAAGGCCAGGAAGCCTTTTGAAAAACTTCGTGCTGGTTGGGGGAAGAAGCTGCTAGGGGGCCAAGCCACTCAGATGCCCCTCGAATAGGCTCTGACAGTTTTTCATTCTTGCGGCTGACTAAGGACAACCACAGGATTCCAGACCATCACAGTTGTCGCCATACGATCAGATCACCTTATTCGTCAGACGCCAGGATATACCAGGTGGGCCTCTTTTTTTGAGCCGTAAGACTTCTTTCAAGTTCCCAAAACGGCATCGCCTTAGGTACACCATCGCAGGACCTTCAGCGCGCCGTCAAGTAGGCGACAAGTTGGGCCCTCAGCTTGTTCCAAGCCTACGAAATGGATATTGTGAAAACTGAGGGCGAGACGCTGTCTCCTGAAGAGTGCAACGCTCAAGGATGGGTTGTGGCCCATGAATGATGCAACAAGGCAAATGATAAGACAAATGCAGTACTAGCCACAAATGCGAAAGGTGCATCCAAGGAGGCATCTCGGAGACTGAAGAATTTTCTACATCGTGGGCCAGTACCGAAAGGAGCGCAACTGCTGGAAGATGATTACAAGGTAGTAATAAATATGTCCAGGAGGTGGTCTGGGCTTGACGTGACAGTACAGCGCTCAAAAGAGCGCAAAAGTACAGCGCGGCAAAAATTCTACGAGCGCAAAATTACAGCCGGACAGTGCTGGGGAAGATACTCTAAGAATCAACATGCGACAGAATACCATGATCATGAGCACGCTTAGTCAGGCAAATGGGAAGGACTACAGTAATATCAAGGAAATCAAGGACCAAGAGAAGAGCTACACCACAGCCGCCTATAAAACAGCACCAGAAAACACATCGAAAGTTGTTCTCCACAGAATACCGACGCCCGATAATCAAGAAGACAGAGATCAACTTGGTCAACCCGAGGAACCTGACGATTTTACATGCGCGATGTATGGGACTCACGGACTCAGTGGTCATTTGTTTTCGAAGGGTCTTTTGTGATATGATTAGTGTATTACCGTGATGCGGAATACAGGTACTTCCTCTACAAGAAGCAATATCAAACATGCACTACTTGTAGAAGAGCTGGACATAGGGCAGATGTTTGGCCACAGCCTGACAGCAAGAAATGTTGTGGTTGTGGGGTTCTCAATCCAACTGAAAATTCACAGTGCGACCCAAAGTGTTGCCTTTGCGGGAAAGATGATCTTACAAGAGACAAGAAATGCAAAGGACAGTTTAAGACTCTGTACCTTTGAAGAAAGATGGTGGGAGAAACAACGACAAGGTGATGACCAACAAGAAATGAAGACTTCGTCGAATACCAGTGCAACACAGACCACGTTAGAAAGTCCAACGGAGGAGAACGGCAACGCCACCCCGGATGCAAGAGGACGACACAGGGATCGTTCCAGATCCTTCCCGCAACTCCCCGGAGGGGAAAGAGAAAGGACACAAGACGGACCCAGATCAACATTCAGATCGAGGTCTACATCTCAACACAGATCCAGGTCAGGGACCAGATCCAAGAAAGAAAAGAGCAACGATTTCACCTCACGGAGAGTCCCACGAGGGTCCTGACGGCGGTCGGGGCAGCGAGCCAATGGTGAGCTGGGCGGGCAAGGTATCCGGTGAGTCCCTCCCATATGGGAGTTTGTCTGAGGCAGTGGCAGAAGGGTCCGCCCTATGTCAAGAGCTAAAGCTTATTAAGAAAATGCTAGAGCAACCCACCCACGAGAACGCAAAACGGAGGGATGAAATAAAACTAAACGAGGAGAATGCTAAGCTCAGGAAAAATCAGCTGTGTGAGTAACTAGCCCCATAGCATAGTCTAGTCGAATTTCAACTCCTGTGCCTGCACAGCAGTACATGCAGCAAAACAACGAGCAGAGAAAATATCTCCTGTAAAAAATGAATACATCTCAAAACCCCTCGAAAAGAAAGTTGAGAATACGATAAAAGAACTAATCAAGGTAATGCAACAACAATTCGCAGGATTGCAGTTAAAGCTGGGAGAAATAAAACAAAGAATTGATAACACAGAAAATCAACGAACGGTGGTGGAGAACACGCAGAGAGATTTGTGGTCTATAGGAACAGGCCCGGTTAAAACTACTACTACACCCTAAAACCAGCCAACTACGACCGAAGTAATCGAAGTCGCCGGGGAAGGAATCGTTCCTAAACATGGCCCGACGTAATCAGTATACAATTTGGCAGTGGAACTTTCGCTATCGCCGGAAACGGGGTAACTTACAACAGTTCCTCAACGGAAAGGAGGCACGAGACGTTATCGGCTTACAGAAAACTGGAGGAATGACTAAATTGTTGAATTACAAACCTTATGGCACCCCTGACAAAAAAAACGTTTGTAACAACCCTCGTGGGAAAAAATCTCATGGGGATAGAACATGATACAGAAATTTGCAATGTCGATCATGTTCTTGTTGAGTTAGTTCCATCGCCAAAGAGTGGCGACAGTCTAGTCATATTATAGCAGCCCTAAACAAAAGACCAAACGATTAGCATTACAAACAACAGAGCACTTGTTATAGTAGAGATTTCAATGCATCGCATGCAGCCTGGGGTTATAACAAAGAACAGAATATCAAAGGTAGAAATCTCTGGATTGATGCCCAACAAGAAGGCTTTTCATTATTAACAGACCCTCCCCCCAACTAGGATGGAAAGAGCGTATCCAAAGACACCTCTCCTGACCTCGCATTTAGTAAGAATATAATCTAACCTTACTGGCTCAACACACAAAAAAATATGGGCAGTGACCACTATATAGTTGAGACAATGTAAACAGACCCATGTAAGAGAGGAGGCAAAGCATTAAAGATGGTTGAATGCCATAGTTTAAGAAAAATCAGAGAGAAGGAAGAATGTAACATCATTGAAGACTTATATGAATGGCTGGCTAGGAAACTATCATTCCTATGTGGGGTTTAACGTCCCAAAACCACCATATGATTATGAGAGACGCCATTGTGAAGGGATCCAGAAATTTTGACCACCTGAGGGTTAATGTGCACCCAAATCTGAATACACGGGCCTACAACATTTCCACCTCCATATCGGAAATGGAGGCGCCGCAGCCGGGATTCGATCCCATGACCTGCGGGTCAGCAGCCGAGTACCTTCTTAGACCACTGCGGCGGGACGCAGTGGATATTTAGTATGAAACAGAAGACCTATAGCAAACTGCAATCTAGGTACTCAAATTCACAGCAATATGCACTGCTGTTTGACATAATGCGTCTCTTATGAGAAATATATTTCAGTTGAATCTATTAGATAGAACAGCAATACATTTCATGAACACTGTTGAGAATGTGTTTTTGAAAGCATAATGAAAGCGATAGGGTATGCTATGAGCACTAGCTGGTTTAATTTTTTTGAAATGACCATAGTCCACATAAAGTAGATATTACCAATCTTAAACATACTGTTACCATTATTGGGCTGAGCGGTAGCACAATAAAAGAGTATTGCAATAGTATCTTGCATACACTTTTGAGTACGTGTATTGAGACACAGCTGAAAAATGTGTTTGTATCTTAGAAGTAAAATATTTTTGTGCTGTATCGCTTACATAACGATACTGTGTAGGACGCAGGCATCTTTTTATATATTTTTTAAAGCAAATGAGCTGACAAGTTCCCAAGGGAAGAAAAATACTTTTTCGTGCTTAGCCAAGCAAAGGTTGATGGCCGGTCAACGATACAGTTGGGAGTGCTCAAGGTATCTAATACTCAAAGGATGGTCAATGCTGTAAAGCACTCTATGCCACTCAGGTTAGAATCACAGAGGCAGTATTTCTTGCTTTTGACTCATTGTTTCTTAAGGGGACCGACAACTGCCTAGAATGTGAAATGAGATGACTTCACTTATGAAAAGATTGCCCGTCACATTCTTTCAAAACAACCATGTTTTTTCATGAAGTGGACTTACATTTTCATTTTTTCATATAAAGTCGCGAAGAAGGACCTGCGGCACCTCTGGTGGCAAAAATATGAACAATCAGATTTACTTGGCCATGTGATCGTGGAGTGCAGTACACAGTCGACGTTTTTTTCATTTGTATTGCAATATTGTTGATTTCTTTAAGATATTACTCTATAAAAATGTACACATAGACCTGAGTTGATAGTATGCATTAAAGTGGTGCTGTCTTCATGTGACATAATGATTCCATGCTCGTCAGCACGTCTTGAGCAACTTTTCAGCCTGCTGATGTAATCGTGCATGCAGTTTCCAGGTAGCTAAGATTTTAAAGCGAAGTAGTTTTACTGCCTACCCCTTTCAGTCACGAATTATGATGCGCTGTCAGAAATGCGTCAAATTCGTGTGGCATAATTCTAAGGCACTCAGTATTACATTCCAAGAAAATGAAGTGAAACGTTCTTCTATGTGACTAAAGGTAATTGAAGTTCATGCGTGTGAATTAATTTTCTATTTCTTCTGCCACCAGTCTGCTTCAGTACTTGCATAAAAAGAATCCGCTATGGCCTGCTAAGGCTTGAAATGCATGTGCAGTTTGTTTTTTGGTTACATTTGTTTTGAGCAAATAAAATATTTTTCACGTTGGTCTTGGAATGCATTTCGTTGAACAATCGTCGAACACGGTATTGCATCCAGCAAAGTGATCCTGTGTAGCAATACTGAATATAATGAAGTTAAATAATTGCCAGCTGTCCACTCAGGAGGCCTGCACAAATGTGCACGCTAACTTTCAAGCCATTCGATGAAACACGCAGTGCGTGATGTGCCATTGAAGCTGGCATCTCCATTTGTACATACCATGACTGAAAGGGCTACACTCAGTCTCAGAAATGATGTGTACTGCTACTCAGCAGGGCCGTGCATATACGTAGTGACGTTTTGACTTGGGTTGGCTCGTGTATCGAAAAAGTAACGACGCCAGGACAAGGTACTCATGACACAGGCGCAGGCAACTTTGGGCGCAGGCTGTTAAGTTTGGCCTGGAAATTCGTCTGGGCAGATGCTTTTGTGCGAAAGCCGGTCCACTGAGAAGGCTCTCACAATCCCTTCGGCGCCCAGTCTGACAGACGCTGTCGAAGATTGGGGCAATTATCCAGACTATGTGGCAAGCAAAGGCGAGTTCCCGTCCTTCAAATGCGGACCCTTTTGTCGTCTCTTGGAGCAGAAGCGGTGACTGATGCCCTCGACGACTCATCGGGCCGGGAAAACTGGCGTGACTGGCGCCAGAGCTGACAGGAGAATGGCGCTCCTTTTAATCACCGATCACCAAGCCGACCGGCCGACTGCCTATGCTCGTCAGGCATTGTACGTGCTAGCCGGAGGACGAGACGTCGTGTCGCCAAGACGCCGTTAACCGTACGAGAGAGGCCAACAAAGACAGACTCTTCCTGGAAGAGACCGTGGTGGCCACCGCAAATCACCCCGCCAATTGAGCGAACAAAATCGGCGGACCCTTTGAAGTATGCTGCCAGGATTGTGGGAACTCTCGACTAGCGGCACACACACGACGAGGAAGAGCCCTGCTGGCGCCACCTTGCAGTGCAGTGTTCACGTGGTCCGGGCATGCTTGCCCCCCTCACCTGTTGTGCGTGTGTGATTGGTGTTCGACTCGGGGAGGAGGAGCCCGACGGGGCTTAAAACGACGCCAGAGAGTGCTGGATGTCTCTCTGAACTATGTAACGTTCAACTACCACGCTCGTAGTTTGTGAAACCACTAACCCTTCTTTTCTGTAAATATGTGTAAATAATGTCATAAACCCTGTTCTGTTTTTCGTATCCTCCAGCGACCTTCCTTTCAATCCTAACAACTGGTGGCAGCGGTGGGATGCCATCAGCGACCTAGCGACCTTCCTTCCCATCTCTTACAACTGGTGGCAGCGGTGGGATGGACTTCGCGACATAGTGCTGTGCTGTGGTGAGTGCTTGGTCTTTGCTTTGACTTTCAGGCTTCAATTGTGTGAGTTTATTAGAAGCTGGATTGTGTGTGGATTAGGGAGATTACCTTTTGTGAGTTGTAGGGATCACCCAATTATGTGTGAGATGCAGGACCAAAGTACAACGGCAATCATGTCGTGCAAGGCAATGCTAAGAGATGAACTTTTGGCTGTGAGTAAGCATCTAGGCATTTAGGTAGATGAAAGAATGGGCAGGACAGCGATTTGGAGGCTGATCTCGCAAAAAGCCAGTGAGGACGAGATTAAAAACGCAGTAGAGATTTTTGAAAAACAGGAAATGGAGGAACGGGAGCGAGAGGAATGCGAACGAGAGGAATGGAAACGAGAGGAACGGGAAAGAAAAGAAAAGGAAAGAAGGGATAGAAAAGAAAAAGAAGAAAAAGAAAGATTGGAATGACAGAAAGAGAGAGAGCAGTGGGAGGAAAGCCTGAAATTAAAACAGGAAGAGAGAAAAAGATCAATACAGTGCCTTAGATGGTTTCAAGTAAATTCGAGGATCCATGCATTTGAAGAGGGTGAGGATTTAGAGAGCTATCTAACCTCTTACGAGAAAGTTTGCAGAGAACTAGAGCTCGACGAGGACTATTGGTCTATCGCCTTATCGAGTGTCCTTCCGTGCAAATTGATGGGTAGGATACTATACCTTTCCGAGGAACAGTTCAATAGGTACGATGTAGCTAAGGCAGCTTTACTGCGGTGCTTCGGCATCAGAGTTGACAGAAAGCGAAATGAGTACAAGCTCACGAACGCTCCCGTGAAGAACGCGCAACGTTGTGCTGGTAGAAAAACCAAGCCTGAGAGAGGTCCCCGTGTCTCTTATAGCACCAAGGTAGATAGTGAGCGAAAATGGGAGATAGAAAAACCGGAGCGAGGTGAAGAGCGTGAGCGATCACTCAGCCTAGTGATTGAACTGTCGGAAGAAAAAGTCGAGGCAATGAGGCGGAAGATTCAGCCATCCGCAATTGTAGCGCACGAGAAGTGCGATGACCAAATAAGTGAGGTGCAACCCAGAGCTTTAGAGAAAGCTAGCACGTTTAAGGACAGCAGCAGGTTCGATGAAGAACCAAATTTGAGTGCTGCTAAAGATTCTGTGCTGTGTAGAGAGCCCGACGCAGGCCAGAGCAAGTGCGACGAGGTGCTGTGCCAGTTAAATACTAGCGAGACAGCTAGAATAGCGATAGACAGGCTGGTACAGACCTCAACTGTGTTTGTCGCGACGGTGGATCTTGCAGACAATGTGGAAGTAGTCAAGGACACCGGAGAGAGCTCAGGAGAAGCAGCGAAGGTAGAGGATGAGAACAGTGTGGTTGTAGGCAGATCCCAGCAAGACGAACGAGATTTTTTGCAGGAAAGCAGCTGCATTGTTTCTGAGAGCGTCGAGCTGTCCGCCGATCTAGAGTGTGGAATAGGTGATTTTCTCGAAAATCATTTAGACGGCGCAGGTTTGACAGCGGACGAATACTGTGCGAGATTTGAAGAGCTTGCGATGAAATTGAAAGGCGTGGCAACGAGCCGCAAAAAGCGACGCAGACGAAAAAGACGTCGCAAAGCCGCGAGTGAGACAAGCAGCTCTATGCATGTTGAGAAAGGTTCGAAGCCTATTAGCGCAGCAAGCAGAACTAGGCATTTTATGTTGGTGTCAAAGTTCATTTGTATGCGTCTGAACTACCGGACAACAAGTAAAGGAACAGCGGGTCCTTTGCAAATGAAATCAAATGGGAGGTGCCAGGTTAGTTGGGTGCGTGAGCACAAAGTTAAGACAGGTGAATCGCCCCGACATGGCAACAGTGCTAGGAAATCGAAGTGCCAAAGTAGTAGCGCAGGTGCTGCAGAAGTACCCTTGAGCGCCAAAACCATCGATGATGCGACCCGAGACCAGTTTCCTTACCGTGCAGGAAAAGTCGTTCGCAAACGTTGCCGTAAGAAAGCGAAGTGACCAAGGAATGTTAAAGATGGCCATCAGCCGGGCGAACGAGAAAAGGGTAGGCTACTGGCCAGTTCAGCGAAGAGGCCTTTGTGGCAGACAGTAAGGCACGAGCAGCAAACTGGTAGTGTACAGCGCGAGTCCTCCCGACGGAATGCGCGATGGAGATTTAGAGCTTTTCGTGGAAAAGAGTGTCGTCGTGGTCCTAGAAGAAAGGCCACAATAGCTAAACACCGCTCGGGAGCTAGACCAAAGAGAACACCTACGCTCTTTCCCACGCGTTGCTCGTATCCCCTCCGCCAGATTGACAGAAGTCGGCCAAAATCGCAAATGAGGCATAACGCTGCCGTTCAGCTTGTAGGACGTGCACGTTGTGGTGCCGGGCGTTCTGAAATTACGCCAAGACCGCGACCGCCGCGCGTACGACTGAAAAGAGAGCGACAGCTGTAGGCTGGAGAGTCGGACACAGGAGTTTTTTTTTTTTGGAAAACATATTTGTTTATATTTGGTTTTAAAGCGGTGTTCCTGTGTCATCTCCACAGCTAGTTTGCTTGGATACTTTTTTCTTCCCTCTAAATTTTGTTTGTGTGTAAGCTTTGTAAAAATTTTGAGTTGTTTTCTTAAGCGGTATGCGGAAGCAATTACCCGCCTCGGTCAACCGACTGCGTGAAAGGAGTTTTTAAGATAAGAGCACGCATGTCGCAAATGAAGTTTTGGTACGCCCGCTAAATTTGAAGGAGTGGTGCCTATAGGTTAGAGCGATATGACCTATGATTAGGTGTGTGTTGGTATGCTAGCGTTCTTTGGATGATAGTATGATGTCGTGCTAGGCGCACAGCAAAGTCATGTGCGTTCTTTAAAAACATGGGCTGACATGAAACTACATCCAGCAAATGAGCATGTTAGCACACAAAGTTTACTTCGTTTTGTTGTTTTTGTGATCACTTAGGGATCATATATGATCACTTGAGCTGAAAGCACTGCGTTCACCAAATTTTGAGATTAGATACATTTCTAGGATTGATAAGACGCAGTTTGATCTGTTGTGAGTTTTCGTTGGCGTCAGAGTGTCCCCCAAGTAGGCACTCATGACTACGTTTGAAGTTTGTAATGAGAGAGTGAAGAATGCGCCCAGATAACTTGTGTATAGGGTCTGGCAGAAATCGTGTGAAACTTTGTATTTGGTTGTGTTTCATGAAATGAGTCATGAAGTTAAATGTAAGTTACAACTTAGTAGTGCGGATGGTAGGTGAAAGCTAGTTTTGTAAAAATGGGATTACGGTTATATGGGGCCAAATTATGTTTGCCTTTGTGTGCTTTTCTCACACAGCAATTGATTCCATCTTTGGTAAGCATCTCCACATCCATGATTGTTGTAACTTTGGCGGCACCAAATTGTCTCCAAATTTTAGCGTACAGGTTTCTTTTTTGTGTTGAGAAGCCTGGAGGGTCCTAAGCGAGTCCAATGTGCTTGGCTGCAGCATGGTATTGTGTTGTGTGGTTCACCTTGCTGTTGTCCATCATTGTGAGCTGGTTTGGGAGTTGGTTTCGAGTGCGCAGCTGGAGGAAGAACGCCTGGCCATCGTACTCGTCACCAACCATTCTCTTCGTGCCCAGCGGTTGGGAGCGCTGGCCAGCCGAGATTTTCCGGGCGGCGGAGGAGCTGTTAAGTTTGGCCTGGAAATTCGTCTGGGAAGACGCTTTTGTGCGTAAGCCGGTCCACTGAGAAGGCTCTCACAATCCCTTCGGCGCCCAGTCTGACAGACGCTGTCGAAGATTGGGGCAATTATCCAGACCATGTGGCAAGCAAAGGCGAGTTCCCGTCCTTCAAATGCGGACCCTTTTGTCGTCTCTTGGAGCATAAGCGGTGACTGATGCCCTCGACGACTCATCGAGCAACGGGAAAACTGGCGTGACTGGCGCCAGAGCTGACAGGAGAATGGCGCTCCTTTTAATCCCCAATCACCAAGCCGACCGGCTGACTGCCTATGCTCGTCAGGCATTGTACGTGCTAGCCGGAGGACGAGACGTCGTGTCGCCAAGACGCCGTTAACCGTACGAAAGAGGCCAACAAAGACAGACTCTTCCTGGAAGAGACCGGGGTGGCCACCGCAAATCACCCGCTAATTGAGCAAACAAAATCGGCGGACCCTTTGAAGTATGCTGCCAGGATCGTGGGAACTCTTGACTAGCGGCACACACACGACGAGGAAGAGCCCTGCTGGCGCCACTTTGCAGTGCAGTGTTCACGTGGTCCGGGCATGCTCGCCCCCCTCACCTGTTGTGCGTGTGTGATTGGTGTTTCGACTCGGAGGGGAGGAGCCCAACAGGGCTTAAAACGACGCCAGAGGTCTCTCTGAACTATGTAACGTTCAACCACCACGCTCGTGGTTTGTGAAACCACTAACCCTTCTTTTCTGTAAATATGTGCAAATAATGTCATAAACCCTGTTCTGTTTTTCGTAAGCGACCTTCCTTTCAACCCTAACAACTGGTGGCAGCGGTGGGATGCCATCAGCGACCTAGCGACCTTCCTTCCCATCTCTTACAAGGCGCACACAATGCGGTACAAATACAGGGCAAGTATATATATATAAAGCGACATCATCTCATTGTAACAGCTAGTTAATTTAAAAAGTACTTGAAAAGCTCAAAATAAAGGTGGTTAGGCATAGTTACAGGAACTCCTGAGAAAGCAGAACGAAGACAGATTTCACATATCCTGAGAAGGGCTGGCAGCATCACCATCAATTTTTAGTGTTGCTGGAGGAAAGGTACATCTGTCTTTAGAGCCTTTTAGATAGAAAATTCTGCTTGTAAAATAACTACGTGCTTCTAGGATTTTTTTTTTACTGTAGCTGCAAACACTACGAGGGCCAAGATTTCTGTTGTGCCATAAAAAAAAAATGGTCGAGAAAAGTCAGTTGTTCATTCCTTTAAAGCTGGTGCAGCACTTGAAATTTCTTTTTTCTGAGCCAGCCACTTTGCAAACTTGCAAGTCTTGCATTAAAGTCTAACCAATGCTGCCTACTAAAAGACAAAAGACAGCCCTCTAAAAGACAACTAAGAAGCCGCTGTTGCTTAAGTGCAATTAATGCAATATCGTTCTTAGAAAAACAAATTTGTGTAAAATAAATGCATAGCTTTTCTTAATTAAAATGTTTTGACTAATGATCCAAGCAACATGCTTCACTTGAAAGTTTCAATGCTATGTAGCACTATTCAAAATATTATGCGTCAATTACTGATGTTTGAACGTAGGATCAATGCCCCCAATAGAAAGCTGTATCGGTACATGTCCCTCGTGTGTATTTTCAGATACTTTTTCATCTTTTTGCAGACATATTTTCGAAATATCTCGTCACAGACAAATGCATCTCAGCATCTGTATCCCAGGATACCCAGCCCTACTCCACAGTATTGGTCTAAGTCATTTGTTCTTGCTCAAAAAAAAAAGGGGGGGGGGGGTTAATACACAGTCCTCTGCATTACAGCTGAACTGCCTTAAAGAACCCCTGACACCAAATTCGGAAACTTGAGGTGCTTGTGTTGTTTCAGAGCCCTGCACGGCACTTCTGAACGATTATTAGTGATAGGCGTTGCCTAAAGGATATTTTAATTTGGTTTTAAAGTAAGGGTGTGCGCTCATCAGAGCATTCTGGTCAAATCTACATTTTCTCTTGTTTGACGTCCTCCTCTGGATGTGGCAGAGGCGATGCAACTATTGTCGAGATCAGATAACACTTGAGGCACGTACGATAGCCTCACTGGCACCCAGGGAGGACTATTGTTCGTCAATCCACTTGCTATATCGTCGGGCTGCTCCCAAGGTGGTTTTGGCTGACGCCAGTAATGCTCTGCTTTTTTTCTGAGGGGGACAAGCTGGAAGCACCCACATTGTTTCATTCTTTACTGCCTGTGGGTTCCCCTATTTGAAAACCGTCGGTTTCCCTAACTGAAAACAGCACATTCAGCGTCACCAAAGCTTGTGCGCATGTAGTCTCACGCCCTGCCCCGCTGTGGGGCGCTAGTTTATCATGGCATTTCAGTGGGTGTTTCAAACTGATGCAAAATTGTTCAGAATTATTAATGCTAGCATTAATTATATGGTGTGTTAAAGCATTTACAATTCCATTTTGGCATTTCCAAATTCAAAGCTACAAATCACAGTAAAAAGTCGCAAACAAATCTTTCGCTGTTAGGGGTCCTTTAAATAGCCAAATACAGGCGTTTGTACTTTAGGTGTAGCTTATGGACAACTAAGAGACATTGATGTCAACAAAAGTATAGGGGATGTTATTAGTATAGTAGTAATTGTCATGTGAATGTGAAGAAAGAAAACTGGACGAAAAAACTTGCTGCTGGCAGGGACCTAACCTGCGACCTTCAAATAACGTGTCTGATGATCTACCAACTGAGCTGCAACGGCAAACACCCCTTCGCCCATTTTATGGGATATAAA
The DNA here is from genome assembly GCA_013436015.1 of Rhipicephalus annulatus. Lineage (NCBI taxonomy): Eukaryota > Metazoa > Arthropoda > Arachnida > Ixodida > Ixodidae > Rhipicephalus > Rhipicephalus annulatus. Next base: position 58,328 of record WOVY01000585.1, read on the forward strand.
TGCGCAGCTTTTTTATATCTAGGAGTGTCAATCAGCGCCATTCTTAGCCATGACGGCAAGTGTGGAACACTGCTTTTTTGCCTATTGGCATCACGTAGCAGGTGATCTTATCACGAGCCAGCAGCTGACCAACGATCCCTTGCATACCACCTGAAGGCACTACGTCTGCCAGAATGAGACCCTCACTGAATAGAGAAAAGAAGCGGAAATTTAAGGGCTTGTTTTTCTTTGTTAGACACAATAATAATGAGAAATAACAGATATTTATGCAAATGAACGTATAGGCAATCTTATTAGTTGTAATTGTCATGTAAATGTGAAGAAAGAAAAGTGGACGAAAAGAGAATGTACCACTGGCAGGGACCGAACCTGCGACCTTCGAATAATGTGTCCAATGCTCTACCAACTGAGCTACAGTGGTGGGCATCACTCCATCCACTTTATGGGGTATATATATGCATTTATTGAGGGTCTATATGTGCATCTCTTTTTAGCCTGTATTTTAACATACACAACATATTTATTCTTTGACATATATAGAGATGTGTGAAATATTAAATTGAATACAAAATATTTATAATTCAAAATGAAATAAAACAACACAAAAATGAAATCTGCTCATGTCATTAAACACAAAACGCAGTGAGTGACTGCTATGACAGATTTTGCATGTTATCCTTTCCTTGCTGGAGAATTATCACTATTATGACAAATGAATAATGGTACATTTCTAAAACCTTCTCTCATATGACAGAATGTTCTATAAATGTGCATTTTTAATGCAAATGGCTTTTAATCTGAATAAAGCCATTTGCATTAAAAATGCACATTCATTATATGGGGCAACTTTGTGACAATGTTGTTCTTAGCTGAATATGGTTGGGGAAAAAAAGGCTACACGAAGTTACCTCATCAAAAGTTTATTTGAGTTATCTACGATTGGTTTCTGCTCTAGCAACCTCATAATTCTATGAAAACTTATTCATACATGTACCTCTTCAATCAAGATCTTTCACCTCTAAGATGCCCCATTTGCCTACTGGCCTAGGGGATTCATTTGAGTACAGAATCTTCTTTTGAATACCAAATTAAGTCTTTGCGATCCGACCATCTCCAATTATTTTGAGTCCTCTCCATAGTGCTGATGATGCACCCATCATGTTTGACTGCCGTCACTCTTCCCGGGTAAAATTGACGTTTGAACTTCACTATGACGAAGTCAACCTTCTTGAAGGTTCTTTCTCCGGAATCCGCACCATGGGCTCTTGAGACGTGGCTAGTATTTAGTATCACGGAAGGGGTAAAAGTGTCCGTTTCAGATAAGCTGTCAAGACTTCCGGAGAGTACCTCAGAATCAACTGTATCTGTTTCCGACCGCTTTTTGTTGTCGCCGTGCTGACTATCTAAAGACGATTTCTTACTGCTTTCTTCTTCGCTGTTGTCTTCAAGAGGAGACCTCTTCCAAGGTCGTCTAGCTCTGATAACATAAGAACTGCCCTTCCTAGGGTAACTTTGCTACAGGTGGCGTGTCACAAAGTTACCCCAAGAAGTACCAATATTTCAGTTTCCTTTCTATAACCGTAAACAGACATGACTTGATTAAATTCATGTTACAGTTTATTTTAGCCTACATAATAACAATCACAAGTATATACCAGTTTTCGCCGTTTTTCTCGTAGGGACGGGTCGAGCACAATAAGTTTACGGTGCTTCGAGAATGCACGCCAAAACACCAGTCAACATGTCAGTGCCTAGAATGGCTACGCAGCATGGGAACTTTGGCTGGATGTCCATAGGTCACTTGGCATGGGAGGCGAGCTTTTTGAGCAGCCTATTGCTTATTGGCGCGAGTTTAAAATACAGAAACCTGAGTGAGTGTCACAAAGTAACCCCATAGTCACAAGGTAAACCCCCATTTTACGGTATCAAAAGACTATAAATTGTTATGCAGAAACACAATCTGTTAACACAATCTGTTCTACACGACCTGGCTTCAGGCTCTCTTACCATGATGTTACAATGTTTCCGGTTTACCTTACAATAATAATGTTGAGCTTCATCATCATGAGTGGTTCAGGCCCACAAATCCTCAGGCGCCTGTTCACAGCAGCATTTTAACTGCACACTACGTGATGGTAGATTCCGAACGAGTGGTGCAGTGCGGCAAAGGCAACTGCACAGCGTGAAAAAGTTTTCGAACCAATCACCAAGGTGTTCGCAGGCCAAAAATGGGAGGTTTAGCAGCGCTTGTGGCGTACGCAACAGAAGAAATCCTAGCCTTCGTTTTGGAAGTGAAGTTGTCAAGGGCTTGATCGTTTTCTGCTGTGTTTTTTATAACATGTGAAAATGACAATCTCCGTTCAAATAAAATGTGTTCACTTTTAAACCAGGATATCAGAGAAAGTTTTAATGAAAGACTGGCCCATTCTAACAACATTTGCATTAGTTCTAGCTACCTCACCCTAACCAAGTTGCACCAATTCCCTTGGTCATGTTCTGAATATTCGTCCAGCCAAATTAATCGAAACTTCCAAAACCTTTTCAAAAGTCGCATCTAAGTATACGATTAGGTATTAGCCTATTCGAATGTGAAACACGAATATTCGAACACCCCTAGATTTATCAGAAATACAGATACAAGATACCCAAAGAGTATCAAAGATGGATACAGTATCTAAGATACATGTACCTTCGATAAAAAACCAGCAAGTAATGAAGCCAAGGCAGGTATAAGCAGTGTTAATCGTTCTGTTTTACATGTATTGTAATCAGTGCGTCAAAAAAATGAAAAAAGAATGCAATATTTCCCCAAAAGGAACACGTAACCGGAATGTTACCTATTATTTTGTTACGGAGTGACAACAAAGAATTTTATATAATTTTTCAGTGCACAGTAAAACATGACAACCTGCAACAAACAAGGTCATGCAATGTCAGCAATAATGCGCACATATCTCAAGGTACAGTAACAGTGCGCATCTCAGGTCTTTTGCCTTTTACTAAAGATTGCCGTGGAAAAGGGCACCCTAATGAGCCTCTAGGCCAATATTTGAGAGGCCTTGCCCGTTTGGGAGGTGGCCATTCTGAAGTAAAGATAAGTATAAATTGTGCAAAAAATGTAAACAGTGGCAAACACAAATGTTTAGCTTAAAGCAAGTGGACGTTTATGTGCCTGTCATGCAGGCTAGCTGGAGAGAGTATTCTCGGCTTTGAAATTGGTTTTATCAGAATAGCGGTCACGCACATCAGAGTGAACTCTGTGACGGGTAATGCTTGCTGCAGTTTTCAGGAGCGAAATTCTGGAATAAACTACCAGCAAAAATAAAATGAACAAAAATTTTTCATCTGTGCTTAAAAAACACTCGCTTAGTCTGAACGATGTTGGTTCAGTGTGAACAATCAGGATGTCATTTTTTTTGCTTGTCAGTAGTTTCCTGAAACCTGCTAACAAAACCAGTTTTCCTTGAGGTTAAACATATAAATTTTACCTTTGAATATTAATACATGAAATTACCTTGTTTTACTGCCTTTACATGTTTACCAAGAATTGTAACTCTGCACTTACCGGTACATTTGCTTTCCTTTTGCACGCTTGAGCAATTTAAAAATGTAAAATGGTTATATCCATTCACATTTCTGCATCTTCCTCTGGTACATGGAAATCTTATTTTTTATTTATCATTGGACTACTAGCCTTTGGCTATGGGTCCAACCAGTTTTCATATTTTTATATCTGATGCCTGCAAATAAAGAATTGATTGATTGACTGATTGATTGATGTGCTGCTACTGAGGTTATGCTCACTCCCTTGACACTGGGCATTAAACCTCCTCAAAAATTTTGCAATTAAATTTTGAAAAAATAGTGCAATAATTTAGAGGCATACTGTTTTGTGACACTTGGCAGGAATTCGTGGCACAGTTACTCCTGCTCCTCTAAGGATTGTGGCATGAGTGTGTTTTACCCTGTGCCACTTTCATAAGAGGAACACAAGTAACTATACCACAAGTCTAATATTTTTATTGTTAGTTTGACTTCCAATTTTTACATATAAGCATCATTATTCGTTTTTGTTTTTCATTTCAGAACATATACAGAACTTTTTGCAGTGGAACGAAACTAAAATCAAAACCAAAAATATTTCATTCCAACACACTGATTGTAATAATAGTAGCAAAGATGTGACAACAGTAAAGTGGATGAAAAGACACCTAGTCACTGGTAGGGACCAAACATACAACGTTTGGATATATATATCACAATTATAGTAATACACTTAAAAAAGTACAATTGAATTATAGCTGCCAATACCTTCTGTGGTTTCATTATCCACTGGTTTTTATTAAGGTTATGAGGAACAAAGAAATGAGTATTCAAAACATTCCCTTCCTTCAATTATGTATCTTAAGTGCTGCCCAACCCTGAGTGCCATACACCATTTCTATACTAGTGCAGAGCTAGATATATTACAGAATTTACCAAGTTCACCAGAAAAAAAAAATTGATGACATTGTTCTGGGTGTCAACATCCTGAAATCTTGCTATGATTACAAAGCATGCCACAGTGAAGGCACAGGTTAAAGGAATAGTGGCGCAATTTTGAGACATCGCAAAGCATCCCAGAGTTCGCGAACTCTGCATCCTGTGTACAGCCTGAATCGTAGAAATCACCAGGGACAATGCACTTATCGTTGTTTACATGTACCACGAGCAAATGACACATCTGCCATTAATGTGTCGCGAATCACTGTCTTCCTATGACGTCACACTGACATTGCACGTTATGAAGGAGCCACTCCCTCGATACTAAAACCGAAAGTGACTTTTAAGATAGTGATATAAAAAATATATGTTGCATTCCCAGGCAAACAGTACTCTCAAAATATTTAAAATTCGTGTCAGTACTCCTTTCACCTTGACTAGGTTGATTTTAATGTATCTAAATTTAACTGTGGGTGTTCTTGCATTTTACCAACAAGTGGCTTCCATGGCAAGGAATTGAACTTGAATCCTCGAGTCAAGTAGCGCAACACCTTGCCTGCTGGCAACCACAATGAGTCAGTTATCAGCCATACGTACAGTTGCTAGCTTTGTGGTCTGCCTTCAAAAAAAGAAAAAAGCGCCCGGCCTGCGCTGAAGGCACAGCACAGTCACAGCGAACACTAGAAGAGCAGCCTTTCAGAGCATCTTCTAAACACTGATTGGGTAACTACTGCAAGTACACTTGCTTGGTACCCACTAGGGCATTAGTAAGAAATTTTTTGAGTAGTAGGCCGGAATTCGCTATGCTATTTTTCGTCATTCTTCTGAGAAGCGTGGTATCTGCACTTGCAAGGAATTTTGTGTCACACTTGCAAGGAATTTTGTGTCAATCGTTCATGCAGTGGCTGACGACGATGAGGAATTATGACTGAAGTGGGTATGTGCCACAGTTAATAATGAGTTAGAGCATTGGACTACCCACTCTTTACGCTATTCACATTGTGTGATGACTGGTTGTTCTTTCACTGTTTTAAAACGCTTCATAAGTCGTATTAACGCGATTTCTTTCCCGACATCAAGCCTGCCTAAGGCAAGTTTGCCAACAAGTCACAAGCACCGGCCTAGCTCAGTGGTAGAATACTAGGCTGGCACCCAGCAGACCCGGGTTCAAGCCCCACTGTGTCATTGGAGCTAGGTTTTCTTTGGACACCTGCGGCGGCGGGAAACTGTGCGTTGTGCGTGACCGAGTTGCGATCTCATAACAGCTTTCTTTTTAAAAAGCATAGACCAACAAGGCTAAAGCAACAAGTAGGAAATTCTTGCACAAAAATACACGTATAATGTGGTGTAGCAACAAAATAACACAATGTCCCCCCCCCCCCTTTTTTCTCTATGGCATACAGAGGGCAATATAACCACTTCCCTTCCTGGCCCTTACTTCAAGTAAAAAAAGTTGCCTACGCCCCTGCACATATGTAAGGGTCAGGTAGCTTCAAGTGTGTACGAGCACTAGGAAGCAAGGTTAATTACTTCAATATACCAGTGAAGCCCTTTACCCCGATTCACTAAAGTGACTTTCAAAATTTTTTTGGAAGAGTTTTTTTTTTTTTTTCAAAGAAAAGAGAGTGAAATGCCTATAAAACCGTAACAGGCTGTATAAAAGCTACTGCAGAAAATTATTTAGGGTGTTCGAAGGCTGGCCTGCAGGTTGCTAAGGTGTCAATGTCTATCTAACACCGTGACATAATGCAAGACTAGGAGTGTTGAAATATGCCAGTGCACTCCACAAATAGCGTACACTGCTGTGACCATCTCAGCCAAATTTAGCAGTTGTGCACAGTGCAGACAGTTCAACAGTGGAACACAATTATGACCTCTTTCTAGATGCCATTCTATAAAATGGAGACCTGCTGCCAAAAATGGGCCAGGCACATGCAATCTGTAACTAGTTATGTAAAAAATGCACCCCCCAGAAATGAGTTGACGGCGAACCAGCATGAAGTTATGTAACTTCATAATTTATGGCAAAATGAGAAAACATGTCGCTGTGTATTTAGACATATAATCAGGAACCAGTCATTCATGCATTTATTTTACTGATTAAAATCTTAAAAATAAAATACAAAACACTGCAGAACGAAAGGGGACTAGTTACCTTCCGGAAGTATTCAAAAGTCAGCATCAATAATAGTTATATATGCCTTTCAAATGATGCTTGTCTCAATAATTGCCTTGTGTTTAACACTCTTGTTTCTTTAAGAGGTCTACATACATTAGCAAAGATAGAAGTTTTGTTGCCATTTTAGATGCTTGAGGCTAAGGCAGCGGTACGATTAAGCACCTTGTTTAACATCATGCAGGACCATCAGGAACGACTGTAGACGCAAAAAAAAAAAATATTCAAGAGCCTCTGAGCTTATACCAGATATCAGTGGCATGAATTGAGAACGCATTAAACCTAAAACAAAACACAAAATAGGCCAATCGGATTATTGCATTACTTTATAATGAAATACGCGAGTAGTCATGAGGGGTGTTATAAACTAACAGACGTCGAAAGCAACACAAGACCGCTTACTACAGGCTGCACCTAAATTGAGAACACTTTCACACACCCGTAGTGTGCAACACTTCAGCCCATTCTGTACACTGAAGAGCGAGCAGCACAGATGCCTCATCCGCGCGAAAGGGTCCTAACTACAGTCACTAGAGTGCACTGCAGTGGGAACAGACATGAATTCCTGGTTCCGACTACTACTTAGTATTGCGACGCAGAAACTATGCAGGCGATAGGCACCATTTCTTATCCAACGTATTCAAGGAGAGCTTGTTAAAATAGTGGAACACTTCGTAAAAGTACTCACCAACTGCTAACCCAACAGGTCCCATAAGTAAGCCGGCTGTCATCGCAGCTGCGCCAGTGATAAGACCTCCCTTAGCCGAATTCTTCAGTGTCACTCTCAAGTTTTCTTCTTTAGACACCATGCACAGAACGTCCAACATTTCGTCCCTCCTGACAGGCATATCAGCGGTCAAGGTAGCCACCCCAACGAAGGCCCGGCGTGAGTCTGGGCGAGTTCCACTAGCACTGAAGGAAACCAAAGAAAGGTTAATATTGTCTTTTTGGTACTTTCTTAGCGGAGGTATGACGCAGCGTTAAACAATGCGTCGCAACACTTCAAGGAAAATTAGTCCGACGCAGCGGTTACTCGTATACGTATTCTTGGCGGAGGTCTCTTCATGCACAGCCCAAAGACACTGTAGAAACGAACTGCTCGCGTAAATCTTGGTGAGGTACTGTCAAAGTATCCAAAACGACAAAATCTATGTAAAGTACGCACCGTTAAAAGTATTCTCCCTTGCCAGCTGCACAGCGGAACGTAAATAACGTAAACAAGCACCCAATGCGCTATGCGATTCTACAAACTGGTAGGTGTTCTGTGATTCTCTGACGTCACTGGTACCGACTCTCATACTTGCCTCTAGCGGCTCGATACGGCTATATTACAGCCAAAGAAAAGAAATACATGGTGGGACAAAAACAACTAGAGTGAAAGCTCCCGCAATGCCTTGCCACGCGGAGAAAGACAAAACTGTTTTTCTTCCTTCATGCCTTGCCAGTAGAAGAGGTGTTATCTGGCAGAAGTGAAGCCAGCTTTTGCCCTGCCAAGATGTCGGTAACGTGCTCTTTTCTGGTAGTGCTATATTTGAGTTAGGTTTAAATGCTACGTTAATTCTATATAAAAAGATAGTTGTTTTCGACAAAATAACACACAGGAAAGAGTATGGGTGACTGAATCTCCAAAGAACTTTGCCTCCAATTAGAGGCTTACTAAGAAAAACTAGTAACACTAAGAGGCACTTGGAGCACTATGAGACCCGAAAAATTTTCCACGTTACACTAATTGGGCTTGCGAGGGAAACGCTCCGTTCTTAATCGCTGAACCATCCTTCATCCATGCGCTGAACGGAGATACGATAGTGATACTTTATCACGCCCCTAGTTCTTGCCATAGGCACGGCTTCACTTGCGGGCTATTTCCACTCCTGAAATTTCTTTAAACCTCCTTGGGTAGACCGTAAAGGAAAGACAGCGCAAAAACACGAGCACACGAAGAAAACACGTACCTTTATGGGCTACATGTTCTACGTGTATTCTCTTTGTCCTCAGCCGGTGACGGTTATACGTGGTTATAGTGAACTAGAATATACTAGTACTATAGTAGTGAACTACTACTAGTAGTAGCCGCGGTGATGGCGTAGTGGTTGGAGTATCAGTCTCGCGTGCAAGAGGTCCGTGATTCGAATCCCGGTGCCACGCAGTTTCCAACCGTATTATAAAAGATAATCCGCGTGGAGATGGAAGTGCCTGCGGCCTCACCAGTGACCACCGCCGGTAACGCACAAGGAGGATTGGTAACGCACTCCCTTACCAGAGAAGCATTGGCCACCCTGGTGCAGTACCTGGCCGCGCCACGTGGCCTCGCATTCCTCCATGTAGCCGCGAGTTAACAAAGGCAATGCCTCCAAGAAAAATTATGCCTGGAACGTGAGCCGCGAACGTGCCAACCTACATTCGAATTTTACCCTCTCCCTCCGTTACGAAGGCGAACGCCTTTGGCGGTCGCCCCCTGCCGCTCCATGCGCCCTGCGAATACAGCAATGCTCCCACAGTTGCCTCCAAGCAGCTATGATGTCACGTGACAAAGCGGCATGGTCACAGAGGAAGGCCTCCACCTTTCCATAGAGAAATAAAAAAAGGTATGACCTTTTCTTCCTCCATGGGCATGGTAATGTTACGTGAACGCGGCCGTTACGACACTGAGCGGTACGGAGGCGAGCGGTTCGAAGCGGCGGACGGTCGCAACACGTGACAGGAGACATAGCCTCCGAGATTTTGTGCCAGCAAAAAGCTCCCAATTGAAAAAAAGTGCGACGTTCTAGGCACGGTTTTTTTTTTTAGGAAGCGTTGACAAAGTAAAACAAATAGACCCTCCCGCCCTCCCATGCACTGCGCCAGGCGGCCTCACGAGGCTCTCGAAAGCTGCGCACTCATTGGCAGCACTCGTAACGATGCGGCAGGGTTCGTGTGTCGGGCGCCGGCACAGCTGATGCAGACGCCGCGGCGAAAGCGAGAACAAAGTTGACGCTCGCACACAGAACACCTACGCTCGCACGCATCATCATCTACGCTCGCACACAGAACACCACACGGAGGAAGGAAACCTTTCCTTCCTCCGTGGAACACCACTACGCCGGATGGATGTGGCTGTACCCTTTAGATCGGGCGGCGGCTAACGCCACCTAGCCGTAATACTTAGTGAACTAACCATTAGATTTATCTTTTTTTTTCTTTAAATAGTGAGGGTGAGGATTCGTACTTTGCAGCGAAGGGTTTAATTTTCACTCGTCCCTCGACTTTAGCCACCAATCAGATAACCTCCTTCTACTCAAGTCTACCCGCTTAAAGTCTATTTTGCCCTCCCTGTCCCTAAACCCCAGTGCTTTGAAAAACTCTGCGCCATCATCCTGAACTATAGGGTGAATTCTTTACAGAACATTATGAAATGTTCGGCAGTTTCTTCTTCCTCTCCACACGCACTGCATACTGTGTGTACCCCTTCGTATTTGTCTGTCCCGATATGTCTTGATTCGCAATACTCCCGTCCTGGCCTCAAACAGTAGACAACTACCGCGAGTATTATCATAGATCCTTTCTTTGGCAATTTCTTGCTTAAAAGTTCGATAGATCTCTAGTGCGGACTTCTTAATCATGCCAATTCTCCACATGTCAGTCTCCGTTTCCTTCACTTTCTTCTTAACCGATAGTTGTTTTTGGTTTGGCCACCTGCTGTTTTTTAAGTATTTACCAGCCAATTTCCTGGTTCGCTTCCTCCATTTTGTATCGACATTCTTCATGTACAAGTAGCTGAAAACCTTCCTAGCCCAACGCTCCTCCCCCATTTCTCTCAATCGCTTCTCAAAGTTTATCTTGCTGCTAGCTTCCCTGCCCTCAAATGATGTCCATCTCATATCACCTTGTACTCCCTGATTTGGTGTATTCCCGTGAGCTCCTAAAGCAAGCCTACCTATTCCACGTTGCTTAATTTCTAATCCTGCTTGAACTTCTGATCTCATGCACAAGACCGCATTGCCGAACGTCAGCCCAGGAACCATGACCCCTTTCCATATTCCTCTCACAACATCATACCTATTATAATTCCACAGTGCCCAATTTTTCATCACTGCTGCATTCCTGTTACCTTTAGTCGTCACGTATATTTCGTGTTCCCTTAGGTACTCGGTCCCATTGCTTATCCATACGCCCATATATTTGTATTTATCTGTTGTCTCTAGTGTGACCTCCTGTATTTTAAGCTCACTATCTTCGTTATCATTAAAAGTCATGACTGCTGATTTTTTCTTACTGAATCTAAAATCTAACCTATCTCCCTCATTACCACAGATGTCCATCAATCTCTGCAAATCTTCCTTGTTGTTGGCCATTAGCACTATATCATCTGAGTACATTAATGCTGGTAGTGCCTGATCAATGAGTTTTCCTTGTTTGACTAAAGAGAGGTTGAAACCAAGTCCACTTCTCTCTTATTTGGCCTCTAATCCTTGTAGGTACATCATGAATAACAAGGGTGACAGTGGACACCCCTGCCTAAATCCCCGTTTCACCTCTGTGGGCTTGGATACCTGTGTTTCCCACTTTATAACTACCTTGTTACTTTTATAGATTTCCTTTAAAAGATTAGTGACTCCATCTTCCACACCCAGTGTGTCTAGTATTCCCCACAAGTCCTCTTGGATCACGCTATCATACGCTCCCTTGATATCCCAAAATGCTAGCCACAGGGGCCTGAGTTCCTTTTCTGCTATTTCGATGCACTGCGTCAGTGAGAACAGATTGTCTTCCAACCTCCTGTGTTTACGAAACCCATTCTGCAGTTACCCCAGCACCCCCTCATCCTCTATCCATGCCTGCAGTCTTTCCTTTATAATCTGCATCGCCAGCCTGTAGACCACTGATGTCACTGTTATAGAACGGTAGTTGTTTATGTCATCTTTGTCCCCCTTTCCTTTAATATCATGCTCATCTTGCTGAGTTTCCATCCATCAGGGACTTCACCATCGGTTATTGTTCTGCTCACTGCCTCTCTCAAAGTCTGTTTAGACTTCGTATATGTTTTTATCAGCATAATTGGAATGCCATTTGGGCCTGTTGATGTACTACTTGGAACCCTCTTCTCAGTCCTTTCCTACTCTCGTTGTGAAAATGGAGCCATTGTGTCACTTGATCCATTCATAAGGCACTTCTTTGTTGAACTTTTTCTGTCACCCTTGTTCTTATATATTCAATAGCTTCGTCCCCTTCTAGCCTAGCACCTTGAGCTGTAGTTATAAACTTCTGCTCTAGGTTTGTTTCATTTCTTAGGGAGTTTAGATGGTTCCAAAATTTCGCAGCTGCCTTTCTGTCCTTTTTATGTACTTCTGCTAGCCACTGAGCACCCTTTCTTCTAATCTTTTCATTGATCATGCAGGAGGAATGCTTCCCTTCTAGAGCTTAGAAAGATTTCCTATTTTCTTTCAACATCATCTGTCGGTTCATTCCGTTGCTTAGCATGCCTGTGTTCCCTAGAGGCTTCCTGACGTTTTGCTATGGCTCTCTTACCTTCCTCATCCCACCAACTCTTGGGCTTGTGTCTTCTTTTCCGAGGTGACTTGTCATGTGCCTTAGCAAGCTCTAGCCCAAACAGTCTAATTAGATTTGTGTATGTTCACATATTTTTATTATCCTCAGTGATTACTTTCTCAATTTGTTGTGTAGAAATTTTTATTTGCCTTTCTTAATGAAAATTTTCCTGTAGTTGCTCATCTTGTCTCCTTCCCAATTTCGCTGCTCTTCCAAAACTTAGCTTGATACGCCCGTCATCTATACCAGCGCTACCAACGTAGGGTTGAAGGTCTTTGCACTTGGACTTTGAGATTAGCAACTTTGGCGTTTGCTAATTTCAGAGGCTATTCCTTGTATTGAAAGAGTTTCCTGTTGAATGAGCGCAAAACACCCGTCATTTATGGCAACGTTACTTACATAGGGTTAATTGTAGTTAATTTTAATGCTTTTTAAAACAATTTACGTTATTTTTGTTGCATATAAGCTCCGCAAAAGGTAAAAACTTATTTGAGAACAACCCTACCTAAGTGACGCTACCACCGCATGACGATAGTCATAGCGCGAGAACAAAACGACGACACAGAGACAAGAATGACACGAAAGACACGAGCACAGAGACAAGAAGGACACGAAAGACACGAGCGCGAAAGACACGAGCGCTCGTGTCTTTCGTGTCCTTCTTGTCTCTGCGTCGTCTTTTTGTTATCGCGCTATAACTATCGTCATGCCATACCAACTAGCCCAAGCTGCCACACTTCTACCACCGCAGTTCCGACGACGGCCGCTTCCAAAGTGACCGACTGACCACGGATAATCCGGCATGCAAAGGAAATCTAGGAGGCCACAGAACACCTACCAGTTGAACACCTACCAGGTACCAGGTGTTCTGTGGTGGTAGTGGCAAACAGCGCGCAGTGAAAGCGAGAACAAAGTTGACGCTCGCACGCGTACTGGCAAACCGCCTGCGATGAATGGGAAGACAGCGCTATCAACTAGTTGGTGCTAACGAGGGGCTATAGAAACGCTGTGCGCACGCCTGTGTCGACGCTGCTGAAAGACTCGTCGCTCCGTTTGCAACGATCGCCGAAAGCATCGAAGTCGGCACAGATATGCAGTGAAAATGGAAGATGGCGGTGTCAAAAGTTCATGTGTGGAATATAACAATAATCGTAACTCGGTAAGCCTTTGTTGCAGCTCAAAGAGCCGGTGTCGAAGCACTTGAGTGTCTACGCCGCGCACGTCACTCGATCGGCCACACAATTAAATATAGGCTCAGCTTGCACTCACTCTGGCCATATCTTGGGCTACTCGTAGTGAAAGCCACCCCTACTGATTATAATAGCGATGCGAAATTACAAGCATGAATATCTGTAGCAGCGCCTCGATAGAATTGCAAACGAATATCTTCGTTTGCAAGTCTTAACCTAACCTAAACTAACCTAATATTCGCGTTAAACTTGCAAGCTTGTAAACTTCGCGTTAGACTTGCAAACGAAGAAATATTGCAAGTTTAACGCGCACACATAAGGAGCGAGAGGCCGTGCTATTATTAGAAGAAATAACGCGGGTGACAGAATATTCCCTCTAGGCCAAATACGCTTCGAAATCTACTGTATGTTGTGCATATAAAGAAGCTGCCTCCAGCCGGCGTTTATTATTTTTTCGCTCACTTCACCGCGATGCATGCCTGTAGAGCGGCGGAGCGTTGACAGCACGAGCATTGTTATACTACAAAACGCGCGCAAGCAAGAGGTTTGCGAGTAGTGAATTTCAGCAGCGAATTCAATACGAATCCAGTAGCGGACATCAACCATATCGAATGCTTAAACGAACCTAATGCTCTTCTGATAGTTTTCAAACCGTGAGGAAACCTTTTTAAAAATAACCCTAGAACTCCACAACAGTTTATTTGAAATAAGTATTCACAAAATCTCACCAAATAATACTACAATTATGAAAACCGTGATAAGCTTGTTTACAGCTGTGACCAGAGCCTTCGAAATACTTTTCAACAGTACGTCAAAATACCGCAGCAACTACACTATTCAAGTTGAAACTCTGTTGTCAGCTTTTAAGTAAAATTACGGCATAAAATCTGAACAATTTTGAACCGAACACACCATACATGCAGCGCACGTGGCTTATTAACAGATTAACTGAAATGGGCAAAATTATCACAACATATACTCGAGCACAGAGAGCATGTAAAAATTAAGTGTTGAAAGCTGTATCTCTAAGAACAATTTACGTGAACAAAAGACTCGCATGTGTTTTTATTCACAAAGCTGAGTGCGACCATAGTCCCTAAATTCAGTGCTGAAGACAGGAAATGAATAATGTGATACAGTCCCACCATAGTAAAAACAGAGTAAAAGTACTGCTTGCAGCAAAAATGTTTTATCTGGTAACGATTATAGCATAATAGTGTTGCCAATACTTGGGCTGCATTTATTGTGGTAATTCAGGGATTACAAGAAGAAAATAAACCTTCAGCTGATCCCATGTTTTGCTGCTTCAAGGTTGTCCCTATTATTCCTAAATTATTTGGTATTTTGTGTTCTGTTTATAATTCAATTCTACTAGTGAATGCTATTTGATTTGTTATTCAAATATTTGCATGCCCTAATAATGTTTTCATCACCCATGACCCACCATCTTTTTGTGTGAATGTGATTGTGCATGTATAAACATCACAAGTGCTTTTCTTTTGTGCTGTATCCCATCCCTCATTGAACACACCCTGGCACATGCCTCAAGGTACGTAAATGAAAAAAATGATACGTACATGGCTACAAGTGATGCCAATTCGTGACAGGAAATGGGAGTAACATAAGTGTATTTGGTGAAAATTGCTCTGAATCTTGTTGTCCATAAGCAAGAAAGATCAATGATGGTGCATTTTTTTTACTCTTAGCTTACATAAGTAAACTAAGCTTGAGCCTGTTCATAAGCACGTGTTTATTATTGCATTATTTGTGTAATAACTATAAAACACTAGGTCAGACAGCACAATTAACTCTGTTGAGATAGGAATGAAATTAACATAGCGAATAACAAAAAAAGTATTTTTGACTATTCAGCCACATGCCAGACAGAAATTGCAATGAGTGCCAATACATTGGGGCAATTCTCGAGTAAATCACGAGTGGCAACCTGGTCAAATGATAATATTTAGCACCGATAAAATTTATTTACTGAGAAGCTTTGAAAGCATCCATTTTCTGGCTCAAGTTGAGTCAAATGCCTACATACTCTAGGTGCTTTGTCAAAGCAAAAATAAAAATAAATACAAAATCTCACATCAACATTTAAATGTTGTCCTGAAACAAAAAATGCAATATGTTAATTATTTTGCAAGAGAATTCTGGATATGAGATGATTAATTAAGGCTGTCACAAGATGTGTTGAAAATGAAAAAAATTACTTGCCATTGCAAAATACTTGAGGAATGTAGAGTCCACATATATTGCTACTTCAAGTATGTGAATTGCTACATATATTTGTCACGGCAATAGCACATGCAGCACAACACACATTCAGATGGCTTTTGGCCTTTAGAGATAAAAATATTTTTTTACTTGGGATAAATTTAGCATATAAATGACAAGCCTGACTACTAATTACATGCATATTGCCCCATGTGTTTTATTTCAATAAAGTCGGGTTTTACCCACAAATACTCTAGGCAACAGGCGGCACAACAGTGTTTGAGAAGCTCCGCAATAACTTGAAATCACACTGCTAAGTTTGTGGACAGGATGCGAATAGTCTAGTGCTTATGCAGCCACCAGCAATAACCCCAGAATTTTCAATATCACTTGTATAAAAACAAATGCACTGTATTGATTGTCAAATTAATAATGGCCGATGCACTGTTTACCGTTATCAGGGCAGACTATGTATTGCTTGTAGTTTGACTTTTCGTTCTTCAGGCAAAGCTTCACTGAAATTAAAAGTTTGGTCTCAATGCTGCCGGCTATTGCAGTCTTCAACATCATGACCACATGGCAATATTGGTTTTTATGTTTCTCCAAGAGATGTTTACATCTATAAATCCAGAAAGTTGAAATTTCATTTTTTTCAATTGTGCAAACGTACAATGGCAAAATTATGAGATGTAATACCAATAGCTATCTTTTTTTTGTTTTAATGTGAATCCATTTGGTGAAGCAGAGCAGTATACAAGCGCCACTGTTAATGGAGACTATGTGACAAAGCCCATTGATGCCTAGAGCAGCTTGCATTTCTAGCTCTCTAGCATAGTGTAAGAGTGAAGGTTTCAAAACAAATGTCAAAATGAAGCAATGACGTGCTGCTCACAATGGCCTGCTTGTGGTCCCCCATTTTCTCGGATTAACAATGGTATGTAAAAAGCTCTTATAACTGCACATCACAAGTCCTTGAGTACCATTACACTTAAAGAACTGGTGCACAGCCAGTGGTTTAACAATGAACTCAAATAAAACAGTTCATTGTCGTTCATTCTTGTCATAACACTCTTTCACCTAGCCCCGCTATCACTATCAACGGCCACAGACATCTTTTTGCCACTATGTTCACATTCTTGGAGTAGTCCTAGATGCTCATCTAAAGTACAATCATCACATTTCACTTATAATACAGAGGATAGCACCTGGTATCAGAACATTAATTAAAACACGACCATTCTTCAACTTTGCTTATACTACACTTTTATCCACAGTCATATTATGTACTGCATCACGTCATGGGCGAATATCTATCCATCTCATATCCTCCCACTTCGTCTCCAAAATCGAGCCAGTTGCATCCTAACATTCAGTACTCCATTCACCAGTGTGTCCCCATATTTTCAGCAACATAGTGCACTTACAGTGTGTAATATATTCAAATATAAACTAGGGATTCTTGTATTTAAGCATCTTAACGGTTCTGCAACAGCCAATGTCTTGCAAAAATTTTAATTAGTAAATGCTAATCCTTGTTTGCCTCTAACAACTATTTTTTACAACCATATACATGCACTAATGATGGCAAACGCACTACTGCCATACATTTTGGGAATTCAACACCGCTACATAATTGTCATTCTTCAATTAAAAAAAAAAACTTCATCATCTCATTTTGCAATCATAATTAATCTGCATTTATATATTGGTACGTATTCTTATCTTTAGAGCTATTACTGTAAGAGTTATTTTTACATTTATCACTCATGTAAGTTTGAGTTGCATGGTGTATCATTAATTAAATTCCTTTTGTTCAACATTCTGCTGCCATTTTTTTATAGCCATGTATAATTACTGAATGTTGTTGTATTACCATGTTTACTGGAAGTTTGCCATGTCTTTATTCCTATAAAAAGCATTTCAATTCAAGGACTATGAATGTGCTAGAAATTAAAGTCATTGCACGGTGGAAAGTACACCCAGCACTCAAAAATATGAAGAGGGGTTAGACTTTGTTTTCACCTCTGATGACAGACAGTACTGTGGTGTAACTGTGCTTACAGATGGCTTAAGAGGACAGATTTTGCTTGTTTAAGGACAAGTGGAAGCAGCAACATCCAGCACTACAATCTTTATTAGCAATTTTTTTTTATTCAATGTAAATATGAAGTCTAGGAGCAGGTGTGCTCAGGCAATTCATGGGTTCATTTTACATTTTCAAATGTTAGCAAAGGTTATGTTGCACAACAGTTTCTTGTCAAACAGAACGAGAAATTATGTGTACTAAATGCCTTCAAAAAAAGTCCACAAAGGCACATGCTGTCCTCATTGCAATACTTGTCCACACTGAGCCGAGCAGCAGTACCCGGCAGCATTCCAGCTCTGGTCACTGATCCACATTGCTTCGGGGGCCAGCCTCTAAGTGGGAGAGGAGAGAACAAAATTGTTTTAAATTCAGAGTTCAGAACCCTACTGTCTAGTGACATCTTTAGTTGTTTTTCTGGACAGTTGCATGCGAAGGAGTCTGCACTTTTAAGTGTGTCAACATCTCAGAGGAAGTCGCACAGATGGCATAACATTGAGTACAAGAACTGACGGCTGCACAAGTGGCTAAATCAAAGACTCAACTCAAGGAATGGAAGCGTAGGGAGGTTTGCATTGCTAAACAATTATGTCATGTGATCCCGAACTTAATCTACTAGACCGGCTCTACCATTCAAGCTGAATACAGATGAATCACAATACTGCGATACTCTAATAGTGAGATGAAAGACTGCCAAGTAGTTGCTAACTTTGTGTGGTTGGTTACGACAGCTACACATTTAACGAAGCAGAAGTGAACTGCACGACAGCAGAGAAAGAATCACCGACCATCCTAAAAGCACCCAGAAGCTTCCAACGAAAGACAGTGGTGCAGTATCCATACTAGGGATCCCACTTTTTTTTTTTAATTAAATGTATATAAGGAGAGATTGGTGCCAATGCGTGGTGCCGGCTACTCCTCGGGGATCCCACTTGCTGATGTGTAAAACAGTACATGCTGTCAAGTTTTGAGAAGAAACTGAAGCTCTAAAACTGACACAAGCAAGATTGATTGCAGTGACACCTCCACCAATTCAAAAAATATTCAATTTTTATCATAATCTCTGTCATTTGAGTGGTCATGATGGCATCCGGTGGATGTACATGAAGCTAACCAGGCAGTTCACATGATCTGGCAAAAAGAAGACACAACAAGATAAGTACAATCATATCACGAGTGCCAGATTAATACCTTAAAGTTTAGGCAGCTGATTCAACAAATGGTACACTCAAAATACTTTTCTGCACCGTTGGAGGTCATTCACAAGAACTTTGAAGAATATTGCAAAAAAAAATCCAAAGGTTAAAGCTTGTAAAAAGATGGCGGCAGCAAAAGCAGAAAAGGGAATACCAATGATCTGATCTCCTTCTAAACTAAGATGTTTAACAAAAAATGAGTATTAGTGAGAGATAGTGAACCAGATTTACAGAGTCAGCAGCCCAATAAATGGCAAACCAACAGCGGATTGCACTCAGGTTTACTGCTCCATATCATTCAGCAGTTATTGGGCTAGTGAAGCAAGCTAAGTGAAACATAAATCAGTAGTCAAGCATGGGTCCAGACTACCCGGAAAGACGAAAGAGCTGCCTTTAAAAGACGTAGCTCATCATGCACAGCCCTAAAAAGCATCTCGGGGGTGCACACCACTTCTTATGTATTTTTACATACTGCAGCCTCTATAAGGCTATTGTAGGAGTGAAAAAAATAACAAGATATCAACATTTATAAAGAGACTTTTCACTGCTCCTGCAAAGCAACATATTTACCAGCCAACGCAACTGTGAGTTGAAGTGATCATCAGCCTGACAGAAGAGAGTTTTAAGTAAAATGGGTGAAGCTAAGTACAGAAAGAGAGTGAGAAGAAAGTTTGACAAAAAACAGAATACAGCTGTACCAAGAATAAAGGTTCCGGACTTGGGGCTAGTGATGAAAGAATTGCAAAACTCAGCAGCGAGTCACAGAGGGCTATTCTCTTTTGTCAAAATGACAAGTACGTTGGCGCCAATGGCACCTTCAAATTGGCCTCCACAGCCTACGATATGACGATAGTTATAGCGCGAGAACAAAACGACGACACAGAGATAAGAAGGACTTTCATGTCTTTCGTGTCCTTCTTGTCTTTGTGTCGTCGTTTTGTTCTCGCGCTATAACTATCGTCATGCCATACCAACTAGCCCAAGCTGCCACACTTCTAATCCACAGCCAACATTCTAAAGGAGTACGACACAACTTTTTAAAGGCGAGTTTACTCTGCCATATGAGTCTTATGGATACAAAGATGACTCTGAGCAAATGAGAATGAAATAAAATCGTGATAAGATGTATTATTTTTTACATTAAACTCGGTTTTCCTGTGGCACGTCAGGCAATTCTATGGACTTCATTGTGCAATCTGGCTAGTTGCGATGATCAGTGCCACAAAAACTATCAAAATGACTGCTTGTGGCTTGGCAAAGGAGCCACAGTGCAGAGCAGTCGAGCGAGTTTCATGAATTCTCGCACAAGCACATAATGAGAAGCTCATATTGTGTTGCGATGTGAGGGCACAGTAGAAATGGAAACTAGCTTTTAAAAGCGTACTGTAATTACTTTTTCATAGTGTACTTTCACTTTACAGTACATTTTCTAGATCATTGAAAGTTGGGCCTTTCATTTGATGCAATAAAATAAAAAGTTTGCCGTCAGTACCCCTTTATCATCCCAGGAGGTTTGAAAACAAGTGCTGCGGAAGTGAAGCAAGCTTAAGAAGTTGCAAAAGACAAATGGTTTCTTGCATAGAGAACTGGGAGGACTGAGGTATCGAAATAAAGATGTTAGAAATGGCAACAAGAGTGCTGCGTCTCTGTATTATGTGCAGTCTAAAAGACATACCACATGTTAGCAACTCGTACGATAGGCCAAGCTTAGCATGCATTGAAAGAAAAATGTGAACTAACATTCCCAAGATCACCGAAATTTCAGTATGTTTTTGAACAATGCACAACAAATATGTGTCAACAGTGTAGCATTTTACCATTTCGTTAGTTAAATCTTGAGTATAATCATGGTAATAATGTCAGCATAATCTGCAGTACTGCAGTGACTTGCAACATGATGCTTACTCTGGGCACTCGATCGTAAAGATTCAAACATGCCTTCACCAAAATACATAGCAGTATTGCAATGAAGCCTCAATAAACGCGTGCGTGTTTTTTTATTTTATAGCTTTCGACAAACACTCGAAGCTGTTGGTTTGAGTTTAACATTTTTGTTTAAATTATTCCACTGAAGTCTATGCGCACTAAAGGCACTGTGAAACAGCAGCAATAGTTGTGATCTCCCTGGGTAGCGTAGTAACCGAAGCTGCGCCTGTCGGAGCGTCGTTTGCGAACTTGACTGCACCGACAGTCTCGTAAACAAACATTTGAATTATGGCTCTGTTCGGAACTGCAAAAAAAAAAAAAAAAAAAAAACTTACCGAGACCGGCATCTCGACGTCTTTTTAATCTTTACTGAATACGACTGTCCACTTGATGTCTCCTGCCGTCGTTGAAAACGTACCAACACTGCCGGCGGCAGTGAAATGCAGCGCGAAGCCATGACCTACTACACTCCTGACCTGCCCAGAGAGCACCTCTTCCAGCGCCCACGTTCTAGTTCATACCTTCTGCCGCTAGGGCCGTCACCTACGAGCGGCGTGGCGCTAGTCAGCACCTGCTCGCTGACGTCATCTTCACTCTTTGTGGTCAAATTTTGACCAACAAAGCACTCGTAGTGCGTATTTATGATCCAAAATTTAGAATTATTCAGAAATAATAATACTAAAAGACATTCAGAATTTTTTTGCAATAAAATGCACGCTACCACGCATAGGCTGCCCTACATCGTGTAAATCTACGGGTTCCCACGTTTGTCAACCAGTGTGCTATAAATACTCAAGCGCTCTGAACACCTTGCTTAACCAGCAATGTATGGGAAGAAATAGTCACATATATGCCGCCAGTTCACTACAGAATGCAGGCATTCTTATACCAGCGCCTACAAAACAACCGTAAAGAAACAGACGAACAGGTTATAGGTAGCGCCACCAATGGTGAGCGGTTGAACGAGAGCGGGGACACGCGCTCCCATAGGAACCCCGCTATCTGAACAGGTCAGGAGTGTAGTAGGTCATGCGCGAAGCTCTTTGAGGCGGCCCCCGCTCGTCCCTCGTAGTAGTGCGTAACATGTCTTACGCTTTGACCTGCAAGGTGGTGCCGGTGGGAGATTTCTCCTGTGCGTTGTTGAACAATGAAAAATTTGCAGCGTGCGTGTTACTAAAAGCCGAATTCTTCTGTCTCTCATTCCCTATTAGCAGCCATCGGCATGTACATTGAGCACTATCTGACAAGAAAGCGTTGCTACGTTATGCTCGCTGGGCGTAACTTCCTAGGTTTCAGAAAGGTTTAGCGAGCGGGGGGGAAGTGGTTCTTAAAATTGGAAAAGAAAAGAAAAGTGAACCCCGCAACTGTCTGCAGCTAAGTGCGACACCTCAGCAGTGGTTCACATGGGAAGGGGAATGGGGGATAATAGACTTGAGCGAAGAGAGGAAAGAGAAAGGAGAGAGCGAGCAAAGGAAGGGGGGGACGCACAGATCGTCGTAAGCCACAGCGAGCGAGGACAAACCGAGGGGATAGAAGAGATAGGAAAGATGGAGCACGGTCACTGGAGTCCGAGGACGGGGCGCACCTGCGAGAGCTCCTTTCGGCGTCGGTGGATGGCGTAGAACAAGTCCAGTAAGTCAGAGCTGCACTGTCGTCGGAGGTGGAAGGTCGTCGGCGGCAGGAGATGACGTAGGGCGAGTCCAGTCGGCCAGAGCCACGCTGACGCGGGAGATCGCAAGCGCGCGGAGCGCGCGAGCGCACGACCGATCGGCCCGAAATCCAGCAAGCGAGTGAGCGAGCGTTGGGCCGCAGTGCCATGAATAGAGTTAACTAGTATATACCATAAACTGGAGGTGGTTGAAGGTGGGAAGTAGACACGAAGTGCAAGCCGTAAGAAACTGTACGTGTGCCACCTCTCGTTTAGTCCTTGGAATGTCCGCTGGATGGCGGTGCTTCTATATGCGGAATATATGATGAAAAGATGCGAGATGGTGGTACTTGGAGTGTTGACTAGATGGACGAACGGACACACAGACAGATGCATGGACGAACGAACGGATGGCTGCACGCACGGACGGATGCATGGACGAACGCAGGGATGGACGCACGGATGGCCGTGCGGACGCACGAACAGACGCACGCACGGACGGGCGGATGGACGCACGTACGGTCACACAGATGGACGCATGGACGTACGGAAGCAAGAACGAATATACGGGTGGATGAATACAGTGAACTAGTATATACCATGAACTGGAGGTGGTTGAAGGTGGGAAGTAGACACGAAGCGCAAGCCGTAAGAAAATGTGCGTGTGCCACCTGTCGTTTAGTCCTTGGAATGTCCGCTGGAAGTGCATTGGCATAACTGCCTGTTGAAATAATGGAATCATATGGTAACTGAAGCAGTTCAAACTTAGTGGATGTGCCCTCCATAGCATTCTCAGCCTGCGTTTGTCCACTGCAGAGCGAAGACCTCTCCCAATGATCCCCAGTTTAGCCTATCCAGTGTGAGCTGATTCTGTTTTATCCCTGCAAACTTCCTAATTTCGTCACTTCATCTGCCTCTCTGACTGGGTTTTCCATCCCTTGGTAACCATTTGGTTGCTCTTACTGTCCGCCGATTGTTCGTTCTGTGCATTACACGGCCAGCCCAGGTCTATTTTTTTTTTTTTCACTTGCTGTCAACTAGGATATCTGCAACTGCTGTCTTCTTACCCATTCTGCCGTCCTCTGATCTCTCAATGTTGTTCCTATCATTCTACGTTCCACTGCATGCTTAGAGGTCCTCAGCTTTTGCTCTGGTTGTTTTGTTATTCTCCATTTTTCAGCCCCATTTGTCAAAACTGGCAGCAGTAAGAAGTGGTTGTATACTTTTTGCTTTAATTATAGTGGCAGATTTCTTGACATTATTTGAGAGTGCCTGTCGAATGCTATCCAGCCCACTCGTATTCTTCAGCGAATTTATTTTTTGTTATTAGGTTCTTCCATGAATAGTTGTCCTAGGTGAAAGTATTCTTGAATATACTCCAATATATGGTTTTCAACCTTAAGTTCTTTCTGTTTTGCTGAACCATACACCATTATTTTTGTTTTTGCCATATTCATTTTGAGGCCTACTTTAGTACCTTCTTGGCTTAATTTCTCAATCATTTTTTTTTGCAATTTATTCCTATTGTTGAAAAACATGATGCTGTCTGCAATATGTTGGTTGTTAAGCCATTCTCAGTCTACCTTGATTCCCGTTTCCTCCCAGTCTAGCTGTTTAAGCAGCACTTCCTTCGAGCATGCGATGAACAACATTGGGGGTTGTATTATCTTCTTGTTTTACTCCTTTGTTGACCGCAATTTAATCACTTTTTTTGTGAAGAATTCAGGTAGCTGTGGAGTGTTTGTAGATGTCAGCTAAGGTATTCACAGGGGATTTAGGTACTCCTTGTTGATTTAATGCTTTTAAAACTGCAGATATCTCTAATGAGTTGAATGCCTTTTCATAGTCTGAAGGTTATGTAAAAGGGTTTGTTGTATTCAGCAGCTTTCTTTATTACCTGATTTAGCACATGAATGTGACCAATTGTAGAGTACGCTCTTGTCAATGCAACTTGTTCTTTGGGTTGTTTGAAGTCAAGTGTTTCTCTTATTCTGTTTGAGATTATTTTTTGTAAATATTATGTATATCAATGAAAGTAACCTGACGGGCCTATAGTTCTTCAAGTCTTTCATGTCTCCTTTATTGTGAATTCGAATTTTGCTAGCATTTTTCCAGCTCGCTGGAACCATTGCCATCTTGTATAAAACATAGCTAGTTTCTACCAAGTAAACTTGCATCTTTAATTTGATTTACTTTCATTATGTCATCGCCAGCTGCTTTTCCACGTGGTGTATTTCGTATGGCCTTTCTAGTCTCGTAAGTAGTTACATGTGGCACTTCCATGTCTTTCTCGTTGCTACTTCCACTCGATGTTGGATGACTTATATTTGTAACCATATAGTTCAGCTTGGAATTTCTCTGCCACCAAAACTATGTCATTGAAGTTTTTTATATTTCCCTGCTTGTCCTTGAGAGCGTGCATTTTGTTTCTTCCCATACAAAGTTTATTTTTTGCAGTTCTGACGCTAGTACCCTTTTTTTACTGCGGTTTTTATTGCTTGGATGTTGAGGAATGCCATGGACTTGCATCTTGTTGATAACCTTTGTCAGCTCAGCCAACTCTATTTTAGATATGCAGTTAGTCTCCTTCATGTGTTGCTATTTTTTTATTAAGTGTTTAGTGTATTCGAAAAGCTTGCTTAGTTCTTGTCTCGGCACTTCTTCAACTTGCAGCTGCTTCAGAAATCAGTCTAGTTACTGCTTTGTTGATCGCTTAGATGTCAGTGTTATTTTCTTCTCTTAAAGCTGCATATTTGTTTTGGACCTTAATCTTAAAATCTCCTGATTTTATTCGTATTACATCAGGGTTGGGTGCTTTTTATAGGTAATCTTCCTCGAGGTCTCAAATTAAGTGCTATTTTCACCCTTGCTAACCTATAGTTACTGTATTTCACCTGGTTTATGACATTAATGTCCTGTATTATGCCTGGGTTTCAACATAGAATAAATTCTGTTTCGTTCTTTTATTGGTCCATTAGGGATTTTCCACGCCCCATTCTTATTTTTACGCTTTTGGAAAAAGTGTTTAATATGCGAAGGCTATTCTGCTCCACGATATTCATCTAACATCTCTGCTATTCCTAGAGTCAATACCATAAATACCAACTGCCCCTTCCCCTTTTTCTTTTATTTTTATTTTTGCATTGAAGTCTCCCATGATTATGGTGTACTGGGTGTGCCCTTGTCTTATTGCTAGTTCGATATCCTCGTATCGCTGTTCACTTTTACACAGTCATGATTATATGTCTGGTTGTACACCTACACTAAGTTTATATCGCTTGTTTAGTTTGATAATGAAACTTGCTACCCTTTTGTTAATACTTGAGAATTCTTCAGTATTGCCTGTGAGGTCTCTCTGAATTAAAAGTCCAACACCACAGCAGCACCACCAGTTCGCAAATACTACATATGAGACACAGCTTCTTACCTCTCTTTTTCCATGCCAGAGCTAATCGATCAATGAACAGCATTTTGACATGTTGTAAAGTATTGTCATTGTAAATCTTCCATGTGCAGTGCTATGTACTATATGAAATTAGGACTATATGTAATCTTTTGTTATATTTGGCAATATTCAGCACATTTTTGAAAAGTAAAAATTTACAGGAAGTACCATTAAAGCTGGCATGCAGCATACCTAGCTTCTTGGTTAATCAAGCTATGGAAAATTTACACATTATTTGGCTGTTAAGAAATTTTGTAATGAACACCAGTAATGAAGAAAGAAGAGCATTTGTTGAAATGTCTAATTTCCTGCTCTTGCATAGGTGCATGCTGCTTTCATCATGCCTTACGCATCAGTACATATTCAGAAGCAGACTATTAACAAGTTCAGTTAACATGTATAAATTTATCTTCTTTCCCCTAAGGGTTGATTTTATCCATCAGCATTTGGGCAGCTTATATGCATTTTATGAGGTATTTATTCTCATCCTGTGAAGTTCTCACTTACATACGGTCAATTTCCGACTGACCCTCTTCAGGAGCTTGATTAAAAGATCGGTCTCACATTTTTTTAACACAACCTTATAAAGAGGCCTTTATTTGTTACTGTACATAATTATAGAATCCCTACCAAACAGTTTTATCTCATGAGGCTAGATTAGCATTGCCCTTTCCAGACTTAACCACGAGAAACCGTTGGGTAGTGGTCACTATAGATCATACGTGCAGTATGAAATCACTTGAGTGCTGCCAATCAGCTGCACGACTGGCATAGCCTATTTCTTGCTATATATCGCCCTCCCGCGCAGTGCTCCTGGCAACTTACTCGCAGATCATGATTGCTGCTTTTTGTCTCGCATTACTGACAACTACTGAAGCGCTACCCATCCTCACAAAAATCTTGCTAAATATCGCAGCTGTACGCCATGTGGGCATTTGCGAGAAGTTTCAATTGAGCTTCATTGAGTCATACAGAGTCCTGTATCAAGCAGAATTTGCCACCTGTGATATCCCTCCACAGGCTCACAAGTTATCAACTTCCATACTGTGAAGCGACGGTGCCCATCTTTCTCACCTAAAATCTTACTACTTTAACGAGCTTTTCCACTGACACCAAACATATAAATGGTCCCCTACCAACTGGGCATGATGTCGGACCAAACATATAAATGGTCCCCTACCAACTGAGCATGATGTCGGAGCTACTTAAAAACACCTCGATGCTCCAGCTTACCAAAAGGCAATGAAGACGGTGATGCTGGTGTGTGCCTTCATGTTCAAGCCATCCTGAAGCCTGTGCTTCCAGTGCACTGTAGCCCAATGAGTGCCAAGCAAGTGCTGCCAATTCATTTCTTGAAATCGAAACAAAATAATCATTTCGTGAAATCATTTGGTCTTATGCTAATATCTTCCCTCAAATGATCATTCACTCTAAATCGACATGACAGTGAAGGCATACGACATTACTACACTAAAGCTTTCAAATACTAGAAAAAAACAATAAGTTTTCCTCATTTTTACCTTCTCCAGATGTTCATCCTAGTGATTGAACAGTATTGTGCAATACTGTGCCTTAGGTGTTCAGCTAGGCCAGCTTGCACACGAAGGTAAGCTGATCAAGCTCAGCGCCAATGTAGAGCACAAATTGTGTGATAAAGTCACAGTCCACTGGTGCCATATAAACCTGTGTTGCATTTCAGATTACTAAAAAACTCAGTTGTGGCCCCGCCGTGGTGGTCTAGTGGCTAAGGTACTCGGCTGCTGACCCGCAGGTCGCGGGTTCGAATCCCGGCTGCGGCGGCTGCATTTCCGATGGAGGCGGAAATGTTGTAGGCCCGTGTACTCAGATTTGGGTGCACGTTAAAGAACCCCAGGTGGTCTAAATTTCCGGAGCCCTCCACTACGGCGTCTTTCATAATCAAATGGTGGTTTTGGGACGTTAAACCCCACAAATCAATCAAAAAACTCAGTTGTGAAATATTTAATGTGAATGACATGATACATTACACAATATTTATATGCAATTGTTCTTTGTCACTGTCACTATACGAGTAAATTACACTTCTAATAATTCTTTACTACAGCAGCAGTTTCCTGTGCCTGTTGCTGTGTAACGCATTCCATACACAAGAAAGAGCTTGCAATTTCTGTAGACATTTTATTTGAGTGCTCACAATAGCTGCATAAAGTAACAGCACTTGGTGTATACATAAAGCCAGTATACATTTTCATATGTATGAATATATAACAATGCAGTTCTGCAGAACCTAATTAACAAAACGAAAATAGGTTGTCAACACATGAACCAGCAATAATACAAATATAACTAAAAATCGATCTGCAATTGTTCATGATTGTACACTGCTTAGTGTCTCAAGTACTCTCAAGCCTTTCTTGTATAAAATCAACTGCATATAAATTTTTTTGTGCTTCAGTAAACAACATTAAATAAACAATGCTTATGCTGCACACAAAAGGCTAAATTGGGCGGTCAACATTTTTTACATTTTGTTAACGGCACTGTCTACCGTCCTTCATTGCTTTTTTTGTTTTGTGTCGCAATAAAAAGCGTACCATCTGAAGTGCCTAACTTTGCAGCTGTTTCTCTGGAAAGTGTGCACAAATTTTTACAACAAAAATTTTCTATTTGCATTCAGTCTCTTTCCATTGTTGAATGAATATCCACAACACTGGTCGGTGGAGGCGATGACAATTACTGCTGGTGGAAGTTGCAAACTGATATAGTCTGCGGTTTTTCTAGGCTCCATCAAGTTTTGTATATTATTAATAAAACAAATACCTTAGTGGTCGTTTAAAGAACATACACACTTTTTTGTTGTTCCGAGCGGCGGCGAACGCCATGCTTGCGTTAACATTGTTTGCAGGCAGGCATGCAGGCAAGCGAACACATTGCCGGCAATGCCACTAGGCGCCTCTTTGTATGCGTGAGAAAAAAAAAAGCAAAAATTAGTCTCTGCTGCAACTTAAAGCTTGACTCAAGTGCGTAAAATGCAATTTGAAGTTGTAGATGTTTGTTTTTAGGCTAATTAAGTCTACCTTCAAAGATTTCTTGTCCTACAAGTAGATTTACCACATTTTTTGTTGACTTTCAACATCACGTTAAAATTAATATTTTTTTTTATAGGACAAAGGCATGCTTGTTGCCGGTGATATGATGAACAATCTTGTCATTTGCACCACAATCAGACGAACTTTTCTGAACGGTAGACAGTCCCTTTAAGAAAAAAGAAAGTGCGATTGCTCACTCCTCTCCAACACAAACAATGGCAGTGTATCCATTGAAGAAGAGGCTGTGCACAGCAAAACAAGCAAAATAAATATAAACAAAAAAGCTATGCAATCCGACATTTTACAGATATCAAATACTACTTTGTTTCCTGTATTTGTTAAGGCTGTTTTGTCACAGTGGCAAATGGTTCAGCAAAAATAGCTTTTGGTACTCGTGGCTGTAGTGCTGCATGCTGTCTTGTACATAGAATAAGCTGTTCTTTTTCACTTTAATTTGCTGAAAACATCAAACAAGTATTGCTTTTATATGGGCACAGTATGACTGATGAACTTTATTTGGATTTTACCACCTAATAATAATGAATGTTTGCATATATAAAAAAAATGAAATTCAGGGCAATGAAAGTTTCAACCAAAACAAGCAATCTTAAGGTAAACGTGTGCAAGCATGCATGGCAAAGCATTGTTAATGCAGTCCCTGAGATATTATGGGCCATCTACTTAGGTTTTGTTGGTCGGTTAATTTTGTGTGTGTGTGTATTATATATATATATATATATATATATATATATATATATATATATATATATATATATATATATATATATATATATATATATATATATATATATATATATATATATATATATATATATATATATACCCCACACAATATGTTAAAGATAGGAAAAAAGTTTTTTGTCGAAAACATCCACTCAAAAAATGCAAGGTTGTGGAAAATCACGGGATTTAAATATCCCGTGTTTTGTGATTGAGCGAGATGTTTTTGCCCCATGGAATAATCGCAATCTCGTGGTATCTCGAACTGTATTGTGAGAATAATCATACTCCTGCCAGCCAGAAATGAACACACCCTTATTAAACCAGGAAATCGGCACGTAACATGGCAAATTAAGATATGTGGACGAGAAAGAGCGCGCAAGTTTACATCACAGGACACGAGCAAATTTGCAACTTCTTGAAGCAAGCTCGGTGGCATCTCGTGAAATAATTTTTTCCTGAGCTTGGCAACACTGCCCTGGAAAAAGGCAGTGCAGCAGCTTTGGGCTGTAAAGACAGAGAGGAGGTGGTTTGGAAAGCAGCTGCTACAGAGCAAGCAATAAGAAGACAACACCAACAAGCGCAGCTATCTTGCCCCCTTGAGGAGCAGAGGGTCGGGGTAAGGGGGAGAACTGCAGCCCAGGACTCAGGCGGCACCTCCGCCAGCGCTTTTGAGGAAGTTGCCAAGGAAATTTTTGACAGCACTAGTGATGAGCTGCTTGACCATTGCATTCTCAGTGATGAGCTTCAGAAGCGCCTGCGGGTCCTTGAAGTCTCCGAATTTGGAGATGGTGCTCTGGATGGTGTCAGCCAGCTCGTCCTTCTCCTTCTCGGGCAGCTCCCTGATCACATCGGCGGCCGGGCGCATCTCCGCCTCCTTTCCACTACTGCCGCTGTCCTTGCTGTCCTTGGAGCCACCACTAAACATGCTTCCTGCCCATGTACACAAACACACACATTACTGGGGCACTAGTCTAGCTTATCTGCTATAGTCTCACTGCACATTCTAACACGCACGATATAAATAATCTGAGATGCAAACTCAAGATTTACTAAGCCAGCCCCTCATCTTCTGCATTGCAGCATGATTCAGTGCAACTGTACCACTTGTTTGCACACAGCTGCACAATGCTAGGTGTATATGATAGCAAGAGCACTCCTTTCAGTGCATCGCTAAGTGCGAGTACGGGGCCCCCTATAGTGAAATCTCATGTTCATGAAGGTACACATTTGAAAAAGGTCAAACCAGTCGTTGCCTGAACGTGCACCTCCATGAACATCACAGTCCTCTAAAGGGGGCCCCCGTACTCACACTTCGCGATGCACTGCAAGGAGCGCTCTTGCCAGCCAAAACTTTCTGACACACAAATAATTGACAAGCATAAGAAGTGGACAACAAGAGAAATAATGGAAGTGTTTCGAATTAAGAAAGGGGGTGACAAGTATGTCAGCCAGGTGTCTGTTTTGCTAACAGATCCTGAATTCACTTTTTGGGACATGACTCTATTTTCTTGATTTTTCCTTGTTTTTTGGGGGGGCGTAACACATGTTTTTCTGGCTGTATGCCATCGGTTGCGGGAGTGGTCTTTCGCTGTTTCATTTTGTTGGTGATAATAGGGATGGTTTGTGGAGACGTGCATACGTGTTATGCATATATAAGATTTTTCGTTCTAGAATAAAAATTCTTCAGTTGCTAGAAAGCTTTTAACCTGTGTCTTTTCAAAGTCTTTGTACATATTGACGCTTGTTTCGTCATGAACTTACCAATATGCCCAACTGGCAGTCATCAAATAAGTGCACAACTACGAACTGGTGCGTTTGATGTTCCTACGTTAAAATACTGCCTTGTCTCCAGCATATGCATTAATTAAAGATTTCTCAGTGTGGCAGCAGGCCTTGCAACAAGGAAACATGAAATAATTAGCGACTACCATAGGTGTGTGCAGGAGTTCACCTTTGGGGGGGGGGGGGAGCAAAGGTTCGTCGCAGCGCCCCCTTACCTATTTTCGTCAATGTAAGGAACTAATATTATGTCCCCTCCCTGATATGTCTATGTAAAAGTCTGTGTTTGTGCCCCCCTCCCCCTCTTAGGTGACCAGGGCGAGGCGCCAGCATGCCTCCCTTGTGCGCACGCCTATGGCAACTGCAACTATGAAACAAACTGTTGAAAGTTAACAATATGTAACACTATTAAGAAGCCACTGGTAAGCCTCCCAGCCTTCCCACAAAAATCCAGCGTTCTCTACCATGCAAGGCGCTGGTAATTTGAATGAAGTTTGGTTATTGTATTATGGGAATAAGATAATAAAGTAACTAATTTATTATATTTCTGTAAATGCTCAGTTTATTTTATAGGGCTCTAGCTGACTACTGCAATCAATTACATTTTAAAAGAAGCAATGTAATGTAAAGTCTGGTTTAAGGGGACAATAAAAAGAAACAATTTTTCTCATACTAATATATTACTTTGTCACAATTTTGAAATCACTGCCGCGCTTGCCGTGAGAAGACTATAGGTATAAGCGAGAAAATGCGCAAAAAAATAATGCAGTTAGCGACAACGCCTTGAAATTCCCACTTCAAATGCCGTGACTTCGAGTTTGCTGATGCCGACAGGGCCCTGCAATCTTAATCTGTAAAAATTAAGTATACTAAGATTTAGTAATTATGATTAAATTCTTAATCTGTAAAAAGTATAGTTTTGTAAGAGGGCCACAGACTTGACGTGCCAAGTTTAGAAAAATATCGCCAAAATACGAAAAATGCAACTTGAAATGCATGACGTAACTTTTGGCACGAAATTTAAAAATACTTCACTCGATTTTTCCCCAATGAACAACATTGGAGTTCTCATAGTGCAATTCATAAACAGATTTATCGCTTCACTTTAGTGTTAGCAACACACCGGTGGCAGGGAGAAATGCCCGACGAGGGTGAATGCAGTGTCGCACGGCCGTTTCACTTAGACAAATGCATCTCGGAATCCAGCATTTTTTTTTTCTTTCATAGAAGCTGTGAGAGGCAGCTAGTATTGACCCTGTCGTTTTGGCCGCCGTCGCCAACAGTGCGACCTGTCGTGAAGCAACGGAAGTCGCGCTGCCGCGAGTACGCCAGCTACAAAAAGGAAACTGCTCAACAATGGACCACTGCGCAACGGTGTGGAGCGCGCCGCCCACCGCTACACCGTGCCCGTCGCTCAGGGGCCACACACGACAGGTCTTCACGAGCGGAGCAGTCAGCGCGCACACGTTTACCTATGGGCGTTGACCTATTACTTATTACACACGTTTACCTTTTACTTGGGGGGGGGGGGGGGAGGGGCAATTCCTCTCCATCCCTATACGCAGTGAGATCTTTCACTGAATTTTTTTAATGCTTAGGTTCTGGCGAGGCATTGTTTTTGAACATAATGGCGACCAAGGACTCCTGCTCTTACATTCAAGGAACTGTTTACTTCCCGGAAAGCCGCGGACCAATGGCAACCTCTTATTGCGAATGACGTCATCGCGTCACTTTCATTTTTGTGCATTTGCTGCTGAGGTCGTTCCCTCTCCGATTCGACCAACCCGATGGTACGCGAACCGATGGCATTGTTTCCAAATGTCCACTCATACTGTAGCAAGCTTTTTTTTTTACGCGGTATCATTACGTTATCGGAACTTGTCCCCCGAACGATCATCATCGGTCGTATACAATTCATTTATTCAAATTACTATGCCACGGTGGTCGTGGTTTCCTTCGTCTCCCTGTGAAGGAGCTGAATAGAGTGTAGCTTGCAAGACCGAACGCAATTAAAGAACGCAGTTTTGTCGAGGTCCAGGTTGCGGGTTCGACTTATGGCCGCGTTAGGAGCGAAATGTAAGAACGCGACATGCAGGAGTACTCAGATTATAGGTGCACATCAAAGAAACCAAGGCGACCAAAATTAACTTTCCACCTACGGCGCGCCGCTTAATCATATAACGTAGTTTCTCGTTTGCCAAACACCCCGAGAAATACAGCTCGCCGATGCTTATACGAAATAACTTTCTTTTTTAATCGCGTTAATTACGGTGCACAATTTTCTGCGAATATATATATATATATATATATATATATATATATATATATATATATATATATATATATATATATATATATATATATATATATATATATATATATATATATATATATATATATATAGAAGACGCACAACTTAGCGGTTGCCTTAATTTTATTCCAACGGTTTCGACGGGTGGACCGATCTTCGTCAGGGTTTGCAACGCTAAGTTGTGTCTCTTCTCTTCCCAATTACGTTTGGCCCATTGGAAAAGCTTTTTGAATATATATATATATATATATATATATATATATATATATATATATATATATATATATATATATATATATATATATATATATAACTCGTGAAAGAGTTTGTACGCCACTGCTCTTGCTTGCAGCTCCGCCCGACATGCGGTGGGTGTGGTTGCGTGTGTTTCCCCCAGGCCCGTCAATCTCACGTTACCACAGCAGTCACAGCACAGTTATTTAATAGTCGAAAAAAAGATACGCTTTTCCTCCATCTCCCAAGCTCAGCCGTCAAAGATGTTGTAGTTCAACCCTACGATGTCATGCACTTCCCCTGAAGAAACAACCGAGTTGGTTCTGAAACGTCGGAAAGTAAACCCACTTTTGGTTGTATCCAGGCCCGTAGCAAGAAATTTTTTCGGCGGGGGGGGGGGGGGGGCATGTTAAAGACCTTGAAAAACACCTTTTCAATTTTTATGGTTAAAAGATCCCCCTACGTCCGAATTTCTGAGGGAGCGGGCTAGCTCCCCCCCCCCCTCGGCTATTGGCCAGGTTGAGCATTGTGAAAGTCTTAATTTCATTTCATATAATTTCAGTTTTTTTATTTTAACCTCAGGGCGCATACATGTGTTATAGAGGAGGGTGGGTTATATTAAAACAAAAAAATGCAAAAAACACAACCCAGAAATACAACATATCAATGAAAATACATGTTCAAACGAACTAAGCCCGGGTTCAAACGTAATCGTTTAGTGCAGCTTTAAATGATGAAGCGTCCTCAATGCAGGTGATGGAGGGGGAAAGGCGGTTTCACTCAACACTCGTTTTTGGTAAGGAGTCTTAAAAAAAAACATTAGTGCGCCAAAAAGTGATGTAAACATTATACTGATGACCAAGACGCGATGATACGTATGAAAGTGCTGAGATGAGTTGTTGTTTAAGTGAATAGTTACGGTATATGATCTTGTGGAAAAGACAGACGAGAATTTTTTTTTCGAAATTTTATATTTGTTTGTCCAAGGTCCGATTTCATAGGTGAAACGCTAGCTGTGTGGCCATAGTTTGAGATAATGAAACGCGCTAAACGATTCTGAACTGATTCAATGATAGTTGTTAATGTTTTTTGACCAGGGTTTCAAACAGCAGAAGCATACTCAAGCTTGAGTCTAATTAATGTTTTGTATAATAAATACTAGTAAGTAGTAATAATAAATTACATGGAGTTTTGGAAAAAATCTCCGCGTATACCCGAGAGACCTATAGTGGTCGTTAGTGATGCTTTCAATGTGTGCCTGCCGAGAAAGGTTATTGGGAAGCTGAATTCAGAGATATTTACGTTATATTACGTACTCGAGTTGATGGAGGCGGAAATGTTGTAGGCCCATGTGCTCAGATTTGGGT
Source organism: Rhipicephalus annulatus (assembly GCA_013436015.1). Lineage (NCBI taxonomy): Eukaryota > Metazoa > Arthropoda > Arachnida > Ixodida > Ixodidae > Rhipicephalus > Rhipicephalus annulatus. The sequence goes on from WOVY01000585.1 coordinate 93,723, forward strand.
ACACGTTAAAGAACCCTCGGTGGTCGAGATTTCTGGAGCCCACCACTACGGCGTTTCCCATAATCATGGTGGTTTTGGGACGTTAAACCCCACGCATCAATCAAATCACGTACTCGAGTTAGATGTTATATTGATGGCATAGCAGAAAGATTTGGATGAGTCAGGGCGACGCGAGAAATGAATGATTCTGCATTTAGTGGGCTTTAAGAACATTAGCCATTGTGAGTACCAGGTTGATATGTTATCCAAGTCTGACTGAATAATAAAGTTATGATGCTGGCTAGTTATTTCGCGGTATATAAAACACAATCATCCGCAAATAGTTTAGTAGAACTAATAACAACAGTAGGTAAGTTATTAACGTAAATTATAAATAACAGTGGGCCCAAGACGGAGCCTTGAGGGACTCCTGACTTTCTGTCACAACGTGCAGCTGCAGCATGCTTAGCGAGTTCAAATTGAGTACGGTAAGTTATAATGCAGTCTATCCAGTTCAAGATATTAGAGTCAGTGTTAAACATATTAAGCTTGAGAAGTAGTAAGCGATAAGACACCTTGCCAAAAGCTTTAACAGAATCTAAAAAGATACAGTAAATAACATGGTCTTTGTCTAAAGAAGAGGGAATGTTATGGATAAACGATAGTTGCGTTTCGCAAGAGTATACTACTTGCGATACCCATGCAGAAATGAAGTGTAAAAAAAAAAGTTTGACTCAAGAAAGGAAACGAGATTAGTAAATGTGACATGTTCAGTGATTTTACCATTTATAAGCTTAGTGTGCTCATGACTGAAAAAAAAATGAAACCTTTCTGACACAGAAGTGATAAAAATGCCGCCTCATTTCCGTGAGACTTTTGGCAGTGCTGTGCAGTGATGAAGGGAGCGTTGAAGCATGGCAAAACATCGTCACTAGATCACGAGGAACGATATTCTTTTTGCATTCGTCTCGGCATTCCTAATTACAAGCGTTTTGTTGCTAAATGAGGCTGTCGCAAAAGTGTCGCAGGGCCCTTTTCAGGAAATAAAACGAAGTGACATTTTCAACAAGGCTGCTGCCATTACCTGTCCGACTTAATTTCTGCAAAGTGTAACATATTACCTGTCGCGCAGTCAACACGTTGTTACCATTTGTGTAATTTATGTAAATTCGCCCCTTCTGTAACACCCTCTAGATGCGTCTTAAAGGAAATAAATTAAATGAAAGTAAGGCGTAAAGTAACGCGCGCAAACGCAAACACAAACGAACAACACGAGAGCCGGTGTTGTCAAGGCTCTCTTATCTTGCGTCAGAGACTTTAGATCATATTATGCTGTGGTGCGGGGCCTATACTGATGAGTGCCGCCACTTCACTGCTGCCTATCATCGACAGGGGCTCCCCAGTTTCGCCGTGGAGGAACTCTTGCTTCCTAGGACGCACGCCAGTGCACGCAGGCGCGTCCTTAGAGCGCTCATCGCGTTCGTCGTGGACACGACGCTCTTCGAGTGCCTGTGACTTCGTGGTCCTGCGTGTCTGTGATCCCTTTTGTTTTGTTTTTAAAGACGATATCAAAGACGATAGTCTTTCTTGAAAACCTTCGATGCAAAAATTTTGGTCTGTCTGTCCGTACATTTGTCTGTTTGTCCACTCTTAACGGTACCAGGTACTTTAAACGGCACCAGCCGATACCCCAAACGGCCGACCTCATCTGCAGCGCCCACCAATGTTGCTCAAAATTCAGCGTACATACTTGTGCGATTGTCGATTAAACAGCAATTATTCCGCATATCTGAGGCACCATAACAACACGTATAGGGTCTGTGTGTGCGTCTTTTACTACAAAAGGCAATTATTCCACATATCTGAGGGCCATAACAACACGTATATGTTCTGCGTGTGCGTCTTTTACTACAAAAGGCATACATAAGTAATTCTAAGGAACGTAGCGTTTATCACGCTGCGCTGACCATGCAACACTTCCATGAAAAGGCGAGTGTTTCCAACACTTTGCTAAGACGACACGGTGGTGGCACCTACCTGTCGTCTTGCGTTCTACACCATATGAGACGGGCGCGCACGCCCGTCTCGAACGCGCAACGTTTTCAAAAAAAAAAAAAACTGCCAGATGGCACTCATGTCTCACGTGTGACGTGACTTGATGCGCTCGTTCGCCTCCGCTCTACCTCCGCTGCACGCTCGAGGCACTCTAACGCAGTGCCTCCAAAATACCATTCACCAATTTTCGGGCACAGAACATCAAATAGGTGTTTTGTTCACTCTCTCCACATACAAGACTATCGTCGTTCGACGACATTTGCAGATTAACATGCAGATACGGGGCCGATTTTTTCCTCCCCTTCATGTACATGGCGCTCTTCGAGCGCCTGCGACTTCGTGGACGGCTGTGTCTGTATGAGCAAAAAAGAAAAGGACAGAGCAACCCGAGTCATTGGAGGACGATTTTAAAAGCACCAGTCAAAAAATTCGGAAAGAACACCGCGAACTCAAACAAAAGGTTGATTTAGGCTTTACGCAAATTGCTGAACGCTTCAATAAGATAGAGATTATTCTAGACGTGTTAGTTGCTCGGCTCGAATCTCTCCCACAATCTCAACCCTCTCCAGCGCCTTCGCAGCCATAACCCCCTCCTGCACCCTTGCCTCATCTTCACCCTCTTCACTCTGCATATGGCAATGGAATTGCCGTGGATTGAGAAACAAGAGAGACAACCTCTCACTTTATATACAGCGGTCTACACGGGCCCCTGATGTCATCTCCGTACAGGAGCCTTGAAAAGCTTGCAAACTCCTCGGCTATCAGGCTGTACATTCGCATCCTAGCTTCCCATGGGCTACCACATATATACAGAGGAATATCTCGTTTATAGCGCATGATCTTTCCGATCTTTACAGTGACTGCCTTCTTCTTGAACTTCTCCCACGTCGTACAGGACAAGGCACATATTTTATTTTGAATATTTATTCTCATCCTAGAGATGGCCTTACTGCTGTTTTTGAAGCAATCAATAGGGCCATTCAAATAGCAAACTCTGCTCCCATAGTTGTAACGGGTGACTTTAATGCCCCGCACGTAGATTGGTGTTACAGGAGAAACACTCGGAAGGGCACCAGCCTTCTTCAATACATTCAGCGAAACAGGTGCACTCTTGTCACTGACTGCATGCTACCAACACGAATTGGCAACAGTGTGAGCAGAGATACCACCCCTGACCTTACTTTCACTAAAAATGTGCGACAAGCTAACTGGACACACAGTGGGGTCAACCTCGGCAGTGATCATTACATCCTAACAATTACACTGCCCCATGCCAATTTTCGTCCACAGTTTCATTTAAAACATATTGTTGACTGGGATAAATTTCGCGAAATCCGAGACCAAAACCCGAAAAAAGAAATTCAAGACTACAAAGACTGGGCGTCTCAGCTTAAACAGGATGTAGCTCTTAGCGAAAAAGTAGCCCCAGCAGCACATATCCGTGATCCAGTAGACAGCAGGCTACTCCACCTATGGGAGGCCTATCAAAGCTTGGAGAAACGATGGCTCAAGCAAAAATATAATCGTAAACTAAAACGCAAATTGTCACAAACACTCCAGCTTGTAACTGAACATGCGGCCGAACTTTCATCGCAGCAATGGAACCAGATATGTAACCGGCTCGACGGTACTCTACATATGAAGAACTCTTGGTCCCTGCTTCGCCATATGTTAGATCCATGCTCCTCGCGATGTGAAAGTAATAAGCGAATTACGAAACTCTTGTTTGAAGTAGAAAAACAAGGGCAAGACGTTGAAACTGCTCTTAAAACTACGTATTTCCCTGGCCCAAGGCGAGAATCGTTACCTTCCTACAATGGAGCTCCCAATGCAGACTTGGATGCACCAATTGCAGAGGTGGAAGTTTGGGCTGCCCTAAGCAAACTTCGCACCACATCTGCTCCAGGACTAGATGGAATTACTAACAAAACACTCCGAAATTTGGACTCCTAGTAAGTGGCAGCTCTTACCGATTACATGAATCAACAATGGGAGCAGGGCACGCTGTCCCAGGAATGGAAGTCAGCTAAGATGACTTTCATACACAAACATAAGCCGTTAGACCTTAATAATTTGAGACCGATCTCTCTTACCTCATGCACAGGAAAACTGATGGAGCATGTAATTCTCAATCGTCTTAATCGCTACATGGAACAAGAAAAACTATTTCCCTCCACCATGTACGGCTTCCGAGCGGGACATCTCCACTCAGGATGTCATGCTGCAGCTTAAGGAGGACGTGCTAAATCCTACTTTTCCACACATCACCAGAGCCATCCTTGCATTGGACCTGACTAAGGCTTTTGATAATGTTTCTCACTCCTCGATTTTACAATCTCTTAGTGAACTAAACGTAGGCTCTCGCACGCACAGGTATGTCTCTGCCTTTTTCAGCAATAAGTCCGTCTGCATACAGTTGGGCACTTTCAAAACCGATCCCTTCATGCTAGGTAGCAAGGGAACGCCCCAGGGATGTTTTGTCCCCGTTCCTTCTTAACGTTACTCTCATACCGCTAGCGCGGGAACTTGCCAAACTTTCTTCCATCAATCACTCCTTGTACGCGGATGACATCACCATCTGGGTCAATACTGGCAACCATGGCGAAATCGAAGCGAAGCTTCAGTTGGCCGCTGACATTGTTGTTAAACGCGCTAACAGTATTGGGTTCACCTGCTCGGCGGCTAAATCGGAACTCCCAGTAATTGACTTTAAAAAGCAAGATACATGTCACATTCAAGTCATGCTTGATGACACCCCTATTCGCAGGGTCAATAAAATCAATATTTTAGGCCTTAATATTTCCGACAATGGCTCGAACGCTGACACCATAAAGTTAATCCGCACCTCAGTTCAAAATACAGCTTCCCTCATTAAGCGCATATCCAATCGTCATCGCGGCATGAGGGAAGCAGACACACGCCGCCTCATACAGGCCTTTTGTCTATGCAGAATTACCTATTTTATCCCCTACCTCTATCTCTCACTTACGGAGATCAAGCAACTTAACAGACTCATTCGTAATGCCTATAAAACTGCGCTCCATCTCCCTAAATCAACAGCCACGGATAAACTACTTCAACTTGGGGTGCACAACACTCTGGGAGAGCTTGTAGAGGCGCATCTTTTCAGCCAATATCAAAGACTATCACTCACAGAAACAGGACAGGCACTCCTGCGCCGACTTGTAATCAACGTTCCTGGTCACACTACGGCCACGCACGCAGTTCCCGTCACTGTTAGCAGCAACCTATTAATCCCGCCACTCCCCAAAAATACTCACCCAAAACATAATCGGGCGCTACGGGAAGCTCGAGCCAAGTCCCTTCAGAAGCGCTTCCCTCCTGATTCTCCCGCAGTCTATGTAGACGCGGCCTAATATGTAGATCATCGAGCTTTCGCGGTAGCCGTCGTAGATGGATTTCAAAAACTGGTCGCTAGTGCATCCCTTCCAAATTCGACAGAATCCCTGGAAGCAGAGGAGGCGGCAATTGCTTTAGCCATTGTTCACTCCTCCGCTGAGTATATTTTTTCTGATTCAAAAACTGCAATTCGTAATTTCGCCACTTTCCGAATTCATTCTCCGGCTGCTAAAATTCTTGAATCATCTCTTCCGCCTGATCGCCTCATCACCCTCCTCTGGGTCCCTGCGCACTGTGGACACCCAGGCAACACGGCCGCTCACACCCAAGCCCGAGCACTCGCCAACCGGGCTCACAGCGACCTGCCTTCGCTTCGAACTGCCAGGGATCGACTCCTCAGCTATCACGATATCACGCTATTTTACCGAAATTCCCGCCTAACGTATCCCCCGCCACATAAATCTCTCTCCAGAAGTGACCAAGCTTTGTGGCGCAGACTTCAAACGGCCACAGTTACGACTCATTTTCTTCTCTCCCTTTTTCCTCGCCTCATTGCAACTTATGTCCTAGCACCAGAGCCGACTTCCAGCACATATTTCTGAATTGTCCAAACAAACCCAAGCCTCCGTGGCAAGGGTCAGAACACCAGGAGCGATGGGAGGCTGCTCTGCGCAGCTCGCAACCGGGTTTACAGCTCCGGACAGTGAGCTGGGCCAGAAGGGTCGCCGAAGCACAGCATGCTGCAGTGTCCGGCCACCTAGAGCGGCCCGAGGGCTCGTCGTCACCCTGATTCCACTCATGACCTACTACACTCCTGACCTGCCCAGAGAGCACCTCTTCCAGCGCCCACGTTCTAGTTCATACCTTCTGCCGCTAGGGCCGTCACCTACGAGCGGCGTGGCGCTAGTCAGCACCTGCTCGCTGACGTCATCTTCACTCTTTGTGGTCAAATTTTGACCAACAAAGCACTCGTAGTGCGTATTTATGATCCAAAATTTAGAATTATTCAGAAATAATAATACTAAAAGACATTCAGAATTTTTTTGCAATAAAATGCACGCTACCACGCATAGGCTGCCCTACATCGTGTAAATCTACGGGTTCCCACGTTTGTCAACCAGTGTGCTATAAATACTCAAGCGCTCTGAACACCTTGCTTAACCAGCAATGTATGGGAAGAAATAGTCACATATATGCCGCCAGTTCACTACAGAATGCAGGCATTCTTATACCAGCGCCTACAAAACAACCGTAAAGAAACAGACGAACAGGTTATAGGTAGCGCCACCAATGGTGAGCGGTTGAACGAGAGCGGGGACACGCGCTCCCATAGGAACCCCGCTATCTGAACAGGTCAGGAGTGTAGTAGGTCATGATTCCACTTCCCCAACCACACCCCCCCTCAAATGATTCCTTCGTGAATCAATAAAGTTGATTACCTACCTACCTGTGTCTGTGTGCTTTCTTTTTTTTATCGCGCTGAGGCCTAGAGAACTCGCCCCGGTAGTACAACGGATCTTGTTTTCGACTGAGCCGCGGCTACGAGCCCCGGCGAGTGCTACGCGCTCACACGACATCAAACTCGCCAACACGGCTCGTCACGCCTCTCACAACTGGCCGGATCAACTTCTCCCGGCCTTCTCGGCGGCCTTTCTGGATGGTCGTGTCTTCTGAGCGTCTCGACGCGCGTACGCGAATGTCCCCCCCCCCCTTTTCTTTCTACTTCCTTTGCTTTTCCTCTCCTATCCACTTTTATTCCCACTCCCCCTCCCCTTGTGCCGACCTGTTGAGGTGTCATCCCAGTGATAGACAGTTACGGGAGGCACTTTTCTCTTCTTTTCTTTTACATAATCACTTAGAGAGAGCGTCCACGTGTTTATAGCTCTCCGGAGAAGGAATTTCGCGGAGGGCACGATCACCATTGTCGATACACACGCGCCGATTCCCCGCGCCCTTATCTGACTCGCCGCTGCGCGTAAAGGCTCAAATCTAAGATGACCTGCCACGGCCCGGCGCTGCTGATAGCCCGAAGTAGTTTATAGGAAGGCAAAGGGGGACAGCCGGCGGCGCAGTACTTAGAGCCTGGGAAGATAGCGCGCGGCCACGAGGAGCTGCGTGGTTACCTGTTGCGATGTCTTTCGACCCGGAGAGCAAGATTCTGCGCTCGGCGTATTCGCCGATGCCCATCCCCAAGGGACTCACCTACAGTCGCCTCATGGTCAACGCACTGTCCAAGCACGGGGACTCGGTCTGTCAGGTGGGCGCCCTTCGCGCTCAGCAAGCAAGCCGGCGAGGCTGACTTGTGTGGTCGCAGAGCGTAGATAGACGCGCGGACGGTATAGATATCTCTGGGTGCCGAAGTCGCGACATCGCCATAAATGGCGAGAACAGTGAACAGATTACCCATCGAAACCTTTACATATGACCAGCTTTCGGGGGCAACTAAATTCTTCAACCTAAACTTTCGTGCGCTGTCCGACTTAAGCGTCTTACAGGTTTTACAGCACACCTGCTGGAGCGAAAATGTGCTTAAAAAACAGCCCGCGATGTGTAAACATCAGCATGCACGTGTTTCATGCTGCGTGCAATTTACTGCGTAATTATAACATTCAAATATAGCTATTCTGTAGTATTCTCATGGTCGCTTCATGGTTTCCCCTCATGTGAAGTGGAGGTAGTTCTTAACTCGCTATGTGCCGATGCGTTATCGTACAGTGCTCTTTTTTTCCCAGACAAAAAGTGAGCACATCAGTTTCCGACTATCGGCTCTAATGTCCCCACTTCTTCTGCATCTTATCTATACATGCAAATCACCCATTTGTTCAGTACTTGCTTCCTTCAAGTTCCTTGTAACTCTGCTTTTGCGATGCATTCTTTCTACTACTTCTTTGTTCGATCAAAGGCTAATGAGGTGCTCGCGGCTGTGGTATAACACTACAGCTTTTTATTGTATATGTGATGCTAGATTTGGGAGACGTGGCCTGGCTCATACACTCCGAGTTTATTTTATTCCGACTTCTTCTTCATCTGCTTCTACTAACAGCCTTCCCCTTCGTACGTCACACACACACACACACACACACACACACACACACGCACGCACGCACGCACACGCACACACACACACGCACGCACGCACGCACGCACACGCACACGCACACAAGCAGCGCAAAGTAATAAACCAAATTGTTACACCAGCGTCTTAAGCATTTTTAAAGTTAGAGATAAAGGCAAGCGACATGAATAATGTCACAATTCCGTCGCGTACGTGGCCAAACACTTCCCGCCGGACAGTGGCACATGCCTGCGGGCGGGTATGTGCCACTGGTGTGCGGGTATGTGCCACAAATGATTGACACCCATTATCTACCCAGGAACAACGAGAACACATACTGGTAATTTGAGCGTGTGAGCCTTAAAAAACCTGACACCGGCAGCGTTGACCCAACAAATGCAGAAATAAATGTCAGGGTCGCAGCAGGAATCGAATCCCAGTATTCTGCGTTGCAATTAAGCCCCGCCGCAGTAGTATAGTGGCTAAGGTACTCGGCTGCTGACCCGCAGGTCGCGGGTTCGAATCCCGGCTGCGACGGCTGCATTTCCGATGGAGGCGGAAATGTTGTAGGCCCGTGTACTCAGATTTGGGTGCACGTTAAAGAACCCCAGGTGGTCAAAATTTCCGGAGCCCTCCACTACGGCGTCTCTCATAATCAAATGGTGGTTTTGGGACGTTAAACTCCACAAATCAATCAATGCGTTGCAATTAAGCATTCATACCACAGCGTCACGCCAGGTCTGGAAACTGCTTTTCAAATAGACCCTAATGTTCAGTGAAACGTCAGTTGTGGTTGCAGTGCTGACTATCAAATTTTATAAAGATTACATATTTACTGCCTTGATTTAGTAGTCACCACGCGTTAACGTCGATTGCTGTTGTGGGCCATGCGCTGAAGTTGATTTATGTAGCAGTGTCCCGGGCTACCATCCTCGTGAGCACCAGCACTTCGTATCAGCTTCTGGTGTCGCTAATACGCATGTTCCAGTTGGCATCGGTGCGCAAGTGCAGCAACTGGTTATTTAAACATCTGCAACTCTTCAACATACGTTTGTGCATGAAACAAATGTACATATATTTAGCGTAACCATAACCCCTGCTCCCCCCCTTTCCTAATTTTTAAAATTTCGCTTGCGTATATATTCACGCGCACACACAACGCAAGGACGAACATACATAAAATATTATGGAGTCTTGGTTTGGAAGACCTTTATTAGGCCCGAAGAACCGGCAGCCGACAGCTGAGATGATCGGACCAAGATGATGATGCTACGCGACAACGATGGGGATGCATGAGCCACACATGATAATGATGATAATGTACCGATGAAGAGGATGCGTATACTAAATGCCCACATCAATTCCCCCCACGTGAAAGCGGCCAGCCTGGCCGCGGCAAGTCAAGGGGACAAAGAACGTCGCATGAAGGGCTTCATACGGGAGACATGGACGACCTCTGTAGTTCGATAACGGCGATCTGCTGGGGCTACAAGTGGCGTCACGCGATAATTCACTGGTGAAGTCTCTCCAAGAACTGTGTACGGTCCAATAAACCGAGGCTGAAATTTGTCGCACAAACCAGGTGTGCGAACAGGCGTCAAAAGGAGCACTTCGTCTCCAGGTTGGAAGAATACATCACGATGCGATTCATCATAAACTAGCTTTCTGTCTTCCTGGCGGGCTTCAGTGTTTATACGAGCTCGTTGGCGGCACTGTGCGAGTCGTGAAACGTATTCCTCTGAAGAGGATGGAGATGAATTCCTTTGGCAGGTAAAGAAGGAGACGTCCAGGAAAGTAGTAGGGGAGCGTCCATAAACTAGGTAAAATGGCGAGTAGCCGGTTGTTCGCTGAATGGCCGTATTGTAGGCGAAAGTGACGAATGGGAGAACAACGTCCCAGTTTTTGTGGTCTGGTTGAATATAGGCGGCGATCATGTCAGCAAGAGTGCGGTGGAATCGCTCAGTGAGGCCGTTAGTCTGGGGATGATAACTAGAGGCAGTCTTGTGAGTTGTGCCGGAGGCCTGAAGAAGTTCGTTCACTAGTTGTGAAAGGAAGGCCCTTCCACGGTCACTGAGCAACACACGTGGAGCACCATGACGCAGTATAATGGCTCGGAGGATGAAATCGGCAATCTCAGAAGCTGAACCTGTAGTAACGGATGCCGTCTCGGCGTAGCGCGTCAAATGGTCAATGGCTGTTACTATCCACCGGTTTCCAGCAGCACTGACTGGGAGGGGGCCATAAAGATCGACGCCTACAACTTCGAATGGTGTGGCTGGGCACGGAAGAGGCTGTAGTTTACCGGCGGGAGCAGATGTTGGTAGTTTTCTACATTGGCAGGTAGTGCAGGACCCGACGTACCGAGCTACGCTAGTGGTAATGCCTGGCCAATAAAACCGACTTCGAAGGCGATCGTAGGTTTTATGGTAACCAAGGTGACCAGCAGTCGGATGGTCATGAAGTGCCCTGAGGACTTCGGACCGAAGCGATCGGGGTAGAACGGGAACCCAGCGCTGACCGTCAGGATGGTAAATTTTGCGGTACAGCACCGAGTTGTCCAGCTTAAATTGCGAGAGCTGGCGACGGAGCCTTGCATTAGGTGGACGGGAACTGCCAGTGAGGTAGTCTATAATACGTCGACAGTATGGGTCAGCCAACTGTCGAGAAGGAAAATCGTGCGGGTCGTCCGAAGGCAGCTGGTCCATAGAGGCGAGAGAGGAAACCGCCGTAGACGTGGACTCCGAGGGCGTGTTGTGCAAATTGACGGCTGAAACCCCGAGTGGAGTCGCTGGTAGTGGGCAGCGAGAAAGAGCATCGGCGTCACTATGCTTCCTGCCACACTTGTACACGATCTCAAAATCATATTCTTGGAGGCGTAGAATCCAGCGTCCGAGGCGTCCCGACAAGTTCTTGAGTGTCGAAAGCCAACATAAAGCATGGTGGTCGGTCACAATGGTGAAATTGCGGCCATGCAGGTATGGACGAAATTTCTGTACTGACCAAACGATGGCGAGGCACTCCTGCTCGGTGATCGTGTAGTTCCTCTCGGCTGCGGAGAGGACGCGGCTGGCGTATGCAACGACTCGCTCTCGCGAAGAGTTGTCGCGTTGCAGGAGCACGGCTCCTAAACCGCGGCCGCTAGCGTCTGTGTGCAGGAAGGTCGGTGCATCATCGTGAAAATGAGCAAGTACAGGGTCGGTCGTGAGGGCACTCTTCAACCTGTCGAAAGCTGATTCACATTCCTGAGACCACTGAAAGGGCATACCGGAAGCAAGTAGCTTATGAAGTGGTGCGGCTATGGAGGCAAAGTTTTGTATGAATCGCCGAAAGTAAGAGGCGAGACCAAGGAAACTTCGCAAATCTTTTGGTTTGTCAGGGCGAGGGAAGCGAAGCACTGCAGCAGTTTTATCAGGGTCTGGGCGAATTCCGTCCTTGCTCACAATATGACCGAGTACCTTGATAGATCTGCTGGCGAAATGGCACTTTTTGGTGTTAATTTGAAGACCAGCGCCCGCAAGACAAGTCAGGACCTCGTCCAAGCGTTGCAGATGTTGAGAAAACGTCGATGAAAAGACAACAATGTCATCGAGGTAACATAGGCAAGTCTTCCATTTCAGGCCACGCAGCACGGTGTCAATCATGCGCTCAAAAGTTGCGGGCGCATTGCATAGACCGAACGGCATAACATTGAATTCGTATAGGCCGTCCGGCGTTGCAAACGCAGTTTTTTCTTTATCATCTTCGTGCATGGGGATTTGCCAATAGCCTGAACGCAAGTCGAGGCTCGAAAAGTATTCAGCACCCTGTAAGGAATCTAGGGCGTCGTCGATGCGTGGCATGGGGTATACGTCCTTTCTAGTGATCTTATTGAGTGCTCGGTAATCGACGCAAAATCGTACGGAACCGTCTTTTTTACGCACCAAAACCACTGGAGACGACCAAGGACTGGTTGAGGGTCGGATTATCTCCCGTTGCAGCATATCGTCTACGTTTTCCTCAATGATTTTTCGTTCGGCTAGGGAGACGCGGTACGGACGACGATGCACAATGGATGTTCCGTCGGTCTGAATACGATGTGCTGTAGCAGTTGTCTGACCCAGGCTGGATGAATGAACGTCAAAAGAGTTTGCATGCTTTTGCAACAAATCAAGCAGCTGCTGCTTCTGCAAGTCTGTCAAGTCCTTGTTGATGGCTGCTGTAAAGGCCGAGGAAGCAGCATGATCTCCAGGATGGCCTTTAGAGGAGGCAGGGGTAAGAGGCACGACGCACACAGGCTCCAGATCGGCAACGCAGGCGACAGTAGTGCCCCGCGGCAGTAAAATTTTATCTGGTGTGGTGTTCGTAGCAGCGAGGACAGCTGATCCATCGTTGAAGCGAGCCACACCTGATGCCAGAGCTATGCCTTTATTAAGGCAATACGGTGACGGAGTGACCAAAATGTCACCAGAGTCGACGTCGTTGGACAAAACTGTCACTAATTGATGTTCGTTTGGTGGTAACTCGATGTCTACTGCAGCGATGAGTCGAAGTGGCCTGTAGGTTTCGTCGTTGAGCAAGTGGTCCGTGTCAGTAAGATGGACGACACGTTGTGCACAGCAAATAGCCGCAGAAGCAGAGGAAAGAAAGTCCCAGCCTAAAATGAGTTCATGGGAGCACGGGGATAGCACAGCAAATTCTATATGATGAAGAATTTCGTCGATTAGTACACGGGCAGTACAGAGAGCGGAAGGGCGAATCATTGTTCCCTGGGCTGTAACCAGTGTCGGTCCATCATAAGGCGTCGTGACTTTTCGAAGACGGGCACACAAATCAGCACGAATAACAGAAAACGCAGCCCCAGTGTCCACCAAAGCATCAACGTCCACTCCCTCAACTGTGACCGCAATCATATTGTAGGGGCGCGCTGGAGGAATTGGAGTCTTGTGTTGGAATGCAGTTTGTCCTCCAAAAACTGCATCGCTTAGTTTTCCGGACGCCGATCAGAAGTAAGGGAAGCGGGCTGAAGAGGAGAAGAAGAGCGACGGTAAGGCGACGGTGAACGGCGTCGGGTTGATCGGTGACTACTGCGCAGTTCACCCGATGCTGGCGGAGATGGAGACCGACGCGGCGGTGACGAATAACGGCGACCCTGGTACAAGGCTCCTGCGGTATAGTCCCGTTCGCGTATGTCATACCCTCGGCGCTCGTCTTGCTGGCGCTTGCGGCAAAAGCGTGCAATGTGACCACGATAGCCGCAATAATAGCACGTAGGCCGAGTCGATCGATGAGGAGGGTAGTAGCTTGCGCTAACTGCACCAGGAGAGAGAGAAGTCAGAGGGACAGGTGACGGCTCACGCGGTGGTGATGAAAAGCTCGTGGGAAAGCTTGTGGGAGGGGCGGCAGCAACCGACGCGTACGTTCGTAGCGGGGACGTCGAGCTGACGGTGCCTGGTGGTGCGGCGGCGGTGTGCGGGAACGATGGTAGAGTACGAGAGACAATGGGCTGCAGGTTGGCCATGTGGGTCATGGACGTGAGCTCTTCCCTGATGACATCCCGCAATGACGTTGAAGAAGGCTGAATGGTAGATACTGATGGTAGTGTGAATCCCATTGATTCTAATTCTTCGCGTATTATCACCCTTATCGTTTCTCGTAGGTTTGGATCAGTCGTAGTACGGGCCGCGTCACTGTCCGGTTGTAGGCGCATCGACTCAAGTTCTTCGAGGCGCTGACAGGTTGTCGCAACGTCAGCAACGGTAGCCGGATTCTGGATTGCAAGGGCATTGAATGCGACGGGTCCAATGCCCTTAAGAAGCTGGCGTACCTTGTCTGACTCTGTCATTGGGGTGTCAACCCGGCGGCAAAGTGAAAGGACATCCTCGATGTAGGATGTATACGACTCCCCGATGTGCTGTTTCCGAGTCGCAAGAGCTTTCCTTGCGAGAGCTGAACGGACAGCCGGTGTGCCAAAGACATGGCGAAGCTGATCTTTGAAGGCTGACCAGTCGGGGATGTCCATGAAGTGGTTGAGGAACCACGTCTTCGCGACACCCGTGAGGTAGAATGACACGTAAGCGAGTTTGTAGGTGTTATCCCACCGGTTAGCAGCGCCGACCCGTTCGAAATCGTCCAGCCATTCCTCCACATCTTCCCCGCGCATACCAGCGAAGGGATGGGGCTCACGCTGGAGGCTGTTAATGACGTGAAAAGGCGCGGCACGCGGTGGCGGAGTGGGAACGGCTGCAGCACCGACCTCTTCTTGGTGCGACATATTTCCGGACACCTGGCCCAAGCGGCGACCTGAACGTAGCTCCAGGGGGTAGAGTGGTCGAGAGGATGGCGGGGGATCCAACAGCACGCTCCACCACGTATGGAGTCTTGGTTTGGAAGACCTTTATTAGGCCCGAAGAACCGGCAGCCGACAGCTGAGATGATCGGACCAAGATGATGATGCTACGCGACAACGATGGGGATGCATGAGCCACACATGATAATGATGATAATGTACCGATGAAGAGGATGCGTATACTAAATGCCCACAATATGGTTACCCCCCTCCTCTTGAAAAAAATTTCTGGCTATGCTACTGACACGGCCGCTGAATGAAAAAAGTCACAGCATATCCACGGGGTGAATCAGGACGAGTGGGCGAAACTCCGGAGAGAAGCATCGGTAAAACCGTGAATCTTCCGCGGGTAATTCGCCCAGTCGATTATGATCTAAAGACATCATGAGAAACACTGTGTGTGTATATATAGAAATCAACTTTTATTTGTTCTTAGAGACGATGGATGGCTTGCGATGTCCCTTCATTATGATGGCTTTATGGTTTCTGAAATGAAGGGTGAACGGTTCCTGTTTAGGTTGCAGTGCAAAATTTGCAAATACTAGGTCAATGCATGCTCGGATCGTGGTTGGTTTCATATGGTCATACGATATACATTTGAGTGCATACATCGGTGGCACATACCCGCTCTAGAGCGGGTATGTGCCACCGGTGGCTACGTACATCATCAACAACAAACTCCATGGGATGTACAGACCCACGTCCTAAGGAGCTTCGCCCCTGAAGGCGTACGATTTTCATCCAGCGGCCGTGCCACTGATGCCCACATACGTGACCTTAACAGATGTTTCGACACCAATGAGGAGTTATTGCTAGATCTTTGCGAGAAACACAGTATGAAATATAATTAACACGGGGCCTAAATGCGACAGGCAGATCACGTGGAAACAAACAATGGAGTATTGATTACTGTCTCATGACTGAATGAGTTCATTTCAAACTGAGGGAAATGAGAACACACGAAAAAAAAATTAAAGGGACTGACAAATGATTTTTTCAACCCAGTTTTTATCCGGCGCAGCAGAAAGTTTACCCTTCATTGTGTTCGTAGCTGTAGCAGTTAATTCGAAAAGCACGTGGTCACTTTTTAGTAGTAGTATTTTTTTATCTGAAAGACTCTGAATATGGATGAACCCTTTCATCCAGCAACGCTGAGAATTGATAGCGATGCCGGTAGCCTTTCTGGCGACTTGTGCATGCTGTCATTGTTCTGCTTTCGCAGGAGTTCGTGTAACCATGCTTAAACACGTTTACTCTGAGCTCCACAACTATTTTTTGCAATAACAAGCCGTTACAATGAGGCGATGTGGCTTTATACAGCTTCTCTGTATTTGTACCACGCTGCGTGAACCTGAGCCCAAGGTTGTTGCGACTGCGTCGTGATGGCTTGTCCCATCGTCATTACACGCGCCAAGCCAAGTCACCGAAAAAAAAAAAAAAAACGCCACTGCGCATATGCGCGGCCGTGCCAACTAGCAGCACACGTAATTTCTGAGACAAATTGTAAACTGCGGATTCATTCTATGTGGCGCTCTGCCCCCCCCCCCCCCCCGGAATGATGCCTAAGATGAAACTGCGGGTAATCTTCAAAAAAAAAACAAAAAAACAGAAAAGCCACGTCGCTCAAAATCTTAGCTGTCCGGAAACTGCGTGCACGGCTACATGCGCACGCAGAAAAGTTGCACAAGACGCGCTGACAAGCGTGAGATGATTACGTCATGCGAAGGCACCGCCACTTTTATGCGTACTACTAACATAGGCCTATGTGTACATTTTTATGGAGCAATGTCTTTTTTTCTATAAAGAAGCAAACAATATTTCAATACCAACAGGAAAATTGTTAACCGCGTAAACTATGATTTACGGTCACATGGCAGGGCACATTGGATAACTGAAGTTTCCGCCACCAGGTAGCGCCACAGACCATTCTCGCAATTTTTAACGAAAAAATGAAAATATCTTCACTTTTCACGAGAAAAACAGGGTTGGTTTGATTTAATAGAAGCGAAAATCTTTCCATCCGCGCAGTCATCTCATTTTATGATCTGGGCAGTTGTCGGTCCCTTTAAAAGCTTGACCAGGGATCATAAACGCATATTATTACACATGGAATACAAAACCGGAAATAAGAGCATAGAATCGAAGTCTGAAAGCTCATATTTAAATGACATGCAAATAACAAACATAGCCGCAGGAGTTGACACAGGAGTAAGAAAATACTGGGCAAGGATTGAGAGCAGCTGTTACATCTAATGACGAAAGAGATATGGAAAGAAAAGAAAACAATTTGCTGAAAAGGAAACAGGAAGCCATGAAGTTGGTGGAATAAGGAAATCCGGGAAGCGATCGAGAAGTGGCGTGACGCATCATGGGAGCATAGGAAAAAAAAAGGAGAAGCGGTAGCAGGACGATCGAAGTCAACAAATTTGGGAAATATATCTAGCGAAAAAGTCCATTGTACTGATATCGGTCGAGGCAAAAGTTAAAAGATGAAAGTGAGGTGTGGGTGACGGACGTACAAAAAAAAAAGGCTGCGCCCACAGGATATTTTGGAGCCACCCAAAGGCGCTAGGTAGGAAGTCTGCCACAGTGCAACAATAAAATATGACTGTGCGACATGGACCAGTGCGGTGCTCGCCGAAGATGAAGACGACGAGTAAACGTGAAGCGCTTGCACGTGAGACTCATAAGTTATATTGTTAGGCGAACGATCCGCTGTGCCAATAAAGCTTCATCTGGCCTCCGTCCCAGATGGTAGATGAAGGAGGAAATCATTCGGAAGGGCACGAATTGAAAGTCTGAAAGGTAACAGCCGAGTATCGTTTAAAAAAATTTCCTAGGGCGTTTCCCCGGTGAGCAAAAGTATGACGGAAGGCACAACCGAGAAAGAGCTGGAACTTGAGAATTTCAAGTGGAGAAAGACTGAAGGGAAAATCCCACTGCGCCGTGTTTAGATGGAGTTCCCGCCAGCCCCATTAACGAACTAGGACATAACACTAAGGAAGCACTGTTGAAAGCCATAGAAAAATGATTACAGGACAGGCAAATGCTGGAGAGTTGGCGTAAAAGTAAAATAAACCTTATCTATAAAGGTGAGGAACAAAAGGATAACATTAGTTCGTATAGACCGCTGGTCATCGCATCGGTGCTGCACAGGTTGGCGATGCAGGCAGTAAAATAATTAAGAAAAGTGGGCAGAACATGACGACATGTTGAGAGAACTTCAGAGTGGATTTCGAGTCGACAGGTGGTTAGACGATAACCTGTTTGTTCTCACTCAGTGTGTAGAAATATATATGAAATAGAAAAGAGGCCCTGGTGCGTGGCTTTTCAAGACATATCACTAGGGCGTACCACAAAGATATTATATTTTGAGGTATCTATTGAAAGGAATGGACATAGGCGACGACTGTGTACAGCTTTTGAGGGAGATATACCGAGACAATACGGTTTGCATAGAGTGTGAAGGAATTGACAAATAAAGAGAAAGTCGATATTAGCAGGGGCTAAGGTGTCCTTTGTCCCCGCCGTTACTCACAATGCGCATGGTAAAGAAGGTAAAAGTGCTAGAAGGTGGCAATATTGGTTTTAATCTGTCACCAAACTAAGGTGGCGTGATGACTGCGCAGAAGTTTTGAGGTTTATTTTATGCGGACGATATTGTCTTATTTGCGGACAGTCGAGATGGCAGCGGCTGGCGGATATATGCGGAAGGAAACGTGTAGCTCTGGAGATTTATGGCGCATTCCATTAAGAGAGCAGGGACACTCTGAAGCACGCGCTGAAAGTGCTCTCTTCAGACGCGGCATGTTGCAGTAGTCGACAGGAGGAGTAAGAGCACTGTCACTGTCCATTGGTGGAGCGAGAGCACCTTTGCTGCACTGAGAGCAGCCAAGAGCAGTTTGTCGTGCTCTCGCCTGCCAACTGCAGTAGACACAGTCAGCGAGTCGCGTGGGCTTTGAACGTCACAGTTTTCGAATTTTTCTTCAGCCGGCGAGTGCGGCGGCGATGATAGCAACCATGTTTAGTTTGAAACCGCTACTAAAACCACCGTTCCGCTGTTTTGTGCGGGGGCGACGATGGCAGCTGGACCTCTGCCGAATGCGTCGTTGCACAGTACGTGTTATAATGATGAACAAGTGGCTGACCGACTTCACGTGTATTTTGCTGCTGCCCCACAGAGAATACGCCGGGGCTTGGAATGTTTGATCACATGGCCTCCCAACTCGTCACCCTCTCACCTGCTTTCTGGTAGGCCTGTGCGGCGCTACCGAATTCCCCGGTGGGGGCGCGTCCGCGGGGTTTATCGGATCGGCGGCGGCGCGGCGCACAGAAGGGGAGGGGGGGTGGGGTAGATTGGAGAGTGTGTCAGGATCAGAGTTGCCACTAGTGGTAACTTTTCGCTAAATTTGCGAATTTGAGAGAGATGCCTTTGGTGACCTAAAATTATGAATGGCGACATGGCAAATTTTTGACGATATTCGGAATAGGTCTCGACTGAGTTATGCATTCTATACTCAGTGCTTTCAAACGAATGGACGACAACATTTTTTTCTATTTTTCGTAGTTTTATAACCCCCTATATAATGCGGAATTAACGTGCACTTTAGTACGTCTGTCGCCTTTGTCGTGTAGATCTCTTAATTCACTTAGTTCATAGAGGCACTGGACTTCAGGTGCGTCACCAACCTCCCAGAAAAAAAAAATTAGGTAAGTAGACTGATTCACGTGCTGCAAGGCTGTGGTGTTAGAGCACGTTTTTGAAGGGCTTTAAGAGTTTTTAGCTTGTTCGAAGTTTCGCTTCTGAAGTGACTAGCTGACGATGAGGCTGCATGTTCCGACCACAGCTCCAACTGTCGTGAATAGCTTGCCGACTTCTTCACTGCTGTAGTGCCCCTAATTTAGAATCTAGAGTTTAAATTTGGTATTAACATACTTTTCGGGTGGGCCAAAAAGTCGGGCTTCTTTGGGTAGCTTTCAAAAACTGCAGTGAGACGAATATCCATTGTGTATACGCTCGGCCACTCAGTAAGCGCGATGTGGGCATTTCGATGGCTACGCAATACTTTGGAATTTATTTCTGTTGTTTTGTAGTTAAGTTGTTCGATTATCAGACACATGATTCCGTTCAAATCTGTGGGAAAGCTACGCACGCCATTTTTCTCTTGCTTTAATTAGCGAGTGCTTCATCCTGTACTCGCTACAACTGAAACCAACTAAACTTTTGTTATGCGGCGCTAGTATTCAGGGATGGTGCTGGTGAATACACGGCCTAGCTCAGTGCTTTCATGGTGAAGCGAGTGATGTGACTGGCATTGAAAAACGACAGTATGAGCTAGGATTTACGTATGGTACCCGTACTCTATGGGGCTATGCATAATTAGAAATTATTATTACTAGAAACACCACACCTATAAAGTGGCGACATTTTTTTTTGGTGGCATTTGAAGAAAAATGGCGACATTTGGCGACATTTCACTCGTTCTTTGGTGAATTTCTCTCAAACGTCCGTGGTAACTATGGTCTAAATAAAATTTCGTCCCTATAATTTAAAAGAAAAAACTCTGTTTCCACGAAAGTTCGAAGTAGATAACGTGGTAGGAACATGTATTAATTTGACGTGTCAAGTTTTTGAAACATAGCAAGTGCAATACAGATGTTCAGCACCTTTGAAAAAATAGAATGTAACGAAATGCATATTCACGCAATTTTTTTTTTCACAGTGCTCAGCACTTAGTCAGCGATAAAACTTATCAAGCTCATTCCATAAATCCACGTTCTAGGAGAAAAAAAATGAAAACAATTCAGAATATATCGAACGGGCCCAATATTTAGGGGATCTTTAAAAGAGTGAAACTCAAGCTGGTCGGCTCAAGCTCGATCATTCATCATTATTATATTTCCAAGGCAAATATATTTGTTCTCACAAAGTAAGCGCTTGTGTTGTAACATCGCTCTGCCCTGTTGTCTTTCTTCTCTCGTTTAACGCTACTGTATTTTACGAAGAATTAAAGGATCAAATCACCGTGTATGGTGTGCAGAAGATGCAATGATGTAAATGGGTTCTAGAACACTCGAAACAGTGTGAACTCTCTTATGCAGGAGAATGACACGATTGCAAGTGTGCCGATTTCGGAGAGGGCCTCCACCGATAAAGCATGCGCATACGGAGTAGACTAGAAACGCTGGTCATGGCAAAAAAATATACACCTTATTGATTTTAACGCGATAGCGTTAAAGAGCTTGTGTCGCAGAAAACCCGCCGCCGGCGTCGGCCCCGTTGGTTGTGAGCGAAACATCATCTGTGCGTCTGTGACCGACAAAATCAAGTTACCCAGATATGCGCGGGAAGCCGCTACTTGTCCACGAGTGCGCGCGCGATCACGCTGAAAAGCCGCGCATACGAAGAAAAAAAAAAAGTGCTCAAGGTCACAAGGCGCGGTAGTTTCTTTGCCCTGCCACCCGTCCCTATTTATCTTCCAGCGCTTTCGTCGGGACGAGAGAAGATATAATGTAATTGCAGCATGCGACAAACCTTTGCACCTCCTCTCGCACAGGACGGATTCTTAAAGTTTTTGCGGCGTTGAATTCGTGAGGCAATAAGCTCTTCTGGTGAATTCATTCCATGGTTACTTGAAAAAGTGTTTCAGGGCCCCTTAACACATTTTGTTAACGACGAAAACGAGCCTATTCTGTGATAATAGTGCATGCTGGTCTAATCTACTGTGTGCGTGCTTGTGTGCGTGCATGTGTATGTAACAAAACATATTGTTACGTACGTGTCGTGCCAATGTCAACTGGAACGACACGTACGTAACATTATTAAGTATGCACTTCGTGGTGGAAGGGTGCACTAGGGGCCGGATTTCGCTATCGCATTCAACTCTTAAAGGCGAAGCTTAAGGGTCCCCCAATTTTTGAACAGATTCTAACATAGTCATGTCATGTCTGTGGTGAAGTCACCAAACAACTGACGCATATTTGAGTTTGGCCAAAGTCCACATTCTCTTGTTGAGTTTGTCGAAGCGGTGGTCAGGCAAGGTCTTCACATCCCCACGCGGGAGACTTATAAGGTCCGGTCGGCGAAAACTCTGCCGGTCTACCAATAAAGTTGTTAACAACGAACCAACGTGCGTCGGATACCAAAGTTTTCGAAGAACTTGGCTTCAGATTGTTTCGGCGTGCTGTGCGATTTTGAATTTCTTGTGAGAGTTACACCGATGTATTTAAACGCCGTAACGCATACTGGACTTTCACCGTTATTAGTATATGTAAAATGCTGAGGCTGTTTCTTATTTGAAAAGGTACAGTTCTTTACAAGTTATCAGACCTTTTCCATGTCTCCCTGCGGTTACAAAACAACAAAATAAAACTATTCAGCCCATTCTGATCTTCAGCATTATAGATGATTTTACATATAACGCAGTCATCTGCATACATTATAAGTTTAATTTGAGTGCTACTGATAATTTCTGCTACGTCATTTTAAAGATAACAAAAAAGTGGCCCAAGGCCGAGCCTTAATTGAGGCACCCCTGATGTGATCTGTAGACTTCGAGTGGTTAAACTGAACAAATTTAGAGCGCACCATCGCAAATAACCTGTTATTCAATCAACCAGATTGTTGTTGCCAAAAATTTGTCAAGAAGCTAAAAGTATATGGCATGACAAACCAAGTAAAAGACCTTAGGATAGTAAATAAATATGGCATCAATCTGTCTTTGGTCGCTTTAGAAGTAAGTAATGTAGTGCATGAATTCAGGCAACTGTGTAGCAGTAGAACAGCCAGAACGAAAGTCATGCTGTGATAGGGGAAGTGTATTGTGTGTATTTACGTAAAAAAGCAAAGATAATGACCTATAACTTGGTGTTTGCTTGTTTCCGGACTTAAATACGAGTATATAAGGCACTCACAAATTTTCCCGGCTGGGAAACTGTTGCAGATATTATTTTTTTTGATATAACAGTAGGATAATTAGCACATGATTCTGTATACCACTTTAGAAGCATATTCGGAATACCGTCTGGGCCAGGGTGTTTAGTAACCTCAAAATTTTGTGGTGAGTTCAGTGGTGTGCACGAGGTCAGAGGTGCAATCAGTAATGGATGTGAATCATAGGACTGTGGGACGCCTGGCGTTAAGTGCTCACAGGAAGACGGCAAATGAGGCTGTAAAGGGCGATATGGGGTTGACAAGTTTTGCAGAGCAAAATAAGGTTGGAAGAGACGCTAAGGAATATGAAAGTGAGTAGCTAGGCAGCGAAATGTTCTGTTATTTGTATACAGGAAGAACGCTGACCCACAGCGAAGAAAAAGAACTATGAAAGTTACTAGTAAGTATGCGTCTGGCAGTATGAGAAGTGTGGCAACAAAGAGTGTTAAAAGAAAAGTAACAGAGGCGGGAATAATTTACTGGATGGCAGCGATAGGGAAAAACCGGTTCTGAATAACAACCAAAAGGGCAAAACTGAAATAAGGAGAGAGGCATTTTTTTATAATTCAAGGGGAGGCACTTATACTGTTTGAAGCGAGATAAGGTTGCCTTATTAAAGCGATATTTAGTAAAGACGAAAAACATTGCATATGTTGTGGGAAAATAAGGAAACAACGGAGCATGTTCTGATTTAATGTGGAAATGTACACCCAGATGTGCGCTTGGGCACGAGCCTACAAGAAGCCTTGGTGTTTAGGGACGACAATGGAAAGCTGAACACGCCAGACGATGAGAGAGTATTAGTAGCAGAAAACTATATAAAGGACAAAAATTAACTGTGGGAAAAATGAGAACATTTTGCCGTAAAGACCAGAGAACTGGGCTATTAATTTTAGTTTTTATTTTCCTATATGTTTAATCAAAATTTACTAAGGCATTAAGCCAACTTTGAACAAACAGAAAGGAAAAGGATTTTTCTTCATTAATTTGTCGGTCCTGGTGACACTGGTCACCACCCTGTTATATAGAGGAGCCCCGCCGTGGTGGTCTAGTGGCTAAGGTACTCGGCTGCTCACCCGCAGGTCGCGGGATCGAATCCCGGCTGCAGCGGCTGCAATTCCGATGGAGGAGAAAATGCTGCAGGCCCGTGTGCTCAGATTTGGGTGCACGTTAAAGAACCCTAGGTGGTCGAAATTTCCGGAGTCCTCCACTACGGCGTCTTTCATATTCATATGGTGGTTTTGGGACCTTGAATCCCACTTATCAATCTATTAATCCGTTATAAAGAGGACCCTCATGACATTCATCCATTCATCCTGGACGCCTTCTGTATACGCACCGCGACGGCGCTGCAGTATATGTGGACGGCGCCTGCCGCTGTTTACAAACATGGAATAGGCCTGTAGCAGACTATTAGCGATACATCGCTCTCGTCGTGTCGAGGTAAGAGGCGCCAAAAGCGTGTAACAAACCCTGCAGTAACTCCGCTCGGCGTAATCAAGAAAATTTTTGCGGCAATCGATCGTGAGCCAATCAACTCCGACACTAATAATAATTATATTCATATTATCTGGGATTTTACATTCCAAAACCACGACACGATCATAAGAGACGCCGCAGAGGAGGCCTCCGACCATCTGGTGTTCGTGCACTGACATAGCATTTTACCTCGATCGAACCCGCGACATTTGGGTCAGCACCCTGCACTGTTCCACCGAGGCGGACTCCGGTACTGAGGTCATTCGGTGATTACCTAGAAAGGTGGTTCACGACCCCTTTTAAGTACACATACGCGCTATCGTCTCGACACCGCTACCTGAATGAGCTCCGGTGCGCTCGCGAACACAGCTACACATACAGAAGTGTCTTCGGTGTCAGAAAGTCATGTCGTCGTGCGAATGTTTCCTTCAATGTTCGCACGTCATGTTTACTTCAGCTACTAGCATCGTGATCGCATAGCCATCCTATAAATTGACATTTAAGATCACTGTAAATGGTTTATTTTTTACAAAACAAAATAAGACTACGTTATTGGGCTAGATTGAATGAAACAGTACCGCCGTTATGAAGTCATGACTAATATATCATCGCTGTGAAAAGAGCACACAAACTTGTTCTTATTTAATAACTTCCATCTGTGAAATACTGCCATATACACCAAATTTTGCAATCAGACGAAAACAACTTAAGGAACTCATTCCGTGTTGTTCTGATTCAATGAATGTTTCTGTCCCAGATTGGTGCAGTGAGCGGCCGGCGACAGACGTACCGCGAGGTTCTGCAAGCCAGCTACAGGCTGGCATGTACCCTGCAGCGGCTTGGCCTCCAGCCGGGCGACTTGGTGGGCGTGCGTTGCGGACTCATCCTAGAGTTCCTCGTCACTGCGCTGGCGGTCATCCGAGCTGGATGCACGCTGCTGTCGGTGCGCGGCGAAACAATTCGTAAGCGAGGTTGTCTATATACCCGGCCGCCGGAGGTGTCATTCCGGGCATTGCCGAACGTAGATTCTCGCATTATGGCTCACACCTATACGCAGGGATTGGCCAAGGATCGAGCAACGAAAAAAGTATTTGGAATAGAAAAGATAATACTTGTTTTCCTTTTTAACAAATTATCACGTTGGCCGATAGTCGGCACGAAGAAGGCGAGACGCGCGCGACAGATAGGATGAGTGCACTTCTTTCGCTTACTATGCGTATTTATTAATGTATGCATAACTATACTGACGTATGCATGTGGCAGGTAGTGGCCAGATACTGCACCAGGGTGGCCAATCCTTCTATGGTGAGAGAGTGCGTTCCCGGCGGTGGTTACCGGTGAGGCCGCACCCCAGGCCTCTTAATGCAGTTCCATCAACACGCGGATTTTTTTTTTTCCGGTTGGGAACTGCGCGGCACCGGGATTTGAACCACGGACCTCTTGCATGCGAGGTGGATGCTCTAACCACTACGCCATCGCTGTAATCTACAGGGGATCAACTGCTACCATAGTGCTTCATAAAGAAAGCAACAGAATACCAATCAAGAAGGGTGTAAGGCAGGGGGACACAATCTCCCCAATGCTATTTACCGCGTGCTTACAGGAGGTTTTCAGAAGCCTAGAATGGGAACAGTTAGTGATAAGAGTTAATGGAGAATACCTTAGTAACCTGCGCTTCGCCGATGACATTGCATTGCTGAGTAACTCAGGGGACGAATTGCAACTCATGATTACGGAGTTAGACAAGGAGAGCAGAAAGGTGGTTCTTAAAATTAATCTGCAGAAAACGAAAGTAATGTACAACAACCTCGGAAAGGAGCAGCGCTTCGAGATAGGTAATAGTGCACTTGAAGTTGTAAAAGACTATGTCTACTTAGGGCAGGTAATAACCGCAGAGCCTAACCACCAGATTGATGTAACTAGAAGAATAAGAATGGGGTGGAGCACATTCGGCAAGCACTCTCAAATTATGACAGGTAGATTGCCACTATCCCTCAAGAGGAAGGTATATAACAGCTGTATCTTGCCGGTACTTAGCTACGGAGCAGAAACCTGGAGACTTACAAAGAGGGTTCCGCTTAAATTGAGGACGACGCAGCGAGCAATGGAAAGAAAAATGGTAGGTGTAACCTTAAGAGACAAGAAGAGAGCAGAGTGGATTAGGGAACAAACGGGGGTTAAGGATATCATAGTTGAAAGAAAGAAGAGGAAATGGACATGGGCCGGGCATGTAGCGCGTAGACAGGATAACCGCTGGTCATTAAGGGTAACTAACTGGATTCCCAGAGAAGGGAAGCGGGTTAGGGGGCGACAGAAGGTTAGGTGGGCAGACGAGATTAAGAAGTTTGCGGGTATAAATTGGCAGCAGCAAGCACAGGACCGGGTTAACTGGCGGAACATGGGAGAGGCCTTTGTCCTGCAGTGGACGTAGTCAGGCTGATGATGATGATGATGATGAACTATACTGAACTAATCTGAAAACCTGCCTTTCGAATTTGCACAAGAATTCAACACTTAGTTCCGACGGAAACCGACTGACTCATGCTGCACGCCACACCTGCATGAGAGGAATCGGAAAGATAATGCTGCGCTCCTAATTGATCCGCTCATAATCATTAAATTTTTAAACTCCCGTTGGTCTACCTACCTTTCTGTCTCACCTTCGTGCGTTTACCTTCTCTGGGAATCCAGTCAGCTGCCCTTAATGACCAGCGGTTATCCTGCCTACGTGCTACGTGCCCGGCTCATGTCCATTTTTTTTCTTCTTGATTTCAACTATGATATCCTTAACCCCAGTTTGTTTCTTGATCATGGGAGAGGCCTTTGCCTGCATGCAGTGGGTGTGATCGGGCTGCTGCTGCTGATGGTAATGATTTTTCCCTTAATATATTGTTCATTCACTCCGAGGCGTTTTATGAGGCTTCGAAAAAAATGTGCTTAATCTGGGTTTCCGCACAGCGCAGGATGCGTTTCAACAACCTCACCTTTCGCAGGAGAGTTCAAGTACCAGCTGGAAGATGCCAAGCCGTCGTTAGTATTTGCGGAGCCAGAACACTGTCCAAAGATGCTTGAAGCTGCCAAGGGACTCAAAAACTTCAAGGTACGAAAAGAAGAAAGTATTTGCATAGTGACTGGGCATGTGAGCGGCGGTGAGCGGTGTGTTCCATTTGACCTTCGCTGAGCAAAAGCACGCACTTCCACTCAGCTTCGGTTCGCGATCTCCAAGCGAAGGCTGGCACGCGCCGCCTCTATACGAGATGAAATGTTCGTTCATATGCAGGGCGTCGTGTCTTACGGCGACTGCGAAGGGTGCAAGTCGTACGAAGAGTTGGTGGCCGAAGGCGAAGCGCTCACTCTTCGCGAGCCTGTCCTGGACCCCCGTGAAGCCGTCATGGTGATCACCTACTCGGGGGGCACCACTGGGACGCCGAAGGGCGTCATGCTCACACACCACAACTTCGTCGCTACTCAGATCATGTGGGACGCGTACGTATTACCTGTAATCCTGCTTGGTTCCTGCCATTTCAAGAGTTGTTTACGCGTGGAAAAGACTGATTGTATTATGAAATCATGGGGCATACGACACTAGTGCTGATATTGCTAGCCCCTCTTCCCCCCCTCAAGGCAGCTAAGGTGCAAGCATGTGGCGTTGTACACTCTCGGTCTATTGGAGGAAAGCTTTATTAGATGGTTCTATGTGTCCGCCTCGAAAGCAGTGGCTTTGACATCGAGACATGCCTATATATAGAGTTACTGTATATGCGGTAGCATACACAGCCGGAAATAGGGTCCATGACACCCTATTTCCGATCACAATTGGTGTTATGTGGGTTCATCCCTGTTCATTTGCAAATAAGCTGGCAAAACTTTAGCGCGCTTGGTCGAGCACTGAATTTATTATTAAGTATTTTTATAAACACGCGAGTGGTCTGAGAGTCGGGCAACACTTGGCGAACTCGCGAGATGTGACGTAACCAGCATCAATGGTCAATTGCACGTGCAATCGATATATGTTAGCTTATACTGCTTGGCATTAAGCTAAAAATTTGCAGCAGCTTAAAATGTGGTAGAAGACTACGGCTCTGCTTCGTGCTGCGCATACGACGTCACACACGCTATGACATAATGTCGGTCACCAGCGTTGGGAAAGGTTCACAGGCTTCCAGGACCCGTTTAGCACTGAAATATTCTTCTACGGCCCACTTCTCATATTTTTATTGGCTTAATAGACCATCTACTTCTAGTTTTCGTTAAAAACAACAACTTTTTGTGTGACCGTGTCGTCGCCGCTACGAGAAATGAGAACAGCATACCTAAAGGAGCTTTGGGCGTCCTATTGAGGCATGTAGACGGACTGACGTCTGCCGAAGAACATGTCAGCGACAGGAGAAACCATTTTCTTCTTGAACAGTCACTTCCAAACCTCTTACAGAAGCAATGTATTCGTCACTCTGTGCGTACGCATAGTACATAACGCCAAAAGCATCGACTGAAATTTTTATAAATGTAAAGACGATCTAAATGTGATGCCTCAAGTATCGCCACTTGTCGACGCAGGTGGACGGCCACGCTGCCGGTAGCCAATGCCCGCGTGGTGCGCCCAGTGACGCTGGACTGGATGCCGCCTGTGCACCTGTCTGGCATTGTCACAGTTCTTGGGAACTGCCTTAGAGGCTGCACGCAGGTGCTGCTGTCCTCCACGGAGACTGAGGACATATTCGCTGCCATCGAGAAATATCGCGTACGTAGATGTTTCCATCTCCACTATAGAGATGCAAAATTTACGGAAATTTTGAGCAATCGGAGAAAAGCCTGTTATCTTCACGTCTTTTTCTGGAATTTTGCAAAAAAACAATGAAAAAAGAACAAATTTTCTTTAGCGTATGATAATAGTTTATTGGCATATGGTAATAGTTTATTGCCAAATGTCAAAAGCAATAACTTTCGTCATGTGAATAACAGAAATGAAATGCTTTCTCTCTTCACAAACGAATGAGACATTTACCAGATCGAAGGCAGCCAGAGGCATCACTGCGAACTTATTTACCTCGCTTTGAATGGGTGCGGCTGCCTAAAATTGTTACAGCAGTTAGAACAAAGAACCCAGAAAAGTCTATTTCATCGTGGCTTGGATATGGAAACATTGATCAAGATGGTAACAAACTCATATTCAGAGTTAGTATCACTGGCTTTATCTGTATAGCTTTCTTCATCGTGTTAAGATGTCGCATAGGGAAAAGCCACTAGCTGCTGTTGCAGTGCTTACAGACAGCGAGTCCCCGTTTCCCGCCACCGGTCTCCTCCACCGTGAAGTACATCCGCACGTCATGAATCAGCCGAACTATTACAGAATCTGCTTGCGCACGGCTTTATAAGTGGACTTCCACCGCAGGTCGCAGAAGTGTACGAGGGAAAGTAAAAACTGAACAACAACGGGTACCAAATCATCAGAAAGTGCC
The DNA here is from genome assembly GCA_013436015.1 of Rhipicephalus annulatus. NCBI lineage: Eukaryota > Metazoa > Arthropoda > Arachnida > Ixodida > Ixodidae > Rhipicephalus > Rhipicephalus annulatus. The sequence continues at coordinate 123,368 of WOVY01000585.1, forward strand.
CCCAACATGACAACACCAAACCACACCCGAACGACGGAGCTGATTTCATATGATGGCGAGTTGTCAGCCGTCATTTGGTGTTTTGGTATCATGTGCGATGTTTTAGTTTCACGTTCAACGCTGTGCGTTACATAAACTTTATTTTTTATGTTTTACCCCACGGAAATTTCGGCCAAGTTTTCCAACTGCGACAAAAAACTGTTTTTTTTAATTTTCTGTTTTTTTTTCTTGCATTTCGCATCTCTAATTACCACATCTCTTATACATTCCTCGTAACAGTTTCGTTTGCTGAAGGTTTCGCAGAGTGTTTTTTTTGTGGGAAATACGTTTTTTTTTTCAACAAAATATGTATTAGAGTCTTGCTATTGCCGTTGTGACATATAATCTCCACGTCCGAGCAGAAATACTTTCCCGCAGCTCAGTTGGCGTTGGCTTGACTAGTTAACAAAAGCTAATTAATTGGCTTTTGCAAATTATTTACTTGAGTGCGTTTGTTGATATTAGAAAGTTATAGTGCATGATTATTTATGGCATACCAATTTTTTAGAAACAAGGAAAGTTGCACGCAGATAATCACAATCAAATTTCAAGGGCGAAATCGAAACTTTGAAATTTGAATGAAGGCGCGCCGAAGCAGAATCTGGTTAGAAAAAAATGGCAAGCCTTCTAAAATACATAAGTAGACAGCTTAATGTTTTCATGCCCCACCGTGGTGGTCTAGCGGCTAAGGTTGCTAACCCGCAGGTCGCGGGATCGAATCCCGGCTGTGGTGGCTGCCTTTTCGATGGAGGCGAAAGTGCTGTAGGTCCATGTGCTTCGATTTGGGTGCATGTTAAAGAACCCAAGGTAGTCAAATTTTCCGGGGCCCTCCACTGCGGTATCTCTCATTAACATATCGTTTTGAGACGTTAAACCCCACATATCATCAATATCATGAATGCTTTAAAGGGCCACTCACCAGGCCTCATACCCAGTTTTAGTTAGACAGTGGAAGTTGTTGGGTGTCCGATGAGAAACGTTTTGCCCCAAAAATTTTTTGAATCGGTTCATCACGAGCGGAGAAAACGGGGTTTTTGAAGCAGTGCGAAATGAGGATGAGAGGAGGTGAGCTCGAAACCCTTGCCGCTCCTCCGCGTAGCCTTCGCAAGCCAAATCTCTTCCCCACCCTCTCCGGCATCCGACCAAGAGGTCAGGTGCGCATGACGTGCCGAAACAAGTCCAACCCCCAAGCACTCGAGCGGCGTTGCTTTGTTGACAAGGGTTATTTTGTGGTCGTCTACCTGTTTCTGCGGGATGGTTTGGAAACGCTGGCTTAGACGTGGTAGAATGGATTAGCACAATGAGTGCGCGAACGCTAGGAGAGTTTCACGGCGGTCGTCTGCTCGATGCACTGACCACGGGGACACGAACGCATGCGAAACGCCGACACATTAGCCCCGCATCTTGTTGCAATTCACGGGATAAAAATGGAAAAAAAGACGCTCACATTCCCTTATTGTGTCTCATTATTTATCTAGAGCTTTGTTAATCTTTTCAAGCAAAAAATTACATAAACTACGCATGCCGTGTTAAATAATGTTCGTCATGTCACGCGCCACTGTTTGCAACGTCAGAGCAGAGTCGTCTACATAGGGGACCAACGTCACTGCATTGACGTGTACGTAGGGCCATTCACACGCGTACGTCATGCCCTCATTCTGTGGGCGCGCTTCCCCTCCTTCTGCGCCGGCAGAAGGGAGGGGGAGCAGCGTTCATTTTGAAATTCGACCCATTTCCGCGGCGCGTGGTGTTTTAAATTTTGGCAGCTGTAATCATGACCACCTCGTCTACGCATTGCGCTTGTCAGCTCAAAACTGTCAAACTTGGTGAGTGGTCCTTTAATGCCAGTGTAGTGCTTATCTGTTCTTGAAGCTATAAACAGGAGTGAAAAAATATTTCACCTGCCTGCAAGAAGAAGCGCTGCAGTGGCTGCCCAAGTTTCGGACAACGTAAAAGTTGATATTGCCGTTTTCTTGCGCACAGTTTGCAAGACGCTGATAACCAACTAATGCTACACAAAAGTAAGACGCTGTGCCGGTACAAGCAAGATTACTTGATGACGACAGGACATTGTCTAATAACTTCCCCTACACATTCCTTGCTATTATTGTCTGTTAGATCTCATTAATATTGTGTCAAAACACGGAACAACGAGCCCTTAAGTATACACTTATTTCCCTTATTCAGTAACGAGGGTCTCGTACTGCCAGACTTGGTGCCTTAGGTTGTATACGAGGGACTATTCGGTCAGCTGCCAGCGTAATAAATTCACGTGCTACGTGACGCCAAACAGGCTCATAAAAAGTGTGCCACACTCGCCTCCATGGCGACAGGTGGCGCTGACTGACACTCCCACGTTTAATTCATATATAAACCCAATAAAGTGGCTGAGGGGATAGTTACCGTGGTAGATCAGCGGTAGAGCATCGAACGCGTTATTCTGAGGATGCAAGTTCAGTATATATATATATATATATATATATATATATATATATATATATATATATATATATATATATATATATATATATCTATATATATATATATATATATATATATATATATATATATATATATATATATATATATATTGAGGTGGTTGCAAGCGACTATGCGCACGTCATCTTGTCTGCCAGATAACACACGTGCCGCTCATGCCTACACGCCTGATGACACTGGCAAACAGCCCCCTGGCTTCTAAGTACAACTTGACCAGCTGGACGAGCGCCGGGCTCGGTGGAGGCGTCTTGCCGGCTTCCATTATAGAAGATTTCAAAGAGAAGTTCAAGCTGGACCACATTTACTTCGGTAAGCGTGCTGATATCTGAGACGTATACATGTTCTGTACTGTTTGTTCGCAATGGTCCATGCAACGGCAGCAGTTAACCAGCGCAAACACACCCCAATCGGAGAAGCGCCTCTCGCGTACGCTATGGTTTCATGCAGCAGTTGGATTATATAATTGACCGAAATCTTATACGCGAAGGCTTCGTTCGTGATCCCTCCTGGCCTTTGCCGACCGTGGCATCTGCTGTCTTCACGGCGAGGTCAAACACAACAAAAAAATATTGCCTCCGATCATGCGACTGAATATCGGCCTCACAATGCGATAGTTTGTTGCTATAACTAAGAGACCATGATCACATGCTATATAACTCATCTCGTGCCAATGCTGCTAGGTACATATATATCCTGTTGAGGAGTTTCGTGCGTGCACCAGTTCGTGAGACTAAAACTGACAACCCAATCTAATTGCTGTCTTTTACATTGTAGTTATATCTGCATGCACCTGTCCTGCACGATTTTTCTTCAACCATTATCAAACATCAATTTCAGCTTCGTTGAATCAGTGCCTCTAGATATACTAATACTATATATGCTATATATGTATTCACATAAGCTGTTTGCTTTCGGCACGGTTTGTGAACGGTGTAATTATCACATTTGTGGTGCCTAAACGTAATTCCATCATACGAGTCGGTTGTACATATTTCTCGCCTCGCCCAGGTTACTCCATGACAGAGTTGACTGGTTTCATGACGATGCCTACGACAAACTCAGAATCGATAGGGGCTCCTTTCCCAATGACAGAAATAAAAGTAAGTCGCGTTTTTGCGGTGGCCGCAAAAGTTTGCTCACGAAGCCAAAGCGCCTTTCTCTACCTCAGATCGTCGACATCGACACCAAAGAGTCGGTGGGTCCCAACGAAGACGGCGAGATTTGCGCCCGAGGTCCTCAAGTGATGAAAGGTTACATCAACAACAAGGAAGCCACCGACCAAACGATCGATGCTGACGGCTGGCTGCACACAGGTGCGAACAAGCTTTCGTTTTAGTCGTCGTGGACATGCTCTAGAACTCTTGAAAGGCCCCTAAACCACATCCGCCAGATGATTGAATAAAGAATACCATGTCCGGTTCTTACTGAGATCGCCATTAGAATCTGGTGATGTCAGCAGCAGCCTGTTCCCATCGAGGAGAAACCATCGCACAAAAAGAAAGCCGAGCCAACGGCCGAAGCACAGCGAACAGAATAGAGAAACGAGTGACTGCCGCTTTGGATCATTAAATGCATGTGTAACTCAGCCACTCGACTATTACGGTACAACATCGAAAATTTCTCGTGGATACGGGTTCATTGTCAACTCGGGCACACCTGCAACACCACAACTATATTTCTACCTCCGGGTGGTTTACGGGCCCATTAATGTTGAAGAAAAAAAACTTGGAAGATCCCACGTAGAGTGGGAATCGATGATATGCGAAGCATGCACAAATTAAGAAGGTTGATGTGTCACTTTAAAATCAGCACAACGTTCCGAGGTGGACGTAAATTATGCCATACATTACTTCCATATCGTGATTATCATGTTTGCTCCTGGTGTGGGTGTTAGTCGTCCATTCACGTCACGTAATATCAAATTTGGTATATGTGAAGCTATAGCGAAATGGCCGCGAGCGCATCATGAGCTTTGCATGTAGTCATGTTCTTACATGACACGCATCTCATAATCATCATATTTGCGTAAGTCATATACCTTCGTCATCCATTCATATCTCGTAATACCATATTTGGTATATGCAAAGCTAGCGAAACGACCGCGTGCGCACCATGAGCGTGGCGTGCAGTCATGACTTACATGGCATGCATGTCATGATTTCCACGTTAGTCTGTCGCTTACCATGCAGTCATGTCATACCAGTTTTGAAATATGTCATGCGAACGAAACCACCGCAAGAGCATCAAGACCATGAAATGTAAATCATGACATTCATGACATACGTGCAGTGATTTCCATGATATGTTTAGTGACGCATGCTCGTCATACATTCATGTTACGCCATGCCAAATTGGCTATTGATACCATTATCGAAATGGCCAGGACAGCAAAAAGTCGAATGCGTATAGATAGATAGATAGATAGATAGATAGATAGATAGATAGATAGATAGATAGATAGATAGATAGATAGATAGATAGATAGATAGATAGATAGATAGATAGATAGATAGAGATAGATAGATAGATAGATAGATAGATAGATGGCAGACAGACAAACAAACAGACAGACAGACAGAGTCAAAGTCGCCGAAGCTCGCTAAGAAATGCTTCGCATTTTAAAAATGGCCCTCCTACCGCATACGGTTCACGAGCCCCCTTTTCCATTGTTCCAGTGCGCACTGCGCTGACAAATATCCTAGGGTCACGTCGAGACGCGTCTTACAGAAATACTTGTTCTCCCAGAGGGCACTCAAAGAGAGAAATAAAACCCTCACCAGTGAACCTATGCAGGGGATGTGGGCCACTTCGATGAAGACGGCAACGTGTGCGTGGTGGAGCGAGTGAAGGACCTGATTCGCTGCCTGGACGTGCACGTGGTGCCGGCCGAGTTGGAGGAGCTCCTGCTGAGCCACCCGGCTGTCGCCGAGGCGCTCGTTGTGGGCATCCCGCACCAGCAGATGGGCGAGGTGCCCAGGGCCTTCGTCGTGCTCGCCCAGGGCGTCAGCGCTGACGACGCACTCGCGCAAGAGCTGCTGCTGCACGTCTCCGGTGCGTGCTTACGTCGCACAGTGCTCAGTCGAGCTTCGTTTCAGTGCACTTCTTTCAATTAAATTTAGGGACTCACATGGGTAAATCGGCTATGTTACAAAGGTCCCATAACTACAGTAGGAGTAGGGAAGGGTGTCCCTATATCATGGATGTATTATGTCGCGTCAACACTAGGGCGCGAGAGATCACAGTGTAACGGTAGGTATATGGAATGTTTTCATTAGGCAAGGAGCGCGAGTATAAAAAAAAAACTTAGTTTAGGCTAGGTTATGCTAGGTGTGTGGGCAGTTTGTTTCAATGCGGTAAGCTTGAGTGTAAATGATGCCTAATTAGAGCGAGATTCCGGAACTGTTCAATTTTTTCAAGTCACTGATCGCTACTGGTATGGTGTAGTTTGGTAAACTTGGAGCTAACAACCACACTACGTCCCTGCAGGGAGCTATCAGGTTCGAGCCGAATTTCCCGCACCCCAGGTGGTTAGTATGTATTTTCAGCAGACGTGTTCATGCGCCACCGTATTCGTACCGTCGACGATCAAATTAAGCAATTTTCGGAAATACAAAACACTTAGAAGAAAAGCACTTATCACAAATAAACAGCACTTGATAGGCGTGATAAAAGAACTTTCTTACTTTCTTTCCTTATCTGTACTTGCAGGCTATATCGAGTTGGTGGTGCAATATATCTTACTGCCAGTGTTCCTTTGAAGTTCCGTTCCCGTGTATGCAAGGCGTCCCAGCTAACTTGGACCAACATTGGAAGGGGGAAAATGATGTCCGCGAAAAATTTTAGCAATGGCATATGCAACCAGTGTATAGCTCTCATAATTAAATATTAATTGTTGTAATTGATCGACTTTTTAATTCCTTCATTCGTTATTGTCAATTTGATGTTACAAGCCGGCTCAAATAAGCTTAAAATCAAGCATTTATTTCGTGCTGAAACTTGCCTGGTTATTCCTTACGATAGAGAGAGAGAGAAAAAAAGAAAAACCTGTTACGCAACAAATAAAATAGAGGCACGCTGGCAGGCCGTTACTGAGGCTCTTTCAAGTAGACTTTGACGGGTGGACGACTACATCTGCTTTTATCGGCGTCGAACAGTGCTTCGCCATGTTCGTTACACTGGCGCACTGGGCGTTACACTGGGCACTATCCAGAAGGATAGAAACTTAACAAAACGGGAATTCGAACTGATGACCTGTGGCACGACCGCTTCCCTAACTTGGCGTCAACCCACTATACGTCACCACAACCGCATGACGATGGCGTCTAAAGCAACTATACGTGCTAACGGCAAAGGTCCCCCTACATATATACACTATTGCGACGGACTCCATCGCCGTAGTTATTGCTTTACAGTGACGGGGCACGTCCCTATAGTTGCGTCGCTATTTGTTTATTGGTACCCGCAGGGCTTACTAGGAGCATTGAGTAGAGGAGAGGAGCTGAAGTAAAACAAAACAATATAAGTAACACACATAAAAAGAAAAGTAGTGAGAAAATGTTACATGGAAAGTAAAAATATGACACTATGAAATAGAGCACGAAAGGTAACAAACAAGATAAGCTTATACATGAACTAACAACAATATAGGACGCAAGAATACACTATGACGTAGCAACTGCAGTGAACAGCAATGTATACTGAACCAAAATAATCGACTGATGTCCTTTCATGCGTAAATAGAGGTGCAAAAAAGAATGATACGGGGAAAGGCATGAAAAAGCAAACTTATCGAATGACAACAAGAAAAAAAAAGATCAGTGCATAGTAACAAGGCAAAAAATAATGAAATGTTAAGATAAAGACCTGCGTACAAATAGGCGGTAAACGAACAATTAATTGTTAATGCAGTAAGCTGTAAATGGCGCCGCCGAGGTGGTCTAGTGGATAAGGTACTCGGCTGCTGATCCGCAGGTCGCGGGATCAAATCCCGGCTGCGGTGGCTGCATTTCTGATGCAGGCGGAAATGTTGTAGGCCCGTGTGCTCAGATTTGGGCGCACGTTAAAGAACCCCAGGTGATCTAAATTTCCGGAGCCTTCCACTAAGGCGTCTCTCATAATCATATGATGATTTTCGGACGTTGAACCCCACATATCAATCAATTAAGTTGTAAATGCCGTTGTGAGCATGATGCAGCTTTGCAGTGTGTTTATTAGTGCCTTGCTGAAACGGTCTGTGTCTCTGATAGCGACGTAGCAAGCGATTCCACTCATGACATGTTTTTGGCAAGAATGAAAATGAGTAGGTGACTGTGCGCTGTGAAAATATGTGAACTTTGAAAGGGTGATCGACACGTGGGGAGATATAAGATGCAGATGGGAAGTATGGAGACTTCTGCTCTTGGTTATGATAATACATTTTATGAAAAAGGCAAAGACGGGATGACCTCCTACGAGAAGAAAGAATGGTCAAGTGTTTGTTTCATATTAGTGACGCTTACAGTCGTGAAAGGATGAAATGGGCCGCTTGATTTTGTACGTTTTCAATTAAGTTTGTCAGACTAGCATGACCAGGATCCCATATCTAGCATGCGTATTCAAGGTTAGATTTGACATAAGTAATGTACGTACAGCTGTTGTTTTAGTTTCAGTGGAGCTAAAGAGAAGTTTCGTTTTAAATAACCAAGCATGCGGTTAGCTTTCGATGTAATGTATTCTATGTGTCTTCCATGAGATATTGTTAGTAATACGCACGCCAAGATATTTATAGGACATGACTTGATCGAGCGAATGATTATTAAGGAAATAAGTAGGACATGCCGAACTATTACAAGAAATTCTCATTGTACGGCATTAAGACGTGTTAAGGTCCATTACCCAGAGCTTACACCATGTTGAAATGTTATCAAGATCACTCTGGAGTGGTCTTAATAACGGTCCCTATTACGATTACACTAGGCTGACGGGCCCCCTGACTCTGACAATGGTACTGCGCTGACGGAAGCGCAGTCACTGACGCTCGCCTTTGCGTGGCCATGCGCACTCCGACGAGCCGTTTTGCGCGCACGCGCAAGGTCTGACCAAACGCACGCGTCGACACGTGTCCGCGAGAGGCTCTTCGACGCGGCGAAATGTCCCCTTTGGGAGAAAGGGCGCGCGGCTAAGTGAAGTTGCGCGCCCTTTCTCTCCATAGGAAGAGGGCGCGGCGCCGCGTCAGGAAGCCACGCTCTGACACGCTACAACGTGTGCGTAGGGTCAGGTCTGCACTTTGAGCCGTTTCCACGAGCCAGGAAGAAGGAAAACGTGAGTTGCCAAAACCCTCCTTCTCTCCCAGTGAAAATGGTCTATAGACGGGGACATGCAGTGGAAACGTTGCACGAAAATGCCCACCGGGTGCTACGCGACCACAAAAATAGCAACTGCCACATCGGTGGCAATATGGTGCTATAGTATATAGCCCTGTTTTACCGCAACAATAAAGGAACAAAAGTGGCGTTGCAAAAAATCGTAATACTACCCGGGGTTCAACGTCCCAAAAACACGATATAGATTGATAGAAGTGGAGGTCTCCGGAAATTTCAACCATCTGGTGTTTTTTAACGTGCACACACATCGCACAGTACACGGGTCTCTAGCATTTTGCCTCTATTGAAATGCGACCGAGATCAAACCCACGACCTTCGGGACAACAGCCGAGCTCCTTAACCGCTGCTGACCATGGCAGAAAATACACAATTCTAATAATTACACTTGCAGAGCAAGTGGAGCACGCAATGCAGCTACATGGTGGCCTGGAGTTCGTATCCGACCTTCCAAAGACTCCAACGGGCCAGTATCTTCGCCGGGAACTACGGTCGAACTTCCTGCGACAGCACAGGACTGCTTAGTTCAGCGCACCCGATTCCCGCCAAGGAGACCCTGGCCTAGCTACCACCGTCCACAATGCAGCGCCGCCAATAAACGTCACTTCAACATCCCTATAGTCCGTACTGGCCTAGAGAAAGTTGTACGTCTCATTACGAAAGACTGCGGTCAAGGTGGGGGGGGGGGGTATACATGTACATTTTGCTATGGTGGCCCAGCTGCTTTTATAAATATAGGTTTTACTTTTAATGATACAAAATTTCAAACGATGCTTTTAGATTAAAAAATTATAACGAGCACAGTTTCCTAACATCCCCGCAAACCGGTTGAACAGCAGTTGCAGTTTCAATACAGTTTTACAGGCGTATGGAACACAGTTATAACAACAGAGTAAACAGATGCTAAAATTTTTGAATCGGAAATGTTCTGTACGATATCGCTAATGACCACATATATGATATTAAACGATGTATTGGAGTATAGCAGTGTTATCAGGATATAGGATGTAAATCTCAATAGTGCACGTGCCCTTCTTCAGCCCGAACACAAGAGTGCTGAAGAATATACCCCGACTTCACATGACTTACGCCGCTGTCTAATTATACGTATACACGATGCGCTAGGATTTGGCCTCCATCGAAATGCGACCGCCGCTGCCAAAATTGGACCTTCGACTTTCGCGTCAGCAGCGGACCCCCCCCCCCCCCCCCCACTGCTGCAGCTGTTGAGCCTAACTTGTGCCCAGCAAAATCAATCGTTAAGTACAAAAAAGTAACTTGTGCAATAGAACCATAGTGGCGAGCACCATCGTCGGTCGCCCACGATTGATAACCTGATCGTCAGGAAACACGTCGGCTTTTATATGCCTGATCGTCCATTTCAGCCTTACCGCTGGTGCTCGCATTAGTTCTTCAATAGGAGAAACATAAGCGTTGAAAATTCAGCAGCGCAATGACATAGTACGCCCGCCTTCAAGTATAGAGACGACAGGTGTCTGACTCTCATAAGAATAAAAAAATCACAGCATATGCACGCAGTGAATGATAATGAGAGAAGAGCAAGAGTTTTATCGGCAAACCGGGAATTATCCGCTGGCCGCGTCCAACCATCTGTCTGTCTGTCCGTCCGTACGTACGTCTGCCTTTCTGTCCGTCCAGCTGTCCGTCTGCCTATTTATCCATCCGTCTGTCTGTCCATCTGGTGAACACTCCAAGAACCGCCATCTCGCATTTTTTTGTCATTTATTCGGATGGATGGATGGATGGATGGATATGGCTGTACCCTTTAGATCGGGCGGTGGCTAGCGCCACCAAGCCGTAATACTTAATGAACCAAAAACTATAATTTTTTCCCTTAAAAAGTGAGTTTGAGGATTCGTACTTTGCAGTGAAGAGTTTAATTTTCACTCGTGCCTTCACTTTAGCCACCAATCACATAACCTCCTTCTAGTTAAGTCTACCCGCTTAAAGTCTATTTTGCCCTCCCGGTCCCTAAACCCCAGTGCTTTGAAAAACTCTGCGCCATCATCCTGAACTATAGGGTGAAGCCCTTTACAAAACATTATCAAGTGTTCGGCAGTTTCTTCTTCCTCTCCACACGCACTGCATACTGTGTCTACCTCTTCATATTTGGCACGATATGTCTTGGTTCGCAGTACTCCCGTCCTGGCCTCAAACAGTAGAGAACTACCCCGAGTATTATTATAGATCCTTTCTTTGGCGATTTCCTGCTTAAAAGTTCGATAGATCTCTAGCGCGGACTTCTCAATAATGCCCATTCTCCACATGTCAGTCTCCGTTTTCTTCAGTTTCTTCTTAACCGATAGTTGTTTTTGGTTTGGCCACCTGCTGTTTTCTAAGTATTTACCAGTCAACTTCCTGGTTCGCTTCCTCCATTTCGTATCGACATTCTTCATGTACAAGTAGCTGAAAACCTTCCTAGCCCAACGCTCCTCCCCCATTTATCTCAATCGCTTCTCAAATTTTATCTTGCTGCTAGCTTCCCTGCCCTCAAATGATGTCCATCCCATATCACCTTGTACTCCCTGATTTGGTGTATTCCCGTGAGCTCCTAAAGCAAGCCTACCTATTCCACGTTGCTTAACTTCTAATCTTGCTTGAACTTCTGATCTCATGCACAAGACGGCATTGCCGAACGTCAGCCCAGGAACCATGACCCCTTTCCATATTCCTCTCACAACATCATACCTATTGTAATTCGACAGTGCCCTATTTTCCATCACCGCTGCATTCCTGTTACCTTTAGTCGTCACGTATATTTCGTGTTCCCTCAGGTACTCGGTCCCATTGCTTATCCATACGCCCAGATATTTGTATTTATCTGTTATCTCCAGCGTGACCTCCTGTATTCTAAGCTCACTACCTTCGTTGTCATTGAAAGTCATGGCTGCTGATTTTTCCTTACCGAATCTAAAATCTAACCTATCTCCCTCATTACCGCAGATGTCCATCAATCTCTGCAAATCTTCCTTGTTGTTGGCCATTAGCACTATATCATCTGCGTACATTAATGCTGGTAGTGCCTGATCAATAAGTTTTCCTTGCTTGACTAAAGAGAGGTTGAAGCCGAGTCCACTTCACTCTAATTTTGCCTCTAATCCTTGTAGGTACATCATGGATAACAAGGGTGACAGAGGACACCCTTGCCCAAGCCCCCGTTTTACCTCTGCAGGCTTGGATACCTGTTTTTCTCAATTTATAACTACCTTGTTACCTTTATAGATGCCCTTTAAAAGATTAGTGACTACATGTTCCACGCCTAGTGTGTCCAGTATTCCCCACAATTCCTCTTGAACCACGCTATCATACGCTCCCTTGATATCCAAAAATTCTAGCCACAGGGACCTGTGTTCCTTTTCTGCTATTTGGATGCATTGCATAAGTCAGAACAGATTGTCTTCCAGCCTCCTGTGTTTCCGAAACCCATTCTGCAGTTCCCCCAGCACCCCCTCATCCTCTATCCATACCTGCAGTCTTTCCTTCATAATCTGCATCGCCAGCCTGTAGACCACTGATGTCACTGTTATAGAACAGAAGTTGTTAATGTCAGCTTTGTCCCCCTTTCCTTTTTAGATCATGCTCATCCTGCTAAGTTTCCATCCATCGGGAATTTCACCATCGATTATTATTTTGCTGACTGCCTCTCTCAAAGCCTGCTTAGACTTTGATTGATTGATTGATATGTGGGATTTAACGTCCCAAAATTTTTTATGGGGCTTAACGTCCCAAAGACTTTGGACCTAATGTCTTTATCAGCCTAATTGGTATGCCATCTGGGCCTGTTGATGTACTACTAGGAACCCTTTTTTCAGCCCTTTCCCACTCTCGTTGTGAAAATGGAGCCATTGCACCACTTGATTCGTCCTTGTCTATTGTGGTGCATAAAGTACTTCTTTGTTGAAATTTTTCTGTCACCCTTGTTCTTATATACTCAATAGCTTCGTCCCCTTCTAGCCTAGCGCCTTGGGCTGTAGTTATAAAACTCTGATCTAGACTCGTCTCATTTCTTAGGGAGTTTAGATGGTTCCAAAATTTCGCAGCTGCCTTTCTATCTTTTTTATGTACTTCTGCCAGCCACTGCGCTCCGTTTATTCTAATCTTTTCATTGATCAGAATGGATGCATCCCTTCTACAGCTTAGAAAGGTTTCCCATTTTCTTTCAACATCATCTGTCGGTTCACCCCGCTGCTTAGCATGTCTGTGTTCCCTAGAGGCTTGCTGACGTTTTGCTATGGCTCTCTTAACTTCCTCATCCCACCAACTTTTGGGTTTGTGTCTACTTTTCCGGGGTGACTTGTCACGCGTCTTAGCAAGCTCTAGCTCAAAGAGTCTAATTAGATTCGTGTATGTCCACACTGTCTTATTATCATCCGTGATTACTTTCTCAATTTGTTTAGTGGCTATTTCAGTTTGCCTTTCTGGATAAAAATTCTCTTGTAGTTGCTCATCTTGTCTCCTTCCCACTTTCACTGCTTTTCCAAAACTTAGCTTGATACGTTTGTGATCACTACCTAGACTTCTGGAGCCACCTTCATCTATGTGCATTCCCCTGAGCTTATCATACATCCTATGTGACATCAGTGCATAATCTATCGTCGACTGCAGCCTTCCTACCTCCCATGTTATTTGCCCTTCACACTTCTCGGTACTGTTGCAAATGATCAAATCAAGCCTTTCACACATATCCATGATCATTTTGCCTGTCGGGTCTGTATACCCATCTATATCTTCTATGTGCGCGTTCATGTCTCCTAGTATAATTATCTTGCACTCTCTTCCTAACTCCTGAATGTCCTTTGATATACACTCTACCATTGCCTTGTTTTCCTCTCTGGCCTTTGCTCCCGTCCACAAGTAAACGAAACCAAGGAGTGTCAATTCACCTGCCACTTTCCCTTTTAGCCATAAATGTTCCTTGCACTCCTGCTTGACCCTTTGCCAGTCTGTACTTTTATGAATGAAGGCCCCAATACCACCCCCCTTTCTGCTGCCTTCTGTTCTATTACAATATTCCCACGCGTAGTCCGGATTGTTCGGAGGTTGTTCCGTGTCCCTGAGATGTGTTTCTACAAAGCCGTATACCATCGGCCTCTCTTCCCTTAGCTGTTCTTTTATCTCTTCCCACTTCAACCTGTTCCTACCACCCTGCATGTTAATATACCCTGTCTGAATTGGCTCGGCGCTCGTGGCTACGTCTATTTATGCCCCGGACTCTATTGTATATGATGACTCTATTCATCATATACAAGTACCGCCATCTCGCGGACATCCCAAGGACTAACGCGAGAGGTGGCTACCACAGAACACCTACCAGTATACTACATACAGGAGACGCAAGACCCACGCCTTAAATAGCTTCGCCCCTAAAAAAACAATCAGCATGTTGTCTAAAAATGATTCACATTACATTAATGACCACAGTATAAAAACCCGTCAGTTCTTTCTAACAACATTATTGATATCCAACAGGCCCTGTTATTTGAAAAAAAGTCACAGTTTTTCCCCATCTGTTTTATTTTGTACACAACATTTCCGTGACGAATAAATGTCACTGAGCACGCTAAGAAAAGATCGAGTAAAAAAGGGCGCCTTTTTTTCCCACAACCATAATTGTCATCTATCTTGCGCTTTTTTCCTTGCATTATCGCCACGCACCCGGTACTTTCCGGTCACGAACGACATACGCGTTCACAGCGTTACATATTCTTCGTAGGAAAGTGGCCTGCGCAAAAAACTTTATTAAAAGTCAGTTAATTACAAGCAAGGCCCGTCACCTCAATATTCTAGTAACGTTGCGTCCCCTCTAGCCATCGGCCGGGATCCCTTGGGACCCAGCAACAGCAAGGGCATGGCTGATTATGTCGCACTGGACGATGGGGTCTGGGCTGCGGAGCAGGGCCTCCCAGTATTCTAGTGTGGAAACCATCGTTTTGACTAGGACATGTCCACACGATGTGGACCAAAGTTGCCACGTACTTCATCACATACCGGTACCGGTAAACTGCGTACCGGTAAACTGCGGGGTGCCACTTTTTGTAAAGTGCGGATTTTGCAAAAACCCTGGTTTGTAACTTTCGCCACATAACCTAGTTTTTCTTACTGGGCGAGTTGTCTGCTCTCGGGTATCCTTGCCAATTTAGCCTGTAGTGTGCAACGATTTTATGTTATGTGCGCATATCCTCAATTATTTTGGGAGGTTCCAGGGGTCCACAGGTAGGCGAGACCTCAGGCGACCGAATGAGCCTCCACGTTCCCTCTATCTCCCTCGTGAGCAGGAGTCCAGACGACGAGCAGAATCATTCTGCAGGTACTCCTATCATGTTTAATATACGGACAGCAGTCTCCGTCACCCTTCCCGATTCATAATTTCTCACGGTGTTTTTTGAGTTGCTGATGGCCAACCTGACCCCCTTTTTGCTGATGGCCAAAGCTATGGCCACTCATCGGCCTCTAGGTTTAAAAAAAAAGAAGTGGAGTCAATGACGATGATTGATGCGGGTCAAAAAGACACATTTTTTTCCTCGATGTTTTTAAGAGCGAAGTCTTGGTGGAGAACCTCGCAAAGAACAATTTCGTGTTAAAAAGAGAGAAATGAATATAAAGAAAGACAACCTAAAGACAAAGAAAGCAACAGAAAGTGAGAGAGATAAAGCGTATCGTAGTTTTGTACATCACGGAAATGGGAGAGGGCAGTGTCGGCGAGGAAAATGAAAAGAGGTCAATTATAAAAAAGTCAGCACTGCAAAGTTCACAAAGACGGCAGACAAAAATGACACAGATGACGGGGATCTATTAACTAAAAAATTCGGCAGATCCCGCGTACCCGGGAATCGATGTTATGCGAATCATGCGGAGGGAAGGTGACCGTATTGCAATTTTTTTCATTGATTATTGAGCGACACGTCATGAAATGACGCTAAATGTATGTGCTAATGGGGCACGTACAGACATATGTTGAACAGTTGCAGATGTTTATGCAACCAGTTGTTTGCACTTGCGCAACGATCTCAACTGTAAAATGCGTATTAGGAACACCAGCAGCTGATATGAAGCTCTAATGATCGCGAAGATGCTGGCCCTGGGCACTGCTACATAAATCAACTTCAGCGCATGGCACCTAACCACAATTGACGTTAGCCCGACGTGACGGGTGTATCAGAGGAGTACATATGCATTGTTTATAAAAGTGGGTAGGCAGCACTGCAACCACTATTGACGTTTCATGAAGGTTAGCGTATGTTTGAAAAGTAGTTCCTGGATCTGGCGTAGCTCTGTGGTAGAATCCTTAACTGCCACGCAGAATGCTTGGGTTCAATTCCAGCTGGGACCCTGAAATTTATTATTTGCAATCGTGGGGGGGGGGGGGGGGTCAACACTGCCTATGTAAGGGTTTTCTTAACACTGATGTCTATTCTATGCCTTCGTTGGGTCGATGGTACCGATGTCGGGTATTGCTTAACGCTCAAGCGTTAAAATTGCCTATGTATGGTCTCGTCGTTCCTGCGTATACTGTCAATCACCTGTAGCACATACCCGCATACCAGCGGTACTTACTCGCCCGTGGGTATGTGCCACTGTCTGGCGGGAAGTGTTTGACGACGTACGCGACGGGACTGTGACATTATTCTTGTCTTGACTAGCGCGTCATATTCGTCAAACCATCTTACCCTCCCATGCCGATTTCGGCTCACGCCAAGTTAAGGGGGTGACCACGAGAGCACCCAAACGTAAGCGGCTAGATAGATAGGTAGATAGATAGATAGATAGATAGATAGATAGATAGATAGATATGCTCAGAGTCGCCGAAGTTCGCTAAGAAATGCTTCGCATTTAAAATAACATAAAAGGAGAGGGCACTGCGGGAAAACATTGCATAGACAAACGTGAATCCTAACAATTGTCCAAATGTGGACCAAATTTTAAATGCAAAGCAGTTCTTTGTCTAGCCTGTGTAACGCTGTCACTCCGTTCGCGTCGCTCCCCCTCGCCGCAGGTATTGGACCGGTGCTAAGTAGCTCACTCCCTCCTAGCAGTACGCGGCGACATCTCCCTCGCCTGCCGCGCGCTCACCACGTGTCAGCTCTCTCTCTCGCTTCACACCTCTCCACTGCTCGCAACGCTCGAGCCCACTCCTCACGTGGGCATCATCTCATTCGCACCACATCTCACCATCTGTCGGCGAGAAGAAGCCGCGAGCCGGCGAGTGCGCAAGCTACGCGCCCCTCGAGAATCTCGCGGCGCCGATAATGTGGACAGCGCGTCGCTGCTTGCCGCACAATCACGCCGATGGGTGGGACGCCGTCGCGGTATGCTTGCCGCTAGTGTGAGCGTAGCTTTCCCGGCATTCGCCGGCGTTGCGAGGGTTCGAGGGTTAGCGAAGCGGATCGCGTTCGCGAATGGCGATGTCAACACCAACGAGGCGCGAGCCAGGGAAGCCGAACGCAAGCGTCAGCAGTGGAAGACCAGCGGCACTGACGAGGTGCGAGTCAAGAAGACCGATCGCGTTCGATAATACAGACGGCGCGCGGGTAACACCGACGAGACGCGAGCCAAGGAAGCCAAGCGCAAGCGTCTTCAACGCGTCCTACCTCTCGTGTCTTTGCGTTTCAAACAAGCGTTTACTCGAGTAAACGCTACAACGAATTTCGCTTCAAACCGTTCTTTTAGCTCCCGCGTCGACGCCCGTTTCAACCGGGTCAACGCCGTGCGCACCACTGCTGCTTCGCATCTGAAGCACTCTTTTGAGTGAGTGAGTGAGCAAACTTTATTTAACCAGCGGATTGAGGCGTGAGCCTAAGCCGCACCAGGGGCGGTGGAGAGACCCTGTCTCTCAGCCGCCTCCCGTGCCCGCTGGATGGCCCATATTTGATCTGTGCGATCTGAGCTGATCAGCGCGGCTCTCCACCGCGCCCCAAGCTGTTCTGGGGAGACTGCATTGGCGTCCTTTATCTGTGTGCATTCCCATAACATATGCTCTCGGGAGGCACGTCTCATGCTACATAGTTTACACGAGTCATCTGGGTGTAGTTCGGGGTAGATGCGATTTAGGTGCTTCGGATTGGGAAATGTTCTAGTTTGAAGTCGCCTCCAGTCAACCTCCTGAGATCTGTCTAATGTGGTGCTAGGTGGTGGAAATCTGCGCCTCGACTTTTGGTAGAATTGGATAATGTCGCAGAACCTAAACATTCTGTCCCTCTCCCACCACTCATCTCCTCCCAGTACCTCATGTGAAGCTCCATTGCGAGTGCGGTAAGTGAGACCTCGCGCTACGCGGTTAGCCTCCTCGTTGAGGTTGGGAATGGGGGACGCACACGGGGTGTGGGCTGGGAACCATATAATATACCTTTCTTCGAATTCCTCGGTTGATATGAGATTTGCCTTGCGGAGGAGTATGTTGGCTGCCTCGGGAGATATTCTTCCTCGTGCATAGTTACGGATTGCTGACTGCGAGTCGCTGATGACATACCTACACTTTGGGGAAATTATGGCCTGTGCAATAGCCACCTCTTCCGCGATTTCTGAATTATCCGAGCGTATGGAGCACGCGTTTACGCATTTGCGGTCGGTGTTTATTACTACAGCAACGTAGGATTTGTGACTAGGGTACTCCGCTGCGTCTACGAACAACGCTTCCTTGTCTCTGCCGTAGGCCTTAAGCAGAGTTCTAGCGCGGCTTTCTCTTCTGCCCTGATTGAATTCGGGGTGCATGTTTTTGGGCAGATTGGGGACCTGGATCTTTTCCCTGATCACATTTAAAACCGACACATTACTTCCTTGTTGCCTATGGTAATTTATCCCCAACTTGTCAAGGATACTCCGTCCTGTGTTCGTGCTGGCTAGCCTCTCCAACTGGGCAATCTGTTGCGCTTCTATCAGCTCCTCTAAAGTGTTATGTAAGCCCAGTTGAAATAGTTCTTCGTTGCTGGTGCTATCTGGAAGGCCCAAAGCTTGTTTGTACGCCTTTCGTATGAGTGCGTTGATTTTGAGTTTTTCAGCAATATACCAGTTTAGATATGGCGCTACGTATATAATGTGACTTATGGCGAATGAATAAATAAGCCTGATGACATTAGCCTCTTTCATGCCTTGGTGTTTGTTGGTGACTCTCTTGATTAGCCGTATTGCGTTGGTGACTTTAGTTACTAACCTCTTGACGGTTTCACCGTTTGTACCCTTAGACTCTATGATGAGTCCAAGGACTCTGATTTGTTGCACTATAGGAATAGTCCTGCCGTTTTTGGTGTGAATTTGGATCTCTTCGTAAGCACGGTCCCGGTTGTATCCCTTGGGTGGTCTGCCTTTAAGTGTGGGGCGATAGAGGAGGAGTTCGGATTTATCTGGCGAGCACTCGAGGCCAGTACCATCAAGATACTCCTCAATAGTGGTGACGGCCTCTTGTAGTCTCTGCTCTATTTCTCCGTCACTACCTTCACACGCCCAGATGGTGATATCATCTGCATATATAGAATGATGTATTCCGTATATTGAGTTCAGCCGCGCCGGGAGTCCTATCATTATGAGATTAAACAGCATTGGCGATATGACCGAACCCTGCGGGGTACCAGCACTGCCCATAGGCCTTTCCTCAGATCTCAGTTCTCCCATTACGATAGATGCCGTTGTGTCTGTTAGGAAGTCCTTGACATAGTTATACGCTCTTGATCCTAAGTTTAATTGACAGATCTGATGTAAGATAGCCGTATGCGATGCTTTGTCGAAGGCTTTTTTAAGGTCTAACCCTAAGATTACCCGGGTAGCTCTTGTTTTGTTGTCTAGAATATGCTGCTTAATTTGCAGCATGGCGTCTTGCGTGGAGAGCCGTGTGCGGAACCCCAACATGGAATCTGGGTACATTTCGTTCTCCTCAAGATAAGTGTTGATTCTGTCTAGAAAAGCGTGTTCCATCAGCTTCCCAGCACAAGACGTTAGTGATATGGGGCGTAAATTCGATAGATCGGGGGGTTTCCCGGGCTTGGGGATGAGGATTACTTTAGCTTTTTTCCACTGTTTCGGTATAGTGCCCTTGGTCCAGCACTCGTTAATATATTGCGTGATGTTCTCTATGGCTTGGTCGTCAAGGTTCCGTAGGGTTCTGTTAGTGATCCCGTCTGGTCCCGGTGCAGATTTGGTGTTTAGCTTCTGCAGCGCGGCCCTGATTTCAGCCACAGTAAACTCCTCATCTAAGAGCTCGTTCGGGCCTCCGGAATATGGTCCGTGCTCTATGACAGGCATGGCGGGAATGTACGTGTTGCTAGCCTCAGCGATAAAGTCTTTTCTGTCCTTGACTTTTCTTCCGTAGTTACGCCTTAACTATTCACAGTCTTGCGCTGTGCAAATAGATTGAGTGTCCTGGCACGTGCGTCAGCTTGGCGGGGAGAACATGGAACGGCCCCAACGGGTATTTATGGCTCTAAACGGCCCTAAACACTAGCGCTCGTTTCTCCCCTGGCGGAAAGATTCACGGGTATACATTTCCTCCGCTTCCTTTCAGACACCGGTAAGGTTGCGCTCGCTCAGTATCATACTCTGCGCGCGAAACGTTTCGCGTTTTTGATTGCGCCCCTAGAGAAGGCTGGTGGTTTCTGTTGTTTTGCGATCCCATACCGCAAACGTGAATGAACGCGAAGGAGTTGATGCCAGCTGTGAAAGTTCGACGACTCGCATCAGAATGCTCGAAACAGGCAACCGATGGCATCAATGGTGCACAGTAGAGCGTACGTAAACTCGTGTTACATGTACTGGCAGTTCTCGTCGGAGTTCACGTGTTCTGAGAAATTGATTATGGTGCAGTATGCTCTGAACAAGGCCGGAGTTTATTCCTTCATCACTAGTGAACTGATCACTCGAGCGTTTGTGTGGTACGAAGCTGCTCCTGTTCGCGCCGGCGTAAGTTCTGGAAACACGAATGCCAGCACTAGTTAGAACAGTGTATACAAGCCATATCTATGCTGCGCGGTGAAATGTTCTGTACGGTTCTGAATCTATTGATGCAAAGAAAAATAACGGCTGCACGCTTGCAAACGATGGAAGACACCTTGCGGCAATGCTATCGTTTCAGGAATAAGAGAGACGAAAGCTACGCACACAAAAAAGTCGAGAACATCACGCGGTTTTGCACGTATTTAAATTTCCTAGCACATATACACAGAGAACGAGCTATTTCTATACGAGTAGGTATAGTCTGGCCCAGGTTCATTTTCGATTGAGACCAAGTGAACACTTCTCAACAATGATTACCAATTGCCCTCGCAGATTACACGATAAAACCTCTACGATTAGAGTACTTCATTGCTATCAAAAGTCACAGTGCAATTGTAATGTCAACCAAGGTTACGAGAAAGTCTGCCCGAAAAATAACACGTGCGAAATCGTGTTGCCAACGTGCAGCATAACTTACAAAAATTACTTATTGCGTACCACAAGCATATTTGGATGCGCGCAGTAAAGTAAAAAAAATATGTTGACCAAAAGCTATCACTGCATCAGGGCTGCTTGGCATTTTAAAATCATTAAAATTATAAACATTAAAATCATTTCAATAGGCATGCAGTCACAACATCTAAAGTA
Source organism: Rhipicephalus annulatus (assembly GCA_013436015.1). Lineage (NCBI taxonomy): Eukaryota > Metazoa > Arthropoda > Arachnida > Ixodida > Ixodidae > Rhipicephalus > Rhipicephalus annulatus. Next base: position 144,853 of record WOVY01000585.1, read on the forward strand.
AGAAATCATTCACTCAACAAAGTAAGCAAAACCGAAATGTAATTGTGATTGCACAAAAACATGCTGCGTCTGCCTCTCACTCCACGTTGTAAGTGAAGTCGTCCTTGACTGGCGAAACGTACTTCGCCATGAGAAAGACTACGCCATATACGCTTAACAGAGACTAACGATTAATGATGTCTTCTCCGATCGGGTGGGTCGTCACAATGATGCGTTCTCGAAGACTAGTCAATTCAATGGTGCGACGGGAGGCTGTTGCTCCAAACGGCCACTGTAGCTGTCATTTACTGTCATATGGAAACTGTAATGATGACAGTTCTTCTAAGTGCGCCAATATAAAGCGCAAAAGAAGATCAACACTTGCCTCATCATTTTGGGAGCATTTTAAGTGTAACACCCAGTTGTCCGAAATTGAAACGGGGAACACAACGGTGCCTACCTTTTCAATCCGTGTCTCTCCAAAGTATACTTTGAGGCAGAGATCGGCACATACAACTACAGCACAACGCACTACCGGCGCATCTTGAGGCACGAAGTTCAAGAACCACACACTGCCTTTCACAATCACCTTGCTCCAGAAGTATCCCACCAAAAGCTTGTTCGTGAGACACAAGAGGTCCTCGAAAGAGGAGATGGCGTTGCTCTTCTCTTCCTCTTGATGTGTGATGAGTGACTCTTGTAATGCATTTTGCAGTGCTTCGGCTTCCCGTTTTGCTCCCAGGCATTCGCGAGGCGCACTTTTGTGTTGAGAAAGATACGTGGCGCAGCCAGGAAAAATGCTTAGAACAGTTCCAGGCCTTCGACGCCTGAGCTTAAGCGGGACTTCAATCACTTTGCCAGCGACCATTTTCGTGTAGCTAGTCGAGGTGACGAAGTCACTTGGGTGAAAGTGCTTTTCGCAGAGCTGCAAACAGACAGAACGTTATATTTTAGTTAACAGCAGAAATACTGAGCAGTCCCGTAATTACGCGACATCAAATGCAACTATGAGAACAAACTTAATGGAAAGAAAAGGCAGATTTCCTTACCACTGTGAACTTTGATGGCGCAAAGCCCTTACGCGGGACGGCGCGCATCCACACTGCTCTTTTTTAAAGCCTCACTATTTAAAGGGAAAAAAATCTAATGGTTAGTTGACTAAGTATTATGGCTAGGTGGCGTTAGCCACCGCCCGATTTAAAGGGTACAGCCACATCCATCCATCCATCCATCCATCCATCCATCCATCTTTCAGCGGCGTTGGCAGGGAACCTGTAGACGCGAACGGTGGATCCTCCGGCATAATTAGAATTGCAATTCGGCACACAACAACAGCCAGGCATTGTCATTGGGCTGTTAATACATGCCGTGACAGCAATACTGAGTTGCGTGACAGACTTTGCTTGCGACTGCCACCAAACAACCCCAAAACATCATGGTTTTAGCCCAATGTGCCAGAGCACAACATACTTTCCGCTACAAACAGAACTTCAAAGTTTTAAAAGCTGAAATGCAGCGCCTGTTGTAAAATATATCATGCACAACGTCACGCTGCCCTCGCAGTGCACGCTGACGTCATGCTCTCTCTCGCCTATCACGCGCTCGCCACGGCGCACTTAGCTGCCACCTTGTCCGTCCACCTGTAAGACGACTGTTGTGTTCTGGGTTTTCGGTTTCGGTTTCGTATTGACATGTGAGGATGCCAGGGGGCGCCGCTCTGGCATCTAGGATAAGGCCCCTGACAGGGGCCTTAATCTAGGATTTCAAGGCGACTGTAAAATAAAGAGTGTGTGTTGGGTAACCGTGGAGTGCGGTTGTTGTACTTTTCCTTCGGCGTTTTGCGCCAACCCACGTGTTCGGGCTGGTCGGCGTCCCCGCCGGCCGCGTACGTCTCCGTCGGCCGTCTTCTTCTTCTGCTTCGTCGGGACCAGCCAGCCCCCAACACAGCAACAACCTCCTCTATAAACTTACGACCTGTTCATGCCACCACTCCCCATGTCACCAAGTTTGCTTTTGCTTGTTTATTTTTTGAGTTCTCAAAAGGGCCGCAGCACGCCATGGCGCGACAACTAATCTTCATCGCTGCAGCCGCCAAAGCGCTTTGCTGTGTGGTGCATACGTGCGTTGACTTTTTTTTGTGCCATTTGAAGGTTAGCGTTTGTCAGGATATTTGTTCAGAACTCGGGAGCGTTAGGCTACGACAGGTACAGCACAATTCACATAATGGTGTACTGCTGCGTCCCATTCTGCAAGTCGAGCGGCCGGTGGTCAACTGGGATATCGTTTTACGAGTTTCCCGTCACTTAGATTCGACAGCGTCAATGCTAAAAGCTCGTGGAATAGAAGAGGGACAGTTCAAAGTGATTTAGCCAGCTAGAGCGCATGGTTTAGACTTATACTCGCTTTTCTAGAAAACATTATTTCCTTTATGGAAATGAAGCGTGACAAAAGCTGTTGTCACTTATGCGCTGTATTTTTCTGCTCCAGTGATAAAAGCTTGGTGACATCACTGGTGAGACACACACGGAAACGCCAGCGGCGCTTGAACAGGGGCAATAACTGCAACGAACTGCTGCAGGTCACAACATTGCGATAATCCGCCGGCTTTATCGCCCGCTTCCATCAATCGTTAGACGTTCGCCAGACGATAGCACAACTACTCCCTTCTATTGTTATCCGTGAACAGTATCGTTGAATGACGATATGCTGCAGGGAATGAAAACTTACACGGGTCATCGCATGCGTTGTTAGTACCGTATGCATCTTTATTTGCGTCGCCGAAACACTGATTTCAGATTGCAACTCGTTACAAGATCGCAGTCTTTCCCACGGACAAATTATTTCAGCACCTTCTAGACAGCGGTTAGGCGGGGTGCACAGCGCAAAAAAAAAAAAAAACGGGTGCTGTGTCGCATATTGCTCGCGTTCGCATGCGCTTAGACGGGGACACACTAGCGCTCACGCAGATTGAGTTCCTGTAATGAACATCCCGGAGCCAACCACCATGGTGCTTGTCACAGCTAGAATGTTGCTTCAGTTCGTTGAATCTGTGGGTTGCTCGATCGACGCGTAATAAATAAGTTTTAAACTTGCAGAAACACGCACACACGAGTGCACTACTACGGCAGCGCGTCGTCTGCTATGAGGGTATGTCGTGGGTGCACCTGGCGGTATCTCCGGTCTCTACGCGCCAATTTTTGGGCCCACACGCCTCCATAGGGGTGGTGCCGGTGAGCAGGTCGTGGCCACCTGCAGGCTGCAGCGACCGCCGCTGGCTACACCGCCAACTCGTTGGTTCACGCGCAATAAACCTGACGCACGCCTAACGTACTCGTTAAAACATGTCTACACGTGTCACCTACAAGTCATACGCCAGCCATCGCATTAAACGAATCTGCCAGTGCTCACTGGAGCAGCCGTTCAACCCGTGACGCCAGCCGTGCGCAACGCTGCTGCTTCGCATCCCATCAGGGTTCTCTTCGGGGAGATGGTCCAAGTTTTTTGGTACACATCGCTGATGTAACCATGGAATGGAGGGTGGGTTTTTCTCGAAAAATTAGTTGTTTTTTTTTCAAAGGGCGGTTCGTCCCGCTCTTCCAGTGAAACTGGTGTTACCTTTGCTTAGCACTATCTACAGGACCATTTGGCCTTGCTCGGCTGTATATGCGTAGAGCATTTCGTGCATTTGCCGAAAGTATTGTGTATCGTCATCGCACACTCCATTCGCCAGGATCATTTAAGAGTAGGTGCCGCTTTGCACTTGAAGCACATCGTAAAGTGGACTTTGCATCGTCCTAAACACGAGGAATATTAGATATTGTGTGAACGAAGTGTTTTAGCAACTTGGTGATTAACAAAATTTTGCTTGTAGTTAGGAGTCTAACTGCGGCGCCGTTCTTATCGGTTTTGAGACGAGCTTTAATTGTGCTTGAAATATCCTTTCATTGTACGGCCCTGGTCCCACTACAGTGAAATGTTTCTGTCAAATAAATTCGGCTGATTCAGTATTGTCAAATAATTGAAGCTACAGTGTAATGAACTGTTACTCATTTTTATTCCGTTAATGGAGTTTGAACAAGCGCAATCACTATGAGTCATGTAGCATTCTTGAATTTACTGTCCTACGCTCATATATAATGGAGAATGGGAAAAGAAAAAAAAGTGGATGCGTATATTTGCGGTAATTTTAGCTGATCTCTCAAGAATATGAGCTATCTTTCTTTTTAGCATCCAAGGCCAGCATGCATGAAGCAAATAATGAATTCATTTGCTCTACTTCACTCCGTAGTAGGTGAGAGTCAATCTCAACACCAACAAATAAAAATACAAGAAATGTGACATGATGCGAAAATGCAGTCGCCAAGCGCGAACATAGATCCCTTCATATGGCAGATTGCGTTAAAGTTCAGCGAGCTTTGTGCATCTATTCGGCACAAAGCATACATATTATGAATAGGCTGCCATCAACGCATTTTATTCGCCGACAATCAACTCACATAGCCAGTGGCGTACAAAAATTTGCCTACACATGTTACACGACGCGTTTTTTTTTTAAATCACACTTGAACAGGCCAAGGAATGGCGCCCTTAGCCAAATTTCCGCGTCCAATATGCGACGCTCATCTTGCTATCACGTTCCTTTCTCTGATTATGCTTTGGCGGTTAACATCTAAAGATACCACAATAGTTTGTTTAATCAATTTATCATGGATGGTAGTCGTCGGGATGGAGATGTACCAATGAAGCTTCAACGAGGATAGATCCACGTTGGACGGGGCTATGGCTGCCAAACACCAAAACACACATTCGGCAAGCCCTTATTTATCAATCTACTGTAGACATTTAATTGCCCTTGTAAAGGCGCGTTTTACTTTCGTATTGTATGCCGATTCCCATGACGGGGGGATCAACCATGATTTTATTGCGATTGCAATTATATGGACCCTCTCGGCTGTATATTGCCGCCGGCATCGCCGTCACTCACCGTATATGTATACGTGTATATATATATATATATATATATATATATATATATATATATATATATATATATATATATATATATATATATATATATATATATATATATCAAAACGCAAGAAAAAAATCCAAAGACTCTGGTGCGCGAAATCAAACGGGGAACATCCGCGTCGTAAATGCGAGGTGTTAGCCACTGAGCCACCTAGGGGCACCTCCTTCCGCATTCAAACGGCAAGCTATTTATATCTACCACTTACCGTTGTTGGCGGGCCCCTGGGGGGGGGGGGACTATCGCGTTTTCAGCATTATCAGCAAGATGGCGCAATGAGCGCGCGGCGGCTCTCATCTTTCATGCGTACTTTGGCCCGCGGAGAGGAGGGGAGTGGACGATCTCTCGCGTGCCCTTATCTCCCAGTGGGAATCGAGGGTGATACGTCTTGGCTGGCGTTGTGCTTGCACTGGAACGATTCTGTTGTAGTTACGGGGCGCACGAAGGTCACTGCAATCGTTGCACAGCCACCGGTTTGCGAAAATGGCGTGCTTTTCAGGCACAGCGAGGTAACAACTGAAACGCTTACTGATGTTTCTGTACCTGCGAGTATTACGGGCGTCATTTGTGCGTGAGAAATTCGGGGCACGTTTCGATGTGCTTGCCATTCTGCGCGTGACCTTCCAATTTGTTGCTATCGCGTTCATTGCTTCGCCTTTGCGGCAAAGCTCCGACTTTTATTTCAACGAATGATTGCTATTATATTTTTTTATAATTAGTATTACACTTTCTTACATATATATTCAGGCTTGTGTGTACTATAACTTGCTTTGTTTGCTAATAATCAGAACACTAGATGTTTCAGGAGCGTACAATTATTAATAATATTGCTATTGTTATATTACTGTTATTAACTTATCAACTTCTCAACCCTTTTCTTTTAAAATGTATAATTTGTGGCGTTAGGGGCGTACTATACTGTTTACACTCACTGTATTTGTATTCACACTTCTTAAGAGACCCCCAGGCACCTGCATAAATACGCCAATACAAACGGTGGCGTATAATAAAACAAAGTTTTCCTTTGAAAGAACAAAATGTCGGTTATTATCCCGTTAAGCTATCCCTCGTTGCTTCCTTTCGAAATGGTCGTTAGCTGTATATGATTGGTGTAAACAGCCTTTGTCATGCACACAGCACCAGCTTGTTACGCGAGGCACCAAATGACGCGAAGATGATCTATCGCGTAATGACCACTTATGCACGACCAGTGACCACGTAAAAAAAATAGGGGAATAATCTATTTTCGATACGGCATAGTGTTTGCCGTTGGTTCTTAGGCACTTAAAATTTTCTGTGTGCCGCAAAATTGCCTGCTTACATGACGTCACGAAGCCGGAGTGCATCTCCTTCTAAATGTAATTCAAGTAGGCTAGCTTTCAATGGCATCAGCAACGGCTATTTATAGCAGCTGGCAAGATGGATATGAGTATAATAAAATATTTCCACTTGCAGCATACCGATGTTAAGTAGTCTGGGCGCGTCCACATTTATCCGAGTTCATACTTGCCGAGAGAAAGAGGAATAGAGAGAAATAGGCAGCGCTGCACGCGTACGCTTCTTTGCTGTCCGAAATGTATTTAGAGTTCTAAAAGACAATTCAAGTTATGTGAAAACCAACTAACCCGACTCTTATCTAAGCCTACACAGTGCTAAAAACACGATTTTTCACCGTCTCCCTGGTCCGGTGAGGTCAACTTGTGGGGCAAGCTTAAAAGCTGAGCTTCCTACTGAGATCAAGTCCACTGCTTTATTCGTGGCCACTTTACAAGCTGCCGCTATGGCTCCAAGTTACCATAAGCAAAGCTGATCAGGTTTATCAGAGACTAAAGCGGAAACAATTTTTTGGCATGTGCAGTACGGAAAAACTAAAACATAAAAAACGATTTGTCACACCCATCGGTTTGGAACAACTTCGACAGAGCAGCGTGATGATATATCCTTTTTGAATAAAATTATTTTCCAGAAGCAGCAAATGCTTTGACCAGTCTTTAAAAAGTTTGCTCGTTCCCATCCGTACCTGCATAAACAAGTCACAGCAGAACAAAAGCGCGAAGACGTGATGTAATATTACAGGCCATTTTCAGCACTTGCCTCCTCTGCAATACTACAGCACAAGACGCGAAAGCATCGCATACGAGACCCGCACTGCAAAGAACCTACAAGGATGACCATCACAGCGGATCCGAAATGTTGGCAAAATTTTACTATGTTGAAGCATAGCCTCGTAACATTTTCATTCTCCCGTAAGAACATATAAGTGATTACTGTTACGACGAAAAACCTCGTTTTACTTGTTGGTTTCCCCAGCGTGCAGCGAAGAGTTACCACTGTCGAAAGTTGGGGGGGGGGGGGGAGGCTCAACTTTTTTCAGTGGGAGGCTTGCGCCCCTCTTGCCCCCCCCCCCCCTCCGGCTGATACACCTATGCACACAGCTCACAAAAAGCGCAATTGCATACATTTGTATACGTGCCGCTCGCCTATCTACACGAGCGTAACGACGGTTCCGCCATTTGTAGCCCGACCTCGGGGCAAATACCACGGGCTCAGGCCTTCCAAAAACCCAGGCCCCACTGAATGAAATTATTTGCACGGCGTGCCCTGGCTTGAGGTGGCGGACTCGGGTGGGGCGGGGCTTGGACTTTGCCCACTTCATTGTCCCACATACGTTGTCTATACGTACTCTTACGTTCCAGATATTGCATCTCGTAAAACAGCTTCTTTTATGCGTGGAAAAAGCTACTTGGAGAAGGTTCACGAGTGATTAGTAGTGAATTTCCTTTGCTTCGAGAAGCATGTGGGGCCACTAGATAGTCTAGGCTCTTACATATTTAACATCTCGCTATAATTAGGTTTAATAATTGCATTGGCATGTTGCTTTGTAATCGCAGTGATAAATGTGATATGTAAATTTATATCTATAACTTATTATCGGAAGAGCGATCACAGAGCTACAAAGCGGGGCTCCCAAGGCACCAGCCAAGACAGCCAGCCCAAATGAGGCAACTACCCTTGGGAACGCAAAAATTCCAGGCCGTATGGAGAAAATTCTGGAAAAAGGCCCAAGTACAGTTTTGAGCCACGTTTAGCTGTTACACAGCTTCTTGCCATGGGAAGGAGAATAGGAGGGTAGACGACCAAGACTGCGAGTGAGTTATGAGCGAAGCAGTGGACTGCATCCTCAAAGCACACTCTGAGGAAGAAATCTGGAACAGTGCCCTAATGAGTTCCATCCCTTGCCTAAAGAAAATGTACTTCAAGTGATACAGGCAGACAAAGAAGGTGGAATCATTGTTCTGCCCAAAACCTTAGCACACTCAGAGGAAGAAATCTGGAACAGTGCCCTAATGAGTGCCGTCTCTTGCCTGAAGAAATATGTACTTCAAGTGATACAGGCAGACAAAGAAGGTGAAATCGGTGTTCTGCCTAAAACCTCAATGAAAGAAAAATACAGGCATGCCGTTTTAAAGAACTTCAAAGACAATTCTTCTTAACCAAAAGAACAAGAGAAAGCCACCATGAAGCTACTCAAGCACATGCACCTGAACTCAACAACGCAGCTTGTCAACATTGCAGATGCAGAGTTCCTAGAGGTATTCTACACGAGCAAAACCTACAAGTCTGATTACACTCTTCGAACAATTGTCCGAGCAGACATCTTGGCAGCGCCACAGTGGCAAATTTCTACTCTCTAAAGAAGCTGTCGATAATAAACTTTTTTCTGGTAAGACAATCTAAGTAATTTTTTTTCAATTAATGAAGCTCAAGGGACTGATCGAACTGCAGGACTTGTATTACCTCGATAGCGTTAAAGCGCTCGTTTTGTGTGTCAGCAGTTGAAAGCGAAAAACCTTGTGCGCGACCAAAAAAATCGAGAAATATGCATATAAAATAATTCATAAAAAGTTCTGGGTTCGCGTGGGGTTCGAACCAGGTCGTTGGCATGGCAAGCAGGAGTTCTACCACAGAACCACTCGTCTGCTTAGGAATAGTGAAAATTACTTCCTCTGCTTTATCTTCATTCAAGAGCCATCCAGTTGGACAGCAACTTTTACATTCAGTGAACAGGCATCGGTATAGGTTTAGCCACATATCCTATATTGTGCGACATATATTTAGCTTCTTTTGACAACATTATCGTAGCTCAGTTGGTAGACTCATCTGTAGCACAGGCATTCAGGTACGTAGATGATTACTTAATTGCTACGAAGAAGAGCGATTGCTACAATTTACACGACCAATTCAATAACACACTATAGTCGGTTACAGCTCAAGAATAAATGCAAGCTCTGCCCACAGCGGTCACCATCCCACCCATATGCCAGAATTTGCATACATGTCTTACTCAATTACAGTCTGTAATTTACACGACTTCAGACAGATTTCACGGATTTCAGACGTATATATTACTTGCCCCTGCAGGCTGTGTTCATACTGTTAGTTTGCGGTTGAAAATTGTAACTTTTTACAAATTTCATCAATAATTCCGACTGTACGAAAATGTTAAACGTAATGTTTTTACAAGTAACAAACTCAATTTATAATATGCGTAGTATTTGCATTCCCACTGAAAAAGTGCTCATCGTTCTGTTGCGCAGATAAATGACAGGCATGCTGCAGCACTGGGGGCGGAGCATATATTTATTCTTTGGTTGTAACCGACCATAGACATTTTCATCATGAGGAGGACTCAAGTTCGTGCATGCATTGCCAATCAGTAACCGAATTTAGTTTGCATCAAGGAAGCATGTATGCTGTGCCTGTCAGCCTAAGTGAAAGAACACCTTGTTGCCCCATGACAGCACGCAGACCAAAGTGATTAAGAAGGGCACAGCCACCACGTGTATTAAGGTGTCATTAAATTGGTCATGTCAGCATGAATGTGAATGTAGCCCGATGAATCGGCTAGCATGGTTACGAGAGACAGGCTTTCCCCATTCTGTCATTACAACTGTCTGCGAAACAATCTTGCAGAAAGCAAAAACAGAACCTGGCAACAAAGGAAAGAGGGGAGAGGCCAGTGCACATTGTTTTGTACTTTCACAACTAGTGACATATTATTAAAGAAAAGTTTCAAATAGGCGCCAAATTAACTTGCTTTTCAATGCCCCTTGCAAGCAGTCTGCGATATGTGCACTCATGAAAAAAAAAAAAAAAACAGCCCCCCTCCTCCCCATGAGTGATACTAATCACAAAACCCACAGTACACTAATTGCACGAGTAATGTGGTGTATCAAATTTCCATGAGCTGTGAGGAAGTTTATATTGGTCAACCAGGACGATGTTTCAACGAGATCGCACTCAACACGGCAATAACATTAAGAATGAATATGGTAGCCATTTAGGGGACGATTACAAGAAGTGCGCATGTGTTTTCATGTTTGCAAAAACAAAATAATAAGAGAAGGAAACTCTAAGAAAAAGTAAGAAAGAGTTTGTAGAGGAGTCATAAGTCATAAGGTAGCAAATGTGTCAAGTTTGCTTTCACTTTAACTATCGCAGAAGGAAATAGACTTCCTGAAAGGCAGATTGTAATTGTGATTAACGAGTATTAGATGTGTTCATGCTCTTCCGAGAATGTATAAAAGAATGTAATCAACATTCAATTGGCAGTCAGAACTTGTCTCGTGGTCTGCGTTTCTTTGTCGTCATTGTTCCTTTCGTGCTGAGACTTCCTTTGCTCTGCATAGGGCACAGCATTGCGTTGTTAACAAATATTAAATTCTGGCGGTTTACGGGTCACAACCACAATGCTGCCAGAAAAACCGCAGCGGCAAATCCTGAATTAATTTCAAACACATTGGATTCTTGAACGAGTAACAAAATCCAAATACAAGTTCTTGCATTTTGCCCCCATCACAATACGGCAGCAATTTTTTGTACTAGCACTGTAAAAAACACAAATTTTGAAAATTTTTCTCATTCGTTCACTGATAGAGCAGCAACAAGATTTGGTGTACTTAAAACTGACTTGTTTGATATGTAGGATTCGATGTCCCAAAACCACCGTATGATTATGCGAGACGCCATAGTGGAGGGCTCCAAAATTTCGACCCCCTGTGGTTCATTAACGTACACCCAAATCTGAGCACATTGGCCTACAGCATTTCCACCTTCGTCGAAAATGCAGCCTCCTCAGCCGAGATTCGGTCCCGCAACCTGCGGGTCAGCAGCAGAGTACCTTAGCCACTAGACCACCGCGGTAAAGTGTACCTAACAAAACTAATCGTGTGCGAATATTCAAACGAATATTACAGTATTTTAAATGAACGAATAGATGTATATTAGTCCGTATGTAATCCCCTGTAAAGGTGGCATTACTGCAGTGGAGGAATGCCCAGCCATGAAAAAAACATATCCAGGGGAAATCCGCACTGCCATGAAGTGCCAGTTCAAGGTGGTTAAATCAACATATTACCCTCACATCAATTCATCATTTTTTTAGTTTAAAAGCTTGTTATGCCAGCTTGCTCTGAATATAGTAAATTTTAAATAGTAAAGTATTTTACAGGTTATAACCTGCATTTTACCGAATGACAAACCCTGCTACTATTCAAAGCTGAATCCACTTCCTTTACAATTGAAATAAGGCATGATTAATTAGTTGGGTCATGACAAATATGCTCATTTCTCTTTAAAATATACTATACATACTATTCGAATTCGCTTCGAACCTAATACTGACTATTTGCAGAAGCCTAAACAAATCCAATGCCCACATAGGGGAAAAGGCAGGCTGTTGGAAAATGAAATATCGCGCAACCTTGCAATCCACTTGTCAAGAAACTTATGTTTGTGAAGTTTGTTGGAGTAAAGACAACCAGACTAAGGTTTAACATGTATTTACAGTATGGTACTATGGTACATCAGAGGTCTACATATCCCTGATGAGGAGCACTAGGTACCCAGTGCACCAATACAGAAGGGAATGCCAGCATTTTTGTTTTTGTTTATGGCTGGCTTACTATATATATTGGCAAATGAAGTTCAGCCTTGACGGAATCATTCTGAACACATACTAAATTCTTCCCCTTCTTTATTGGTGCAGTGCATACACCTGAATACCCAAATGAAATTCACTGTAGTTTGCAAATGGTAAGGGGAAGAAAAGGTTTCTTATTCAACATCGCCTATGGAATCCACTGCATTAGCCATTTCTCCCACCACAGGTGCCTAAATACAAAGGCAAAAACTCACCAATGGTGCACTTATCACAAAAGGACAATACAAATGCGCTCAGTGCATGCAGCGTCACAGCTGAACAAATTAGGAGAGAAAACTATGGTTTATCCACTGCAAGATATAAAGGACAGAGAATGCCGAGTTTCTGCAGTCGTGAAAAACAATGTGACCATGCAATAAACAAGCACCAGCTCATAGGAGGAGTCTTGTCAGCTGATCGTAAAATGCCACACCTGGAGCATGGTGCGACGACAAAATACTGGGACGTCAATATGTACTTGAAACAATAACTTTGCATTAGTGCAACATGCAAATGCCTTTGAACACACCAAATCAATGTTAACACTTATGCACACACATGTGCACATGCATTTTGTGACAATTCCCACCGGTGCTCCTTCACTGAATTTATTAAGACAGCTTAGGCAAACAGAAAACACACATACAAAAAAACAACAAATGTACAAAAATATGATTATGTGAAAATGAATGTCCAACCACTAAAAATTAGCATTAAGACGCTGCACACATGACCACAACATCACACACAACAGATCCAGATGGTTCCCAGTCCTGGCCAACCGTGCAGAATTCATGGATGAAACAGCACAAAGCTTGCTACCTCGAAAGGCAGACACCACAACACAGAAGGCTATACAGAACATGGGAGACATGAGCCGCTAATTCCACTGAGCAAACAAAAGAGAAATGTGGGGCGAAAGGAGGAAAGAAATTCCTAATGTAGTGTAGGACTTCTTCCTCTTTCTGGCACTCTATGAAAACCAAAAATGCTCTATGAGGCTAATACAAAAATCACTGCACAATTCAGCTAGAAACGGGACTCTTGAAATTAAGCTTGAGTGTAGGTATGTTACGTAGAAAATTTAAGTGCTGGTATGTGTTGCATGGAAAAGCAAATACATTAGCAAACAGCTCAGAATATCTCGAAGCATGCCAAACTGGTAGTACCATCACATTCAATATGAGCTGCAACGTGCGAGCTTGACGAGAACAATGCTTGCAAAACAAGAGTACAATGGGTTCTTGCCAATCCATAAATACGCTTTTGTTCCAATGCCTGGTGTGTGCATAAAGGGATATTACACCAGCCCACCAAGCAGCCGTAACTTCATCGTGAAAACTAAAGAAAATAGGAGCAGTTACAATGGCAAAGCAGCGATGTGTTGCATGGAAAAGCAAATACATTAGCAAACAGCTCAGAATATCTCGAAGCATGCCAAACTGGTAGTACCATCACATTCAATATGAGCTGCAACGTGCGAGCTTGACGAGAACAATGCTTGCAAAATAAGAGTACAATGGGTTCTTGCCAATCCATAAATACACTTTTGTTCCAATGTCTGGTGTGTGCATGGAGGGATATTACACCAGCCCATCAAGCAGCCGTAACTTCATCGTGAAAACTAAAGAAAATAGGAGCAGTTACAATGCCAAAGCAAATAGGAGCAGTTGCAATGCCAAAGCAGCGGTGCACCCTGTCACAGCACACCGCATCAAGGACTCAGGCCATCCGTGCTTCTCAGTAGAAGAGTCTCCCACAAGGACAAAAAAGCAAAGGGATGAACATACTGTTGTAACAGCAACACCTGCCCAACCTTTTCTCTTGGGTTTCAGCCATGGCAAGTGTAGTGCTGGTCGCAGTCACACTGAATGTGATAGAACATCAGGGTTCCTACCAATGCAGGGAAATTATATTCCCCAATGCGCCCAGCGCAAAAGGGAATGAACAATATAGCTTTACAGTAAAACAGACAACAAAGAACAAAAGGGGGAAGGGGGTGACAATAAGCAAGCAAGTATTCACAGATCCAGTACCATAGCAACAAGCACCAGCATTTCATATGGCCCTAGCACAAGCAGAGGAACATGAATACCATACAGAAGTGACTGCAAATACCAGTGTCAAATGTTCAGATTTATGCAGAAGCTGATGAAGGCAATTTGTGCAAAGAAAACTATTCCAAATCATACAGCAATACAAACTTGACTAATATGGCAAGGATTTTTGAATGTTATCAAAATATAATCTACTTTTACAAAATTGTTCTCAAAACAAAAGGGGTGGCATTCAACAAATACTAAACACACAAAGATACAGTACATTTCACCTTATTTGAATTGGCCGCTTTCATGCTGGGTTTCGTGCAACTTGAACCAAACATTGTCATTTTTAAAGACCACAATTTTTTTAAGACTTATGAAACCGAACAGAACAATGTTCCAGTATTGAGCATCCTGCATCACATCCTCTCGCAGGCTTGTTTAGCAAGCTTGGCATGGAAATGCTTAAGGATGTCACTTCTAACTTTGCAGCCTACATTAAAACGAAGAAAAAAGTGCTGCAAGTAAAGAACTCTTCTCTGAGCCATCTTAATACAATTTGCAGCTGCTCCAAACATAACTAATGTGCTAAAATAAAATGGAAAGTGACATATATGCCTACGAGGCAAAGCCAATTTAAATGTGCAGAAGATTTTAAGTTACTCCAGATGTTCAATCTGCTATAGGCATTTGATGTTTACAATGTGCCGCTTCAAGTTTGATTCCAGTTACATGAAACACAGCACTCCAGTTCAATATTAATATTACAAAAGCCAGAAAGCCCTTTAGCCACAAAAGCATACAAGGTTTGTCAAAAAAAGGGGGGGGGGAAGAGATGGAGGGAGGAGGGAAGGCAATACTATCACTAATGAATGTCATAAAAAAACAAGATACTACACTTACAATATAAGAAAAGTAATATTTGAAGTAACAGTGAAGCCATCATATCAATTTCCAACACATTAATGCTGAAAAATGTTAATAACAAACCAACAACACACAAAAAAAGAAAGAAAAAAGGGGGTGCAAAGACGAGGGTGACACCAATGCAGTCCAAGATGTTCTAGCTAAGCTTACTAAGGAGTGTTTGATATGCTTGTAATAGCAGGTCCAGTCTTTTTTTGTGTCTTCTCTTCAATAAGGCTTTCTTCTTGATATGCCTACACAAAACTCTGGAAAGCTTCATCTCTGTGTTTTCATGAAAGACTAACAATATTAATAATATTAAAATTAGAAAAAGCCTACTTTTCTTTAACACAGTTTCTATCTCCTATTACAGCAGTAACTTGGGTAGGTTTCAAATGAGGACACCTTTTTTGCCAACAATGTGCAACATTGCTTTGTTAAGTACATTGAGCACAGTCGTATGTAGCCATTCTGTTTTAACTCTAAATTTTGTAATGGCAAAGTTCACAAATGCTGTCCCAGTTTTCAATGCAGTCAAAAAAGTGCTTTGAAGCCTGGTGCAAAGTGCTTAACAAAGGAATAAATATTGCTTTCCTTTCTGCATGCCAACAATGGGGTTATTCTGAGCTTACAGAAAATGCTACAGTGGCCTGTGCTGTGTGAATTCACAACACTCGTCACCACAATGAACAAGTAATCCGATATTGCAGATGGAAACGGAGTGCACCTACATTCAAGCAACACAGAGGAACAGGTAAACCACCTCACTCAACAGTACTTCAACAGTACATTTTGTTGGACATTTTTCAGAGATGACTGTTTCTTTAAGGATCTAAGTACTTTAGAACATACACCTGGCTGTTAATCCGGCTTCTGTACTCGTCACTGATCACAGCTTGTTGCCATTCTTGATTTGCAAAAAACTGTTTCTTTTTCCCCCTTCACAAAATAGTTAATGCAAGGTAAAAAAAAAAGAAAGAAAAAAGATAGAGAAAGAACTGAGAGAAAACAAGGTGCCACTGGCGGAAGGTGAGCAGAAAGTGCAGACATTCTAAGGGTGCCTGCAGATGCAGTGACTAGGCTGGCCAGTCCCCTGCCTGGCCCTGTTGGCAGGAAGTTGTGCCACTTGTGGAATTGCAGCCAGCCACTCCTCACTTAATGTTGACTGGCTTCCTTCGTGCATAAACTGCAGCACACGTTGACAAGGACACATGGGCGGCTATGGCTATGGAGCACTTTGCTGCAAAGAGAGGGAAGCAATGAGATATAAAAGTCATACAGTGCTACAAAAAGCAAAAATTATTGGTTTGAGACATAGAATTCATGAGGATAAGTTATATTTATATTTTAAGCATATTCAGCTCTTCCAAAGCAATCGTGCACTTTTTGCCAAAGCATAGCCGCTCTAGATAAAGGAAACTAAAAACACAACTTGGAAGATGCCACACTATTATCACACTATCAGGCATCTTAGTACTTTCAACTCCTCGTTGTCAGTGTAACCTTTCAATCCCCACATTCACTCATAAGCAGAAGTGTGTGGTACATGTGAACGTCTTTGAAAGAGATCTGTCTGACCGGGGGACCTCGATTCCTCCTCCTCGACCGCTCTTTTACATTGTGTAATAGTTAAAAAGAGGAGGAACCAAACTGAAAGAGAATCAATGTCACCACTTCCAGAACTGATAAAATCAATCCCCGAAAAAGGGACCGAAGTGGCCCCAAAATGTCAGGTCTATCTACAAACAGTAGATGGAGTCATTTCAGCATTTAGAAACCATATTAATTCTTACGTGCAACACTTTTACACGCGAGTAAATTTCTAAAAAATTGATAGCAACAAAGAAAGATGGCCGTAGTATAATCTGGCCCAGACAAAAACTGGACATTTTAAAAGGCACATCATGTGAACAGAAACTCTGAGGACAATGATTCCTTCCATTTACCCTTATGAGGTTCATGCATTATTGCAGTTATTCCCTGTTGGTGTGTTCTGATGGGTACCATGCTCTATTTAAGTTGAAACACACGATCACACACGATCGCGTGGTCCTAGGCTTGATACAAGTATATCCACCACTGCATGCCAGGAAGCATGCAGTGGTGCAAAATATTGAACCAAACACAATTCACATTCTTCACATTCACATTCAATTCACATTGCTAGCAATTTGTGTGCTAGCACCCCTGCACACAAAAATGATGGCAGATGCATCATGTGTTACAACTCATATTGAATTAAAGAGTACACTTTTACTAGATTCTTGTGCTTTTCCGAAAGATTATGTCAAGCATGTCAACGGCTAAAGACTTATCGGGACGTGTGTGTAGTGGTAAAAAGCGAGTCTCTGATGAAAGCATAGGTGTTGCGATGCGGCCTCACCACTCCGAAGTCGCAAGCCATTGAATGATTTGATTGATATTGTAACGGGCAGACGAGAACGTCGAAGAGGACAGGGAGGAAGACTACGTGGTCAGTCTCTACGAGCCAGCTTGGCGCCATCTTGTCTGCCCCGAGTTCATTCTGTATTTTGTCCAGTAAAGTTATTCTCCCCATTAAATCGTTGGAGGAAGGTACGGGGGGTACTCACTTCACACAAGACAGAGCTTCGTAGTGGGCGCCTAGTGGCCTCCCCCATGGCGACTGAAGTCAACAATGCCAACTCTTCAACTACCGTGTCTTCTCCAACCACTTCTGTGCTTTCTCCAACTGGCCCGTCAACCCTCATCTCGGAGCCCCTGAGAGATCCAGGTACCTCTTCCGGAAGCCTGGCTGAAGTCATACGAGCAAGTAGATGTACGTATGCGATGGGACTTAATGCTCATGCTGGCCAATGTGATGTCTTATCGCAGAGGCACCGCAAAGGTCTGGTATGAAACGCACGAGGAAGAGCTCACCAGTTGGGAGTTATTCAAGCAAAAGCTCCGGGAGCTATTCGGCAGGCCTGTGGAAAGTCAATGCGTCACCCAAAACGAGCTCGCATGTCGAGTTCAGACGTGCACCAAATCCCATCTCACATACATTCAGGAAGTGCCTGCTTTGTGCCGCAAGGTGCACTCTCAGATGTCCGTTGTGGGTAAGGGTGCCCATGTTATTAAGGGCATACCAGATGATGCCTTTTACCTTCTTGTGTTCAAGAATTCATTTATGGTGCAGGATATTACTTCTGAATGCCGGCGCTTTGAAGAAGCCAAAAGCCACCATGTTCTTCACCAGTTTGCCTGCCTTCCAAACACGGCTACAAAATCCACATGCGAAGATTCTCGCCTGCCTTCTACAGAAAGTCCCGGTGACGTCTGTATTGTCCGTCGGGAAATAGAAGCCGTGGCTCCACTCGTGTCACCCTCCCCCAACTCCGACATCTATCACGCCACCGTCTCCCTCATCCAGACTATCGTGAGTCAAGAATCGGCGAGCCCCAGCTTGAACAATACCTGCTCCATTCATCGTTCAGACTACGCCCCACCAAATCCACCCACGACTGTTGTGATAACGTGGGATTGCAGAAAAAGGTCGGTTGAGCGCAACGCGATAGAATGGCGCACCCCAGACAACCGGCCAATATGCTTCAATTGCGGTCCTATAGGCCACATTTCGCGCCACTGACGTGCTTGGTCCACCTCTGCTCTGTGGCCTCACCCTCATCACCCACCTGCCTGGAATTCACACCCGCCACCACAAACAGAGCTGCTCACGCCTGGCGATTCCTCGCCCCCTCGATCCAGCCGCTCCCCTTCATTGCAATGCCGTTTCTCCTGCTCGCCCCCATCTCATCGATTGCCATCCCCTAGCTCCTTCCGGCGCTCATCTCCAGAAAACTGACAGGAGCAGCTCTTGGAGGTGATGCTGCAATACCGACCCTATGCCAAAATCCTCCATTGACCCTGCCCGCACATTGGAACCTTATCAATGTTGACGTCGAGGGTGTACCAACTACGACCCTCATCGACACTGGCGCACACGTGTATCATGAATGCTGACCTTAGAACACGGCTGAAGAAAGACCTTACTTCTGGCCCAACTCCTGTGATCCGAACTCTCGATGGTGGAACAGCCGCCGGACATCACACATCAGTTCTGATTTGTGTTTAAGAACATTGCTCTCACGACATTATTTTGCGCCACGACTTTTTGTCTGAACATTCAGCCTTGATAGACTGTTCTGCCGGTACAGTGCAACTTGCTCTACCTACCATTGCTGATCCTCCAAGTTGCCCTCCAAGTCTGCTCTGTTCCACAGAACACCTGCGTCTCCCTCAACGATCAGTTGCTTACATGTTTTCCCTGTCCCACCTGTGCCAGACGGTGTATTTATACTGTATCCCCCAATGTTGACGTCCTGCTTTTGCACAACGTTGCATTTCCTCACACCGTCATAACTATAACAGCCAACGCATCCTGCCTACCACTAGTGAATTTCCGCCTATGTACCCAAGTCCTCCCTCGTGGCATATCTTTCGCTGAAATCATGCTGGCAGCAGAGTGCCATATTTGCACTCTAAGTTAGGACAGCATCCCGAGTGGAAAGAAAACTTCGCCTACTCGTCCATCAAACCAAAGTGTCTTAACAAAGATGATTGCACCCGACTTACCGAAAGAACAAGCTAATGACCTGCGTTTCCTCCTTGCATCTTTTTGGGACATCTTTGACCTTGGCGACCGCCCCCTCGACCGGACGTCTTTTTTTAAGCATCGGATTGATACAGGTGATAAGAGTCCCATCGATTGGCGACCCTACCGCACTTCCCATGCTCAGCAGCGCATCATCCAACAGGAGGTCAACAAAATGCTTTCTCGGAATATCATCAAGCCTTCCTGCAGCCCATGGGCGTCCTCTGTTGTAATTGTCAAGAAAAAGGACAACAGCTGGAGATTTCGCATCAATTATCGGAATTTAAACAAGATCACGAAGAAGGACGTCTACCCTTTGCCACTGATAGACGATGCCCTAGATTGCCTTCATGGCGCAAAATATTTTTCCTCCATCGACCTTTGCTCCGGATACTGGCAAATAACCATTAATGACATGGACCATGAGAAGACGGCATTCATCACTCCCAACAGCCTTTACCAGTTTAAAGTGATACCATTCGGTTTATGCAATGCGCCCACCACGTTTGAACGTATGATGGACGCCCTGCTGCACGGCTTCGAGTGGTCCATCTGCCTGTGCTACCTGGATGACGTCATCATTTTTTCTCCTTTTTTGACGCACCTTGAAAGGCTATCGAAAATCATATCTGTCTTTCGCACAGCGGGACTGCAACTAAATTCGGCGAAGTGCCACTTTGGCAGTCGTGAAATTTTTGTGCTCAGACATCTCGTTGATTCTGTAGGGGTTCGCCCTGATCAAGATAAAATATGGGCAGTAAAAGATTTCTCTATACCAATCTCTACCAAAGATGTTCGCAGTTTCGTTGATCTCTGCTCTTACTTCCGCAACTTTGTTAAAAACTTCAACGACGTCACACGCCCTCTCACTTTACTCCTCAAAAAAGACGCTGGCTTTATCTGGGGCCCTGAGCAAACATATGCGTTCCGAAATGTAGTGTGGCTGCTTACTTCTCCTCCTATCCTCATTCACTTTAAGGTTTCAGCTCTAACAAAAGTCCGTACAGACGCAAGCGGCTATGGCATTGGTGCAGTCCTGGTCCAGAAACAACAAGGACACTACCGTGTTGGCGCCTATGCCAGCCACCTTCTTTCGCCTGCTAAGAGAAAATATTCAATAACTAAACGCGAATGTTTGGCGCTTGTTTGGGCAGTCAGAAAATTTCGTCACTATTTATACGGCCGGCCATTCACAGTCATCACTGATCACCACGCCTTGTGCTGGCTTTCATCTCTGAAAGACCTTTCAGGCCGTCTTGGCCATTGGGCGATGCGCCTTCAAAAATTTGACTACTCAGTCCTGTACAAAACCGGCCACTTGCATCAAGATGCCGACCGCTTGTCCCGATATCCTGTCGACCCTCCAGACGTCAACTCCTCTACAACCACCCTTCCTGCCGACGTTCTCTCTTTATCCGCATTTCATGACATTGGTATCGAGCAGCGACGGGATGCTTTCTTGTACAGTATTATCCGAAGGCTAACATCGGTGACGCCCGACCCTTCTCTTCGAATGTTTGAGTTACATGATGGTGTACTGTACCGTTGTAATATGCGTTTTGTCGGCCCAGAAAGACTACTCGTCATTCCCCTTCAATTGTGTCAGACTGTTCTCGCCCAGCTTCATGATACACCGATGGCCAGTCACTTCGGCGTGCCACGGACCTACGACAAAGTTCGCCGGCGCTTGTTCTGGCCTGGCATGTACCACGACGTCTGCTGTCATCTTGTAGCCCGCTATCCTTGTCAACGACGGAAAAAACCAAATGCCTCTCCTGCCGGACGTCTTCGGGCACTAGACATCCCACGAAACCCACTCTACTGTGTTGCCGTGGATCTGCTTGGCCCTTTTCCTACATCAGCTGCAAGTAATTGGTGGATTGCAGTAGCAACCGATTATACTACCCGATACGCGATCACACGGGCCCTTCCAAGCAGCTGTGCAACTGATGAGGACGATTTTATTTTGGAGGACGTCATCCTACACTACAGCACCCCTCGACAACTCCTTACTGACCGAGGCAGCTACTTCCTATCCAAAGTGGTTGATGACCTCCTCCGTTCCTGCGCAACTAAACACAAGCTTTCGACTGCTTACCACCCACAAACAAATGGTCTAACAGAGTGCCTCAATCGCACTCTCACCGACATGCTCTCCAAGTATGTCTCCACCGATCACCACGACTGGGACACTATGTTACCGTTTGTAACATTCGCGTACAACTCCTCTAGACACGACACCGCTGGGATCTCTCCTTTTTTTCTGTTGTTCGGCTGTGACCCTGCGCTACCTTTCGACACGCTTTTGCCGACCGGACTAAATGACATGTCTGAGTATGCTCAAGATGCAATAATGAAGGCCCAAGCAGCACGCCAAGTTGCTTGACAACGACTACTGGGCACCCAAAACAATCAGAAGAGAATATATGAAGCCCGCCATCGTGATGTTTACTTCGCACCCGGCAATGTCATTCTGCTTTGGTCCCCCTCGTGCTGCCTTGGACTTTCGGACAAGTTAAGGCTGGTGCACACAGGCGACTAGCAGCAGTTGCGCGACCATTTGCGACTGGTCGCAAACAGTCGCGAACGGTCGCAAAGCGACTGCTTTGGCTAGTCACTTCCTGACCGACTTTTCAGTCGCGCGACTGCAGTCGCAAAGCTGCTGGAACCAATCAGCGATGCTCAATTTTTGTTCTTTTGTTTTTCATTACGCTGACTTCCTGCCGCCAGATACAAACGAGTGCGTTCCTCTGGGTCTGTGGCAGCATGGCCACCACGGAATACTTAGCTTGGAGATGGCGGGGCGCAGCAGCTCGAGCAAAGTGTCGAATTTACGTGGCGGTATTCGCAAGCTGCGGCGATGGCGCAGTGGTTAGAGCATCCGCCTCGCATGCAAGAGGTCCGTGGTTCAAATCCCGGTACCGCGCAGCTCCCAACCAGATTAAAAAAAAAAATCCGCGTGTTGATGGAACTGCATTAAGAGGCCTGGGGTGCGGCCTCACCGGCAAAACACCGCCGAGAACGCACTCCCTCACCAGAGAAGGATTGGCCACCCTGGTGCAGCATCTGACCACTACCTCCCACATGCTTACGTCAAATAACTCACGGCCCTCAGTCCCCAGCAGCTGCGAAGCAACTGACCACGGCGGCGGTCAGATCTGAAACGCAGCAGAGGGTGCTAAGAATCTCTGGATCCGGACAGGCCGCCATTGGAACCTGAACTTGGCAACGTTTAACGCTAGAACCATATCTAGTGAGGGAAGTCTAGCTGTACTATTCGAGGAGCTAGAGGGTGTTGAATGGGATATAATAGGGCTCAGTGCGGTTAGAAGGACAGATGAGGCCTATACGGTGCTACAGAATGGGCACGTCTTTGCTACAGGGGCTTGGCAGACAGAAGAGAACTGGGAGTGGGGTTCCTAATTCACAAAAACATAGCTGGCAACATAGAGGAATACTATGGCATTAATGAAAGGGTGGTAGATATCGTAATTAAACTGAATAAAAGATACAAGATGAAGGTAGTACAGGCTTACGCGCCTACATCCAGCCATGATGACGCTTCAGTTTAAAGCTTCTATGAAGACGTGGAATCGGCAATGAGTAAGGTAAAAACACAGTATACTATAGTGATGGGCGACTTTAATGCAAAGGTAGGGAAAATACAGGAATTCAGAGTCTCGCTTCAGAACAGGTACTCGGCTCTTAGTAAGGAAACCAACCTTAGCGTAGATACAATGAATGATAATCTGACGAGTATCATTACGGAGTGTGCAGTGGAAGTTGGAGGCAGGGTAGTTAGACAGGACACTGGCAAGCTTTCCCAGGAAATGAAGAACCTAATTAAGAAGCGTCAAATCATGAAAGTGTCAAGTACAACAGACAAAATAGAACTGGCAGAGCTTTCGAAGTTGATTACTAGACGTAAGGTATGCGATGTAAGAAGGTATAACATGGAGAGAATTGAACACGCTCTGAAAAACGGAGGAAGTGTCAAAGCATTGAAGAGGAAACTTGGGATAGGCAAAAGTCGGATGTATGCACTAAGGGACAAAGAAGGCAAAATAACTACCAATATGGATAGGATAGTTAAAATAGTGGAGGAGTTTTACAGAGATCTGTACAGTAGCCGAGACAACCCCGACCTTAATACTATAAGAACTAGCAGTAACCCAGATTACACCCCACCAGTAATGATAGAAGAAGTCAGAAAATCTTTGGAGAGCATGCAAAGGGGCAAAGCTGCTGGTGAGGATCAGGTAACATCAGATCTGCTGAAAGATGGAGGACAGATTGTGTTAGAAAAACTAGCCACCCTGTTTACGAGGTGTCTCCTGACGGGAAGAGTACCAGAGTCTTGGAAGAACACTAACATCATCTTAATACATAAGAAAGGAGATGACAAGGACTTGAAGAATTACAGGCAGATGAGCTTGCTCTCTGTAGTATACAAGCTATTTACAAAGGTAATTGCTAACAGAGTAAAGAAAACATTAGAATTCAATCAACCAAAGAAACAAGCAGGATTTCGAACAGGCTACTCAACAATTGACCACATTCGTACTATCAATCAGGTAATAGAGAAATGCTCAGAGTATAACCAACCACTATACATAGCCTTCATAGATTACGAGAAGGCGTTTGATTCAGTAGAAATATCAGCCGTCATGAAAACACTGCGGAATCAGGGCGTAGATGAAGTATATATAAACATTCTGGAAGAAATCTACAGGGGATCAACTGCTACCATAGTGCTTCATAAAGAAAGCAACAGAATACCAATCAAGAAGGGTGTAAGGCAGGGGGACACAATCTCCCCAATGCTATTTACCGCGTGCTTACAGGAGGTTTTCAGAAGCCTAGAATGGGAACAGTTAGGGATAAGAGTCAATAGAGAATACCTTAGTAACCTGCGCTTCGCCGATGACATTGCATTGCTGAGTAACTCGGGGGACGAATTGCAACTCAATATTATGGAGTTAGACAAGGAGAGCAGAAAGGTGGGTCTTAAAATTAATCTGCAGAAAACGAAAGTAATGTACAACAACCTCGGCAAGAAGCAGCGCTTCGAGATAGGTAATAGTGCACTTGAAGTTGTAAAAGACTATGTCTACTTAGGGCAGGTAATAACCGCAGAGCCGAACCACGAGATTGAAGTAACTAGAAGAATAAGAATGGGGTGGAGCACATTTGGCAAGCACTCTCAAATTATGACAGGTAGATTGCCACTATCCCTCAAGAGGAAGGTATATAATAGCTGTATCTTGCCGGTACTTAGCTACGGAGCAGAAACCTGGAGACTTACAAAGAGGGTTCAGCTTAAATTGAGGACGACGCAGCGAGCAATGGAAAGAAAAATGGTAGGTGTAACCTTAAGAGACAAGAAGAGAGCAGAGTGGATTAGGGAACAAACGGGGGTTAAGGATATCATAGCTGAAATCAAGAAGAAGAAATGGACATGGGCAGGGCATGTAGCACGTAGACAGGATAACCGCTGGTCATTAAGGGTAACTGACTGGATTCCCAGAGAAGGGAAGTGGGTTAGGGGGAGACAGAAGGTTAGGTGGGCAGATGAGATTAAGAAGTTTGCGGGTATAAATTGGCAGCAGCAAGCACAGGACTGGGTTAACTGGCGAAACATGGGAGAGGCCTTTGTCCTGCAGTGGACGTAGTCAGGCTGATGATGATGATGATGATTCGCAAGAAGGTAAACACCGTCAAAGTAAAGAGAAAATAAATTGTGCACTATCTTTTCCCCATATTCAGAACCGTTTTATTGTCTTGAACTTGATTTGTCAACGCCTTCAATGCAGCGCGCTTGGAACGCGTTTGTGCTTCATGCTTTGCCAACGACATAAGACACCACGTTCGAGACGCGTTTGTGTTGTATTGTAGGCTGTGGCAAGTCAATTTGAATTCAAATAGTGTTTCTGAATACGTACGACTCTCGGAAACACTCTTCGTCGTCTCAGCGCAGCTCGGGAGGCAGGCGGCTTGCATGGCCGGCCAACTCCCGCGATCGAAATGACGGTCACACCCACTACCCGCTTTTTTTCTTTGGAGGCATCTGTGATGCCAGCGCTGACACCATGGCACAGCGCATCAGCACCATGACAATGTCTAGTTCTTCGCTTGAATCGAACCTGACCCTGTTGGGAACGCTGTGCGAGAACGGACGCAAACAATAAATGCGATGCGCCCGGTTTGCTCTGCTCACTCAGCTGGCGGGGATCAGCTGATCGGCGCCGGTCTCTAGAGTTCTCGCTGATAACCAGATCCGGAAGTGACTCTCCGCTTTCGCAACTTCCGGTCGCTCGCATGCAGCCCCTGCCGGAGTGAACATCAGTCGCTTTTTGGTCGCCAGTCACAAATGGTCGCGCGACCGCTGCTAGTCGCCGGTGTGCACCAGCCTTAACTCCCATGCTATTCAGGTACCTACGACATCTTACGCCAAGTCACTGACATCACTTACGAAATCACCCCTACGGACCCCGCCATCACTCACCCTCACACTGACATAAAGCGCCTCAAGCCATATCACTCCAGCACCTCCTGATTAGCACCGGGTCGGTGCTCCAGTCGCAGGAGAAATCATGTAACGGTCGGACGAGAATGACGAAGAGGACAAGGAGGAAGACGACATGGTCAGTCTCTACGAGCCAGCTTGGCGCTATTTTGTCCGCCCCCAGTTCATTCTGTATTTTGTCCAGTAAAGTTATTCTTCCCATACCAGTATGTAGGGTTTAAAGTTCCAAAACCACTACAATAAAAGCTCGTTAATTTGAACCACAAGGAGAAGCGGCTTCAGTTCGAATTAACGAAAGTTCGAACTAACGAAAGTGAAGAACAACATTAGTACACTGCAAGTAGGGCATAACAATTCATTTTTAGAAAAAATCTGTGATCGCGGTCTGCCTTCTTTCCTTGAAGGCGACAGCCAGCACTTTTTGCTCTAACAAGCGAATTTGGTGGTAGACCTCTTCTCCACCTTTTCAAAACTTAAGAAAAAACGGGCGGCATTCAATCCGGCCATGACTTCCGCAGCAGAGGGCCGCAATGGTGCTCTGTCCTCCTCCTGATCATCGTCACTGGCAGCGACAGGTTCTGCACTTCTAACCTGACATATTATGTCCCATCCGTGAGTGCACCACGAACCACTGCACTTGAGTCCACATCGACGTAGTCCGCAAAGCAGACTTTTTCCAGAACGTCCGCCATGGGGGCGGTGACGCCGTGTTCGAGCACTGGTGGCTCGACAGCTTGCAGAGGTTCAGTGCTGAAGCCACAGTGGCTAAAGCAATTTGCTATCGTAAGCACTGTCACTTGGTAGTTATTGCACAAAATAATTCGTTCCAGCATATGACGCTAATGAAATGATTTTAAATTTCTAATTGTACCCTGGTCCATGGGCTGCAGTACCGCTGTTGTGTTTGCTGGAAGTGTTTTGGCGCGGTATTTGCCGCGGGCACACGCCATCAAGTCAGAGCAGCAGAATCTCAACAGATGGAAAACTACTACCGGCGCTACCGCAACAAACGTTAGCCGAGGCTTAACACCAACACAAAGAATCGCGACAGTCGGAAGCTACTCCCAGCATCAACAACCGAGGTGTACGATGCACGCTCGAGACAGAGACTGCAGAGAAGGCTGGCCGAAGCTACGTCGCAGCCGATTTGCTGCCTGCTGGTCCTGCCATCTGTCGTCTAACAGAGACAACTACGCAGGATTTTCAAAGGCTCCAAGATTGGCGCTTAAAAAAAGAAACAAATCTTGGAGGTTACGTAGGATGGAGAGCAGGCAGCCGCCGAGAGAGAGATTGTGGGGGGAGGGGGGTGAAGAATAAGTGGTCTGGCCTCCGTGCCAGTTTCTCCGTTTTTCTCTCCGCTCCCTGTCAACGCTGCCTCGTAACTCGGCAGCCGCCCTAACGAGTGACTAGCCAAGCCGCCAGCGCGGTGGCGCGTAGTTCGAATTATCCGCTGTGGAACTTACTCGTGTTCGAATTAATGGGCTTTTTATTCATAGGCTTGTATTGAACTTGGCCAGACCACAACTTACAGTTCAAATTATCCATAAATTCAAATTATTGAAGTTCGAATTAACGAGCTTTCACTGTATATCATTATTAAAGACCCCCTAATGGTGGGCTCCGGAAATTTCGACCAGCTGGTGTTCTTTCACGTACACCCAAATATGAGCACATGGGCCTAAAACATTTTCGCCTCAATCGAAAATGCAGCCGCCGCAGCCAAAGTCGCGAGCTAACTAGCAATGACCGAGTTGGTAGCGAAATTTTTTGGCGATCCTAGGCAAGTTCTTTCCCCTTTGTGTACCAACAAAATCTTCGTTGAAGCGGAAGTATCCAGGAAATATATTTGTTATGACGAGACATTTCCCGCATTGTTTTCTATAGGCAAAATGACAGGGAATAAAAATTATCCATTGTGGCAGAAATTTAGTTCTAGCGGACTTCATTATGACATTCGAGTGTACTATGATATGCTTATTTACTGTGTAAATCTCTCAGTTTAGAAATGATCTTGGCGCCTGAAAGGTACATGACATATTTTGTGTCTTAAATACTGTGCATTATACTAGAAGTACACATTAAGCTCACCAAGTTTCATCAAAATTGATCAAGAAACAAAGATATATTTTTAAGAGCACTGCCTCTCTTAAAATTAAGCATCCCACTAACCACACAAAAATATATAAAAGCATTGTACTTTCAAGCATAATACATTTGTATCATATATTGACAACATGCTTTACATACGTTGAAGTATTCAGCCACTTTCCAAGGCGTGGTCATGGAAGTCGCTAGGGCCACCATGCATGGCATAGCACATTGTCCAGAGCCTAGCTGTTTGCTCATAGCTCAGACGATCTTCAAGGTACAGTCGTCCCACTTCGGGTTCCATACAGACAACACAGTATGGATCTGTCAAAAGGGACTGGATACTGATGAGCACCTGCACACATAACAAATCAAGCTCAGCAAAAAACTTCCAGAAGACAGCGAGCTCAGCTTATATATATAAAAAAAAAACATGCAACATGTAACTCTACCATCACATCAAAATTTTGGGTGCAAAGCAAACTCGAATATTGAAGTGTGAGTGAGAATCAAATAATTCTCAAATATTTCTTGTATGTCTTTCGAATACTTCGAAATGAAATTGCAGAGAAAAAAATTGGAGAAGATTCTTAGGCATATGCTTACGAGATAGCAACATGATAGCATTTCTTTTGACTAGGTTGATGAAGCACTGGCAGGTTGGTGTTTCATAGCTATCTCATCAAGAATGAGACAATGCTGAGGGCGAATAGTATTTATGCAGATGATTTGGTGCAACTAAAGTGTTGCTGACAACACTTTACATGTGAATGACAATGATGCTATATCCTTAGCCTCTCCTCCTCTTTCAACTTTTGTGGAAGCCCAGTTGATGTGGCAGACAAGGTTGTTCTCCCTTTGAGTCCAGAGTTCCAAATACTTTTTGTAGCATCAATATATAAAACATTTGAAATTTTGGATGCTAATATCTTCAGCATCTAATTTTTTTTTTTTGGACTTCCTGCCCAAACTGGAGGTCCAAAATAGCATTAATTGAGCTGCCACCTCTGCCACATCTACCATTTACATGTTGGAACTACCATTTTCTTGAGTCAATGCATTTGCAACTGTAGCAGAACCTGAAAGGCAGCATTGCTGCAATATGACTGTGTGATGGGGTGAAGCATGTTAAAAATCTGAAGGGACCACTGTCTATTTGACATTATTTGAAACAGTATTTGCAAAATATTCGAAATATTCAATATTCGCACACCCCTAGAAGACAGGCTTGTCAACAGAGACACATGATCATTCTGTTACCGCCCCCCCCCCCTGGCTAAACGAGATACGAGGTGCCATGACACTTCCCCCAATATCCTAAGCTTGGATGATATAAGAAACGCTAAACAGTGTGGAGAGTGACTCCTCAAAACATGATGGTATTGACTGCCCCCAGGGGCCCCGTTTGAGGACAGCCAAACTTTAGCAGTTTTTTTTTTAAATGTTCATCAGCAATAAAGCTCCCCTGTTTCCTTGTACATTCAAGATATAAATAAGCTTGAAATAAATTGACCAGAAATGTTCTTCTGGGGACTGAAGACGTTAAAGAATTTTACACGCAATAAACTAAGTCACAGAACAGTTGTGTTTTATAATTATTTTTTTTATATAGAAGAATTAGAGCTGTGGTCATACTATTGAAAGGATTGCTTTTAGGCAAACTAGGTGAGTTGGCAGGTATGTGTTCCCAAATATTTCACATTTTTTACAACGCCACTGCACAAGCCCTCTTTCTTAGTGGCAAGTCACGAGACTCCTCACAATCTTGAAGGCTTTCATCCTGGCAATACCAACAATCCAGACCCCTACCGAAACCACCCTCCCCCCCCCAAATGGCAGAGGGCAGCACAGCTAAATGTAGAAAACAGATAGTGCATGTTGACGTTGTGAGGCCAAGCTACAGTAAACCCTCGTTACTACGAAGCCGCTTTACTCGAATTATCTCTTTTATCAAAGTGTCACGCAGTCCCTACATCTAATAAGTGTATCTTAGACCGCATTACTAGGAGTGTCTTGTTATCTTTTGCCGACTTGTGTTTTAAGCGTGTTGATACGCCCAGCAACAAACCAAAGCGCCTTTCAGAATGCAGTACCTGTGGGTAAACAGGTTTCACGGAACCAAAAGGCATACGTTGGGAGCTGGTACCAGTAAAAACAATTCCGTAGAGAACAATATTATTTATTGACAGCAAACCAGCCATGATGTTTTAATGCAAAAAATTAATCTATCGCATTAGAACCATTATCGAGAGTTCGCAAACTGCACACCTTTGTCTTCAGAGGCAAAACGAACAGAATAGCGTGTCTTGCTTGTAGGAACTATCATTACAGAAGAGTCTTAATTGAAGAGCCTTTTCCGTGTAGGTAGTCTGCACATGTGCGCCGGCCTCGAGGAGGCATACGCCATAATTTTTGGTGGCCAAAAGTGACGACACAAGTGGGCTAAAAAGGAAGACAGACAGAATAGCCTGAGAACCGCCATTCACCGCCCTAGCGAAGAGAGGGTGAAGTTCGTGTCGCTCGAACGGGCCATGCTTGCTTAGTTTTTTTCATTGCACGCACGGAAAACGTGTTCCTAGGAGCTTTTATCTCGCATTTTGCAAGCTATGTGCTCTGCTCTTTCGTCATCTTCAGGCACACACTCTTGCTGCATTGTGATCTGCTACAAAAGTATGAAAAATGTTGAAGAGCTGAGCACTGCCTGTGAAGTTCTACCATTTCCAGTGCAAGCAGTGAGAGGAGTAAAGGCATAAAGATCTGGATTATGGCAATAGGCCTTTTCCGAGTAGATAGTCTGTGCAAGCGCGCCGACCCTGAGAAGGCACGTGCTATAATTTTTGGTTGGTAAATCGTGACAAGTGCGTACCAAGCGACATCTGGTGCCACAAACATGCAAATGTTCGCCCCAAAGAGAGGTGCGAACGCAGGCCTCCCAGATTTCCTACTGGCATGCTGAAGACAAATTTCGGAGTTCAAGAGCCACCAATTTTGATTTCGGCGATCTCCATTTGGGGTGTTGTTTTGACTAGGAAAAGTTCCATTCCAGCTGTTGCTTTCGCCGAGTATGGCTTTACACTTTCACTATTTATTGCATTACGACATAGTGTGGTCAAGCTGAGGACACAAGTAGATGGGGTTTTTCACAAGGAAATCATTGTGGAGCAAAAGTTGAGAGAAGCGCAAGCATTCGAACTTGTGCAAGATTACTGCAAATGTACGTAGTACAAAAATACACAGCACTGACAGCGGTAACAAGGTCTCATAGTGAAATCACCGGCAAAAAATAACAAACATGTGCGCATTGACAAAAAGAATGATGTCATTGCTGTGAAACTTGCAGAAATAGGTGCTTTCAGCGGAATGACAGTTCCTGTGGCATTATACAGCATTACCGCGACTATACCTACAGCAACTGCAGTGATCTACAGAAGTAAATAAAAAATGCTAGAAAGAAAATGGAACACCGATAACCACGTTAACCATTGTATGAAGAAAACTAACTGTGCATGTGTGCGTCAGCTGCCCCTGCCGAACAGCGGTGGCGCATGTTTTCCGCTTCGTCACCAATAAAAGAATCCATGATATAAGTCACATGGCACCACAATTACTAAACAAATTTAGTTCTCAGAAGTACTAGTCAATGCACAACACGCAATTCAAATGTTACCCTTCAATTGTGTAGAAAAGAGCACATTTTTGCGAAACTGGTGGCTCTCTTCGCTTTAAATTTTGAGCTTACTATGGTGCCTCTAGCGGATTTTTTGGCGTACCCTAGGGCAGATTCGAACGAAGCCGCCATGGTACTTCTTAGCTGTTGATTTTTTCTTAACCCCCCCCCCCCCCCCTTGGCGATGAGTGGAACTTGAGGCTCTCCGAGGCCTGACGTCTCCTTCAAATTGAAACGACACGCTAGTTATATATCACTTACCGCTGGCAATGCCGATCTCGGGAAAACTATCGTGTTTTCAGCCTTACCAGCAAGATGGAGCAATGAGCGTGCGTCGCCAGATCGTCACAACGTGGCGACGCACGCTCATACGTTCATATCCTATGCATACTTTTCTCTGCGAAGGGAGGGAGACTCACATGCCTGCACGAGCTTATCGTACTCCTTGAGCTTTCACTGGAACGATTTTGTTGTAGTTACCGGATGCACAAAGGTCACTGGGCTCGCTGCAGTCTCCGTTTACAAAAAGGGCACACTTTTCACACAAAGCAAAGTAACAACTTGGACACTTATTCACGTTCATCTGTACCTGTGAGTACATTTCGTGCGTCCTTTGTGCGTGAGCAACGCAGGGCACGTTTTGATCTGCTTGCCATCTTAGCATGACATTCCAATTAGTTGCCATCGCATTCATTGCTTCGCCTTTGCTGCGACTTTTTTCCATCCGTGGTTGGAAGACACACGTGCACGTGTGTGAACCCGTGAGATCTGTGTTAACCCGTGATGATGTGTGTGCGCATCATGAGTGCATTTAGTTGCCGCCAAGTGAACATGGCACCGCCGGCGCTTGCACGCAAGTGTCTGACATTGGACAGAAGGTTCAACTGAGAAGTGAGCTATAAACGCCGGCAGAAGTATGAAATCGCAAGACAATTCGCAATACTGCCGTCAATATTATTAACTGTTCTGATGAATAAGGATGCCGTACTGCACGGCTTCGAAAAGAGCTTCCCAGTCAAACGAAAGTGCATGTATCCTGAAGTGGAAAGAGCA
This sequence comes from Rhipicephalus annulatus, assembly GCA_013436015.1. NCBI lineage: Eukaryota > Metazoa > Arthropoda > Arachnida > Ixodida > Ixodidae > Rhipicephalus > Rhipicephalus annulatus. The sequence continues at coordinate 177,737 of WOVY01000585.1, forward strand.
CTCCTCGAATGGCTGAAAAACGCTATAAGCGCAAACATTCCTGTAAATGGGCCTGCAATGACCGCAAAAGTCGAAGCCCTAGCCGCCCTAACGGGCAAGCAAGATTTTAAGTGCAGCAACGGCTGGCTTGATCGTTTCAAGAGACGGCACGGCGTCTTCAAAATCGATCGTTGGTAAAAGTGCAGCCGTGATGATGATGATATATGGTGTTTTTTTGCGCAAGGGCCATTCGATGGCCAAAGAGCGCCAGTTCATGGGATGAGGAATGTGGACAATGATTGTGATTAGCGGCTGTATAAATAAGGGCCATAAAATTCCTCGCGGTAAGGCGGGTAAAAACATACAAGTAATAAAATCATGACCATGCCGTGAAAGGTGTGTGTGGTGCAAATAGATGACAAAAGTTGCTGATAATAAAAGACGATGGTGGATATGTATGGCATTAGCACAAGTGCCTCACTCTTTCATACCCTTGCATCCAAGGGCCGTGAGGCAAGTGCTTTGTTGTATAGCCACCGCAGCAAAAACCTCTCTGGAGAGGTCGTGCTACGGAATGCCCGGGTATATGATATGAAAATTATGAATTTCTTTTAAAAACGCTAACAACGATTTATAACTAAAAAACGGTTCCCTACCAACGAACATTGCAGGGTGTAAAGGTATATGTTGTCGGTAGGGTAACGGAAAATGCTGTTTTCTTAGAGACTCTAAGTGTTTGCACTGAATTAACATGTGAAGGACTGTCAATGCTTCACCCCATCTGTCACACAATGGTGGATCGCCACCGGACAAAAGATATGTGTGTGTCGTGTATGTGTGTCCTATCCTGAGTCTCGTTAGTATTACCTCTGTATGACGCGATTTTGATACTGGCAGCAAATGACCAAGGTGTGGCTTAATAATGTGTAGTTTGTTTTGTGTGTGTGTATCCCACTTGCTCTGCCAATATACCCTGAGGTTTCGTTTGAGAGACGGCTTAAGATTAAGGGCCGGGATTGATATGGATGTAGAGGCAGTGCTTTTGTGGACGGATGCAGCGAGCTGATCCGCCCTCACCTTGCTTTGAATCTCTCGGTGCCGTGGCAGCCAGCACACTTACAACATGTTGGTTGAGTGTGTAGAGTGTGCATAAAATGGAGTAAAGTGAGACGAGTACCGGGTTTTTTTGTTTTTTAAGACTGTGCAGAGCCGTTATCACACTGAGGGAGTCTGTATAAATTACTGCTTTTTGTATTTGTAATTGTTTGATGTGTTTAGCTGCCACAAGTATCGCGTAAGCTTCCGCTGTGAAGATACTTGTGCCTGGATGTAGAGGGCTAGCATCCGAAAAGGAAGGGCCAACAACAGCGTAGGACACAGAGGAGTTGAACTTAGAGGCATCTGTAAAAAACTCGGGACGTGTGTATTTGGGTTGAAGTTCCAGGAAGTATGTTCGGATATGGGCAATAGGCGCATGTTTTGTAACTTCAAGAAAGGACACATCGCAGTCTATAGTCTGCCATTGCCACGGTGGCGGATATGCTACAGGAGCCATTAAACTGTGTTCAAGTGAGACTCCAGTTTCCTCAGCTAGACTTTTCAGGCGAACTGAGAAGGGCTGCCTCATCGAAGGCCTGTTTTGAAACAGAATGGAGCTCGACAAATCATTAATAGTAGAGTATGAGGGGTGCTTCTTATCTGCTTTCACCTTAAGGAAATAAACAAAGGACATGTAAGTTCTCTGCAGATGAAGCGACCACTCATTTGACTCAACATAAAGGCCTTCTACGGGGCTGGTGCGAAAAGCACCCGTAGAAAGGCGGATGCCCAAATGGTGCACGGGGTCCAGCATCTTCAAAGCACTTTGAGTTGCAGACTGATAAACAACGGCCCCATAATCTAAGCGGGTGCGAATGAGGCTTCGATACAGATTCATGAGACATTGCCTGTCACTGCCCCACGTAGTACGTGACAACACTTTTAAAACATTCATGGCTTTTAAGCATTTTGTTTTTAAATACTTGATGTGCGGTACGAAGGTCAACTTGTTGTCCAATATTAATCCTAAGAATTTATGCTCCGCATTAACAGACAAACGTTGATCGTTCAGTTCAATGACGGGTTCTAAGTGCATGCCTCTCTTACGAGAGAACAAGACACACGTGCTTTTTTGTGGGTTCAGTCGGAATACGTTTTCCTCTGCCCATTTGGAGACCTTGTTTAAACTTAACTGAACCTGCCGCTCACACATTGCCAGATTGCAAGACCTAAAGCCAAGCTGGACGTCATCGACATATGAAGAATAAAACATATTAAGAGGGATGGTCAAGCGCAAGGAATACATTTTTTATGAGAAAAAGTGTGCAGCTAAGTACACCACCTTGTGGCACGCCTGTTTCCTGGACAAATGTTTGGGAAAGAACCGTGCCCACACGGACACGGAATGTCCGGTTTGACATTCTTCCGCGCACGCCAAGGTGGGCCAGGTCTCTTAGAATTCCAAAATGCCATGTTGTATCATAAGCCTTTTCGATATCGAGGAATACAGAGAGAAAATATTGTTTATGGACGAAGGCGTCCCTGATCTGTGCCTCGATACGAACAAGGTGGTCTGTGGTGGATCTACTTTCTCGAAACCCGCACTGAAATGGGTCGAGCAAATTATTTGTTTCAAGAAAATGTACAAGTCGGCAGTTTATCATTTTTTCGAAGACTTTGCACAAGCAGCTTGTAAGTGCTATAGGCCTATAACTCGAGGGTAAAGAAGGGTCCTTGCCCTCTTTCAAAATGGGAATAATAATAGCCTCTTTCCAGGAGGTAGGAATAGTGCCAGAAAACCGCATAGCATTGTACAAACAAAGTAAGGTTTTTCGTGTTTCGATTGGTAGGTTTTTTAACATTTCATACACCACACGGTCAGAACCTGGGGCAGAAGTACTGCAGGAGTTTAGAGACATTCGCAGCTCAGCTAGACTGAAAGCTTGGTTATATGCCCCGGATCTAGTGCATTTGTGTTCGAGTTTCTGCTTTTCTATTCTTGTTCTGTATTTTTGGAAAGTGTCAGTATAGTGGGATGAGCTGGACACCTGTTCGAAGTGTGCACCTAGGAAGTTTGCCTGATCTTCCAAGGTCTTCCCTGAGTGTCCAGGAGTGGAAGTGTGTGTACTTGTTTTCCTGCTATCCTACCGACCATGTTCCAGACTTTAGCCTCCTGTGTGTATGAATTGATCCCTGACAAAAACTTCTGCCAGCTTTCTCTTCTGGCCTGCCGACGCGTTCTCCTGCCTTGAGACTTTATTTTCTTGAAGTTGTCGAGATTTTCGGCTGTCGGTGAGTTCCGAAGCAGCCTCCAAGCTCTGTTTTGCTGTTTGCGCGCGTTTCGGCATTCAGAGTTCCACCATGGCACACGCCGTTTTCCAGAGTGTCCATTTGTTTGTGGGATGCATTTTGTTGCAGCATCAATCAAAAACGCTGTGAAGTAGCTGACAGCAACATCAATGTTCATAGTACATATGTCATTCCAACCTAGACGAGCGATGGTGTAAAACTTTTCCCAGTCGGCTCTATTTATGAGCCACTTGGGAACACGTGGTGGGCACTCAGTTACTGTAGTTGTGCTCAAAGCTACGGGGAAGTGGTCACTTCCGTACAGATTACTGACGACTTTCCACTGGAGTAGAGGCACAAGAGATGGAGATACTATGCTTAGGTCTATGGAGGAGTAGGTGTTATTAGCGAGATTATAATAGGTTGGTTCTTTTCGATTTAGGAGACACGCGCTCGACGAGAGAAGGAACTGTTCGATCAGTCGACCACGCGCGTCATACCGAGAGTAATGTATGCGAATAAACGTAAGGTATGCGATGTAAAAAGGTATAACATGGAGAGAAGTGAACACGCTCTGAAAAACGGAGGAAGCGTCAAAGCAGTGAAGAGGAAACTTGGGATAGGCAAAAGTCGGATGTATGCACTAAGGGACAAAGAAGGCAAAATAACTACCAATATGGATAGGATAGTTAAAATAGCGGAGGAGTTTTACAGAGATCTGTACAGTAGCCGAGACAACCACGACCTTAATACTATGTCATAACCGGCAATACAAGGAACCGGCATGCAAGGGACGCTCATTGGCGTACCTGCCATACGCTGTCCGCGTTCCTGTGGAACGCGGGAAATCTCTTGGCGCGCTGCGAGGAACGCGCATCGGCAGGCCTGCTGTACGCAGTCGGCGTCTAGCGCGTGCACGGACGGCTATAAAAGGAGCGTGTCGGGAGTGCGCTGGGCTCTCTCTCTGGACTTCGCTGGCCCGCTCGTCTCGAGTGCGCTCTGGGCCCTTGTGATGGAAAGGCTCGTCTGTACGCTCTCGTTGCAATGTACTTCTCTTTCAAATATGTAAATTAAACGCATCTTCTACTTGTTGGTGAGACGCGTCGCAAGAGTCGTCTTTCGCCGGATCCTGGGTGGCAGCCTCAACCCCTCCCCGGGCATATCAACTGGTTGGCAGCGGCGGGATTGGTTCGTGTTCTTTCCTGGTACCGATGCTGGTGAGTGCTCACTTTCCGTAGAGATTCTGCGAGGTGTTATGGATAGATGGTGATGTTTATCCAAAAGGGTAGATTAGTTGCTGCTTTGTGAAGGATTGGGTTTATTAGAGGTACCCTACGGCAGTTTGAGCAACGGAAGTCTGCACGGGGTGACCATGGACTTGAACAATTGAGGAAACCGGATTTAGTGCTGTTGTGCCAGGAGCTGGGGATTGAGGTGGCGACTATACATAGACGAAGTGACTATTAAAAGAGAAAAGAAGAGAAAAGTGAGCCCCGTTATTGTCTGCTTCCATGAGCGACACCGCCACAGTAGCTCACGAGGGATGGGGGTGAGGAGGGATAAAAAGGATAGGAGTAAAGATGTAGGAAAGAGGAAGAAGGAGAAGAGAAGAAGGACGTACAGGCTTCGGCAGTAACCCAGATGACACCCCACCAGTAATGATAGAAGTCAGAAAAGCTTTGGAGAGCATGCAAAGAGGCAAAGCTGCTGGTGAGGATCAGGTAACATCAGATCTGCTGAAAGATGGAGGACAGATTGTGTTAGAAAAACTAGCCACTCTATTTACGAGGTTTCTCCTGACGGGAAAAGTACCAGAGTCTTGGAAGAACGCCAACATCATCTTAATACATAAGAAAGGAGATGACAAGGACTCGAAGAATTACAGGCCGATCAGCTTGCTCTCTGTAGTATACAAGCTATTTACAAAGGTAATTGCTAACAGAGTAAAGAAAACATTAGAATTCAATCAACCAAAGGAACAAGCAGGATTTCGAACAGGCTACTCAACAATTGACCACATTCGTACTATCGATCAGGTAATAGAGAAATGCTCAGAGTATAACCAACCACTATACATAGCCTTCACAGATTACGAGAAGGCGTTTGATTCAGTAGAAATATCAGCCGTCATGCAGACACTGCGGAGTCAGGGCGTAGATGAAGTATATATAAACATTCTGGAAGAAATCTACAGGGGATCAACTGCTACCATAGTGCTTCATAAAGAAAGCAACATAATACCAATCAAGAAGGGTGTAAGGCAGGGGGACACAATCTCCCCAATGCTATTTACCGCGTGCTTACAGGAGGTTTTCAGAAGCCTACAATGGGAACAGTTAGGGATAAGAGTTAATGGAGAATACCTTAGTAACCTGCGCTTCGCCGATGACATTGCATTGCTGAGTAACTCAGGGGACGAATTGCAACTCATGATTACGGAGTTAGACAAGGAGAGCAGAAAGATGGGTCTTAAAATTAATCTGCAGAAAACGAAAGTAATGTACAACAACCTCGGAAAGGAGCAGCACTTCGAGATAGCTAATAGTGCACTTGAAGTTGTAAAAGACTATGTCTACTTAGGGCAGGTAATAACCGCAGAGCCGAACCACGAGAAGAGCCGAACCACGAGATTGAAGTAACTAGAAGAATAAGAATGGGCTGGAGCACATTCGGCAAGCACTCTCAAATTATGACAGGTAGATTGCCACTATCCCTCAAGAGGAAGGTATATAACAGCTGTATCTTGCCGGTACTTAGCTACGGAGCAGAAACCTGGAGACTTACAAAGAGGGTTCAGCTTAAATTGAGGATGACGTAGCGAGCAATGAAAAGAAAAATGGTAGGTGTAACCTTAAGAGACAAGAAGAGAGCAGAGTGGATTAGGGGACAAACGGGGGTTAAGGATATCATAGTTGAAATAAAGAAGAGGAAATGGACATGGGCCGGGCATGTAGCGCGTAGACAGGATAACCGATGGTCATTAAGGGTAACTAACTGGATTCCCAGAGAAGGGAAGCGGGTTAGGGGGAGACAGAAGGTTAGGTGGGCAGATGAGATTGAGAAGTTTGCGGGTATAAATTGGCAGCAGCAAGCACAGGACCGGGTTAACTGGCGGAACATGGGAGAGGCCTGTCCTGCAGTGGACATAGTCAGGCTGATGATGATGATGATGCCCCAGCCGACGTCGTGCTGGCCGGCTCTGTACAAACAACCTGCTACAATAAAAATGCTCCTTGTTGCTGTTTTCAAAACGGATTGCCTCCCTGTTTCGCCTTTGGGTGAAGGCTTCAGCAAAGTCTGTTTGACTGCTCGCCGCTCTTGGCTACCACTACCATCTCAACACAGCGAATTCCTAACACTATACAAAGCAAAGAACACGTTACAGTGCTGTTCTGTGCTAACGCGACAGGGGAGGACAAGCTTCCTTTGCTGATACTGGGGAAGACTGCAAATCGTCGGTCGACTAGCCAGCCGAATAATCTATTTGCTCGGAGGCCATGACAAGGAAGATGAGCTGCTAGACGAACAGCCTCGTATATATTAAGATTAGCACAATCGCAAAAGAGCCTCCGTCTGTTGCAAAATAGAGTGGAGTGCGCGGGCGGCAACCATGACCTCATAATTTGCCTGAACAAACTGGAGCAGGCACTCCTCGTGCCCAGCCGAAGCACCCAACAAAGCCAGCCGACTGACTTTTTTGTGTGTGAATAAAGGTTTGTTTCACCGAATACTACTTCTGGGAAGTTGCCACAACTAAATTAGCAGTACTTGCCGAGCTCTTATGAGGCAGTCGCACATATGAAATTACCACTTATATCGAATTTTCTTTCCCGTCCCGCTGACTTCGTTATAACAAGGGTTTACTGTACTTCACAAAGTCCATTTGCTTCCTCTTTAGATGGTAATCTATTGTCCGTAGGATGTCCATCTGCGAGACATGGCTTTCTTCGATGAGGAATCGGGCATAAACACAAAACAACACAAGCTCAAGTGCAGCGGCACACATTTGCACCTCACAGAAAAAAGCGCAAAGCCACTGCCATCTGTAAGCTCAAAGCCAAGACATATGAAGGTGCATTAAGGCCTTCAAGTGCACCATTTGAAGGGTTACAATGTGCACTTGATGGGCAATGCTGACCACCAGCGAAATCGGCTGTGCAGCGTGCATGACTGTGCTGCAGTTTACGTGCATCCGTGTAGAACTGCCAAAACTATTGTGGGTGCAGGGGCAGCACCTGTTAGTATCAGCGAGGTCGAGCACATACCTATGAAACACTATGGAATGAAAATTGGTTCTCAACTGCCATATTCTAGCACACGGAGAAAAAACTATTTGAGGAGGAAAAAGTTTCAAGCCGCACCAGCATGTGAGGGCGACGCAATAGCGTCACGAAGCAATGTGGTTTACATTAACGATCAGCAGATGACATTTTCGACGTGTTGCCATCTTTTACATGTGCTTATATGGGTGCGATGCATAAATATCGTGATAGCGCCTCGTACACTGCTCTATTTCTGAAAAAATTGTGAGTAACGTGAATAACTAAGTATTTCAGCGGTAGTTATAAATTGATACTACCAGAATTACGACTGCAAAACGCCTGAAATGAGCTGCTAGTAATGGCCTGGAGCAGACGACGTTTGCCACATGCACTGTTACATTTGGGCCGGCAATTCGTCTGGGCAGACGCCACTGTGCGTAAGCCGGTCTACTGGGGAGGCTCTCAACACCTTCGGCGCCCAGTCTGCCAGACGCTGTAGAAGATTTCAGCAATTACCCAGACCATGTGGCAAGCAAAGGCGAGTTCCTGACTTTCAACTATGCACCCTTTCGTCGTCCTTTCGAGCAGCAGCGGTGACTGATGGCCTCGGCGACTCATCTGGCGATGGGGAAGCTGTTGTGACCGGCGCCAGAGCTGACGGGGGAGCGGCGCTCTTTTATTCCTCAATCACGTAGCCGACCGGCGGGCTGCCTATTCTCGCCAGGCATTGTCCCTGCTAGCCCGAGGGTGAGACGCCGTGTTGCCATGACGCCATTAACCGTTCGAGAGAGGACAACAAAGACAGCATCTTTCTTGGAAGAGACCGTGGCGGCCGCCGCGAATCGCACCGCTAATTAAGCGAACAGATCGGCGGACCCTTTGATGTATGCTGTCAGGAGCTTGGTACCTCTCGACTAGCGGCACACACACGACGAGGAAGAGCCCCGCTGGCGCCACCTTGCAGTGCAGTGATTACGACTCAATATTAGACGTTCACGTGGACCGTGCATGCTCGTCCCCCTCACCTGATGTGTGTGTGTGATTGGTGTTCCACTCAAAGAGGAGGAGCCCAACAGGGCTTAAAACGACGCCGCAGAGTGCTGGACGTCGCTCTGAACTATTTAACATTCAACCACCACGCTCGTGGTTTGGGAAACCCCTAACCTTTCTTTGCTGTAAATATGTGTAAATAGTGCCATAAACCTATTTGTTTTTCGTATCCTCTTCTTGTCAGCGTTCGTTTCCTCTACCCGGTTACACCACGCTACCACAAGAGACCGGGTAGACCCCCATTCGCAACAGCACGCACCTCTCGCTCTTTGCTGGCATGTTGTAGGTGCGCATGCGTGGGTGGCCTTGGGACAGAAAGTTCCTCACAAGCTCTCAGTGGCTTTAGTGTGCTGTGCCGACGGCGCTGACTGTTTGCGCATGCTTTTCAGGTTGCGACAAAGCAGAGCACTTTGCAGAATTCGAGCTATGTTCCTTCAGGATGGGGCGGAAATATGTTGTGCCGAACTGCAGCAGTGGCTATGTGTCCTGCAAGGAGAAGGGATATTATCTTCAGAGCTCCTAATGACCTGGTGAGGTTGGTTGGAAGTGTGGGCTCGAAGCATACCTAGGAAAGATCGCGAGCTGATGCCTCATTTGTGAGAAGCACTTCTCAAACGGTGACTCTGCCACGTCATGTTACATGACATATAAACACGTTTGCTTTTCGAAGCAGCTTCCAGCAGTGTTGTAGCTCTGTGGTCGAACAGCTGCATGCCATGAAGAATGCATGGGTGCGATTCCTTCCTGATACCGAAGACATTTGCATCTGTCTCAATTTCGTAATCACGGACAACGCTAACTTTTCTTTCCCAAATAACGACAACGATGCCAACCTTTCTACAAAACGAGCCCTTTAATGCTGTCGCGTAAAAATTTGAAGCAGGCGAGGACACAGGAACGTACCCAGTTGGACGCGAAGCGTGAACAGCGAATGAGAGCAGAGTAGCTTTGAACGAGAGCGTAGGGAGAGCGACACGCGCATTTCCCCCTTCAGCTAGCGGAGTTTCACGACAGAAGGCGTGTAAGTGCTGTGCCCGATTTTGTGACGCTTTCAGGGCGCCCAAGCGAGCACAGTTCCACCTCCTCGAGAATTCTTGCTCCATGGTCTAGCACACTGTAGGCCAAGGGCCTTGGCCATTGATTGATTGATTTGTGGGGTTTAACGTCCCAAAACCACCATATGATTATGAGAGACGCCGTAGTGGAGGGCTCCGGAAATTTCAACCACCTGGGGTTCTTTAACGTGCACCCAAATCTGAGTACACGGGCCTACAACATTTCCGCCTCCATAAGGGCCTTGGCCAGCACCACTGAAGAATTTGCACAATCTTGAAATTCGTACAAGCAAAGATCATATCACAGATTCTACTGTAGACATCAGTTTTTACAAGCGCAACAAGCGATGACTGCCCGTGAGACAAAACTAAACTTACCACCATGTGGACATGCAAGCAATACAGCTGACACGCTGGCCTAAATAAACCTCTTGAAATGAAAATTGAACATTAACGATGCAAGAAAGAAAATCCCCTGCAGCTGCATAGGATGACAGTGCTTGCGTGGCAAGTGAAAACTGGTGCATTTTTGAAACATACAGATGGCAGAGTAAGCGTTCGGCATCGAACATATTGAAGTTATTTCTAGTGCCATATGATTATCCCATTGGCCCTTGCATGCTTACAAAAGGCTGTTATAGTAATTTTTAGTAGTGATGTCTGTAGCCCAAATGGATCATATAATTTTTAAAACATGTTCATGTCTTATCCGCTGCAGAAGCTACAATACAGTCCTCAAGCAACTCGCACAACACAGCTGCAGTATTTTTTTTTTGTTCAGAAACATCAAATTTACATTTGATGCCACAAACAAGCAATGTTAATAACACCACCTGTCATGTCACTAATCACAAATGAAAATGAAGAGAGGTGGCTCCTTATGGTGCTCTCTTCCTCTCAAATTCAATGTCTAGGCCCCATTTGTTCAGACTGTCTCTATGATTGGTCGCATGGTCACTGCCATTTTAATTTTAGTTTACGAGAGTTCTTCTGCCACAGAGGTCTCTATGCTTCCTTGATTCTGAGAATTCTAAACAGAACATGACTTGAAATTACAATGCCATATGCTCCAAGAGTAGCACAATAGGTGCTCACTCACTTTTGATATGGTGAGTGCCAGGCTCCAGTTGTGTTGTATGGAATCAATGCCTATGTCCCCATGACGGCTTATGTTAGGATGGAAGATTTTAGTCAGGAACTTCACAATGGGAGGCCTCATGGGGTACCTGCATGTGCACCATGAAAAAACAAAACAAATTTTAAAAAAGCATACCAACAACTTTATAAGGAAACCAAAACAAGCCACGGAAGCCGTAAAGTGGTAGCAGTACGAAATGCAACAACCTCCAGTTTCTACACAAGAAGGCTAGTGTATCGCAAGTGATCCAAATCACCGGGAGAGAGAAGGTTATCCTGCAAGAAATCACAATCACCAACAGAAAAACTGTTGCAGCTTGTTTCAAACAGCCACAAAGTTTGCACTCCACAATTGCGAGGTCAGAGGAACCTATACCTGAATTTGAAAAAAAAAAAAAGATCACATATTTCCAGCAAAAGCCATATGAACTAAAACAGGATTTTACAACAAATAAAGCTTTTAGTTATTTCAGCATTCCAGCAAGAAGTTTTGCATTTGAGTAGTCACTAAATTTTGCAACTTTTGCAGCTTAGTCTGTAGCCTGCTAGTAGGGTCGTAAGCTATGGCAGCGTACGTCTTATGGTCTCTGAGAAGGGCCAGCATTTTTTACTGGTAGTCATTCTTGTACAACAAGACCGTAGCATTTCCTTTGTCGAAGGGTAGAATGACGACGCTTTTTTTACTCTGTAGACTTTGAATGGCTTCCTTCTGGGCTACCGAGGAGCGTGTCTATGGCCACATTTTTCATAAACCCAAAAGCACACCAATAGCACACGAGCTTCTTCAGCAAACTTCCCTCAGAAGTACGAGAAGAAGCTCGCACCTGCAATGTACCATATTTACTCGATTCTACTGCGCCCTCGATTGTAACGCACACCCGGTTTCCATGACCAAAAAAAAAAAAAAGGGGAAGAGATCGATTGCAACGCGCACCCACTTTTCTCGTTGGCCCGCACGATCACACCACTCGGGAAAACGACTCCTTTCGGGAGCGTCTTCCGTTTAAATATGAGGTATGGGGCCTATCTGACGTGCAACGGAGCATTGCCGTCACTCTAGTTTTACCGTGGCCCAATGTCAGCACGCGAACTTGCTTCGCCCCCTTCTCGACGGTTGTGGTGCCAGGCATGTCGAAGTAAAGAGGCGTCTGATCAGCATTCCCAATTTGCCCAAGCAGGTAGTTTGTGCTGCAAGTTTACGACGAACCTCTAAAAACTGTGAAGCTTTTCTTCGTACTCCTCCGGCAACTTTTGGCATATGCCCGTTCGCCTTCGGAGGGAAAAGCCTTTCCTCTTAATAAAGTTAGTTAGCCAGCACATGCTCGCTTTAAACTGGCTCCGCATTAGCCCTTTTTCTAAGGCTAACTGCATAGCCTGCACTTGGAGCAGTTCTGTCGTCACAGGCCGCTGTGCCGCTCACTGCTCAATCACATACTCGCCGAGCAGCCCTTCGATTTGCGAAAACCGACCCTGCTGTGTTCCACTGAAGCCTTCACGTGAATCTTTGCTGTTGACAATACTCTGCTTTTGTTTCTGCCAGTCCTGCACGCACGTTTCGGGAACTCCGAACGACCGCGATGCGGCCCGATTTTCGTCCGCACACGCGATGACTTTTCTTTTAAAAGCGGCATCGTGGTGCACTCAACGAGTTTTTGGAGTCTGCCCTTTCATGCCGTCAATGCTAATGCACTAGAAGATGATGAACTCCTCAGCACACGTACGAAGTGCCGCACATGGGAAACACATAGGCAGAAATGGCCGACGCGCCATGGAAATGCCATTTTGGAAATGCCGATGGCAATAGAATGACCGCACTCTTTTTTTTTTTTTCGTACTGGATTCTAACGCGCATGCGATTTATGAACTCACTTAACCGAAAAAAAGGTGCGCGTTAGATTCGAGTAATTACGGTGTACTTGGCCCCTGCAATGTATGGCCTGTCTAAAGTCCGCAAGCCTGGCGTTCTACTTCAGCCTATTGTAGACCTCACCAGATCACGGCTCTACCGACTATCAAGCTACCTTCACCAGGAGTCAAGTCCTCTAGCCGACAAGACGTCAAAGCACGTTTGCATTTGTTTCACAGTAAACGAGAATTCGTCTGTATGGTAAATGATAATGCAGACAAGAATTCGTCTGCATTTGTTTCAAAGGTACAGAATGTCACACCGAGTGAGGATGACAATATGATCTCATTCTATGTCACTATCACTTTTTACGAGTGTTCTAGTGGACTTTGCAGTAACCACGGGCGAAGAAGCCCTAAAAGCAGACTGTGGTCTTCCTGATGGCACTCCCTTTGACATTCCAGAACTTGGTGAGCTGCTGTAGTTTTGCTTCAGCAACACATATTTCTCATAAAGCGGCATCATTTATCAGAAAATGCAAGATACGGCAATGAGAGCATCAATATCAGTCACCATAGCTAATCCGGTAATGAAAGCCTTGAAAGGAAAGGTCCTGGCGAATTTAACTCCGGCACCCAAAGTGTCCTGCCTTTTTTTTTGGACGATGAGGTTCGCTGGGATGGAAGCGCCCTCACCTTATCTTTACATAGGAAGCCTACGCAAACTAGCTATTATCGCAGTTTCAATTCGTGTCATCCTTAGCAACGCACTTCTTACAGGTCTGCTCAGATAATGATGCAGTGAAAAAAGAATTACGGACGATCCATTGGGAGCTAAGCCGCAACAGCTATCCTGATCATGTCATTCCTAAAACTAAAACCCGGAGACTACAGCTAAGCTCACAAAGCAATGCAGCAACCTGTGCACGTGCAGCCAAGCCTTAGGTAAAAAACATCAGCGAGGCTCTTTCATGCATATCTTCAAAATATGATTAGCGCGTTGCGCATGTCCCTACCGACAACCAGCTTGTAAATGTAAAATATAAGCTGCTGAGTGAGTAATTCCCAGGAGTTGCGAATAGACACCATGTGCTAATTGCTGTTAAGTGTACATTGGTGAAATAGAAAAGTTCTCGTGCCAACTACTAACAGTTGCACAACCAATGCCATTGCTGAGCATGTGCATGAACATAATCACATCATTGACTGAAACAATGCCGCTGTCATCACTAAGGAAAAGAACATGTCATTCCGCTATCTCCAAGAATCTGTAATCATCCAGTCAATGCCAGCTATAATGAATAGGACAACAGGACTAGGCCTGCTGTCTGCACATGTTAACTTACAACTTCTAACCCAGCTCTGTGAGATTCAAAAACATCAGATCACCATCAGACCTGGTCAGTGATAGTGTTTCACCTAAACTATGTTATAATGAAATTTTGAATAAACAAATTTATTTTCATGGCAGATGAAACATTGTTATAATGAGGTTTGGGTGTATTGGCACATTTTTAGCATTTCATTGAGTACAAAAAAAAAAAAAGAATCGGCCAGTGATGGTACTTTTCATGAACTGTAAACTTCACTACACCGAACTTTCCTTATAACACAGTGAACAGAGGTGATCCAGCCAATTCGGGATTTGGAGCAATTTTCGGAGCAGAACATAGTCCGTTTTAGAGCACATCTGAAGCACGAGAAACTGTTTTGAAACAGATTTGGAGAAGAGAAAACAAAATTTTGGATCACTTGGAGCATAACGTGCAAGTTTTCAGTGAATATTCTTATTAGTCAGCCTACAGGAAATGCTGCAGCAATGTAGACAAGAAAACAAGGCCAACTTTCAAAAACCAGCCATTAATCAAGGTCTGAGCATGAAAAGGTGACACATTCTGGCTTCACTGGAAAGAACAAGTTGTGTGCTGAAGTGAAGCATTAGTGACAAGACAAGCATGCACATACGGTTTCTGAAAATTACAGGTCCCAAAAGGTTTTTTCAAAACTCTTGAAAATGACGAGGTGAAACTGCTGTGAAAGGCTTTTGCTATATGTAGGCACTACATGAGATTTTCAAGCAAAAAATTTAACATTTTATGCATGCAGGTTTCACAATACTGCGGGGCTCTAATGTACGCGGCTTTTTTTTGTATACATTCTCATATATTGTCGTAATGACCATAAGTTATGAGTGTGCGTTTAGGTTATTCCCATAATTCTTTTTTATGTGAATACTTTCACAAATTGAAATAAACCCAGAGTTTACATCAAACCAGTTATTCAGCTTACACTGATGAATTATATATAAAACTGCATAACTCGTTTTGAATCTTTTTGGAATTTTCCTTTGCGCAGTTACACATCTTTTTCAAACAAACTTTAGCTTGCTGTGTGTGAAATATTTCCGCCTCACAGGAAGCAAACTTGTGCGCCACTTGCCTGGCAGTGGGCAACATTTTGAATTTCGCAACTACACTACGCCTTGTAGGCAAATATGGTCGAAATTCTCTACATAATTCTTCTTTTTGCTGCAAATACTAGCAATTGTAAAGAATCACGACTGCCATGAGCACAGGCATATAGAGTCCATTTAAATCTGTGTTCGATAAACTGTGGATGAAATGTTTGGAGACTGAGTGAATGACACAAAAAGATCACTGAAAAAAATTTATGTCCCTGGTTTTCTCCCTCTTTTCGCTGGACAGGACGGACAATCGCCAGCCTGAAATAGTTTGTTTTGATCATGCGTAAAAAGTGCAAAGTGCACTTAACAAAAATAGCACTTCTGCTGTAGCGCTCATAATGTGTTTCAGTCAACA
This sequence comes from Rhipicephalus annulatus, assembly GCA_013436015.1. Taxonomy (NCBI): domain Eukaryota; kingdom Metazoa; phylum Arthropoda; class Arachnida; order Ixodida; family Ixodidae; genus Rhipicephalus; species Rhipicephalus annulatus. Next base: position 193,211 of record WOVY01000585.1, read on the forward strand.
CTGGCTGAGGAAGTGCAATCGTTCAACAGGATATCTTCAACAATGTTCATGTCGACATTGGCACAGGCTATTCGCAATGTTCAGACTGTCGCATCGCGCCGCCTGGCGTAATTAAGGAGCATCCTCTCAAGGATGATCAGTAGGCAGACGCTCCCAATGCTCCCTCGTTCGGTGGTGCTAGCCGCAGTGTTAACGGGTTAGCAAGCTACTTTGTATGTTTCAGTGAATATATCAAACCACCCGTGGCACGATAAATCTGATTCATTCTTGCGAGACACGAAGTTTTCGTGAAAATACATGGCAACTCGCGCTTGCAATTGCAGTCCGCAGAGTACACCAAACCAGCTTCGAGAGATTTTCTGCAGCCACTTTGCATAGTTAAATGTTATCGTCTGACCATTCCAGTTAAAGCTCGCTTGTTTCACATGCGTATAGCATTCGTCAGTGCTTTTGTAATGTATGAATCCCATGTTCATTGTACACGGAAAGTAGCGCAGGCTCGCTATTTGCGTTTCCAAACCTTGGCCTATACTGCGCCGTTTGTTTTTTATGTTCATTGATAGATGGCAGCACACTGCAAGCGATTTCTTTCTTGCCGAGTATCGCGCAGCGTTTGCACGGCGCACCTCCAGGTAAACGTGGTGAGGGTCGCTGTGTAAGTGTTGTGCGTAGTGAATGATGTGTTGTTGGTGCTATCGAAGTTGTTTGGTGGAGAAAATTCCTCAGATTACTTTCGGCAGTGATGTTCAAAGAAACCGTTTTGACGTCGAGGATTTTTCACTGGATGTAGGTGGTTGTCAATGCACTGAGAGTGACAGCGACGATGAACGATCAGCTGCTAGCTCACAAGCAGAGAGTTGCACTTCCCGTCGCGTCATGCATTAATGTTATTTCATGCTCATACGTCACCTAGATTGTAATGATTGTATAATATCCTTCAGCGAGCTCAAAATAAAAGCATACATTTTTGTGCATTGAATGTATCCCAACTACAGTAGATATTACAAAGCTCCGCATGCCGCCAACACGCTCGAGCTCAACCAGCGAAGCGAAATGGTTAGAGCAATGAAATATGTAGTAATGACTACAGTCCACGCTAACTTCTGCGCTTCGCCGGTGCCATCCGAACGACGTTGCTATTTCACAAATTTTCACAACGTTGACGTTGCGAAAAGCGCATGCATGTCGATATCCTTGCATCGATTGCGCTGATGGAGCCTGCAGCAAACGAGTGCAGGGAATTGCGCACTGTTAGAGTCTGATCATGGCTGTGACACAAGCGCTACTTAATGGGAAGTTATACGCTTGTGTTCCGTTGAGCAAGCAGCTGCACGATCTTTACAGCGCAAGTAATGACGACGGCGAAATATGTTTGCAAACCATCTATTTGTTAAAAATTCGGTCCTGTGCAGCCGCGACGGCACTCGCTAGTGGCCTACTACTGCGGCAGATCGGCTAGATAGGCTCGGCACAAATGACCTCGGAGTGCCGTTCAGTTCATACGTGAATTCTAGTTCATGCAGTTTTCTGTAGCATGCACAGGATTATGCAAAGCATCGTTGATACACAGTCGATCAGCTGACACCACAACTCTTTGCACTGCGTCAAGAAATGAGGTAGCGAACATTCAGCAGTTCCTATCGGTTAGGCAAGTACTTCAGTTCGATATACATTCATTCGACAATCAAGAGCTCATCTGGTGAAAGCGGCACGAGAAGAACATTCGTGCGTCTTATCTTTTCTTATGAGAGTTCACAGGTTGATCACCCTTCCGCAGTCATCTTGGATTTCATGGTGCGCCACCTATAGGCCGTGGACATTGCGAATATTGTCTATGGTGCACATTTCTACATGTTCCTCCACAAATTGCAAGAGGCACAATAGTTGCTTCGAAGGCATTTGCGAAAATCCTCTCATCTTAATTTCAGTCAATGCAATTTGCCCTTTGCAGTTGGTTCTGAGTATTTGGAGGCAGTCCTTACAGCTTATTTTCAAAAACTTCTTTGCAACATAGCCGCCAAGGTAATCTAAAATTCAGTCCCTGCTTGACTCCGATGAATCACGTCTTGCATTGATTCAGCAAGCTCCAGCAGTATATTGACGCAAATAACTGCCAAGGTATTAATTTGCCAAGGTAGTGAAGAGGTAGGATACTTGCAAGCTTTATGTCAGACTTACTGTTGATTTCTTTGTTGCCTGCATTAGAGACATCCTCATTCGCGACTGTCACATCAGTTTGGAGAAAGCTCTTGCGACCTTTTTACAGGAGGGACCTTTGTTAGTGTATGCGAACACTATTTTGGTTTGTACAGTTAAGCAGGCAAACCTTCAAAAATTCTAGGTATAGCACCTTCCGCCACTCTTGGTCGATCTCGAAGCAGTGAAACGATGTTTCCATTCACTGTACATGTCCGCACGTATAATGTCACTTGCATAAAAATTTTTTTTCACTGACGCGAACATACTTGGAATCAAATGAAAATCCGACAATGTCCTGTCATGGGATTGCACGTTTCCCCCTGTCGCATTGCTCCGAGTCTGCTGGTAAACAAAAAAGGGAGACTTTTTCGACGGTGCCCTTGTATCCAGAGCGACAGGCCAGCTTACAACAGGTGCTGGGCATCGATGTCACGACAAAGTGACCACAAAAAGGAAAAAAGGGGCAATCGACATGAATTGCATCACTTCGCGCCAACACTCTTCTAATGGCAACCAGCAGCAATCTGCTTCCTCATCCCCTCCTCTTTCTAGCTATGCCAGCGCCATGACATGGAAAGTGCAGGTTGTATAGACCTACCCCATGTTTGTAAATAGCTGTAGGCTCCATAAATATATAATTAGTCTTTCTAGCAACATCGCAGTGCATTGGCTCCACTGTCACAGCTCAAAGCTCGCTACTGCCCTGCATGATCACGTGACAACTGGCACAGCAGGTGCAAAGCTGCCTCTAAGCACAGGTCCATTCGATTCACCCTACACTTCCTGAACTGGTCCATGGTGGTGCTGCTCTCCGGGTGGCGCTGTCTTGCAGCGGATGTTTCAGCAAGTGCACCAGCAACGAGACGCAGAAGTGAATACAAGAGTGCAGCTGTCATGCAAGCTCTATGTTACTGATTGGCTGTCTCGCGGATTGTGAAAACTGTGATTAGTAAAAGTAGGTGTCGTTTACGTTGCCTAGCATGTGCAACTACCAGAAAACATTTACTGTCGTATTTGTCGGACGCCACTCAAACAGACACAAATGCAATCAGCTGTGTCGTCTGCTACAGCTGCAGCTATCTTGTGTTGCATGGGCTTGGCACTACCTCACGTGCAGATGCGAGCAATTTGTGAACTAGCTTTGCATGACAGCTGCACTTTTTCAAAACAAATACCGTGATGCCACCACTGCCATGTTGCACTCATAATATGAATGCCAGAGTGCAGCGCCTCAGTAAACTGGTTCAGAAAGTGCAGGTGAAACGAATGAACCTCACGCATCGGCGCTGTCAGGGCGCCTCTTGCACGTATACAACTGGCGGCCACAACAGAGAAAGCAGTAAATGGCCAATAAACTTGTGGACTTTACCCTTAATGTACTTAATGTGCTTAATGTACTGTCTTTATCTTTCTTCCCTCTCTCCTCTACCTCTCATTTCCCCCATTCCCCTCCCATGCACAGGGTAGCGAACCGGCTGCCTATAGACGGGTTGACTTCCCTGCCGTTTTTTTCTTCCTATTTTCCTTTCGTGTGAAATGAGCCCTAAAGATTACTATTATTATTATTATTATTATCATTATTATTACTAATACTTTCTTATGAGTTCCTACACGGACAACTTCAATGCATGTGCATTAAGAGGCATATTGTCCGAGGAAAGCTAATTACAATAATGAAAAACACTAATGAGCAGAAGCTATTTTCAGTACAAATGTCAATAATAAAATTCATTCATACTGATCAACAACATAGTACAAGTAAGCACTTGATATTAAGTCTGCTACGGTATTACTCAGGCAGAAATAAATTTTTGCACTATACAAAACCACCCGACATTTTGAAGGGACACTTAAGGCAACTATTATGTCGACGTCGATTGTTGAAATAGCGGTCCAGAAACCTCGTAGTGTTACTTTTGTGCCAAAGAAGGGCATATTTTGAAATAAAATCACGTTTCAGTGGTCTGCATCTTGTAAGCGCACTTCAAATCACCCACCTGAAAATGGTCTTTCTGACGTCACTGTTATTGTGCCCAAAATTGCCTGCCTTTACTGTACAGCTGTTGGCACTAGTAGCAACAGAGTAAAAGTATTAGGAGCCACAGCAGCAACAATGGCCATTAAACAATTTTCTGCTTGCTTGGTTCAAGTGAGCCCTTCTAGATGGCACCACTTATCTAGCCTAACCAGGCTAAAACTGTACTTTTGAACCCTTTGTGCCATTCCCCATAATAACGCCAGGCAGTAATTTCTTTCTATAAATCAATCAAACCAAAACTAATTTACAAAAAATCTTATCTCTTCATAATAAAATCCTCTGCCTAATTTTTAACCTTCCTTGCAGACATACAACAGATCCCTTGTTTAGCCAACATGAAATCATCAATATTTACAACCTATACATTTACAGGCTTTTACACCGCTATAAGATCGAAGAAAAAAAGTTCATCTGCTATCACAGATATTGCTTTTATGAAACGCTACCATCCAAAATACCCACACCGTCATCAGCCACCTTGGATGATTCCTCGTACAAGAACCAACTATGGTGGACAAAAAATTACTTACAGCTACCGTTACAATTTAGACATTATATTCATCAGGTGTCACCCTTTCTTAACTTTGTGAATATTTTATTAATGCTCCTGACAATTAAGATTTAACTTCAAAGTTCGTAGCAAAAATTAGGAAAAACAATGAACAAAAACACAAGGGATAAAAATGCAATCACCGCTGCATGTTAATCATATGTTTAGTGTATTTGTGGTTTACAAATTGCAACTTTTTATTTACATTTCTATATATGTTTATTGCATTGAGTGTTTTTTTTGTTTTTGTCAGAGTAACCATATTCAGTGAGGTTGATAGTTTTACTATTCTTAATTTTGTTTATGTTGTGTACTTTTGTCAGCTGTGGTGTTCTGTTGCCACCACTGCCACTGTTTTGTGTAAATAGGGGGGGGGGGGGGGTTGAGAACTTAATCAAGCGGATAGTCGCTTTTAGCCTCACTGCCTCCATCAACAGTGTATTGGAGGGAATAAACCATTATTATTATTATTATTATTATTATTATTATTATTATTATTATCATTATTATTATGAGAAACAGACAAACAGCATTATACTACATCTCTTGATGCATGGAAAGCTTTTTTTTTTATTGCAGCTGGTTCGATTACTAGTGATCAATTGTATTCGGATGCTCTCATGTCATCTGTATCATTCCCAAAATGCCCCGCTCATGACACACGTCGTGCAATGCATTTAGCTGAATTTCTCGGTAAGTAGGGCACTACTGTTGATAATTAGAAACCGGATAATAGGCAAATGCCTATTTTGTTCCTTGCCTTGTTATCGTGCCATTTTGATATATAAGCATGAATTAGAGGTTAAAAAGGGCTTTTATGGTGTTTTTATAGTGCCTGCAAATGCCTATTTTGGATGTTCGTGTCTAAATGCCTATAAGTGCCTAAAAATGCCTTTTTTTTTTTTCAAATGAGCGCATATATCAGCACTATTCAAGCCCAAATTTTGTTTTCGAGCGTGGTGTGAAGCCGTTATTCATGAAAAAAGGCAACATTGTTATTTCCAAACACTATATGATTAAATTAAGACAAAGCTGACAAGCAGCAAGCAATTGGAGGAAGAGTATAAGGAGAGAAAAAGACGCTATTTCTGCATCCCTAAGTGGTAGCACGTCTCAGCGTCTGCAGGGGTATACGAGGAGGGAAAATTAAAGATGGGGTAACAAAATAAAAGTGACGTCTATGGCCGAGGACGTGGCGACCGCCTTCCACAGACAGCTGTCCAGTGCCCTGAAGGAACTGAAGAACCACCCTAAAAACCTGGTGTTGCGGTGGGAAAAGAAGAGCAGGTTTTTCTGGGCAGCCGCGGGTAGCTAGAGAACGAATGAAAAACAGTGAAGGGCCACTCATGGAATGCTCTTGTTGATTCAGTAATGGCAAAGATCGCCAAATCGTTATACTTTATACAGCGAAGCATGAGACAGGCACCGGCATGTTTACAATCAACGGTGTACTTAGCATATATTCACCGTATGCTTGAATACACTTGTTCCATACGAGATCCATTTTTCATGTGTCTTTAAGTGACAAACATTAAAAAATAGAGAACAGCGCTTCAAGGTTTGTCCTAAGCCATTACTCAAAAATGACAGCTGTAACAATATAAAAAATTAACTAGGATGGAAATTACTATCATCGCATCGAATGAAACTGCGGTTAAAGCTCCTGTTTCAAGCATTTCATGCTAAACTCACATTCGAAAAGGAATGTACCTAAACAGTCCTCTTCGCGATATTGTAATTAAGATTTTAGAATGTCGTATCAGATATAATTTTTTAATAATTCGTTTTTTGTTAGTTTCACGACAGAATGAAATGGCTTATAGAGAGAACAAAGTGTGTTGTGTCAATGAAGGCGTGTTTTCTTTTACGTTATAACCCATCTGCTGCAGCGCCTTCAGGTAAAAAATGTTATGAGCACGCGACTCTTGCTTTGTTTGTAATTTACTTTCTAAGCATCTCTCTCTAGGTGACATAATAAGTTGTATTTAGACTTTAGAACTTCTTGCATGTCTAATGAAAAGCATTCTACCACGGTGATTTTTCAAATTGGTTCACTATGAGCCACCAAAGCATGATGCGAAGAAGCAAGCTTGAATCCCTTGCCTCTCGTCCCGTGTAGCCATCGCGAGGCTCAATCCTTCCCTGCTCTCTTCCGTATCGGGACTGGACAATCACATGACGCATACGCAACGAGAACAACATGCGTATGCAAGGTTACGTGCGCATGACGTACCCCAGCCTACTTGTGTACAAACGCCATCCGTCGTTTCGGCGTTCTCTGCTGTGTATTACCAGTTTCTGTGGGATGGATCAGTCAGTGTGTGTACTTTAGGAGAGGCTGGCAAGAATCATGCATTGTGACCGCGATACACCACGTCACTCTGCTGAAACTGTGTTCAGAGACGACGCACTAAACATAAGCTAAGCGTTGTCAGTGTTGGCAAAGGCACTATGCAGGAACGACGAGAATACGAACGCAAGCGAAATGGCGTAGTAGTAGTAGTAGTAATATGTGTGGTTTTACATTAAAAAACCATGATATGAATATGAGGGATGTCGTAGCAGAGGTCTCCGCAAATTTTGACCATCTGGTGTTTTTTAACGTGCACTGACATCGAGCAGTACACGGGCATCTACTTTTTGCCTCAATTTAGATGTGACCATTGTGGCCACAATCGAACGCGTAGCATTAGGGTCAGCAGCGGAGCACCCTATAGCGACTGGTCACCCGAAGCGGACGCGAAGCGAGGGCAGATTCGTGAATAGCACCTCGAGGCTATTCAAAACGAAAATAGAAATAATAACAAGCTGAGATTCTGCTTGCATTTTTTTATTATTTTTCTCAGCTTTCATTTATTATACTGATCTTCAAAGGGCAGTGCAAAGACACAGGGAAAAGAAACACATAGAGACAAAGAGCACTGTCTTTTGTCTTTGCACTTCCCTTTCAAAATAATATTTATCAGCTAGCCCAAACCAAAGTACTCCTCATTCATGCTACACAACAGAACACAATAACTGTTTGTGCCAAGTAATGTCACGTGAAAGCTCTTAATGAGGCACCGTTTAAAATGCAGGATATAATCAGGTAGCGGGACATTTTTCGTCTGTTTTTCTACATATAGCTAACATTTAACGAAGTTCTGATGAAGAGCTTATGGTATGCGACGTCAGCCCACCAATGTCAACGTTAAGGAGTGACGTAAAAACAGGACCATTCCTTGGTGTACGTCACTCCCTAGATCTCGGGGCGCACGCCCGCGAGAAGGGCAAGTGGGATTCTTAGAAATTGAGCATTTTTCCGCGACATGCAATTTTGCAAATATTAACAGGAATAATCTGGAGTGCAAAGTGCACCATTATGCTTGTCAGCTCGAAATGACCAAACCTAGTGAGGAATCCTTTAAGGTGTTCACCGACAGGAGAGAAATTGGTCCTACGCGATTAGACCTAGCATCCCTCTCTTCTGGGGTGGGGTATCAGTGGCCTGGTTATTTGCTCCTGCGCTGCCCTTCCCACCCACAATGAAAAGTAGACCCAGGAAAGTGTTAATTGAATGGTGGACACTTGACGCACAATGCTAAACAATAAAACAAAAGACCAGATACTGTGAATCGCGTCGGAAATGCATGCCTATGTTCAATCGTTGGTACCTTTCTGCTATCTTAAACAATATCATTTTTTTTATTCTTGCCGTAGATACAAGTCACCGACGTCATTGTTTTGCATTATTTCAATTTTCGTAAAAACTTATTATGCCTATAATTATGATTTTGAGGGCCTAAAACAGTGGTTTACCTGCCTGTCTTTGGCGTCTAAAACACACTTTTTAGTGCCTAAATATCCAGCCTCTATTGATACTATTGCCATTTTAGATGTTGCTAAACATTTAACTTTTACTCCGACTTAAATTGTTATTTGCCTTTAGCACCCCTTTAAGCATAAAAGAGTTCAATAAAACACCGATACTCACGCGCTCGGAATCTGCAGAAAGAGGAGGAAACGGCCACCTTCATAAGGGCTGTCTGGCGGTCCAGCTATAACTGCCTGCCAGTGGGCACACAAAGGGTCCAGTGGCTGAGCTGCAATGCCTTCAGGAGGTTCTACCTGTAACATACGCAGCTCTTGCTGCAGTCGCACTGTGCGCCAGGAGCAATCAGGGCCCCAGTCAAAAAAACGGCCCTTCGGTCCTTCCGTGAGCTCCCGTAGGCACCGCTGGCATGGTGCACTGGTGACCCTGCATATGGGAGAACCACCTCATAAACAATATTGACATAATTAGAAACAAAAGCACAACAAAATAACTTCTGCATTGTACCTTCTGGGACACTAAGACAATGAATGAAAGTACAGTGCTAGTGACAACCCACAATATCTGCCATTCCATTTCCATCAAATGCTGCATGCTGTATATGTTACAGAACAGAAACACTGCTTTACCACTGTAAATGTACTACAGGCAGTTGGAAAGCCATGTTTCATGCTTCAAGAACAGCAAGAAAAGCAGATAGTGGAAGAACATAACAAGCTATCAAATAATATGGCAAAATTTCCATTTTGAGCACTGCAGATACACAAGCAGTGTTTGTACCGGTTTCCAAGGTGAAAATTCAAGGATATTTAAGAACTTTTTTGTAACAAGTTTTTCAAGCACTCAAAGTAGCATGCAAAGTTGCAATTTTCCCCTACAAAATTATCAAAAATGACTGATCCTGCTTACAGTGAAAAATGGATATTGCAATTATAACTAAAACATCTAGTCTTTATAACTTCTGACGACCGCAACACACAAAGCTCACAAAAGCAGTCGACATTTTTTCAGCATAGGCTTGAAGTTACTCAAGTACATTCAAAACGTCCTGCGTAGCGTTATTTCACTTAAATAAATGCATATCTTAATAACGTAGCAATGAGTAGACTAGATCACTCTGCAAGTCCTAAACAGAAAAAAAAAACTCTCAACACAGTGTACTCTTACAGCAGCAGTTGAGATTTTTCCACTGTATGCTCTGTATCAAACATATTCAAAAACATTCAGCCTAATCTTATTTGACCTTAACAAAGATTAAGAAACGTATAGGAGACATGAACTTGACGTCATGTGCGAGGAGCAGCAGCGACAGGGTTGCCATTTTGCTGGTCTGTGCACCAGCCGCGTGCGAAAAAAGCATGCAGTACATGCCCAAGCGTTCCCCCCCCCCCCCCTCCAATTTGGAAGAGAAATATAGGAAGCCATAAGAAAAGCACGAAGCAGTGTGCTAGAGAGGCTGGAAAGCTATGCGAGCACAGATTTCGCCTCTTAAGCAGCTCTGCCTGGCTGTTTCAGACCCGGCAGCAGTGGCGACGTAGCGGGAAGAAAGCATGTCTATTGCTGGGTGACAAGTTCAATCGCTTCCTTTACAGCCCCTCTTCAGTCTGGGCTGGACCCGATTTCTTTTTCACGAGCTCATGTAGCTTAAACTGAATGTTTCAGCAGTTACTGTGCACACAGAGTGTTAAATGCACATATGTTTTTGTGTAGTTCCTAACACATTCATTACTGCTGCACACAATGACCAGTGATAATTCGGTGGAACATCATTCAGTAGCTTGGAATCATATTAGTAATCCGATGCTGCACCAAACTGTGGCGGTTGCCTCGTTAATGCCCTAGTGGTGAGTGGTGCGGTGCAGAGGAGTCAGTCATGCTCACCTGTGAAATTGTGCAGCTCAGTACGATTGGGACAGCAGATAGCATAGAGTTTCATACAATAATACCTAGAGAAGAATCTGGAACTGCGATCGTGTACCTTCATGGGATTTATGGGAAGTACAGGCTTCGGATTGAATAGAGTTAGCTAGCGAACTCTCTACAGACTTTTTTCTACAGTTTAACTTTCGTTCTTCGCTCGGTGCGGGTAGTGAGTACGGTAAAAAGCACTGAAGCAGCGCATTGTTGTTCAAAGAGGCTAAGACCACTAGGTCTAAAATTCGCTGCGACGTTGAAGCTTCACAATTCGTATTTGACAATTTAAACGTAGTGTCGTCCACTCACCACTGCATGCCAGTGCAGAATATTGCATCGACTTCATGTTTTTTCACGAGCGCGTCTTGCCTAAACACATTTGAAATTGGCTGCGAAATGATGACGAAGCTAAGTAGACGCATCGTCATGCTCCACTGACTCGACTTCACAACAAACTGGAGGTATGTTGGGGGCAGACCACTTGGACACACGCACCTAGCGTCACAAAAGAAGAAACGTTCAGTGTTTCTCACTTAACATTGTACTGTTATTTCCAAAAATGGATAATGTGCACTTTTGAGAGAAAAACAAGCATGCTTATTTTCAAATGTTGTAAAAAATTATTTATTGAATCTTGATGCCAAATCTAGAATGCAATGGCAGAGCAATGCATATCCTGATGATTGAATTTGCCCAGGTTTCACTTTTGCTGCCTCGTTACGAAAACTTTTTGCAATAAACTTTGTACATAAATAAATTAAGCAAGTTTCAATTAAATATAAGTTCATGTCACTTAGTTTTACACTTGGAAAAGAAGTGTCGTGAATCTCAAGAATATAATCCATCCGAAGTGGATCCTAAGCCTGTACTTTCTATAATTCCCATGGGGGTACAAGCATAGAGTTCCTCACAAAATACCTAGAGGGAAGTGTGGCGCTACCGTATATGCGAATTTCTCGAGGCGTCTCGCACTGGGAATGACGGTATATGTGTCTGTGAGGCTTGTGCTGGCTGTTGTTGAGTGAGGCTTCGGGTCAAAAGCGAATATGACTGCATAAATAAAGCTTCTCTAAAACAAAACGTTTATAAGCAGATCTCATTAACGCCTATTATATTCTATAATAAAAGCCCACTTACCTTGACAGCACAACCAAACGGCGAAAAAAAGAAACAGACGACATAAAAATGGCGCAGGGAATACTCGCATTGTCGTCTGCCTGCCAGGTGTAGCGGCCATTGATTACTTCTTAAGCTTTGTAAAAATTGTACAACTATGCAGAAGGTTCTAGTGCTAAGTAAAACTTGTTTCTGTGCAATTACAAAAATAAATAGCTTATTACATGCTGTTTTAGTAAGAAATAAATCATTTTAATGTGATGTCAGACTCGTTTTCGAGGTATAAAATTCGAGTCTAGTTCAAAGCTCACATATCCCGTCATTGCCTTGCATCCAGCAGCTCATTAGCACCTGTTTTTACTCTCGGTAAGTTCGTGAGAAACTCTATGAGTACAAGCGCCGCTGAAGGAACCCACGTAGACACTAGAGCAAGGTTCCCCTTTAGGTGTTTTTGTATGAAACGAGTACCTTAGCCACTAGACCACCGCAGCGGGGCGTCACACACACATCCTTTTCAAGCATCCTTCTCTGTATTTAAGCAGCACATGGCAAGTGTCGATCAGTGACAGTTGTGCATTAGCATTCATCCTGTGCGTGTGATTTTCATGCGTTTTTCGTGCTTAAGTGGAGCACTACATGTACCGAGCCACTTTCTGTTTGTGTAACATTGTTGCTATCACTTTCACTGCTTCGCTCTCGCCACAAAACTGACACGTTTTTTTTTCACGTGCTGTTCTGCAAAACATAATTACGTGTGCCCACACCGCAGTACTGCTCTTCAAATGGAGAGTTTGACAGGTTGATATGCCAATCCACTATTCGGAAGCCGCAATGTTGATATGAGTGTGTATGGCAGAGGAAATTCAAGGACTTTCAAGGGCCTTGAAAGCACATTTTTCTAATTCAAGGGTTTTCAAGGATTGCAAGGACCTGTATGCACTCTGACAAGACTTCCGTTAAGTACCTGCTACACACTGCGAGAGATCTGTCACACAATGTACTACATAGCAGAGAATGCAAACTTTTGTAGCACGAGCCCCCTCCTTTAACAAGAGTCAATCCAACCACTTCCTGATGTTTCCAATGAGCTTGCGCAGTAGCCCAATAGCAAAGGCCAGGCCACAGTGAACTTGTAGCTAGTCTCCAAAACTGTAAGCGCATGCAAAGCCACAGGATCCACAATAAATGTGAATGCAGCCCTTTGTCTGCTACATGGCATCACACAGCAACTCTTGGGAGGTGGCCAATAGATATGCATTGCATACAGGTCATACAGTGCAATAGCATCTCTAGTTGCAACTAAGAATTATAAAAGGCAGTTGCATTTAAAAATGTCTCGGAGGTAAGAGACTTGCATAGCAGCAATGTTTTGAGGGCATTGATACGCCCGAAATCGGGAAATGTTAGAATTATCTCAGAGGAATCACTACATGTTGTAAACAAAGAAAGCAGAAGGATAAAAACGGTGTTAAAAAAAAAATTCCTCTTTAGTAAGAGTGTCTAGACATCCACTGGGCGCCACAACCCTTCCCCCTACCAGTGGTGGGAATGCTTTCCAGCATTTTAAAGCAGCCACCTTTGTGTTTGGTGCATGCACGGGCTTTCCATGACGCACACAGAGGAAGGAAATTTAGCTTTTATTTAGTTCAATGTAGCTCAGTGGCATCGGATTCGACGGTCGCAAGTTCGGATCCTGCCGGTGGCAAGTTATCATTTCGTTCACTTTTATTCCTCCACATTTGCGTTACAATTACTTCTAATAACAACTCCTATGCTTTACCCAGCATTAGTGTCTGTTCTCTGCTGAACATTTTGTAACTGGCACAAAACTAGGCCCATGAAAATGAGGGGAGGAAGAAGACAGATGGGCACCAAATGTTGATTGATTAATTGATTTGTGGAGTTTAACATCCCCAAACCACCATATCATTAGGAGAGACGCCGTAGTGTAAGGCTCAAGAAATTTCGACCAACTGGGGTTCTTACACGTGCACCCAAATCTGAGCACACGAGCCTACAGCCTTTTCGCCTACATCGAAAATGCAGCTGCCGCAGCTGGGATCCCGCTACCTGCAGGTCAGCAGCTGAGTACCTTAGCCGCTAGACCACCGCGGTGGGGCGGGCGCCAAACGTGATTACATTGACACTGAAGGGAACAAAGCAAAAAACAGGACAGAAAAAGAATAAACACACAACACATGACATGTTTTAGGTAACTCTTCCACGCCTCTGTGCATGAGTAGAAGTTTACCTGTTTTTCAGCCTGCACCGGCAATTTGGTAGTTTAGCGCCCATCTGTCTCTTTCCTCCATTCATTTTTATGTTCCTTGTTTTGTCCCAGTTACGAAATGTTCAGCAAACTAAGGCACCTACACGCCCCAAAACAAGTTCTACTGTTGGTTCTCATCAATACTGTGTCTAACAAAGAGAACGAACCCTTAAGTTTACACTTTCCTTCGCTCTGTTTACATAATCTTTCATAGAGAAGCAGCAAACCCAAAAAATAAGCACAAAAAATAGGAGTACGTAGGAAGCCGTGACATAAGATCGTGAAGGCTATTGCACCAAAAAGCTAGCTGCAGCATGAAGTTTGTAACAGCGTGCCCACACACTCACACGCATGAACAAAGGGACACATGCAATGCTCGTTACAGTAAAACCTATGTACATACATGCCGTAAATATGTACATACATGCCGAGAACCTGCCGTGAACGCAGCTAACAACGAACTAAACATAGCATGCATTAAGCAATAAGTACATAAGCGTGCGCAGGGTTTTCATTCAGTGGGGGGCGGAGCAGCGACAAAGATTTGTTGCAGCGCTCCCCTCCCTATTATGTCAATGTATGAGGCTGACACTGTACTCCCCTCTTGCTTCCCTTCCCTATTATATGTCGATGTATGGCGCTGGCTTTGCGCCCCCTGCCCTCTCCCCCTCCTCCTTGCACACGCCTATGACAAAGTACCAATTTGAGCTTCCTTACGTGAGCCATCGCCGCTAGAGAAAAAAATTTTAAATATAGTGCCACAGCAAATATTTCATACACCTAAGTAGCCATGGATATCCACTGGCTGTTCATTTTCAATACAAATGTCCAGCCGTGTGGATACCCAAGGGATAGCCAATAGATGTACTATTAAAATCTATGTCCCGTGTGGCTGTTCTCTGGGCAGCCGAAATGGATGTCCGACTGGACATTAGGTTTTGAATGTTGACTGGCTGTCCATACAAGGACATGGCAAGGATATGTGCATTTGCTCATCAATTATTGTAAAATTAGAATGTAGTGAAAATATATATAGATCTGCAGAATGCTAGCTGACAATCTTGTAAAATTTCATTTAAAATGCTACTATAAAATTCAAATTTCTACACAGCGTTTCATCCCAGGATGCCAAATAATTTTGCTACCTGAGGCAAAACAATCGGTTGACTCAATATGTGTATCGTATGTTATAAGAAACAATGTATTTAGTGTTATTATTATCGCATGTGAATTGACAAAAATACGGAATGAGCTCGTCATAGCAGTCATCAAGTAGGCAAACTTCCATGCGCCAGCCTCAGCACTTCTCAACAAGTGGCGCCCCGCAGTTGCTCAGATTCCTCAAACGCACACGTCATGCTAGCCATGCCATCGTGCCTATTGTTCCGAAACCTGCTTTACCAGCGGCGCGCACTGAGGGAAGGAACATGGGAAAGGAGGGTGTTCGTGTCGCGTCGAACGTATATAAATAAAGCTGAGCCGGTCTCAGAACCGGCAGAAGGCAGATTTTTTTTTTCTGAAGTGCGCTCGTGTGGACATCAACAGCACCATATGAAGTTACAATCATCATCATCATCAGCCCGACTACGTCCACTGCAGGACAAAGGCCTCTCCCATGTTCCGCCAGTTAACACGGTCCTGTGCTTGCTGCTGCCAATTTACACCCGCAAACTTCTTAATCTCATCTGCCCACCTAACCTTCTGTCTCCCCCTAACGCGCTTGCCTTCTCTGGGAATCCAGGTAGTTACCCTTAATGACCAGCGGTTATCCTGTCTACGCGCTACATGCCAGCTATGATATCCTTAACCCCCGTTCGTTCCCTAATCCACTCTGTTCTCTTCTTGTCTCTTAAGGTTACACCTACCATTTTTCTTTCCATTGCTCGCTGCATAGTCCTCAATTTAAGCTGAACCCTCTATGCAAGTCTCCAGGTTTCTGCTCCGTATCTAAGTACCGGCAAGATACAGCTGTTATATACCCTTCTCTTGAGGGATAGTGGCAATCTACCTGTCATAATTTCAGAGTGCTTGCCAAATGTGCTTCACCCCATTCTTATTCTTCTAGTTACTTCAATCTCATGGTTCGGCTCCGCGGTTATTACCTGCCCTAAGTAGACATAGTCTTTTACAAATAGAAGTGCACTATTACCTATCTCGAAGCGCTGCTCTTTTCAGAGGCAGATTAATTTTAAGACCCACCTTTCTGCTTTCCTTGTCTAACTCCGTAATCATGAGTTGCAATTCGTCCCCTTAGTTACTCAGCAATGCAATGTCATTGGCGAAGCGCAGGTTACTAAGGTACTCTCCATTAACACTTATCCCTAACTGGTCCCATTCTAGGCTTCTGAAAACCTCCTGTAAGCACGCGGTAAATAGCATTGGGGAGATTGTGTCCTCCTGCCTTACACCCTTCGTGATTGGTATTCTGTTGCTTTCCTTATGAAGCACTATAATAGTAGTTGATCCCCTGTAGATTTCTTCCAGGATGTTTATATATACTTCATCGACGCCCTGATTCCGCAGCGTCTGTATGACGGCTGATATTTCTACTGAATCAGACGCCTTCTCGTAATCTATGAAGGCTATGTATAGTGGTTGGTTATATTCTGAGCATTTCTCTATTACCTGATTGATAGTATGAATGTGGTCGATTGTTGAGTAGCCTGTTCAAAATCCTACTTTTTGCTTTGGTTGATTGAATTCTAATGTTTTCTTTACTCTGTTAGCAATTACCTTTGTAAATAGCTTGTATACTACAGAGAGCAAGCTGATCGGCCTGTAATTCTTCAAGTCCTTGTCATCTCCTTTCGTATGTATTAAGATGATGTTAGCATTCTTCCAAGACTCTGGTACTCTTCCCGTCAGGATACACCTCGTAAACAGGGTGGCTAGTTTTTCTAACACAATCTGTCCTCCATCTTTCAGCAGATCTGATGTTACCCGATCCTCACCAGCAGCTTTGCCTCTTTGCATGCTCTCCAAATCTTTTCTGACTACTTCTATCATTACTGGTGGGATGTCATTTGGGTTACTTCTAGTTCTTATAGTATTAAAGTCGTGGTTGTCCCGGCTACTGTAAAGATCTCTGTAAAACTCCTCCGTTATTTAGCTATCCTATCCATATTGGTATTTATTTTGCCATCTTTGTCCCTTAGTGCATACATTCAATTTTTGCCTATCCCAAGTTTCCTCTTCACTGCTTTAACGTGAAGTTACAAAGGATGACTTTTATACAAGAAACACCGAAACGCAGCATGAGCCCACCAATGTTTTTGGCAGAGATTACAACGGCAGGCAGCAGCAACCACACTCACTCGCATGGCACAGATAAGGCCTCGTGTTACATACCTGCTCTTTACGTCTCATATCAGACATTTATCTGTTCTTAGGACACGTTAACTATTGTCTATAATTTGTATAAGCCCTGCTGATACGTGGCATGTTTCCAGCTTTTCATTTGCTCGCATATTCCTTGCATAAACAAGCCAAGTTGGGTTTGTTGCTAATAGTTTAATCTACCCGCAAAGAAGCAATTGCTGCCGCCTAAGAAGTCTTCGCACTTGAGGGCGGAAGGGCATTGAACACTAAAATCTTGTAAGACTTTGTACACACACTTTCACAATCGTGGCTGCAGACAGAGCTATGTGCATCTTAGGCTTGATATATGTTGATAATAAAGGTTCAATTGTTCTTGAAAGCCCGCTTGGACTCCTTTTTTTTTTTAGAATTTTGCAGCAGAAAAGCTCCCACGAAAAAAAGAGGGGCCTCTGAGTAGGCTGTGTGGGTACTAGCTATATATGCACAAAAAATTATTATATATGGTTAGCGATGTCACCAATCCATGCACAGAGAATATCTGTGTACAAAACACAATTCTGTGTTTTTTTACTGTAAAACCTTCTCTCATTTTGAAAGTATTTACTGCAGCGTCCAGGAGGGCTTCCGTGTGTTTTCAGTAGAGCGGCGCCAAATGTTAAACCTGGCACCTAAACAGCACACGAACAAGGTGTGTCACATAGGGGGCGACTCCTTAACTCCTTGATTCCAATAGCAACCTGCATTTGCTACTGGGGTTACATTACGCACAGGTCGGCAACCTCACTCAGACTCGGAATGAGAAGCTATTCCAAGAGAGTCTTGGTGAGTACCTCGAAATTCCGAGCAAGTGCCCTCACCCCCTCCAATCTAATCCTGCTTTGCACTGCAGCCCGATTGCTCCGCGCATGCTCTGTGCCATTAGTTGTTTTGTGCTTGAGGTGAGAGGCCAGCTATGCCTATGCAGCCCTACACAGTGGCGAAGAAAATTGAGGCTATTCGATGACGGAGAAAACGGAAAGTACATGACCAGACGTCTTGACATTTCAAGCTCGACCAGAAGCTGACACAGGAATGGGAGAAGAATTTCGATAACATACTGCAGCCAAACTATGGGAAGGCATAACTTCAAACGGAAGCTCAGTAACGGCACACCAGTGTTCAGCAAACACATAGACGATGCACTTTTCAAGTACCTTGAGCGTCAAAGAAGGGCAGGACATGCCGTCAGGAACTGGATTCTTTTGAAGAGGCCATCCAAATTGCCAACAGCATGCAGTTGGGAAACTTTGTAGCTTCCAGCCATTGCATGAATGACTGGAAACAGCAGTTCGGCATTGCAATGTGCCGCGCTACAAACGAGAGCCAGAAAACACACGAGAAACTTGATGATGATATATGGTGTTTTTTTGGCGCAAGGGCCATTTGATGGCCAAAGAGCGCCAGTTCATGGGATAAGGAATGTGAACAATGATTGTGATTAGCGGCTGTATAAGGGCCATAAAATTCTTCGCAAAAGGCGGGTAAAAACATACAAGTAATAAAATCATGACCATGCCGTGAAAGGTGTGTGTGGTGCGAATAGATGACAAAAGTTGGTGATAATAAAAAGATGGCGGACATGAATGGCATTAGCACAAGTGCCTCACTCGTTCGTACCCTTGCGTCCAAGGGCCGTGAGGCAAGTGCTTTGTTGTGTAGCCACCGCAGCAAAAACCTCTCTGGAGAGGTCGTGCTACGGAATGCCCGGGTATATGATATGAAAATTATGAATTTCTTTTAAAAACGCTAACAATGATTTATAACTAAAAAGCGGTTCCCTACCAACGAACATTGCAAGGTGTAAAGGTATATGTTGTTGGTAGGGTAACGGAAAATGCTGTTTTCTTAGAGATTCTAAGTGTTTACACTGAATTAACATGTGAAGGACTGTCAATGCTTCACCACATCTGTCACACAATGGTGGGTCGCCACCGGACAAAAGATATGTGTGTGTCGTGTATGTGTGTCCTATCCTGAGTCTCGTTAGTATTACCTCTGTATGACGCGATTTTGATACTGGCAGCCAATGACCAAGGTGTGGCTTAATAATGTGTCGTTTGTTTTGTGTGTGTGTGTATCCCACTTGCTCTGCCAGTATACCCTGAGGTTTCGTTTGAGAGAGGGCTTAAGATCAAGGGCCGGGATTGATTGGGTGTAGGGGCAGTGCTTTTTGTGGACGGATGCAGCGAGCTGATCCGCCCTCACGTTGCCTTGAATCTCTCGGTGCCGTGGCACCCAGCACACTACAACATGTTGGTTGAGTGTGTAGAGTGTGCATAAAATGGAGTAAAGTGAGACGAGGACCGGGTTTTTTTTGTTTTTTAGGACTGTGCAGAGCCGTTACCACACTGAGGGAGTCTGTATAAATTACTGCTTTTTGTATTTGTAATTGTTTGATGTGTTTAACTGCCACAAGTATCGCGTAAGCTTCTGCTGTGAAGATACTTGTGCCTGGATGTAGAGGGCCAGCATCCGAAAAGGATGGGCCGACAACAGCGTAGGACACAGAGGAGTTGGATTTGGAGGCATCTGTAAAAAACTCGGGACGTGTGTATTTGTGTTGAAGTTCCAGGAAGTATGTTCGGATATGGGCAATAGGCGCATGTTTTGTAACTTCAAGAAAGGACACATCGCAGTCTATAGTCTGCCATTGCCACGGTGGCGGATATGCTACAGGAGCCATTAAACTGTGTTCAAGTGAGACTCCAGTTTTCTCAGCTAGACTTTTCAGGCGAACTGAGAAGGGCTGCCTCATCGAAGGCCTGTTTTGAAACAGAATGGAGCTCGACAAATCATTAATAGTAGAGTATGAGGGGTGCTTCTTATCTGCTTTCACCTTAAGGAAATAAACAAAGGACATGTAAGTTCTCTGCAGATGAAGCGACCACTCATTTGACTCAACATAAAGGCCTTCTACGGGGCTGGTGCGAAAAGCACCCGTAGAAAGGCGGATGCCCAAATGGTGCACGGGGTCCAGCATCTTCAAAGCACTTTGAGTTGCAGACTGATAAACAACGGCCCCATAATCTAAGCGGGTGCGAATGAGGCTTCGATACAGATTCATGAGACATTGCCTGTCACTGCCCCACGTAGTACGTGACAACACTTTTAAAACATTCATGGCTTTTAAGCATTTTGTTTTTAAATACTTGATGTGCGGTACGAAGGTCAACTTGTTGTCCAATATTAATCCTAAGAATTTATGCTCCGCATTAACAGACAAACGTTGATCGTTCAGTTCAATGACGGGTTCTAAGTGCATGCCTCTCTTACGAGAGAACAAGACACACGTGCTTTTTTGTGGGTTCAGTCGGAATACGTTTTCCTCTGCCCATTTGGAGACCTTGTTTAAACTTAACTGAACCTGCCGCTCACACATTGCCAGATTGCAAGACCTAAAGCCAAGCTTGACGTCATCGACATATGAAGAATAAAACATATTAAGAGGGATGGTCAAGCGCAAGGAATACATTTTTATGAGAAAAAGTGTGCAGCTAAGTACACCACCTTGTGGCACGCCTGTTTCCTGGACAAATGTTTGGGAAAGAACCGTGCCCACACGGACACGGAATGTCCGGTTTGACAGGTAACTTTCGATTATGTGAAACATTCTTCCGCGCACGCCAAGGTGGGCCAGGTCTCTTAGAATTCCAAAATGCCATGTTGTATCATAAGCCTTTTCGATATCGAGGAATACAGAGAGAAAATATTGTTTATGGACGAAGGCGTCCCTGATCTGTGCCTCGATACGAACAAGGTGGTCTGTGGTGGATCTACTTTCTCGAAACCCGCACTGAAATGGGTCGAGCAAATTATTTGTTTCAAGAAAATGTACAAGTCGGCAGTTTATCATTTTTTCGAAGACTTTGCACAAGCAGCTTGTAAGTGCTATAGGCCTATAACTCGAGGGTAAAGAAGGGTCCTTGCCCTCTTTCAAAATGGGAATAATAATAGCCTCTTTCCAGGAGGTAGGAATAGTGCCAGAAAACCACATAGCATTGTACAAACAAAGTAAGGTTTTTCGTGTTTCGATTGGTAGGTTTTTTAACATTTCATACACCACACGGTCAGAACCTGGGGCAGAAGTACTGCAGGAGTTTAGAGACATTCGCAGCTCAGCTAGACTGAAAGCTTGGTTATATGCCCCGGATCTAGTGCATTTGTGTTCGAGTTTCTGCTTTTCTATTCTTGTTCTGTATTTTTGGAAAGTGTCAGTATAGTGGGATGAGCTGGACACCTGTTCGAAGTGTGCACCTAGGAAGTTTGCCTGATCTTCCAAGGTCTTCCCTGAGTGTCCAGGAGTGGAAGTGTGTGTACTTGTTTTCCTGCTATCCTACCGACCATGTTCCAGACTTTAGCCTCCTGTGTGTATGAATTGATCCCTGACAAAAACTTCTGCCAGCTTTCTCTTCTGGCCTGCCGACGCGTTCTCCTGCCTTGAGACTTTATTTTCTTGAAGTTGTCGAGATTTTCAGCTGTCGGTGCGTTCCGAAGCAGCCTCCAAGCTCTGTTTTGCTGTTTGCGCGCGTTTCGGCATTCAGAGTTCCACCATGGCACACGCCGTTTTCCTGGGTGTCCATTTGTTTGTGGGATGCATTTTGTTGCAGCATCAATCAAAAAAGCTGTGAAGTAGTCGACAGCAACATCAATGCTTAAAGTACATATGTCATTCCAACCTAGACGAGCGATGGTATAAAACTGTTCCCTGTCGGCTCTATTTATGAGCCACTTGGGAACACGTGGTGGGCACTCAGTTACTGTAGGTGTGCTCAAAACTACGGGGAAGTGGTCACTTCCGTACAGATTACTGACAACTTTCCACTGGAGTAGAGGCACAAGAGATGGAGATACTATGCTTAGGTCTATGGAGGAGCAGGTGTTATTAGCGAGATTATAATAGGTTGGTTCTTTTCGATTTAGGAGACACACGCTCGACGAGAGAAGAAACTGTTCGATCAGTCGCCCTTCCGCGTCACACCAAGAGTCACCCCATAGCCTGCTATGCGCATTAAAGTCTCCAAGGAGAACATAAGACTCCGGAAGTTCATCAATTAGAAAGTGTAAATCACGTTTTTGCAGCTGATAGCTAGGAGGAATGTAAATAGTGCAGACTGTGATCAGTTTATCAAAAAGAACTGCTCGAACAGCCAATGCCTCAAGGGATGTTTGGAGTTGTAAGTGTGTGCATGCAATTCCTTGATTCACTATGATGGCAACACCTCCGGATGATGTCATGGCATCAACATGGTCCTTTCGGAAAATAACGTATTTACGAAGAAAATTTGTGTGTTTTGAATTAAGGTGTGTTTCTTGTACACACAGCACTTTTGGTGAGTGTTCGTGTAAGAGTTCTTCGATGTCGTCAAGGTTTCTGAGAAGGCCCCTGACGTTCCATTGTATAATTTGAGTGTTCATGGTGAATGTAAAATAGTGCTGCGTGTACGAAAAGCGAGTGGCTGTTTAGACAGGGAGTTTGAGTTCACTTAACAGGGCCGTCACCAGGCCCTGTTATCTGCTTTTTTGTTTTCTTGGCGCGCTCCAAGAAGCCACGCCACTCTTTCGACACCAAGGGTACCGACGTATCCATTGCCTCCTCAGAGGCACTGGATGCCCGCACGTGCGGGCTGTTAGTTCGAATTTCTGGCCTCGCCTGGTGAGGGGAGGCCTTGAGACCCGAGGACTCTGGAGTCTCCGGTCTCTGTTTGGGAGTAGGCGGTGTAGCCTGGGCTACAACCGCCTTGGGGGCAGGTGCCACAACCACCGGCTCGGTATGCGCGGGACGAAGGAGTGGCGAGGGCTGGTGCGGTGGTGCCCCCTGACGCGCCGCATCAGCGTATGTAGGTCCATAGAATGGAGCGACTCTTCGCCGTGCTTCCTTAAATGTAATGTTCTCCTTCACCTTCAACGTAATTATTTCTTTTTCTTTTTTCCAGTGTGTGCAGGAGCATGAATATGCGGCATGGTTTCCTTCTCAGTTTACACAGTGTGGGGGTTGTTTGCAGTTCTCAGACACGTGGCCTAGGACTCCACATTGTGTTCTTTTTTCCAGTATGTGCAGGAGCATGAATTTGCGGCATGGTTTCCTTCGCAGTTTACACAGTGTGGCGGTTGTTTGCAGTTCTCAGACACGTGGCCTAGGATTCCACATTGTGCACAAGTCTGGCGACCACGACAGGTTTTAGAGCCATGGCCATACCTCTGGCATTGGAAGCAACGACGAGGATTTGGTATGTACGGCCTGATAGATGTCTTCGTGTACCCTGTTTGAATAGATTCCGGTAGTTTACTGGATGCAAACGTATTAAGTGTTTTGTCGGTGTTTCCTTATTATCTCTTCTGATGACGATTCTCTGTACATTAGTGACATTTTGGTTCTTCCACCCCTCCAAAAGTTCAGTCTCAGTCAAGTCAAGTAAGTCCATGTCAGATACCACTCCGCAAGTTGTGTTCATTGATCTATGTGGTGTTATGGTTATTGATATGCCACCGAAATCTGAAAGACGGTCTAGCTTTTCAAATTGTTCTTTGTCGCGGATTTCGAGGAGAAGGTCTCCACTAGCCATTTTGGTTACCTTGTATCCTGTGCCAAGAGTTTCGGTAAGACATCTAGAAACCAGAAAAGGAGAGACGGTTCTGGCTTGCTTTTCAGTTTTTTCACAGTGGATAACATGATAGTGAGGATATGTTTCTTTTGGCTGGTTGAAAAAATTTATATCATCGGTGCGTACCCGCTTTAAGCCGGTACGATCAGACAGTAAGGGGAATGCTCTGTGCATGCCTGTCTTATTTTTGTTCAGCAGCGTTAGCGGCCACCCACCACGGAGCCCAACGAGGGGACGCTACAAGTTTGCGGATGCTGAAACCTGCAGACGCCAGCCGTACAACGCCACTATAACCCAATGCGCCTAGACCAAGGTAGGCTATTTGCACAGGATTAACCCTAGCCGCCAGGAAGTTTGGAAGTAAACGGAAGAGAGTAGAAGACAGGACAGATAAATAGTAAGAGATAAAGACGAAGATGTAGGGAGAGAGAGATAGGAAAAGGCGACTGCCGATTTACCCTGGGTGGGTCAGCCCAGGGGTGCCGTCTACGTGAAGCCGGGGCCAAAGGGGTGTGTTGCCTCTGCCGGGGGGCCTTAACGGTCCAATCACCCAGCGTCGGCTCAACCCCCAGGATCCCCTTTTCCCCGGACACGGCAAAGCCACGCATGGCTAGGCGTGGGAGGGAGTAGAAACTCCCCCGTTAGCTCGGGTCCGTGGTGTCGCTACACACCAAACGCCTACTTGCGCAGGCGCCCCTGCGGGCCACACAACAAACTTTCGGAGGCAGCAAGTGCCTTTCGGTCTTCCGTGAACTTGTTGCGACGACGCAATGGCTATACCTAATATAACATGGCCAACATGAATTAGACGATGGTGTGAATAGACGGCCCCACCAACAGGAGAAACAATGAGGTCGGCGAAAGCACCATATGGATTGCGAACACAAGATCTGCCCTGCGAAGCTTCACACTTGTGCCACCGGCCACAAGCTCCCACCTTCATTATCTTCAAAGAGCAAAGCGGGAAAATTTCAGCCAGGGCCTTTGTGAGCCTTCGCATACCAGGTGAGATTGTATTTTTTTTTTCATTCGTAGCGAATGTTCATTTTATCACCTTAAAAAACGGCTGGATGACATCGGAAAAAATAAAATAATGGCTGTCAAGAGTCTGCAACCAGTTTTTTCGAACCAATTCAAAGGACTCTTTCAATGGCTTTAAAAGAGATTAAAAGCTACAATAAATTCTGGCTTAAATAAAGTTAACTAATAAAATTTTAATCCATGTGCACTGCATTTGTTTGTTTTTTTTTTGGTGCAAAAATTTTACCACCGTCTTGAATTTCAGTGCCGTTCTGAGATAGAGCACGCCCCCCCCCCCCTACACACACACACGCACACACACTTTGCCGTCAATTTCGACATTGTTTGTGGGGAAGGGGGGCACTTGCTCGAAATTTTTCGATAAGCATTTATGTAAATGCCCAACAAATGCAACATGTGATGCCCCATAGCAGAAGCAATCAATTAATTGCAAGCCACTTTTCTTTTTTTTTCAGTAAATAAATGGTACGCACAGACGACTGTAAAGGGTCCTCCAGGAAGTGACTTTGTGAGGAGGCTTGAAGAGAGGCCAACGATGCTTGGTGAACACAAACCAATTATCTTCAGTGAGTTCACACTCGAGGATTTCGCGCCAGCGTTTGCAGACCCGGCTACAATGCCACAGCGACACATCATCCAGGCGTCTGAAGATGAGGGACAGCACTACAAGTGGCAAAGACAAGAATATGTAAGCACGGCACAACTGCATCAGTATGCAACAATGCTATAAAAAAAGCTTTGCTTATTAGAATAATAAGTTGCACTTACAGTGCCTAATAATTTTTAAAAAGAGGGCATCCTTTATCTAGACAAACACTGCACACATTTCTTCACACTTCCCGAACACCCCCCTTACCTCCCCACTTTTAATGGTCCAAGCTCTGGAAACTATGAGGCTAATGTATATACAAATAAATAACCAAAACATAACATGGTCCTGACCACCCTTTAAAGCTAAAGCTGACCTCAATAGATTTCACAAAGTTATCATGCGCATCTGCAGCCAGCCCAGAGTTAAGTACATGCACCAAATAGTTCTAAACCTGGTTAAGTTCAGTGACAAAACTGCAGGCGATCCAGACTGCAATAATATCTCTTTTTTTTTTTTTAAGAGTGGTGACAAAAAATCTGAACACAATTCGACTGTTACATTGCACAGATGGGGACTTAAAGGCGTAACGCGGCCATGCCTTGAAAGCAACACATGCCTGAAGTTCCATCCAAGCCACCGGAGATGTGTATAAGATGGAAAATGCTGGTAGCAACACCCGATGATGCAGAGCGTAACCAGAAACCCAAAAACATCACACTGGTGCAACATGCCCACTTACTAACTCTGTATAAAGGAATTCACTAAGAGCTCTAGTGACTGCATAAGCAGTCACCAGAGCTCTTGCAGCGCCACTAATGGTGGTGCTGCAAGAGCTCTGGTGACACTAACTTTAGGATTCGCCGTTGGTTGTCTGCTAGGTCTTGGCTAGAAAAGCAGTATTTTCTCTATAGTTACCCACGTTGGATGGCACTCCTAGACTACTGGCAGCATTATTTTTTAGCAATAGTTCTATAGATGGCTGCCACTATTACATGAGCTTAAAAAATGTTTACATTTAGCACATGTTCTATATACCTACAGTCATTGTGGCCAGGATCTTGCACCTGAGTTAGCAGCATGATCACTTTTTGTGCTCATTTCTAAACATTCCCATTGCATAAACAGACTTGAGCTGAATAAAAATTCACTACACCCCTAGCTGTGGTCATGCAGACTTGTGTACATAAAATGTTTGTCAACAAAAGTTCACCAATCAGCTGGTTAATGTTGATAACGAGTGTGGATAGGGAGAATTTTAAGCAAATGAAAACATGCTACATGTATTATAGGAACTCCAGCAGTGGCGCATGTGGCACAGTTTGCACCCTATTCACGAGTGCTACTACTCGTAAGCCACACGATTCTTTCACTTGCACAGTGCTGCCTCAACAGGTGAGCATAGCTGTCAGTGATGATGAAAGGATGGCGTGCACTGTACAATTACTAATGCTTAAGCAACAGGCTCCGCTGTTCGTGTTTCATTTGACATTGACAGCACAACTTGGTAAATGTAAAAAAATCGGCTAAAAGGGCCAGGAAGAGGAAGAAGAAGAACACTCTTTCTCACCATTCTTTAGGCCCCTTTGACTGATTATAACATTTCCTTACTGTGCTGTAACAATAGTCAATATTTTAAAGTAAAAGATTGCTTTTTTTATCGAAAGCAAAAAAATGATTGTCAGTGTCCTGCAATGGCCTCGTCAGCTCAAGCGAGATAAAAAAATCACCCTCCCGTGATCACGTCACAGATCACAAAAAATTGTGATGTCATCATAACACAATGATGGCATCACACAACATGACATTGCCACATGGCATCGTCGTCTTGCACTGCCTTCGTAATCCGATTGATCACAGAGGCAGTGCAAAACCACGTTAAGCCCAAAAAGCTTTCAGAGGGGTTCCAGGAGAACAAATACATCAACTGAAGAAAAAGAAGAAAATAAGGCGTTCAAATCGTTTTAGCCCAATCCGTGAAAGAGCATTATGAGAATGGTCAGCTGAGAGTGATTTACACTCTTTTATAGCAAATACATTTTTTTTACGATGCAAAAACTTTGTGTTTATCGACGTTAGTATGATTACTCTCTGTTCAGCATACTTTCAGACGACCATGAATAAGTCGGAGAATGTTGATTTATTAATGTAAGAATTAAAATACATTGCATAAAAGAACTCTGTACAACCTGTTAGTATTTCCCATCACCATCGAGCGTCCCCATTTTCCTAATTCACTCAATCTCTTTATTTCTTGATTAAAGTTAAGTACATACAACAAGGCTACACAGCAGCTGCTGACAACAGACTTAACCGAAGATTATTACCTGTAACAACCACTTAATTAATTTTAATGACTTCGTACACCGCTTCTCATGAACATGAAACTGCCAACATAAGGTATTCTAGGAGCACCTTTTAACCCACAAAAATAATTTTTGTGGATACACAAATTTTGCATGCAAGCCTCAGCACATCTTTATTTGTTCCAAAATCCACAGCTCAAAAGGGATAAGGTCATGACCATTATTTCAAGGTGACATTAGTTTTCGTCTTATAACATCACGCAGGTAAACTGGCACTCGGTCGGCTTAATGAGATTTGTTGTAAATGGCATTAGGTCTGCCGTGTGACAGGGGTATAAAATGTACAAAGTTAATCAAAAGTTCGCCGGCCACGCTTCCAAAGAAAGAAATACATGAAATTACGGCCTGAGAACTTTTGACCCCCTCTGTATATCACACTACTTGCATGTTACAATACCTCTACTTCCTTCATCCCGTTTCAACCTGCTACTTTATAAATGATCAAAGCAAAAATGTTTCAGTGCACCTAATACCGCGGCTGCTCAAGGGCTCATGGAAATCGTCGCCTCTGTTGGACAACGGCAAGAAGAAAAAAGCAGCCGGTGGCAAGATTTACTACGTGAATCGGGCTTTTCTAACCGATTCTTACACACTTTCAGGAATCACTGCACTAAACAAGCAACACAATGTGATAGAGAAAAAGTGCACTAGCAGCCCTCAATACAGTGGAGTAGACAGCAGCGCTGACAACATGGCAACAGGAGGCCAGTGAAGTCACTGGTATTTACAGTTACCCGATAGTATTTGTTCACGAGCAGGCCGAGTATTTCACGGGGTCCCAGTGTGCCCTTCAAAATCAAATTGCCTCCATTCGTACCATATGAGCATATATAATTTCAACATTCATCTCATGCTGGGATAAAAGAGTTCTGTTTTTTGTTGCTGCTGTTAATAAGTCCGTAGATATTAAAAGTGTACTTGCACAATTTTGAGACACCCCAAAAGAGATATTTTTCATTTCCGTGATATGCACTATCAACGCTCTCTGCCCACCTGAGCCATAAACAAACATCATCATCAGCCTGACTATGCCCACTGCAGGGCAAAGGCCTCTCCCATTTTCTGCCAATCAACCAGGTCTTGTGCTTTCTGCTGACATGTTATACCAGCAAACATTTTAACCTCATCGGCCCAGGTAACTTTCGGTGTCCCTCTCGCTCTTTTGCCTTCTCTGGAAATCCAGTCGGTTACGCATAACTCTTTTGTTACCGCGCAAAAATGGTTAACTTTTAATATGTCTCGGGAAGATAGCTTTAACCAGTTTGAAAAGTGCTCTAGCACGCAATGAAGCATACCAAATTGTGTGAAATGAAATGCTCTTTCTAAAATATTTATGTTGTAGAGCAACAAAAATATTTCAGAATGAATGAAAATGTGAAAGGTGTTCAAAATTTGGTTGCCAGCTGGTAAACAGTGCAATAAAAAACACTATATATACAAAAATATTCAAAACAAAAAATTCAGAATAAACATTTCAAAGATAAATTACCCAGGAGTATGAAAAATAATAAATGTACTCCAAGTGTTTCTATTCACATAGACAAGGAAAACCAGAACCATGGTACCGCTTCATTGTTCGTTGGCATTCGTTGGCAATGGTGTTTTTATTAGGGTAACAAGCCAAATATATTAAAATATTAAGTCAGCACCGTGTCAGTACTATTACTGACACAAAAATTTTGGTTTCCAGTTTTTTTTTTTCATGCAATGTATTGCTGGGGCCTGTTACTAGTCATAACACGGCACACCGTTTGTGGTAGCTTACGACAGACAATTAATTACAGGCTCTTCATTACTGATGAATTTAAGTTTCCATTTAGGCAAGCTCCAAAAACGACAAGCCGCCGGGTGCAGCTATCACCTATTGTGCACAATATTTGGCCACGTGAGAACACAATACTGCGACGATTTCAGCAATTAACATTTACTTAATATTTGCCTTTAGTGTCCCTTTAAGTGTGTGCACTCGTGTTTAAAATGACTCTTCAGTGTCTTTGCTGTGACTATTTAGGTTCAACGTATATCCATAATTGTGAACAAATCATTTGGTTCTATTTTGGCATGAGCACCCACCCCTGACGATACGCCGAAAGTCCGCCCGTTTTTGGTAACGTCATTTTGTTTTTTGAAGAGTAATTAAGAAGCATCACGAGTGCATGTCTTCAGGTGATTACCTCGCTTTAACTAATGTGGGTAGATTATTCACAAGTGCCATGTTGGCGCAGAAAAAGAAAATGCAGTTGTCGTAATGCTACCTCAGTTGTCGTTATAAAATTGACAAGCCGAGAAACAATGTGCCATTGAAGCAACACTACACGTGCGTTACTGTGCCAGAGGACACTTATCATGCGGGCCTTTTTGTTATGTAGCATAAGTGCTAATTCTAAAATTAAAAAATTGCATGCACTTAGATTTCGCTAACCACAAGCGTTACAAGTGATGTGCTGTTGCATAGAATGGGAATGAGAGATGTTCATATTACAGAATTTTTGGTAACACGTTTTTTGTATCAACAGTCAGCTTTGACACCGCTTCTCTTGGGTGCAGATGATGAAGTGTACCAGCACCCAAGCCGGATCACAACTGGTGTGACGAAGAATTGGCCACAAGTGCACACTGCCTATAATAAATAAACTATTCGTTGAATGAGGTGTGCCAAGCGAATTCAGCATGGTTCACTTCACATGTCTCAGCTGCCAGTCTTTGATGCTTCCAATTGTTGTTCGATTTTCGCCAGCACAATTGCTTTAGTGTGTCAAAAAATTTTCAAGACACTGTCCTCTTACCCACCACACAATGCAAAACGCAGGAATCCGCGCACACCAGTGGCAGTGGTGGGGCGACCGGATTCACGAGAAAGAGAGGGAAGAAAATGCACGGATTCGAGTCTACGCCTCTCTCCGCGATAAAGATCTGTTGACTCTAACATGCGCCCGGTACACGAAGCGCAACGCTGTTGTAACCATACTGCAAAATTTTATTACGTGACAATCCAAATGCACATCCATCCACTCCCAAGACTGCTAAAGCATTGCAAAGGGCCCATAACTTTCAGAAAGCTCGTCATCACCACGTTAGCCCAACAGGCTACTCGCCACATCTGTGCATGGTCTGAAGTGTAGTGGGCGTCCTCTACAGCAAGCAGATCAGCAGTCACAGGGAGTAGGCGAAGTGCTGCACACAATTAGCTATGCAATAGACGACTGGGCTCTTTGTGATCGTACAGTGTTGAAAATAAAACTGATTTCCCTTAAAAGCAGACCACGGAACGCATGTATCATAAACAGCCGATTATGTCTGTTCTGTCGCTATACAATGCTGCATATCCCAGACCCCGCAGTAGTTTCAAAATGCTCTTTGGCATTGCCACCATGTGCTATAGGATGGCAATGCCAGGATGACATAATTATTTATGAACTTTGCTAAAAAGAAAAATGACTTTGCAGAGGGCACTTTAAGCAGTATTCCTTGTGGCACTGAATTTATTCTTTTGTTGGTGGCAATAGTACACACCAGAAGAGAGGCAAATTTGAAGCCGGTGGTTAATGCTTAGTACGTGTAGTGCATAGTTACAGTGCTACTCCCAGCAGGTACGTAGCGAGGTTTCACTGTACTCTGCAATTTCTCAACACAGTGCTAACACAAATATGTCTTAAATCACTTTCCTATTACTTTATTTAGAATAGCTCACAGTATCATCCCAAACACAGGATAGAAAAAAAAAGCTGCTGTGTAAGCACCTTTAGAAGGTTCCTGCTTCTCCCATTTGCATTCTAACAAAAGTATACCAGTATGTCACATAATTACAACTCTATAATTTGTCAACATGCTACCTTTGAGTGATTTCTACTGAGAGAAAAAAAACACATAAAAGTTCATGAATACAATACATATGATGAAAATACACCTACATCTTTACTAAGGTTGCAAAAACACTTATCTTACTCATATAATCAATACTACCAGAAACACAGACACAGTCAACTGTTAATACGAGCTCACTTAGACTGATTTTTTTGTTTAATTCAAATGCATTGTGAGGGACCGGTAAGAAACCAGGCACTGGTGCTGAAGAAAAACTCATTTGGTTTAATCAAGAACACATGCCTCCCCAGTACTCATATGCAAAGGGGTTACTAGAAGCTTAAAGGGACCCTGAAACAGCTTTGGCAATTTCGCACAAACACATTTGGCCGATAGATCAAGTTCCAAAGGTTATTTAGAGACCGATTTGAGCTGTCTGCGTAAACTGTGTAATTTCTCAGGTGGAAATGTGTAACTGGGAATCCAAATGGTTTCAACGGGCATTAACAGGGATAGGTCAACTGGTTTCAGCTGGGAATCAACTGGGAACAGTTGGTCCAAGTGGCAAGTGGGTTCAGTTAGTAACTGGTCCCACTTACAGCCCAACTGGTTTAGCTGGGAATCAATGGGAACAATTGGTCCCAGTTGCAAGTGGTTCCAGTTAGTAGATAGTCCCAGTTACAGCTCAACTGGGTGCCAACGGGGACCATCACCGGTTGAACTGAAAGCTGTTGGTCACAGTTATATTCTAACTGGAAGTATGCCATGTTCTGGTTCTTCACAGTGAAAGATGAGAAAATGTTGAACTTGATAGTGTATGACGTAGAATTGTTGCACCTCAACAAATATGCTTTTCGAAGTTGTTTTTTTTTTTTTGTCTAAGCACACAAAAGTGTACCGGACCACCAGGCTAGTAGGGCATATAGGACGATAAGAAAATGAGTATCTCATGATTTGCGAATCTATTATATATTTTTTTCTCATCATCTGTGCATTGTTTTAACCTCACTAACTCTACTAAAATAATATTATTCCAAAATATTCAGTTGCACAAGTGCAAAAACACATTGCTTTCAAACATACGCTCATTTTATCTCCAGTAATTTAAACTATTAAGCCGTAGCCAATATTTTTATGTCCATCGCGGTGACAACACACAGGCAAAGTGGTCCCGATTGACGTACGTCAGGCTGTGATATTGCCGAATTATCTCGCAGCAAGCATGCCTGCTTGACAGCCTTGTGTGCTGCACACGCGCATTACTTCCGAGTAAAAAAAAGACAAAAAAAAACGCAGTTTCGAGCCTGGAGCTACCACGACTGAGACTGTCAATATCCTATAATGCTCCCAACTCCAGCGCTAATGTGCATCGTACACCACCACAAACATCTACCACTCTTTCCTGCTTCTTCTTTTATGTTCTACCTGAATGGCCGGCAGCCGTCACTGTAGTTGCGCGTCTAATCTTATGCTCAAATACTGAATAAAACAGTAAAGTATAAGACGGTAAGTTGGGCCAGTTGGTTAGGATCCATCATGAACTTTCTTACAGCGCAACACCAGAAAAAATACAGGACAGGGAAGGAGTAGAACAGAAAGAAAAGACGGCGCTGACTCACAACTGTTTATTGGAAAAAAAACGGGGTGAAAAGTATATATATAGGTACCGGCAGCCTACACCACAACATGCGCAGAATACGAGGTGCACCGAGGTAGCGTTATCACACTCATGCCAATAAACAAGCTTGGCCTAAATAACTTTGAGAGAACTTTTTGAGAGAACCACCATCATCTTCAAGCATCCTAACCAGCTAACTAGAGAAATCGCTGAGGCATATCATATAAAGATTAGGGGTAGCAAGTGCGTTAGAGAACCATCCGTCACACTGAATGAAAAAGAAATGTTATTTAGGCCAAGCTTGTTTATTGGCATGAGTGTGATAACGCTACCTCGGTGCACCTCGTATTCTGCGCATGTTGTGGTGTAGGCTGCCGGTACCTATATATATACTTTTCACCCCATTTTTTTTTTTCCAATAAGCAACAGTTGTGAGTCAGCGCCATCTATTCTTTCTGTTCTACTCCTTCCCTGTCCTGTATTTTTTCTGGTGTTGCGCTGTAAGAAAGTTCACGATGGACAGTAAAGTATAATCAGACTTAAATATGAAATAGACTAAAATGATTTATTAAGCACAAATTTCGCAATTTTCAATGAAAGACGTGCACAGGCAGAAAAATTTTTAACACAGGGGCGAGCAGTTTCGAACAGAACATGTGGCTAGGGCTAGCTACCGTGCCATAAATAAGCACGGAAGCGTGGCGCAGTTGTGTTGTTCTTCACAAGGACCGAGGAGTCGTGGCATGCACAATTTTGGTATTTTGATTAGTGCTTGACTGTTTCATCTCTAAAAGACTTTACGACTTCAGGCGATCGTCAAATGAGTGTGTTTGCCTGTGACAAGACGAATATGTGGATTTATTGTGTTCGGAATGCTGCGCTGGCTGCCCTGTCCGCAATGCAGCCGTTTGAAGGTAATTTTGTTCTGCTTCGAGTAAGTGTATTAAGATGTAGATACAATATAATGCAACACAGAGTGTTTCGAGAGTGAAGATGATGCAAAGTTGCCT
The DNA here is from genome assembly GCA_013436015.1 of Rhipicephalus annulatus. Classification (NCBI taxonomy): domain Eukaryota; kingdom Metazoa; phylum Arthropoda; class Arachnida; order Ixodida; family Ixodidae; genus Rhipicephalus; species Rhipicephalus annulatus. The sequence goes on from WOVY01000585.1 coordinate 227,495, forward strand.
TGTAAACAATGCTTCAGACTGCAGTTTCGCGGCCACTTGTTTTGGAGCGTGATAGAATACGAGTGTCGATCACGTATACTTGTGTTCAACAGCATGCTAAATAACTATGAAGTATACTTGTGCAGGCCTATAGCTCTATCCAAAGTACTAAAACGGGCACATATTTGCTCGGTAATTAAATATTCCCGAACCTGTTGTCTGTGTGTGTGAGCTTCGGCTTTACTGTCTAATGCCTTTTTTTTGCCACGGAGATAAACTCGACGGTTTAAAAATCAAAATAGACCAAGACATGATCTCTACAGATAGTGTTAAATGAAAGTACAGTGACATTTATATGAATTCTCAAAGGAATTAGAACTTCCAATCATATGTGACACGAGTCAATAGTGTTAATAATTGCTGTGCAAGGTTTTAAATTATGCTGTGGTGTATCTCTACCTTTTACTGATATGTTCAATAAAGGTATGCCTATCTATTCACAAACATTGTTGACTGTATGGTAGAAAGATTTGTAGATAACTGCAATCGCACGTTAAAAGGCACAATTGAACAGAGTGTCGCTTATGATTGCTTCACAAAAATATCTCACAATGGTATAGTCATCAATCGAGTCACATATTAAGAGATGTGAATTAAGAGCCACAGTTTCTGCTTACAGGAGCCGTCCGTAATTGCGACTAAAGTACTTGTGTTTTGGTTGACAGCAAAATTGGCTTTACGATTTTCTAATAAGATGAAATTTAATTTCTGGTAGTATTACATGTATAACATAGTAATTACAGTTTCATAACAGTGTAAAAATTTTTTTAGATGGTTCTGTACGCACGAGATCTACGAATTAGCGAGCGTCTGCCAACTATCCAGGGAAGCAATCAAGATGCTTCACAGCCCCTGTACACTCATTCTGCAAAGTTTCAAATAAATGAAGTCCAATTTCAACGCCAACCTTCCTTGTCTATATGAACCACAGGGGTCCACTGGCAATTGGAAACAATTGGGACCACTTGAAGTGGTTTATGGTCAAATTCCCAGTGGGGACCAGTTGCCAGTGGATCTCAACTAGGAGCAGTTGAAGAGGTTTATGGTCAAATTCCCAGTGGGGACCAGTTGCCAACAGGTACCAGTTTTAACCCCCTGACAACTGGTCCCCTCTCGGAATTTCACCATAAACCACTTATACAGGTTCCAGTTGTTTCTAGTTAGAACATTTTCACCTGGGTTATTACAACCCTTTTGAGTTGTGAGTCTATACAGATCGGTGCAGATCATTGGGACTCGGCCAAACGCATTTTCAACCACCCATTCACAGGGTACGTCATCTGCTGATCTGGCAGGCTGTCATGGACTGTAGAAAGCGCGGAAGTAAGGTGTGCTGGCAGGGGTGGCAACACCTCTTGGAGCATATATGAACCACTTCGCGATCTTCGTTTCTGTTGCCAAACGGCATGGGTGCTGCTGGGCACACTATGTGATAGCCTCCGAGGCTACGCTCAACCTGTTGGTGTGCCATCTCAGAGGTCTAGAATGGTAAAAGCTAAAATTGTTGAGCGCGCTCATGAGAGCTCTGCGATCGCCAGTGATGCCAGCGTGCCTCATAAGATGAGGAGGCCAGGTAGAAGTGAGAAGGGAGGTATAATATATTTGTCCATAGTGGCCTTGGTACATGGCATGTCACTAGATTTGTGGTGTGAATGGTTTGATCATGCTCTAGCCCAAATGCTGACAAAACTACACAAAACCGTTTCATGCTCCTTTTAAAGCCCCCGAAATTTCGCAGACAGTACCTACAGTCGATCCCAGATATATCAAACTCTGATATATTGAATTATTGACTTTATTGAACAGTTAAAGATCCCCTTGAACTTCCCATGCAAAAGTATGGGACCGGTGCACCCATATAGCGAACTCCTGCACAGCGGGGCATCCGCTATATTGAACGCTGCGCCACGCCGAAGCTCAGAAAGTGTATTTTTCCTAGCAAATATTGATCAATTTTAGGTCACGTTCTAACAAGTTCCTATCCTTTTTCGGGCGCGTGCGACGAAAAATACGGGTGTTATTCCATCGCAATGATCTGGTTCGTTGTGCGGCACTTGCTACATCTGTACGTTTGACACACGATCTGCAGGTCTTAGTGCGCGGACATGATGTTTTCCAAAAGACAGATTGCTGAGGGCACTGAAATAAGAATGGGAAGTGACTCGGCGATCTCAGTGCAATGTTCGCATGTGGTTCGCATTCCCTTCCTTGTTGTTAGGGCACCATGACATGCAAGCCTGAAAACATTGGCTTTCGAGATGTGCCACCTTGTCACGCATTTATTTTTAGTGTTTTCGGTTTCAAAACACGTGTCCACAGGCTACGCTTTTTTTTTATCTTTTTGCATCAAAGCCGCTAAAAGCAGCGGCTGCCAGCTACAAAGCCATAGTGACATCGATACCGCCGTTGCGTCTTTTGCACCTTGCGGTCTTGTGCATTTCTCACCTCGTTATGAGAATATGAGGATAAATCCTCATTCGGGAGCTTAACTTAACGTTGACAAGCACGTAGCGATAAAAATTATGACTAGCGCTTGGAGCGGCGTCAAGTAGAACACTGCGTAGTAAAAGTTCCTTGCGAGCTGGGTGATGACTTCGGGTGCGTCATGACCGCTAACAACGGCGTACGGTGCCTCAGTGAATTCTGCGACTTATCAGCATTTCGGGGCACCATCTCGGACAGTAGCAACTTCATTGGTACAGATGACAATGTTGCTGTTTTTGACTGCATCGATGCCGAGATTTTGGCTGCCGTTTCTGGTGCCGCGGAAGTGTACTCGTGCGTGTATGATGCAAACGCCTTCGCTGCGGCCGCTAACCAAGGTTTTGCCGCGCTACAAAGCTTGCATCGGCGTTCTGCGTCCACCAACGTTGTGGCCGAAGGAGCTAAGTTCGCTTATTTGAAAAGCTTCAATGATATTAAGAATGACTGGAACTTGACAGCATGCAAGAAGCAAGACAAGTTTACGGACTAAATAAAGTACAGTAACCTGCAGTTCGCACCTTTTTTTTTTCGAGCGAATTGTTATCTTAGCTCTTACAACGATTTCAGAGGCCTGAAATTATTCCATTTATGCCTTAAATATGCATATTTTATATTTCGAATTCTATTTCGCAATCCACTTCGAGTACGATATATCCTGGATCGACTGTACTACTATTACTACTACTGCTTACTTATGCGACGAAAGGACAGGACTAATATATCCGACCACAACAATGATGAATTGCACTGCAGTGTATGTAGGATGGCCACCTGTCTAGTTTTAGATCGGCTCAGCCAGTTTTTTAAACAGCGGGCCGGTTGCTGGTTCGCACCCACCATCATTTGCCACCATCATTTGCCAGTAAACGAAGCGTCATTATTATGGGTATATTTATGGTAGCAATTGGACTAGTAGGTTCGCTCAGTTCACAGTTTTTGTTTGTACACCAGGTTTATTAGGTTTAAGTGAAGCAATGTTACCTTAAATAGCACTACGTGCTAAAGACCTGACATGTCGTGTCAACACTAACACCATCTACTGGTAGCTTCTCTCACCCCCCCCACTTGTCAAAGGGCCGGTTTTTTTGTTCGAGAAAAGGTGGCAACCCTAGGTTTATGTGATAAGTCTCATTTATTGTAAACGTAACACAATAACATTATTCCACTTACACAATGCCTTCAAGTGGTCTGCAGCCTTCTGCGAAAGCTACAGACTACTTCAAGCAAAAGAAAAAGTACTTGAGTTCACTTTTTTTCTGGATAATTTAAACACATTTTTGAATCTTACATAGATCAAATAGAAAAAAACAGAGCAACAGAGCACTGATTATGAAGCTGTACACAACACAAAGTACAACAAAAAGATAACTACAATATGAACATGCTATCGTAAGTTCAGAATGCATAGTCAAAAGAGAAAATTATACAGAGGGTAAATCCAATAAATGTGCATAGAATAAACATGCGAGGCACTTTTAAGCAGCTCTCAACAACGTAATTACAGCACGGCACCTAAATGATTCTTAAGCACACCTATACAACTTGAAAGAAACACACCGGGAAGAAGCTTTTCTCTCTTATGAGCAAAGTACCAAGTTATTATTTCCTGATCAACCTTTACTTAGATATAGGCACACTGGTGTCTCTTGTACACAATTCTCTGTTGTATAAAAGTAACTTTGACTAAGGTCAATTTTATATGGCCTGTACAAAATTATTGTCAAGTAAAGAAATGCTTCAGACATCAAAAAAGACCCTTTTCACATCATTTAACTTGAGGGCTCGCTTCTATTGCCAGCCTAAGCTTGTGCTTTCACAGAGGAACATGTTCACTCCTCCTGTTCCCGTCTAGTCAAACACTCCGTGAACCCTGCATTTCAGCACAGCCACAGCGCATGTGTGCGTAACTGGAGTAAATGGTACGATGAGAACACCGCATTAAAAAGTAATTAGAAATTAGCTGTTCTTCATTAGTTGAGACTCCACAGGGCAAATACCTGGTTAATGTTGGTTCATTGAGCACATTGGAGGAGCACTAAAATAAAGAGTTTGGATAGTTTTTGCCTCTTTTATAATAAGTAGGTAACAACCGATTTATCCTAACTAGAAAGCTCGTTTGCTTGAGTGCACTTGGAGACTATTTTATAGCACCCAGTTGTAGTTTCGGCTTCAGAAAGTGCTGAGTGAAATAGAACCCCCGAGTTATTTTTGGATAAATATAGCTGGCTAAATGAGCACAAAGAACTGTGTGCACATAAGCACTACATTGACAACTCTTCCTAACGAGACATAGGTGCAGTTTACGTACGATGCCGCAAGACACATTTAATGTAAATTTTAAAGTATGTTCTAGGCTATATTACACGCTGATATTTCGTAGATGATATGCGTGTATCCAAATAAATCTATACCACAAGTTATTCGCCATCAAAATTGTGTGTCAGTGCTTTAAAATTACACAATTTAAAGAATCATGATAGGGCATATAATTCACAGCTATAAAATATACCTCCAAATTAATGCCAATGTACTTACCCTCGAGTGGTAGCTGGGCCAGGACACCATCGGGCGTCGACTCCTGTGGCCTTGGGCAGCTCAGGGCAGATATACATTCTGCTAGTCTATCCGTTTTTGGCCCTCCTGCTGGCAGCTTTGGGCGCTCAACATTATGCTTCACCATGTCATAAAAGTCTTCTGGTTCATCATTCCCTGAGTCTTCAGAGTCACTTTTCTGAAGTAAAGCAAACACAAAAGTTATGCAGGGGCACTGGTCTGCATTCCTTTCCACTTGTTCAAAACACAATCAAACTACTATAAAGTATATCAATAAGAAAAACAATACACATCAAAGTGTAGCAGCAAATCCCAAGACTGATGAAGACCACAACACATGCCCATGTTGAAGTCTTTTCCAAGCTTGCTTCCCAATTTGGTAAATTTCAGAGTTTTTCATTATACAAGGCTCAACAGATAGCTCAGTAAGTGCAGTACTAAACAAGAAATAAAATGCCCTTAGAGCATATTACTGTAAAATAAAAGTATGGAGCATGCATGCACTGAGTGTCATAGATTTCAGGTTTTCAAAGTTATGCCAATTCGCTATAACACAAAGAAACAAGTTTTTGATCACTTTTACAACTCGCTATTTCTCTTACTACAATTACATAATTCAACATAATTAGTACATAAGCACTGTAAGTCCTAAATTAAGGACTGCCATTGAAAAAGGTGTAGCAAGATCTACCAAAAGCTCCACTTCATCCATAAAGTGCTTTCGCAGCCCTAACAACAAATTCTGACAAAAGAAAAGAGAGAAAGGGAGTATAAAATATTCAAGGCTGAGTATTGCGAAGCCTGCACAATAAATATGACACCTTCAAAGAATTTTTCAGCTGCAATTAAAAATGATAATGTGCAGAAGAATGCTTCATAATACACAAAACACACCGTTATGCAACAGTTATCAAACATTAAGAAGTAATTTTAAGGTGATGCTGCAGACCTAGGTCATTACAAGCCAGCTTTCAGAAAAGTCGTCTATACAAGCAATTGCAAAACATATAAAATGTTTCAATTAACTCACGCAAAGGTTTAAGATTAAGAGCCCATATAAGCATTAATTACCCAACCTTTGAAGTACATTTTTAATTGATTGATATGTGGGGTTTAACGTCCCAAAACCACCATATGATTATGAGAGACGCCGTAGTGGAGGGCTCCGGAAATTTCGACCACTTGGGGTTCTTTAACGTGCACCCAAATCTGAGCACACGGGCCTACAACATTTCCGCCTCCACTGAAAATGTTTAAAGTACATTTTTAAACATAAGGACTTTAAACGGAGAAGCTGTAGGAGCCCTTAATACATTCAAATAATTTGTTTCGTGATGATCACTATGGCTGCTTTAATCTTTCTTGAATGCGTTGAAAGTTGCAAGATTCAAAAAGGTCGATCATTATTTCAGGTAATCGAATAATTCATGCTTGGCCCTTGGTTTTGCAGATGTATGCATTATTTCATGGCATGACACTCATTCAATCACAAATTGGTCAATTCAATTTCAGCAACTCTTGAAACATGGCCACCACGTAGCACAGAAAACCTGCGACACAAGAGCTAGAGTTCGAACAAGGTGTAGCGTTAAAGCCGCAAGGCTGCAGCTCTCGGACAGAAATATGCAGGGATATTGTGAGAAGCTACCCGAGGATGGTTGGAAAGGGTGGAGATTATTAAGAAAGAAGAAAGTCCACAAGCACAATTACTTTATGTCTCACCAGGGCTGGTGCCCTCAACCATGCCTTTGAGGGAAGGCAAAATGAAAGAAAAAGTACGAGATTTATCGAGATAGATGTGACTGGCAGGGTTGCCAGGTTTGGCTATGTCGCACCATTTCTTTAGGCCACTAGTGGCAGAAAAATCATTTTGGCTACTTTCCTGTCCCTTCAATTGGAGAAAACCTATCAAGATCAGGTGAGGTTACACCTGCTGGTGTCCAAGTATATGATGCCAACACATAGTAGTCAAAGCATGCTTGCAGTTCCAAAAATTGCATTTAGCACTTTGATTATGCAGAGACCTAAGAAGGTGTAAAGGTGAATGGTGGCATCATTACATAAATATAAAAAACACGCATTTATAACTTCCTGCCCAGACAGGCCTTACACACACACACACAAAAAAATACCTGTATGGAACCCTATGAGAACAGTTATGTGGGGCCTCTTTTTGAGGCCATTGCTAGACGTGCCTTGAGCCACAACTGAAAGTGAACATTAATAAAAAGTGCTCCGCATTTAGGGCACTCTGCACCCATCAAAATTAAAAATCTGGTATCTCACATTTCAAATGAACGCTGAAAACAAGTAGACAAGAGGCAAAGGCGGCAACAGAAGCACTAAAAGCACTTGTTCGTGAGCATTTTGTTGCTGCCTTTTCTTTATGTCCTTGTTTTTTTTAATGCTGTCTTTGGAATGCTGTACCAAATCGCCCATCGATCAAGCTTTCTGGTTATTTGACGAACTAACTGCTTGTATAGTTTCCAGGCTCAGGTAAAAACTGTGATTCTTGATTAGTTATCATAGAGGAAATATTTATGAAATTTACTACAATTTATGCTTAAGTGCGAGCAGCTGCGATATTAAGCACGCTTATCATGCCTTGCATAGATTTTTATCGTCGCAACTTCTAATAATTAGCAAAATCTTGCAAGACGCATGAAGTCTTTTTCCACAGCGCACGCTACGTCTTCGTGTTACTTGAAGAAAGGCCAGCAAAATCGCGCAACACAATAAAGAGGCAGATGCACACATCACTGTATCCACACGCACACACCACTCTTCAAGTAACCAAATGGCCCAGATATGAGTTATCTAGTATGTCTTCATGCACAAAGCACTTGCTAAAGTCAACAATTTATAAGAGAATCTCATGAATTGTGATACTCAAGTGTTTGTGCTGTACATGTCTTTATTTACAACGAAAGGTTTTTCTATTTAGCCATTTAAATCGAAGTGTAGAACCCGTTTTCTCACACTCATTGATACTTCTGGCTACTTTAGCGGCCCATGGTTTAAGTTGGCTAGTTCTCTCAATTTTCAGGCAATTTTCTATCTTTTTGACCTGGCAAACATGGGTGTTAGTGTAGCCACATAACAATGCAAGGTAGAGCACTGCACGGCCCGGGCCAGCCCGAAGGCTTTGTTAAATTTGGCCTGGGCCTATGAGCTTCGGACTCGAGCCAGGCCCGTAATAGGCCCGGGTCTCATTTACGGGGTGTTTCAAGGAATGTGTCTAATATTATTTAAAAATTACAGAAAGGAGGTACCAGCATGCTACCTGCGGCGTTCCCTTTACTTTGGCATAAGGCATTCAGAGTGTATTAACACTAATTATGGCAGTAAATTAAATATAAAACAATTATTTGTTCTAGAATCTACCTTTTTATTGAGGGCGTTTCTGAAGTGAATGGTAGATGCCCTGTTAGGTGCGCCGGTTTCTATTTCGTCAGCTAGATTAGCCAGATTTCATCGCTCTACGGTGATTACCAGTGGCCACCTTTCGAAAATGTTTGTCTATGGACTATTCGCAGGAAAAACTAAGTCACCGATTTGACTCGACTGGCTATTTGTACTCGTTAAAATGGTAATTATTTCAATTTTTAATTACTCCCTTAATTAGTGCAGACAGAAGCTATCGTCATTCCTTTCATCTGCGGCGGTATCATTGAATCTTCAAAGGTGAATTAATTTCACAAAGTCATCATCGCAGAAGGTAAACCATTGGCGGATGCAGTTATTTTCCTAAGCATCACCTGTGAACCCGGAGTAAGTGATTGGGTCGGACCAATGGAGGAAAGTAATTCCAAATAATAGCAAAGTCCGTTAAATGTCAGTTAACAGACCATTAATTGCCATTAACACGAAAATGAAGTGAACTTTCCAAGGACCATCATCCATCGAGGAGCAAAATGAACAGTACTCGAGCAGTCATATGTGCGTCCTGCGAACAGATGTGTAAGTGGAGGAGGATTTATCTTACTCATCAAAACAAATTTCGGAGCTCGATACACGAGTGGTGTTGCAGGAAACACATTCCTGAAGCAAGACATTGACATAGGAGGTTCAACAAAGCCATTCGATTTCCAAAATGGTCGGGATGAACCGAAGACATCAGCGAAGGATCATGGTAGTGTTTGCATTTCTTTGAAGAAAAAAAAAACAGTTGAACCTTCTGTAAAAGTATGAGGCCACACAAGAAAAATGGACATGCAGAGAAGATCACCACTGATAAAATGCCTGAAGTGATCCGCGAAACAGGTATGATAAGGACCACAGTTGGGTATTGCGCCTCTTCGAAAGGGGCAGAAGAGTACTCAATGTCCAACTTGAAAAGGGAGTTGAAGACAAAGACAATCTTGGCGTCGGGTCTCCCTTTGACAACTTCAGGATATGGCAACTGGCCTGCAGCTACCACAATATCAGCATTTTGCATACCTCAATTCGAGTGACATGCATTGATGCCATCATCATGGTTGCCTTCATGGCACTCTCACTGATCTATGGAACGGTTCTTGTCACTAAGACGGCCTTCACGTATTAAGCAGGTGCTCAGTAATTGTGATGCACTTGCGCGATTTAGACTCAATACTCCCTGAGCAGCTACAACCCCATTCCAAAAGACTGTGTCCCAATCGAAGCTGCAACAGTCAATAGTGTCGACAATGTTGTGCCTGTGGCTGCAAGGGGGGGGGGGACTACTGTGAAAGGATATAGTGTCATTGCTTAACGTGGGCCAGTTAAAGCAGTGCACATATTTGAAGTGCCATTGAGGCTAACACATCTTTGAAGGCTTTCCGTCCTTTTGTCACGCAGTTTGAAACTCTGATAATTTTTATTTATTTATTTATCATTACTGTAGCCGAAGGCCGTTACAGGGTGGTTGCGTTACAAAATCTGCAATAAAAAAATGTGAAAAAGTGCAGTCGCAATCGAGGACAGACTAATGGTATAGTACACGCAAAAGACACAATGCAGTAGTACACGTTATACAATGATAGAAAAGGTACAATGCAAGCAAGAAGAGCTATAGACACTAGTAAATCGTGGTACAAACAATTTTTCCGCGGAGAAATACTCAATGCTAATGAAGAAATGCTCAAGAGAGATAGCCGTGAACTGAAGCCGATGCTTTTGAGACATATTATTTTACGACTTCTCTACACTCGTGCAAATAAGCTGAAAATTGTAGCCGAGTGTTATTCATTGTAGGGAGGATTTGTGGAAAGATGATACGGACTGTAAAAGGCTGCCTGGGGAGATATTAAGGCAATGTTAGTCTGCCTGGGGAGATATTAAGGCAATGTTAGTGAAGTTGTCGTGGTGGAGGATGTAGAAAATTGTGCGCGACACGGACTGAAAAGACGGAGAGGGGTAGTGGGGCAGAGGCTTGTTTGTTCTTGGACTATTCGAATGTACGCCATGTTGTAGAAGGCTCTGCGCTGAGCACCAATATAGGCTCCAGAGAGATCTTCCGACAAAAACAACACTTTCAAAGATCGAAAGCTGTCACAAAGAGACAATGAAATAGGCATCTTCAGTCAACAATGAGGATGGTGGCTCGCTTGCTAATGGTTGTGGCTCATTTTGACAGATTATAAAACTGGGGTGGCGGCAACTTTGCAAAGAAACGTTCTTGTTTTGAGCTTGAAACATAGTGTACGTTGGAGACAGGCTGAGGAGTCGACACGATAGCTTTAATTTATGTAACGCTGCCCAGCGTCGTGTATTCCTTCCAAAAGTAGCCAGAGTGTTTTTTGTATTGCATGGTGCAATAAATGACCTTTGCAGGAGACTTGTTACTTTTACTGAACAGCCCTAGCTCGCATGCAATTTATGCGCTCAAACTATCAATGCCTTCTATTTTTTTTCCACTTCATGGGTTTAGAACACTTTGTAGTCGTTTTTTTTAATGCAAAAATAAGATTAGTGTTGTTAGCACCACATAAATGAGGCAGCCGGCTATAATTATATAACACTCTCAAATATTAAAGACCGTCACAAAAAGACGACGAGATAGGCATCTTCAGGGAACAATGAGGACGGTGGCTCGCCTAATAATGAATGTGGCTTGCTTTGATATATCTATATGGAACCACCATGGCGGTGACTAGGGGATGAAGGGTCGGGAAAATTACCTTGTTTTGGGCGTGAAAAATGTGTACGTTAAAGACAACCGCCAAGTTGACACAACAGCTTTAGTTTATGTAACGCTGCCCAGCCTTGTGTATTCTTCCCAAAAGTAGCTAGAGCGTGTGTGTTTCTTTGTTTTATTGCATGGTGTAATTAATGACGTTTGCAAAAGACTTTTTGCTTTTACTCAGCAGCCCCTGCTCGCGTGCAGCTTTTGTAGACTGAAACTATAAACTTCAGCCATTTTTCCCACTTCATGGGGGTATAGAGTATTTGCAGCCGTTCTTTTTAAATGCAAAAATAAGATTGTGTTGTTAGCAATGATTACATAACACAGCAGCTATGACTCGGAATATATTATATATTGCCTTGCAAATATTTGGCAAAAGTGTTACGAGCGTAATTAACCGAAAGTACACAATGTATACCCGGGAAAAGTCACGACACTGACAGAAGTTCGGAAACACTCACTAGAATATATCTTGTGTAAGTGAGGTATCTTCACAATTACTGAAATGTGGACAGTGCCTCGTTTATGTTCAAGGCATAACTGGCTCAAATGGGCCGGGCCTGGCCCAAGCCTTTCGGGCCCGGGTCGTATTAAAAAAAAACACCGGGCCAGGCTCGGGCAGGACAAAGCATGATTTCAAGCTCCGGGCGGGCCGGAGCTGAAAATGCTGGGCTCCTTGTTTTGCATGCACGAAAAACCAACAGTGAAGAGATGAGAACTGTTCACTAAGAGCAAGCAAAGTTAAAAGCCACACTATGCAATGTCACCATGTGCCTTTCAAGCACTGCTGAATAGTTGATCAAAAAATACATTGAGTAATCAGTGCTTGTTACTGCTATGTTACAACCACAGACAGAAACATAAACCCATTATTGCTGCTTACCCAGCCCGGGTCTCTATACAGCTCGGTGAGCAGATCAGGATACAAAAAAGCATGGCAGGTGCTGCACAGTGGGTGGCCAAAGGATGGTCCATAATATCCATTGCATGCATGGCACTTATATTCCTGCCGGGAGCAAAATAACATGATTGCAATGAACATGACACCAGAAACAAGCCAATATCAAAGAGAACAGAACATGCCATGGAAAGTAGAGGGCATGTTATTAGTAGTAAATGTAATGTAATTGTAAAGAAAGTGGATGAAAAAATAACTTGCCGTGGGCAGGGACCAAACCTGCAACCTTTAAATAATGCATCCAATGCTCCACCAACTGAGCTACCAAAGCAACCATCCCGCCATCCACTTCATGGGGGCATATATGTGCACTTAAATGTGGGAGAGGCAGTCAGTGCTGCCAGTAGCCATAACTGCGAGTGTGGAACACTTTCTGTCTTTTGGCATAATGTAGCACGTGATCTTATTACAGCCTGGCAGCTGTCCAATAGTCTCTCAGATACCACCTGAAGGCATGGACTATGCTAGAACAATACCCTCGCTATTTACAAAAAAAATTTCAAGGGCTCGTTTTTCTTTCTTAGACACAACTTAATGAAAACTTACAGACAACATTGTCAAAAAAAAAGTATAGAGGATGTTAGCAGAAAATGTACCATAAAATGGGGTTACTTTGCGACACACACTCAGGTTTCTGTATTTTAAATCTCACGATACGGCCAGGCGCCACTGAAAAGCATTAGGTCACTCAAAAAGCTCGCCTGAGATGCCAAGTGACCTAGCGGCAGCCAGCCGAGGTTCATAAACTTTGCGTGCTCGACCCGTCCCCACGAGACAAACAGCGTGATTGCTATTATAAAGGCTAAAATAAACTGCAATATAAATTTAATCAAGTCATGTTTAAGGTTATAGAAAGAAAACTGAAATGTTGACAGGGTAACTTTGTGACATGGCAACTGTCACAAAGTTACCCCAAGAAGGGCAGTTCTTCCTCCGGTATCAGAGCTAGACAACCTAGGAAGAGGTCCCCTCTTGAGGACAACAGCGCAGAAGCTGTGATAGCGAATTGTCTTCAGATGGTCAGCACGGCGACAACAAAAGGTGGTCAGAAGGAGATACAAGTGATTCCGAGATACTCTCCAGAAGTCTTGACAGCTTATCTGAAACGGACACTCCTACCGCTTCCGTGATGCTACATACTACCAACATCTCAAGGGTCCATGGTGCAGGTTTTGGAGGAATAACCTTCAACAAGGACGACTTTGTTGTAGTAAACTTCGAATGACAACTTTACCCAGGAAGAGTTACAGCAGTCAAACCTGACGGTCAGCACTATGAAGAGGACCCAAAAGTATTGGAGATGGCCGGACCGTGAAGACGCAATATTGTACTGAAAAGAATAAATTCTGTACTCAAGTGAATTCCCTAAGCCTGTAGGTAAATGGGGCATCTTTTGAGGTACAAGATCTCGATTGAGGAGGTACATATATGAAAAAGTTTTCGTACAATTGTGATGTTGCTAGAGCAGGAACCAATTGTAGATAACTAACTTTTTATGGGGTAACTTTTTGCCAGTTTTTTTTCCCAATCATATTCCGCCAAAAACATCACAAAGTTGCCCCACACAATGGGGCAACATTGTAACACTTCTTAACCTGAATATAGCCGTTTGCATTAAAAAATGCGGATTTGTAGAACATTTCATTGTGCGAGGGAAGGTTTCAGAAACGTGCCATTATTCATTCGCCTCTATATTGACGATTCCCTAGCAAAGGAAGGAAAATGTGCAAAATCTGTCACAAGGTAACCCCATTTTACGGTAATGTAATTGTGAAGAAAGAAAAGTTTACGAAAAGATAACTTGGCTTGACCATTCAGACAAAGTTCTTGGCCTCAGGCAATGAACAGGGTAATTTCAACTGAGCTAACAGGTGGCCCATTTATCAGTCAGCAACTAAAGGCCTCGAAAATATCTCACTTTTTTATCTTGACTCTGCCTGTACAACATACTCAAAAAGAATACTGCCCTACAATGACAACATACACGACAATGATCGGTAAAACACTTAAAAGAAATTGTCTACTACTCGGAAAACTTTTTCCGATTGGGGCGCAAATGAAAAAAAACTTACATCACATCGGCGGCAAGGAGCATGCTTTAGTGCCAGAAAAAAAAGAATAATAATTTTAACTTGAAAGTCGATACAAAGTGACAACTAGCGTCAATTCGGTGAACAGCGAATGTGGTCAATCTTGACAATCTATTGGTAGGACAAGAAATCTTCGCAAGTAAACTTATTTTGCTTAAAAACAAACACGCTTAACTTGAATTTGTATCTTATGCACTTGAGGTAGCTTTAAGTTGCGCCAGAGACCGATTTTTGCTTTTTTTATTCCTCACGCGTTCGAATAGGCGCCCGGTGACAATGCCGGCGGTGCGTTCGATTGCCTGCACACGGCGGAGAAACGCGACCACGGCTTGCGCCGCCGCTCACGTGAACAACAAGAAAGTGTGTGCGTTCCTTAATTGACCACTGAGGTATTTGTTGTATTAATAACCCAACATCATCAAGCCTGCAAAAACCACACGCGGTTTTTGCAGGCTTGATCAACGGCTTGACACAACGCGGACAGAAAAATTCTCTTTTAAAAATGTCTACGTACTTTACAGAGAAACCGCTACAAGGTTAGACACTTCACATGGTACGCTCTTTAGTGCGATACGAAACAGGAGAGCAATGAAGGACGTTAGACAGTCCCTTTAAATAGTCATTGCGCTTTTAAAGAGAGCAAATCATTGACGGAAAAGACCAATCCGCTGCATTTTATAGCTTAACCCCCGTATTTAGAAACTCTTCTCCACTTGCCACCGCCTTCGATGCAGCGCGTTCGATACGCGTTTGTACTGCCTTGGCACCGCCTAGAGCAGCGCGTTCGAAAGGCGCATGTGCTTAATTGAAGGGGGTGGCAAGTCAAGTCGAGGATCGTTTCTGAATACGGGGACAAGAGGCTGCAGACTGCCTCTTCGCGCAGCACGAGTACAAAGGCAAACATCAACTGTGTAGATGAAGTTGCCGATCGCTTATGCCTTGGTAAGATTGCATACCGCGCTTAACAGCGGGAACAAATTCGAACATAACAGTAAGTCCCTCCGCGAATATTTATTATCCGTAGATTACAAAAGCGTATGTAAGGATGTGATTATGCCAAACCGTTGGCTGACAGCGCTTAGCATAATATAGTTAGGATGTCGCACCCTGAACGCGACGCCACACGAGGGAAGGCGACTAAAGAAATAAAGCAAAAAATAAATCGCTATACCTGAAATATAAACTATATAAACTAGCCGCAGTAAACTGCAATACTAAGCACACATGCGTTTGTCTGCAGCGTCGATTCGTGAAATATCGCACGGTTTCGCTAAGCGACGCGAGGGCTACTTGCGAACGTTAGAGACGCACGGCGCTAAGATTGGAGTGCCGGGGAAGAAAATACAAAGTGCCACGAAATAGCTACCACATAAAATAATGGCATACCTTGAGGTAATATATTCTGGGTCCGTTCCGAGTTATTCCTTCCAGTCGACCATCGGCAGGACGCCTGACAGATACCGTGCTGCGCTGGAGATCGCAGTTCACGGCAGCCATTTCCTACGCCATGCGCTGCCGTCGCGATGAAAATGGTGTACTTAAACCACAGATCAAGACTGCATCGCTACTCTTTTGGCAGAAAAATGCTCAGCTCTAGCAGAGAATTCACCTAGTCAGCAACGAAGCTAAACCGGGAGGAGAAAGAAGAACACGACCGTCCACGACACACTGAAGCTGCGCGAGCTATGAGCTTAGCCGTCATTTGCCCGCCTGCTTGGCCGCGTCTGATAGGTGTTCTGTGGTCGCGTCATAGAGAAAGAAGAAGACAAGAGCGGACACTCGGCAAAACCTGGCCTCAGAAAGTGCGTCACGACTACGTAACAAACTAGTGCTCCCACCAAACTTCAGAGGGCGCAAGCGCAAAAAAAAAACACAGTTATAATCAATGCAACAAAATTGTTTTCACAAATTAATAATTACACGCCCAAATTTGGTATTTTTTATACATAAAAACGATTTATTCAACACACCTTACGCGATTATTTTTCTTCAGCCGTACTGTCATAAACACCATCTACCCAGCGACAAGCCCATGCATGACTGACGGCGAGAAGCATTCGTCGCTTTTGTCAACGTCGGCTGCGTCGGCGTTTTCGTGCGTGAGATAACAGGTGAGGCACGTTTTCAAGCGAAGCTTGTTGAATGACATGTTGTTGGTCTTGTTGGGTCATTTTTTTCAGAAAACGGTTACGCCTGCGCGAAAAAGACACCATGCAACAAACATAGAAAGATGCACACACACGTTGCGCTTCGTGTGTGCGAGTTTGTTTCTTACGTGGCGTCTCATTCACGCAGTTGTAACCTTTTTCTGACGCTTGTAAGGACTGGGAGGTTCGCTAAAAAGAAAGTTTGTGGCTCTATGCGGCGGTTAGACGGGAACATTGTGCAACGTATGCAGTATAGCAAAGGCGGCACGGCGTCAAGCCGAGGCGACGCGTGCTGCGTCTGCCACGGACGCGAGCGTCTGTGCGCTGAGCATAGCTGGGCCATAGACCAGCAGCTAGGTCATAGGCTCGGTGGCTCGGTGCAAAATATTGAGAATAGTTCGCTGGGCCTCGCATGCTTCACGACGCGTTTCCCGAAGCCTCGGAACACGAATAATTCTTGGTGTGCCGGAGGCAAATCTGGACTAGCCAAGTGGCCATCATCTTCGTTTCTTCGCTAGCCTTGTGCCACTAGTGCAAGCTGCCCACAATTTTTTTTACGTTTCCAATATCATTTTACCGCACAAATTTCAACTACGATTTTTCTTCCCAATGTACTGCTGATACTGCGTACGCACGAAGGTGTTCTAAAGTTTCCAGGCCGCGATACCATTGCATTACAAGGGATAGCGGCCTGGAAACTTCTGATCTTTGTTCGTGGTCTTGACGTATATCTTTGTAAGTCAGAGTTTTATGGGTCAGAGATGTATCACTGGTTTTGTATTGTGCATCGGTTAGCTAATCATTCAAAGGGGTTTGCTGGTACACTTATGACGTGCACATATCTTTTTCGTAATTTGACAGCGAAGCATCCACTTACTAACATTTTCAGACCGCGCTGAAGCCATGCCGTCCGGCGGTCCAAGCTACGGCAGCTACTGCTGTGTATCGTGGTGCTTCAACAATGGCAGAACCCACAAGAAGCCTGGGACGAGTTTCTTCCGCGTACCACGGGACGGCAGGTGTGTTAAAGCTTTTGTATGGTTTGCATGTCTGTAGGCTTACTGTTCGTACTTGCTAAGTGAGGGTAACAATAAAAAATCACTATTCAAGCACTTCCCCTTTCAGCTGATAGTTCATTGCCAATGCAGGATGAAAGCATGGATGCAGTATGCTGGACGCGATGATCTCCTGAGTAAGCCGGCCAGCCTATTGTACGCAACGTACAGGGTTTGTAGCGACCATTTTACTGCTCAAAGTTTCATGGACCCTGGGCACACAAGGCTTACAAGAATGGCTGTTCCCAGTGTGCAACCAGCTGCACCATGTAAGTGATTGACTGAAACTCAAATATGTGCAATAGCAGCCACTTGTATTGAATCAGTGGCGACAGTTAACTGTGAAGATCTTTGTAGCCGATGGAGAAACCTCACTACAGAAGTAACACTTGGAAAGTCTTAAACTCTGTGAATTGTGGGCTATTACCTTCCTAACAGCAGCTTTACATTTCTGTCATGTTTTGATGCTCTGGACCTGCGCAACTTGTTTTGAAAGACTTTAAAGGGCTATTTCACGTTATCTTCAAGCCTGAGTGCACATGTACGTATACCTTTCATCAGTGAAAGCTGCCACTGTTGATAATTCCAAAAATCACAAATTACTTGTTTCCTAGTTGGTGCCGTCTCTTTTCTTCCACGTTCGACCAATTTATGCGTTTGAAAGAGCTGTTTAAGTTTCCCCATGCTACAAGCTTTGTAACTTGTACCAACTGCACATATATGCAGGTTCTCTGAGCGTCGCTTCATGTAGTGACTGTGACATGGCTGCAGAAGCTGCACTGCAAGGTGCGGATGAGCTTCAGTTTGTGTTATTTTAAGCCTCTTACTGACACATTGTCGTAATTTCATTTCTTCAGGACCTGCGGTAGAGGCTTCAAAAAGCGGCTCCCACACATTGAGGTGCCCCGATGAACAGGGTGCGTTCAGTGTCGCGATTTCTTTTTTTTTTTTACCCAAATTTTTTTTACCCAACAGCTCCACGCCTGAGTGCCTTAGAGATAATGGTGACTATGCTTTTATTGCAGCAGTTTTTAATGTGCTATTTTATGTTTAGGACATTCTGAGGAAACTATCCTCAAAAGGACAATACGTGTGCACTTACAAAATGTAAGGGTGGGCTCTGAGTGATTTTCATTTTTTTGTGCATTGTCAACATTGTGAATGGTTTGTTTTTAGGTAGTGGAATCGAAAACTTTGTACCACAGAAAGTTGTGCACCTTGGGTCTGAAAGAGCGAGGAAAGTGCTCGTATGGGATTAGTTGTTCTTTGCTTTTACATCAATTTTTTTGTTTATTGCAGTTCGTTCCTGTGTGCCAGTGACAATGTCTCCATCAATGAAGTACAAGCAAACCATTAAACATCTGCAAGCCAAAGTAGCAGCACAGCGGAAAACTATCAAAAGACTGCAGAGACAGCCTCACCGAGCACCGTCATCGACTTCGAAGGCCCTTGAAGTTATCCGACCGCACGTCACCGAGGAGGTTTTTAAACTTCTTTCTGCACATGTTCGCTTGAGGCCCAAACGCAAGGGCAAGCGGTTTCTCGTGTGGTTCAAGAAATTCGCTCTTCACTTAAACTTCCGAGGTCCGCGAGCATACCGATTTCTGGCTCCATATTTTTCTTTGCCCTCCCGGCGTTCATTAAGGAGGTGGCTAGCTAATGTAAAGATGACTCCAGGCATAATTCCAGGAATCCTTTCTTCCATTGCAACAAATACCCAAGCTTGGAATCAACGGGACCGAGTGTGCGCTTTAGTTTTCGACGAAATAGCACTCAAAAAGAATTTGTACTATGATGCTTCAAGAGACGTTGTCCAGGGTTTTACAGATGATGGCACTCATCGCACTTCAACCATCGCTGATCGAGCACTGGTTTTTCTGCTTGTTGGTGTTTCGAGAAAGTGGGTTCAACCGGTTGCTTTTACTATAGGGCACACATCAACACCATCATCTGTTATGCATAACTTGCTGGTGTCACTCATTTTGGAGCTTAGGAGCATTAATATTGCAGTGAAAGCAGTCATTTGTGACCAGGGCAGTTCAAATGTAAGTCTCGCTAACCAACTAAGAGTGACTGTAGCAAAGCCTTTTTTTGAAGTTAATGGTGAGCGGGTATATTACATTTTTGATGTTCCGCATTTAATTAAAACAACGCGCAATAATGTCCAAGCACACAAGTTATACATTGGGAATGACATCGTTAACTGGTCGCACATTGTAAGCCTTTACCAATCCTCACATGAGTTGCAGTTGCGATTGGCTCCAAAGTTGACTGAACGGCACGTTCATCAGAAACCTTTTTCTAATATGAAGGTCAGCAGAGCAACTCAGGTCCTCAGTGCATCAGTTTCGATTGCTATCACGGCAATGGTGTATGCGAAGGTGCTGCCTGCCTCGGCCATCACTACAGCTCAATTTTGTGATCGTATGGACAGGATTTTCGATGCCTTGAACAGCTCGAGTAAAAAAAGAACTTCGCAAAAGCTGCGGCATGCAATCATGAAAAATGATTCAGAGCTGATTGACTTCCTCCGAGGCCAGCTTCCCTGGATTGCATCATGGCAGTTTGTTGGCAGACGTCAACCACAAACCATCGTAGGTTGGCAAATTACAATTCAGGCAATTTGTCAACTATGGGACGACCTCTCCAAAAATTACAATTTTGAATACCTGTTAACACGCAGGCTTCAACAGGATCCTCTGGAGAACATATTTGGCCACATTAGGCAAAAACAGGGTTGCAACACCAACCCCAATGTAGCACAATTTATTTGTGGCCTGAAGCACATCTGCATAAGAAAACTCTTCAAGCTGTCAGAATACGGAAATGTCGAGGATGATGAATGTGACCTCCTCCAAGAGCAGCTCTCGCCATTCTCCCTCACCAGTGCGTCTCTTGTGGATAATGAGGAGTGTGCACAGCCACAGCCTGACGACTTTCCCGCTCTAGACGATCTCTCTGAACTTGCGACAAACATTCACTCCCATATTATCGATGACTCCGCTGCATATTATGTAGCTGGTTTTCTCATCAAACACTTTCTTCGGAATGCATGTGACGGTTGTAGTTGCCCACAGTTACTGAAAGACGACAGTGAGACGCTTAAGGGTACCCACCAGTATTTCACAATGCTCAAAGCATACCACGTCCCCAGCAAACTTTTTGGGAATCTCACTGTGCCATCAGAAGCAGCTTTTGCATACGTACAACAACTTGAATCTCACTTTCTTGCCATAATTGAGGCCACTGCACATCACCTGAAAGTGTGCGATGTTTTGTATCACCATCTGTCAAGTGTTGGCGATTTTCATTTCTGCTCTGCTGGGTGTCGCGCTAAGTTTCTGAAAATGTTTTGCCGGGTTCGTTTATGTTGGCATGTGCGTTTTGTGAACCGAAACTTAGACAGGGTTAGGTTCCAGTCTTCAATCTCGGGCATACAGCTTGACAAGTTCAAAGGTTAGCAATTAGCGGCGGGTTTACACTAAAGTATTCGAGTTGAGCCGAATCCTGCAATAGCTTTGTTATGTTATTACTTCGTTACAGCAGACTTCATTATGGTCTTATATGCTTATATTCAGTTCAACTGGACTAACCACTCCTTCGTTGCATTCATTGTTTTGGTTACCCGCTATGAGGAGTACGAACACTGTGTATTCGCTCGAAGTGATTTGCATAACCTTAAAAAGAATGTTGGGTATCCTGTCTGTATTTTTTGTAGCAAATACGGGCGAACTGTACACTTTACTGTGGGTCGCTTGGTCACTGTGTATGCTTTATCTCTCCAGCTCAAGTAATATATCGATAACAAAACCGCTTGTTGAAATGTCTTCGAGCGGGTAAGGAACACAGTATGAAGTGGGCACGGTTCATGTTATCACGCTTTTCGTATTTTAGCTTCTCATCAACCTCCTCATCTTGCCCATCAAAATTTTCAAAAGAATACCCAAACTTGTAGCGTTTGATGGGGCTGCGGACGCTGCCATTTTATTATTATATAGCTTGTGAGTGATAACGTACGATGTAGAGCCTTTGTGAAAAATAATGAGCCAAAGTGGTTTCCTTCTGCTATTTATTAGCCCTGTAATACCGCTCTCGTAGCACCAATTAAGGTCCACAATTCTGGATAAAGTGATGACTACAATCTATTTTAGCTCGCAAGCGTCACAGCAACACCCAGACGCAAATCACTTGGGATCTTAAGTTTTTGATGAAGGCGACGCATAACAAAAGCCACAAGACCTGCCAGTGTTGTAGCATAAAGTTTGTCTTTCACGTATAGAGCAAGCTGCAAAGCCCTACCTTTCTGAGGACAAGCAGGCATCAAGTCTGCTTTTTTTCATTTTGGACTAGCTGTTCTTAAGCACAGCCAGCACACTGCACCTTTGCCTTTCTGCTATATTGTGTCGTGTGGTTTCTGTGCGCTCTTTTTTTCTATGCATTATTTCGGTTAACCCCAGGCGTGATTCGCGACTTCATTGCTGTGTATACGTCACTTCTTCCTTCTTCATCAGCATTGTGCGCTGTGTTTTTGCCATAGATCCTTACTTACCCACTGGCCCGGTGTGTCATACTTGACCAGCTTCTCGGCTTCTGCCAACTCTAGCGATGTGTGCGTTGTCTGTGTTCTCTATGTATTTGTTACAATATTTGTTACAATTTATTTGTAAGGCGAGATGCATTTGTTGTCTACCTTTGTCATATTGTGCTTTTTATATTCTCATATTCTACCTTGCCTTTGAATAAAACATTGCGGATGCTCTGTTTGTTTGACTGATATATACATTGATCACTTGTTCCAAAAGAAAAACACAAGCGCGATGAATAAAACCGTAGTGAATTATCATTACCTGCATCTCTTTTTATTATAACTTAATCGAAATAAAAATTACGTCACGACCGATTCGCACGAACCACTGAACAAAACAAAGCAGGGAATCGCTAAATCAAAACGACCTACAAAAACTATCCATTTGGGCGATGAATAGTGGTCTGAAATCATGAACTTTCGTCATAGCCAAACGTCGGTTATGCAAAGTAATTCAAAATTTACGCCAGTGAACCGAAACCGGAAGCGCACGCCACTTGCTCTCATCAACCACTAGGTGTGCAAAAGTCGATTGGGCCGCTGGGGTCTATGGGAGTGTCCACTCTTCACCTTTTTTTATTTCTCTATGGTCGCGTGCCCTAGCTACAGTGTACTAAAAGGGGGCAGTGGAATGAACGAGGCGGCCGCGCCGCATCTTGGCTGATTCTCCGGCAGGTGACAGTAACGGCGCTGTAGTCGCATGGTACTGAAGATCTCGGGAGCGTTTGTACTAGGATCGCGCGCTCCATAGCCTGCGACAAAGTGTAATTGCTCGTTTTTAGCGCGTTTAATGCATTTTGGAGGCTTTAGTAGTGTATGCACACCTGCTACGCATCATGGCGCACGAGGGAATATTTTTCCTTCCTCCATGGCACCATACAGGCCCGGAAACTCTCATGTTCCCGCGTTGGCCGTAGAGGGAAAAAAATTGACTGCAGCGAGTTTCATTATGTGCGCATACAGTGTAACTACTAACTGTTATTTTAGTGGTCGGATAAGTTAGTGTGCATTTTCCCTGCTAGGGGCGTTCACGCAACTAAAATATTGATTTTAAAATGTATCAAAAGACCGTTAAAAGAATAGTTATCGCGTCGTTTTTTATAAAAAATAAATGAAAATTTTTGTATTATTTTTACTGTTATCACAAGGGCTGTGACATTTTACGTTCAAGTATTGAGATTAACCTGACGCTCGAAAAGCAGCAGCCCATTCGCATCGTTTTCGTTTCTGTCGAATAATTTGTTCAAATAACAGAGGAAGGAAAGGTACTTTTTGTCGATGGGCATTACGAAGCTCCGTTTTAATTCAGCGTTGATATATCAATGCGAGCTTGTGTGTCAGACTTCACGGGCCGCAACGACGAAGCGAACGTGTCAAGAGGCTGTGAACCATGTCAGGTGCTGTGCTTCACCGACGTCCGGCTGCGCAGCCTCCAGCGTGAAAATTCAAACGCCGGCAAATCGCTCAGAGACTGCCTACGAAGAGTTCTGTTTGGCGTTGCATAAGTCAGTTGCCAGACTTTAGAATGATTGTTGCCATACTGCTGCCAAATATAGCGAAAAAATTTGCCCCTTTAGTTGTGGCTTCGCCGTGAGGGTTTAGTGCCATCCGCGGTGCATTTCGCAAGTGCGTGAGCTACGTTGGCCGTTTTAATTAACAAAATGAATGTAAAACTAGCGTTCCAGAAGTCGGGGCGCGTTCTCTTGCTGAGTGCGCTCCTGTACAATTAATAGATCGTGTCGCAGAGTTGGGGAATCGACGCGTCGCCGCCGTGCATTTCGCGAATGCGATGAACTTGTTCGCGAGTGTGTGTGCGACGTAATTAACGCAATGAATCACGCGTTACAGAAGTCGGGGCACGTTCTCTTGCTGTGTGCGCAGCTGTGCAATTAAGAGATCGCGTCTCAGTATTACGGACGACAGGGAAAACTGAATAGAGTCGCAGCAGGCGGTGCGCTGCACCCCCTCCCTTCTTTTTTTTTTTTTTTTTTCACAGCTGACCGCGTGCCACGACGGGGACGCTACGCTTCCCCTAGATGTGTCAGCACCACGACTTTCTATGTAAACTTCTATATAGCAGGTCGTGGTCAGCACAAGACATATCGTTCGGACTCATGCACATGTGACGAATAAACGTCCCAAGGCTGGCTAATCAGCGTACGTCGGATATGCTACAGCAATATACGCCTGGAAGGCTGCTTCATCCACGCAGTTGGAGCGAATTAAGCGCGACTCGTGCGTACCTGTAAATAGGACCCTGCATAAGCATTCATTATTTGGAATTTTGGTCGTTTGTGCATATTGTGGGTGGGGTCCTGCAAGCGACGGCGGCTCGTTGGCGGGTCCTATTTACAGGTACGCGCGAGTCGCGCTTAATTCGCTCCAATTAACTGCGTCGATAAAGCAGCCTTCCAGGCATATCTGACGTACCCCGATTAGCCAGCCTTGGGACGTTTATTCGTCACATGTGCACGAGTCCGAACGATATGTCTTGTGCTGACACAGCTAGGGGTAGCTTAGTACCCGTCGTGGCACGCGGTCGACGCGGCAAGATCAGCTGTGAAAAAAAGAAAAAAAAGGGGGGGGGGGCAGCGCACCGCTTGCTGTGACTCTATTCAGTTTTCCCCGTCGTGATTGCACAGCAGCGCACACAGCAAGAGAACGCACCCCAACGTCTGCAAGGCGTGGTTCATTCCGGAATTAAAACGGCCAGCGTCACTCATGCACTTGCAAAATGCACCGCGGACGACACCAAATTCTTGCGAAGAAACCACGAATACAAGGGCGAATTTCTCTGCCAAATTTAGTACAATCTCACAACACTGACTTTCTCAGTCTGGCAACAACATATGCAACGCCAAACAGAACGACGACCAACAAAACCACGACGTCCTATAGGTAGAGGTGTGCGCCGAGGCGATTTTGACCGGCGGCGGCGTGGGGGTCGTACAGAGTCGGCGGCGGCGGCGTTGTCGGCGCACGCCGGTTTTTTCATCGGCGGCGGCGTGCGGCCAATTTTCGTCGGCGGCGGCGGCGTCGGCGGCGCAGAAACCGAAACTGAAAATTCAAAAGGCTCTTCCGCCACAGGTTACTGAATTAGTTGAAATTCGGGAATTTTAATCCAAATAGCATAAATGACACTACACAGATGTGTCGACATCCCGATGAATGCAAAGCGTTTTGTAAAATAGTTTTTATTTCGCTTTCATGAAAAAATAACGCGTATTTCAATCTATGTCCATGTTCTACGGTAAATGTGCAGCACTTTGCTTTTTTTACTTTAAGATGTTGTTTTAAGTTGTTGTTGTTGTTGGCAACGTCATACTTCATGAAACCTTTTTTCATTGAACAATGAGCAAGCAGTGACGCACGTCACTCATTTCGCTTTTTCCGGATCTGATCTTACTTTTACATTGTACGCTGCACAAAAGAAGAAGCACCTCTGCTTCGAGTTTTCTTATTACGATTGCATGAAACCGCTTTTTTGAGTATCTGTCATGCTTTGAATGTAACTTTCCTTCAAACGAATCAAAATACCTACTTTTCGCAATGTGAGAATCTTTTATGCAGCGGTATAGGATGCGGAAGAAAACAAATCTGCGCATTTATTCAACTAGTTCTCTGCGCGGTGTTCAATGAATGAAGTGTAGACATGGGCGAGGCGGGTGGTGCAAAAAGGACACTTGAACCCTTCAAGCTCCACCAGCACTTGCTACCCACTCTAGCGACACCAACACGACCTACTCCCTCAGTCGTGATGCAAGTTGAAAGAAGGGTTTGCATCCCCCCAAGACAAAAACCTGACGATGGTCATATGTGCAGATGAGAGCAAATGCAATATTTGTTCAGATACACAGCCCATGCTGGTCACGAGCTGGGCGTCCGTTGACCACGCCTGAAGAGAACGTTGACTCCCCGACCACTTTGTGCTTGGTCAGGGCAGGGGGACGCCCCTTGCAAGTGGGCCTCATCAAAATTTCTCTTAAAAACGTCACAAATAAGAATGCTTGATAAGTATGTATAAAACATTCAACTTTTCAATGCTTTTTTGTAGCGTGTTCACGTGCTCAATACCCATCAGATGTGTGAGAAATCGAAATAGCAACTGCCACTCTCGACTTGTTCCGGAAAAGACACAGTAGAACAATGCAATTACGAGTGCTGGGAACCTTTGTTCTTTTGTATATTTGATTTCTAGGCATGATTTGAATTCTTATATAAACAAAAATAAAACCTGCAACATATTAAAAAAAAGGCTGCTATTGCAAGATGTGTGTTGCAAGACGTGATTTTTCTAGACTTACGTCTCTGCAAGGCACATCTGGTGTCACAAACTTGTAAGTGTCCCCCCCTTTTCCCCACGACATCTCCTGATCCCCCCCCCCTCTAATAAAAAGGGACCAATGTAGGCTTCCGTGATTGCCTACTGGCGCGCGGCGGGCCAATCCGGTGGCTAGATCCAACAGTGGCGATTTCGACTTGCTTTATTGGAGGTGCTGAAGGCTCAAGAAAAGGCCGATATTTGTAAATTTCTTGAGAGTTCAGTGATAGTTTCTTGATGAATACCGTGGATTATTGGACCTCACTTTGTGTATAATGCTCCAATGAAAAAAAAATGGTTTCATTCTGTGTCACTGCAGAGTCAGAAGCCATCACATGTGCAGGCATCAATAAGCTTCTATATGGCATTGCTAAGGTTCAGTACATTTGTACAAATAATTCTCGTTAATTGAACATTTTGAGTATAATCCCTGCTTGGGTTAGTATGTGTGAAACATAAATTTGAGATTTAAAATTATCATTGTGTGTTTCTGCAGCAAAGACACATTGATTAAAACTGATGACTCCGGAGCTACGGCAGAGGTAACATTCGTTCTGTTTTTTTTTCGGTTACGGTAACGGTAATGCGTTACCTTTTTATGTATCTATATAACGTGGAGCCGTGAAACGTTCCCCTTTTTCTTATTTGAGTAACTAGTGAGGTATTTAGTTACTTTTTATTGTAACGGATGCATCACTAAATAGACTTACAGTAGTGATGTCGGCCCACACCTTTAGTTGTTGCGGTCTACAGGCTGGCTGTAAACATTAAATGAATATATTCCTTTCATCCAGAAGGGTTGCTCCATCATTGATGATCTCGACCTTTGAGAAATACACAACAGCTTCTTAATTATGTGCATATCATCCCACCGAAGCGTGCACTTCGTTTTGTTAATATTTACAGTCAACGTGAGTGCTGTCGTCACGCCGTATGTTTTAGGTAGAAATTTAGCCTACTCAAAATACCCAAAGACGTCGATCCACCGTGCAACGCGTGGCCACGCGATGACGGTTCTGTATGAAAATGGCATCCACAGTGAAACATGTTGCATCTGCTGAAATTTTATCGCAACATTATTATACTGCCACGCTCGCTTGTATTTTTATGTCACAGTCTTGCGCAATGGCACTGCCGTAGTGGTTCAGTAGCTAAGGTACTCGGCTGCTGACCCGCAGGTCGCGGGATCAAGTCCCACCTGCGGCTGCTTTATTTTCGATAGAGGCGAAAATGCTGCAGGCCTATGTGCTGCGATTTGGGTGCATGTTAAAGAAACCCAGGTTGTCAAAATTTCTGGAGTCCTCCACTACGGCATCTCTCATAATCCTGTGGTGGTTTTGAAACGTTAAACACCACATATTAATCAGTTGCCTTGCGCAAAGGACGCTTGGCTGTCTGCGAACACTCTAGAATATTTTAGAATTTTTTGATAAGCTTGAGACACCTACGATATGGATGCTACGTGTATAAATGGCGACGTACCTTCGCGCAGATCATATGACCAACGACCAATGCTCTGATTACCGCTATCTGTGTAAAGCGCGAATTTCGAGCACTTTGCACTTTCCTATGCACATGTTCACTCAATAAAAAGTGTCGTCTTGAGCAACCCACGTACCATCTTTGACGTCGCAACCACGCGGCAATACCGTAAGTGAAATGAGAACGGTGAAATGATGGATACAAAACAGTGAGATAGGGCGTAAGTGCACGGCCAAGTTTTGTTTAAGATGCGTATACCACAAGCTATTTTCTTCTATAGAACCAATATGATGCGGATTTGTTAAAATACTGTGAAGTTGAATGTCAAGAAAGGAAGAACATGAACTTAGAAAGAGACAGTGGAGACGAAAAGTGATAGGTATCCACGTAAAGTTTGATCGGTCGTTCCCGCCAAACGTCCTAAACGTTTTGTCGACTATCTCAGGTGTATTCGAAAAAAAAAGTCGGGCTGATTTACTTCATTGAAATCAGTCTATCGCGAAAATTCTTTCGAGAGAAAAATATTTTTAGTGGCCTATATGTCACTGAAATTTCAGCTATAGGCTGGGCCCTATATTGAGTCCTAAGATAAAAGCCTATTTACTGAGAGAGTCTATGTATAGGCTCTATTTATTTTGCCGACCTATGGTTTCGAATATTTAAAACCTCTCACTATGGCGTGCCTTGGCGTCGTATTGACGTTCTGGCTTGTAAAGCCGAAAATTTTATTTTTCAAATTATAAACTGTTCATATCTCCCCCCCCTCTCCTCCCCGGCACTCGTTCTAGGGTTGGTCCTTTGATAAACACCATTCACATATCTTTAAAAAAATGCTTGGATATCAACTATTCATAACTCTCCTTTAAATATGTGGAAATGAAATGACGTCACTAAATTACCGATGAGGTGAAATATTAACTTTAAAAGCACAGTAAACGTGCCTAAAAAGCTAATTCAACGCTAAAACAATGTAACCTTAACTAATAATGTCACCACACTTCTAAAACCTCATGCAATGTATATTGCATACCTGCAAGGTGCAGTTATTCAAGCGCTTTTTGCAGTGAAATTTGGCCATGGAGTTAATCTCGTTCATGGCAGTGCTATTTCTAAATTTGACGTTTGAATATCTAATGAGGTTTACGAGTTTCTTTCGGTGAAATCCGCGTTTTTTTTTTGTGCAATGTAATTGAGCATTTTATGCATTGTGCTGGCACGAAGTTTATTGTAGATGATGCGTTTATAGAGTACACCGTTCAACGACTGTGGTGAAATAGAAACAGCAATTTATGTTCATTCATGCTACACAACTCTCTTGATATGCTCCCAGAGAACAGAAAAACGCATAACGAAGTACATTACTAACGAACGGAAGAATTAAATATTTCTCGGCCTTTTCATGTTGTTTCTGTAGTCCAATCTACAAACGTTCGTATTAAACGAGCATGACGGTACGAAGGCATGGAATTGGGTTTTGCAGCATGTTGTGACACATGTGCCACACCAGGTCACCTTTAATACATGACATCGGAATCCACACTGAGCTTGATCTATGATTATGTACCTAATCAACGGAGAATAAGAACTAAGCTCCGGATTCATTATTAATGTGGCTTCAAAGACGAGAAAGCAGCACGATTCGCGAGCAATCGAGCGCCCGTTCTCTCTCTCTATTTCGTTTAACTGCTTGTGCCCTGAGATGCCACTTCAATTTCTTTTTGAATTAATGTGGCGATCTGGAAAGTTGTGAGTGCCAAACAAGGCGCTAACAAGAATGAGAGAGACAGGATGGGTGCTTGTGAACGTCGCGTGGAGGCATTAGTTAGCGCTCGAAATTTCCCGATAGCAATGCGCCATCTGGCAGGATTTCAAGTTTTGTTAAAATGTAGCGATGACACAGATCATGGGTTTTGTCATGTCATTTGCTACCAATTAAACAGTGGCTGCGTAATTTAGGTTACCATGAAAATTGTCGCGGCCATATTTCAAGAAGGAAGGAGGCAGAAACGCACCGTTCATGCCATACGTGATCCTTCATCACTCGTGGAAATCAATTTATTCAAGCTGTAACGTGATTGAAGAATTCTGTTACTTCTCGGCAATCAGAGAGGCTTTTAATTCTCCCGTCTCTTTATGAGATATTGCTGCCATTTTTTTCCAACAGGCTTGCAGTTCTGTTGCACGGACATAGCAACACCCATGTTTTTGATGATTTTTTTTTCATTGCCATTCAAAAACTTTTCCATTCATAGTCATTTCTGAAGCGCATAAGAACTGAATTCCTGTCGTTCGTCACCCGTCGCTACGTTCGTCCAGTACACACTGCAAAAGGCTTGATGGCAAAGTCGTTTTCTATGTTCATGTTCCTTGTACCCAACCTTTCGCGCTCTTTGTGCACTTCAAGGAATTCAGAAAGACTACAATACAACCCAACCAGCTGTACACCATGCCGTCGGGACTGGTATGCATGACGCAAATATGTTGCGAGTGGTCTCGCAGTGTTCTGCCATTGTGCTTCGTTCCCTGTTCCATGAGATCAAGTTTGGTCGACACGTGGCGTCGTTGCCGCGCCATTGGTGTCGTGTTTCCCGTGTCTTTTCTTATACACAGTGTTCTACGAAGAAATGCCTCTGTGTAGCCGCTGGTGCCGAGGTCGCGGATTACGTTTTTGCTTCTTTCCTTCCGCAGCTGTGGTGACAATTGGTGGTTAGATTATCGGTTATTTTTTTACTTATTTTAGTTTTTTCGTTTAGCTAGTTTTCTGTATTCTAGCCCAAGAAAGGTGATCCAGATTTTTTTTTCTCTCGTGGGAATGACCATAGGTATCTGCGTACATGGTTGCAACTCCACATTTCCAAGTTGTAAGACTAGGAGTGCCCTGCCGACGGCCCCTATTCTCTTTCTGCTCTAGCAGCCATGACCGTCACGTTCTTCCAAACCTTCTCCTCCTACCTACTTCTAAACTATTTTCTCCACTCTCCCTTTTCCCTTCAAGGGACTGAGCCGTGGTCTAGCAAGGAAAGATAGTGTCTTTTTCTTTTTCTTCAACCACACATTCATCCATTCAGGGGAAGCTTGCATGCAGTAACTGGTTTGAAAAGCAGGTAAGGTTCGCGGAAAGTCACCTCACCTACCCTGATTTGTTCCGGGTCTACGCTCTCGAGGTGCGCCAAAAGAGGCGACAACACGAAAGTCATACTTCGAATTCTTTAGGGCTGTTGGCTCCCCTCGTCAAAAACTCTTTGGACACGCCTGGCTGACTGACGGCCTAGGAAGAGCTGTCGGAAATCAAGGCAGCTTGATTTGTTCGACGTGCCACGAGAGGCGCTGAATAATTAGCCGAGAGGTTGGGATTCATCGTCAGGTATGTTTCCCACACTCTGTGGTGCTCTCAAGTCTTCCACTCCCCCAGGCCCTAGCCTGCCTAGCGCTGCAGGCCCTATTCTGCACGTGCGATGCAACGTTATTGCACTGTGCTGTGTTGTGCGTATTATTGCATTATGACCTACGTTGTGTTTCTCTCTCGCCGTGCGACGAACTGAACGTGCATCCTTTCTATTTCCTGGGTAGAAAAGAAGGCAGTGTTTGACTTTCTCTCTCTTTCTCCTTCTCGTTTTTTTTATCTTTATTCGCTGCGCCGTGCTCCCTGCTGGGCTGCAGAAATTAGGCGCCTTCTTCTAACCACTACCCCCACCATTTGGGGGACGGAGATGAAGACGGCAATTTCTTTGGACTGCCCTTGACTAAATGGACATGCAGTCTGTCCGTTTACAGTGATATGCAAGGCGGCTTTCGTAAAGGTTTATTTTTTAACCAAAAAATCTTGTTCACAGATTGCTTTTCTCCCTCATTGTGCCTTTACCTTTTCGAATTCCAGCGAATGCACGCGAGCACGCGAGTACAACAAAATGTGACCTCTCCGAATTCCAGCAAAGGCACGCGAGCACAAGATCTCAAAAAGGTGAATGGCAAAAACAAAATGAGCGAGAAAAGCCGTCTGTGAACGAGAGTTTATGGTTGGAAAACTAACCTTACAGAAAAGCTGCCTTGCAGTTTATTGCAAACTGTCTATTGTTTTCTCCTGCAGAGAATTTTAGGAAGACCACGGCTTAAAATGCGAGCACCGAGACGCTCTGAACCAGCTCTCAGAAGCTCTCATCAAGCTTCCATGATGCTACCTTTAGTGTGTAAATAGTGAACATAAACGTTGCTCTTATCAGCCCCGGCTACTCTGCTTGACTTCTACCTAAGACTTGGCTAGCTCCTTCGAACACATCACGAGCAAGCAAAAGAGCACGGAGTTGTAAAGATGAAAATGTGCAACATCACATCGCTTTTATTACGTGACATATTCGTTCTCCGCCGCATTCGCCCGATCGTGTCCACATATAACTTTCCCGTTTTATAGCGACGACACACCGTTGATTGCGGTCACGTCATTGAATGTCATTTAAACAGCGGTTGCATTATTTATTTGCAAATTACTTCTTCATAAAGTATGGTGAAGTAATTTATTATTTGGCCACCTGAGGAGCTTTCTAACTTGACTTATTTTTTTATCAAGACTTGAATATAATGTTAAGTTTTATTTGGTTGACTCTGAGCATTACCTTCGCAACAGAAGTACATCTGTCAGCGACAATCATTCTTAACCTTTCCCAGTGCCAGTAGGTCCGTTCAAGTTACGTGATGAAAACCAGTTTGCTGAACTATGTCATTTATGACATGTCGCTCAAATGTCGGTCTCTGCATTTTTGATGAATCCAGCCGTCTTTTGTAAATTGTCTACTGGCAAGTTTTTTAAAATTTTGTTTTGTTCTTTTTAAAACTGGTGGTCTCAGACAAGCTTATTACGCCTCTTCTCACCACTGGATAACCGTTGTTACGTGCGGCGCCTGGGCCGACGGGGGAGGGCCGCGTTCTTTGTTCATCAAACAAGTCACCGAAGGGCTGCCAGCCTGTTGTCCGCCGTGTACTGTCCATCTTAGCCGGGAAGTGAGGTGGCATTCCGACACCATAAGACGTTCCACGAGACGACCACAATGGTTTCTTGGTGTCACAGGTGCAGTGTGGTGGCCACGCCCCAATCAAAGACCTTGACTTGAGCGAGTGTGAGCGGCACCGTCAGAATTGGTGTGTGTGTCTCGTGATTCAACAGCGCATTCTGGACCCATTCCCTGATTAAGTCAAAACGTACACTTTATAGTGAGCCCCCCAGCTCATTCGCAAGAGACCTCTCGCCCTGTCTGTACAGAACGTAATAAATACTCTGTTAAGTTTGCCATCTTACTCCTGAGTGCACATGCGTTTTATTTTCTGTCTCTCTACACGCCCTTTCTTGCCCCTATTTCTCAATCCTCGGTGCTAGGCAGCAAACCGGATGCCAAGATATGGTTAATCCCCCAGCCTTCCTTTCTCTCTCTTGCCATCTTACTGCCTTGACATCTTTATCCCGGGTATCCAATGTCTTAAAAGGCCGGTACAAACAGACAAGTTAAAAATAAAACAGATGGTGAATATTTTCTGCAGCATGTTCAGACGCTGCGTATAAGTAGTCATCCTCGAAAATTATCAACTTTAACACCGCGGACAGGTGCTGATATACCCTGAGTAGGTTCGAGCATGTATTATGCCTCGACGCTTTTAATCTTCATTAAACTTCTCCCTTTTGATTTCATCCTTCGGGGTTTTGTGTAGTTCTTCATCTAACGCCTAACCTCCATGTCCTTCCTCATTTATTCCTCCTCCTCCCTTCATCTAACGCGCTGCATTCGTGCTGCACTGCTACCACTTCATTTCTTCTTTATGTACGCCCTGTTTCGGGCACAATTATAGGCTGCCATCTTGGACTGATAATGATGCCGTTTTCTATCCGTATGAATATTCGAATTGTGCTATTGCGAACTCGCACGCATCAAAACGCTGGGCCATTACATTGAACGTCGTATCACCATAATCATAGCTAATTACGACACAAAAAACAGATAAATTGCTTCTAAGCTTAAGATGGCAGTGTCTATGCTTTACTGTAACTGTTACATTTATTTTTTGTATATTTGTTCAATATGTCATTTCATGCAGCGGCCGCCGAACTCGTTCCGCTGTTCATAGTGGTACTCTCTGTCTCTGAAGCTGGATGAAGATAACTAAGGAGCCTGGTTTTTACTGGCTACATAAAGTGTGAAACGAAGCTATAAATCACGATGAAAAAGAAGACAAATCTGTGAAAAGTCAGTACTGGCGCATAAATGGTGCGTCGATTGCGCCGATGAAAAACGTCGGCCGCGCCGATCAGTTCGCGTCGGCGGCGGCGCGCCGACCAGTCGGCGCACACCTCTACCTATAGGAGGTCGTGAACAGAACCCTGCCCGAAGACTGAATAAGCTCGCACAATGTGGGCTTGTTCGCCGGTGAGGGAAAATGCGCTGCTGTGTATCTGAACACGGCCCTTTTCTTCTGCACGCGGTACAGTTTTTATCGTTTCATACGGCTTTTCGACTTGTACAGCTAATGAGATGCACACCTTGTGAATGTTTGAGATCGTTTACTTCGTTGTCACACTCTCTGCAAACAACTTTACTGCTGAAATTTGTAACGCAGATCACAGCTTAAGTTCTACTTGTTCCTGCTCAAAATGAGTCTGCTGCAATATATGCTCATAAATTGAATGCATAGTAGAGCCAATAAGTAAACCCTTAGTACATATACATGTTTGTACATTTTTCGTAAGCTTACAGTGAAGCATATTACATTTGCACGATCCATATAATCCATCCAGTTGGGGAATCATTTAGCTTTGTCCTCTGAAGAACGTCACTAAAACAAATTCATTATAATGCGATCCACGTGACAAATTAACAAAAAACAGCAATGTTATGTCCACACTATCTTTCTTATATGCAGTGTTCCCATATACATTCTTCTTAGTCATGCATCACAAATCCGTTCACGCTTCTACCAGAGTAACCAGGACTTTCTTTTTTTTTTCTTACAACCCAACCACAGCCTCCAAGGAACTGCTCATATCAGCGTACGCTTCGATGCCTCATCACTCTGAACCTACCTCAAATCAGCAGTGAATGTGTCATCACTAAAAAGCAAGCTCATGGGCCAAAATCCTCGCAAGGTATGGTTGGAAACACTTTATTTATTCAACATATTTTGTCCAACCATTTCTGTCTTACCCTGCTCATAACTTTTTTGTTTTCCTCAGAAAACTGGACTTAAGAGAGACCATTGACTTTCAAGCTACCAACATCCAGTAGTAAGAATCTCAACAGTTGCCATAGTGACAACCCCATGCGCCACCAATATGCCAGGCAGACAAATGGAAGCCTTATACAGAAAGCAGCGTACGGTATGTTCCAGCTGTACGAAATTGGGTGCACAGATTTTTGTTTCTTGCTTTATGAATTACTCAGTTTAGAAGAAATGTGCAGGCTTCGAAATTCTTGGACAGTGCATGTCATGGGGTGCACATAACTGTACTTCACTCTACCTGTCAAGCTTCATAGAATGTCACATTGTTGCGACCGGGGTTTGCGGCACCGGAGATCCGGGATCAAGATGTCGAGGCAGGAGGAGCTTGAACTTCGTAGAGAGGGTTTATTTACATGGTGCGGGCTCTCTGGCCCGAAGCTCTACGTTGAAAAAGGCTGTCTATTGAACAAGCTCCGTGAGCCACACTAGGCAGCCTGCGAGGGCTGCTTAAATACAGTGTTATCTCCCCAGATCTCTAGATCGGGGAATGGGTCCATACGGTACTGTCCAATAACATGTCCCGCAGCACACACGAGTGTCATTATGCCGGCACCGCCCCCAACATACACAAACACACAAACCGAACACGTGTATCGTCCCGGCGATGCTGCCTCCTTCGGCGAATCTTGCTTGAGCAAGGTGAAATGAGTTTGTCATCTCGTCGCTCGGGCCGAATACCTATGCTTTGTCAAACGGCAGTCACGGTCTAAGCGCCTCCGAGAGGCCATGCCTGGACATCTGTTGCTGATTTGAGCGTCGGCGGCTCATCAGTCAGAGACGCACAGCGTGATGGTCTGACGTCCGTAATCGGCGGAAGCTCAGCATTGTGGCTTTTACCGGGGCATGAAGACGCCACATGTCGCATCTCTGCGCGGACCCGAAGGACAGTGATACTCCGTAGAGTGTATATATATGTATATATATGTATATATATACCAAAATGTTTATTTGAAAAGAAATAAAGAAAAACAGATACGGGGAGCATGTGGGTGGGGCCCCTATTCCAGGGCTCCACTGGCTTTAGCGGCCAGCTGCGCCTGGTCGAGGAGCGCTAGTTGCACCCCTAGATTCTCGCTGGCGAGCAAAGTCTCCCACTGCTCTTTTGCGGAAATTTTGCTGGCTATTTGCGGCGAGTTAATTTCGGCTGACAACCCCACGTTATGTGGGTGAGAGTGGGCCTGCCTCCGCACCACAGACAACTATCGCTGTACATCGCAGGGTGACTGGCATGCTTCAACAAAACATTTGGATATGTGTTTGTTTGTATACGACGCTAGTCATAAGAGTGCCGTCCGGTTAAAACTGTATGTGGTACACTGTATCTTCGTCGCTCAAGCCGTTGGTTTTCAAGGATATCTCGCGGTAAAAAGGGGCTGTCGTCGGAGTGGTAGGCCGCTCGGTTGGTTAAAACACAAGCTGCACCGTCCTCTCTCTCATTGCCATCAAGTCCTGCATGACCCGGGCACCAAATGATAGCATGGTCCTGCGTTAGGTCTGGTCCTAATAGG
This sequence comes from Rhipicephalus annulatus, assembly GCA_013436015.1. Classification (NCBI taxonomy): domain Eukaryota; kingdom Metazoa; phylum Arthropoda; class Arachnida; order Ixodida; family Ixodidae; genus Rhipicephalus; species Rhipicephalus annulatus. The sequence continues at coordinate 264,122 of WOVY01000585.1, forward strand.
CGGATGGTGTTGTGTGCTAGTCTTCCCGTGAGAAAGAGTCTACATGCGACCATAGAATCGGTGAGAATAAGGGACGATCGTCCCACTATATCCTTAGCTTTAATAGCAAGTGCGATAGCTAAAGCCTCAGCGTTATTCGCAGATGCGGCTCGAGCCGTGGCGCAAGTCAGAAGGCCTTGACCCGGGTCCGCTCCTACGACTGCGAGCGCGTATTTGTTCGTGTCGCATAGGGCGACAACTGTGTACACCGTGTCCGCATTGTTCTTGAATTGCCGCTGTAACTTGCGAGTTCGCGCACTCCTACAAACTTTGTGATATCGGGAGCTCATGTTTTTGGGGATGGGGGATACTAGAATCTTTTCACGTAGCTGTTTAGCCATGGACTTCAGTTCCTAACCCGCATACTGAGGACGAGCTGGGTAACCTACATGGCGTAGCAATTTTCTCCCAGTAGTGGTTAAGGTAAGCCTATCCCGTTGAGAAATTAGAACCGCTGCACGTAACTTCTCATAATGATTGTGTATACCGAGGGTTTCAAGACGTTCTGTGAACATTCCAAGTGGTAGGCCGGCCGAGAGCCGCCTTGTACGATGTTCGTATCAACGCATCTAGGGCCTTTAAATTGGTTTTATTGATCTCCTGGAAAGGGAATTGTTTTGGTAATAGGTGACCATAAATAATATGGGAGATCTGCTTCACCATTGTTCTGAGGGTTTTGATTGTGTGGTCCACTCGCTTGTTGCTTTGTAGCCGCAGTCCAAAGAATGCGTACCCTAGCTTTGAAATGCCATGTTGTCTTCTTGCTAAGCGTCTCAAGCCGATTTTGAAGAGAACAGGGGATAGTATTGCCCCTTGTAGTGTGCCTTTATTGGGCATAGGAAATGGATCTGAGAGTGTATTGCCTAGACCTATTGTAGCAGTGCGAGAGGTTAGAAAAGAGCGAATCTAGTCATATATATTTTGCCCACAACCATTGTCATTTAGCTCAGATAAGATTAGCTTATGGGACATAGTGTCAAATTCGCATTCAAATTAAGAGCTACGACAAGATGTTCTGCACCAACCGTGGTATTGCAGAGACCTCTTTCCAAAGTAGAAGGAAGACGTCCTGCGGTGACAAATGTTGGCGAAATCCAAACATGCTAGTTGGAAAAAGGTTCTGATCTTCAATGTAAGTCGCAAGACGTAGGTGAATCACCTTTTCGAATAATTTGCCAAGACAGGATGTTAATTATATTATTCTTAGATTTTCTAGGTCGGGTGTTTTTCCTGGCTTCGGAATAAGTATAATTTTGGCTTCCTTCCAATGTTGTGGAACCACGCCCTTCTTCCATACCTGTTCATTAAAATACCGCGTAAGCTGTTCCAGGTGTTCGTCGCTCAGATTCCGAATCATCGCGTTTGTTAGCTGGTCAGGTCTAGGGGCAGTATTGCGCTTTGCTGCTTGCGCGGCTGCGAATAGTTCTGCCTTGGTGATTGGTGCATTGAGCACTGCGTTTTCCTGGCCTTGGTATGCTAAAGTGCACGGGGGAGTGGTGACCGCGCCTATGTAATCTCGGAGCTTAGTGAGGAGGGCGTCATCTGTTCCTGGAAATTCAACAGCGAGCTTCTTAAGAGTTCAGTTTGCTGCCGTTTTGGTTTTACCAGGCTCCATTATGCTGTACAGTATTGCCCATGTCTTGGAGGTGTGTAAGGTTCCTCGGAGTGAGTCGCAAAAATTCGCCCAGCTTGCCGTCTCCAACTGCTGCGCGTAAGCGTTTGCCCGCTCAGATATCTCAGCTATTCTATGGCGCAATTTTATATTGAGTCACTGTTGTTTCCATCGCTTGGTCAACCCTCTCCTGGATTCCCACATATGTATCAGATGGCTATCGACTACCGGGGTTTCCGCTGTGAGCACAACCCGCTTAGAAGTTGCTTTGTGAGCCTCTCGTATGTGCGTTGCCCAATCTTCAGCGCTATCTGGTAAAATTTCGGGCAGTGGGACTTTGCGATAAGTTACCCAATCTGTTAATGCAACATGGCCATGAGATTGCCAAATTTTGGGGGAGGCTATCTACACGCTCAAGATATAATGGTCACTGCCAAGATTATCTTCTAGGTTGCTCCAGAACACTTCGTCAACATCATTTATGAATGCAAGATCAGGAAATGTGTCTGCACTGATGCTGTTACCCAATCTTGTCGGGTGTTGCGGGAGTACGAGAAGGTGTAGCCCATGCACATTAACAACTCGCTTGGGTTCCCGGTGTTTCGAGGTATCTGTTTAGTACCCCCAGGTAGTGTGAGGGGCATTAAAGTCCCCGAGAAGCAGTAGTCGATCCTGGATGCTGGAATTACTCTTGGCGTACCGAATGAGTGCGTTGAAATCGGCCCTCTTTTCTTTAGAGGAACTATACACGTTCGTGATTATGGTTTTGGCTTTGCTACGCTTGTGCGGTAGTATACGTATAATTTGGTGGTTGATGCTGCTAGTTACCAAATAATCTTTCCTTTAAAGGCCAGTAAAATTAAAGGCCAGTAAAATTTCCTTTAAAGGCCAATAAACAGGCGCTGACTTTTTTAAAACCCCCCACACAAGCTCGGCAATTTGCAGATTAGACCGCAGTGATCACATTTTATAAATATTACAGCGCTGTGCGCCGGGCAGAGCCTCTATTTCGAAAAACAATTCTCGCGCATCTTTTCTACGCCTGACTGACTCTCGTGCATGCGCAGTGACGTCAACTCGGCGATCGGCGACGTGACGTAGCACGCAGCTTGCCGATTGGTCTAAATCAGGTGTGAAAAGACAGTAGTGAAGTCAACATCAGTTCCTGCTCCCACCGAACAGCTACGAAACTGCCTCTTGTTTCTTGGCACTGCGGTGAAAGAACCAGCGTCGCAGTTGTCGCGTGCACGTGTACACTCCACTCAACTACAGTGCCTGCGCGCACGTACTTCGCCCTTGACGTGAGCAACACGGGTAAAAAGCGTTGCTCTGTCGTCTGCTGCAAATCGAGTGACTAGGCAGCAGAGAAGCATCGGCACCGGGTGCCTCACGATGGGGCCCTGCGCGCTGCATGGCTGAAGCGAATCGGCCATCCAGCGACGTAGGTTGGAGACCTGATCGTTTGTGGTTGACACTTCGCACCTGACACTCACACGGTTGACCCGCGGCTGGTGCGGCAAACGATAGACAAACAACCACGCTTCGCAGCAAACGGAAGTGCGTTGCGACTGATCGAGTTCGCCAATGACGTCAATCGCTGACGTGGTTTCACGTTGCCGAAGTAGGCGGAGTCACGACGATAGGCTACGCCTTCCCCTTCATGGAAGGGAGAAGGGGGGGTGAGGCCGCGCAAAAATTTGAGACCAGCTTACACCGATGTTCTAACCCCTGTAACTTCCTTAATATAGCACATATTCGCAAAATTATTGCGGCAGCATGTTTGCAAAGAAAGACTGCACATATATCTCCTTTTAAAATTTTTGGCTCTCGAGGCTGTTTACTAACCCTTTAAGAACCAACGTGGCGACTTTAGGGTAGTCTGGATTTGATATCCTGTAGTAACTCATTTGACTGGCTTATTGCCAACCTCTTGTAGACAAATGACACCAGGTTTGACTGGCGCCGTATTAAGAAATTGTTGTGGAGCGGCTGCCTGTTTGTGGAAGGTGCGGCAAAAACGAGATATTTGGTGTGGGCTCGTGTTTCACTCACCAATAGTGCTATCGCTGTCCGAGATTGGGAGTTGCTTCGGACGATGGACAGACGGAGCACCCGGGCTGCTTTTAGACTGTTTAAGAACAGCGACCCTTATGCTGGCAATAGATTCATCTACATCTACATAACTTTTTAGGTTCTGAAATTCGGCTAACATTTGCTGCTGAAAGCTTTGCATGCTTTGCAGTTGCTGCATTACTTGTGTAATGTACCTTCCATAGAATTTGACTCGATCGTAACCTGGCCAGATGTGCCGGTTGCTTTAGAAAGTGTTTTTTGGCTTTATTCCATACCGCGATTAGCTTTGAGAGAGGCCAACTCTCGTTTTATATCTGCCAAGCTATCACGGAGGAGTTTGTTCTCACTAATGATTTTTTGATATTCTGGATTATCCGTCATAGGAGCAGCGGGAGAAGCAACTCTTGCATAGCTTACCTCGCCATGTTCGAGCGCTTGCTTGATCGCAGAGCCTGGAGTGTCAGATTTAGGTGAATTGTGTGAGTGGAAATGGGGTGGGGTCTTGTGAGTAGAGTCCTTCCGGGTCCAGGATCTCGATCTAGATCTGTATCTAGAGCTGAACCTTGGGCGAGTCTCTGACAACTCCGAACAGTGGTCCAGGGCAGATTCTTCATCATCAGAACTGAACTAGCGGGGGTGTTGAGGTGGCGTCGGTGAGGTGTCGTTCAGAGTAGGCTGGTGCACACTAGCCCTTGAGGTTCTTTTCTGCGGAGGTTTGAGCCATTTCCTGCAACTTCGGTCGCCTGTCAAATGACCCTCGCCACAAGCTGCACACTTCAGAGAGCACTCGTGTCCGGCTGTGGGGTCCCTTTGTCCACAAACGTGACACACTTGAGTGTCCGGCTGGGGGCAGACGTCCGAATGGTGACCGACCTGATGGCACACTTTGCACACCTGGGTGGTAACCTTGTAGGGGTAGCAAGCAAGTTTTCCGCTGTTGTAATAGACGTACCGAGATGTAATCCCTCCAAAAAATCTTATAACGGCTGTCTAGGTGTTTTTAAACATTTGTGCTTGTAGAATGTCGACCCTTTGTGTGCGTGTGGGGGTCTAAGCCATGAATGACACCGTTAGTTGTCCCTTCGCTTGTTGCAATTAGGTATTGACTGAGTGTGGCCGGCCGTTGATCTTTAAGGTGGTAATACGCCTCACGTGATCCGCGACTGTCTGGTGCGGCGTCGAAACAATGAAGATGTTGGAACCTCGCTTGATTCTGAGCAAAAATTGCTCACCAGATATTTGTCCGCTGCAAGCTGCTATCACGGCGTCTGTTAGTAGTGGACTAGTCAGGTTCTTGACGGGTAGCCCTTGGTGTGGTCGCACCACTATATTGAAGTCGTCTTTGGGCAACGGGGATAGCCGCCTGTAGGCTGGCCTGTATTCAGATTTTCTAGTTTCTTCAGCAGTGGATATTTGTTTGTGGTTCGAGGTCTTCGAAAAATTCATGGATTTGGCTTTCTTCTCTTTCGCAAGAGCTTTTTTCTGCCGCAGAGTGAACACCGTCTGCCAGGCTCCATCCGCTTGGTTTTGGCTGTCGGTTCCGGCGTTGTGATCGCTGGGTTCATTTGGCGATGAGAGGCTGTTAGCTGCAGAGTCTTGAAAATTCATATTATCAAGGTCATGGCGTCGCATGTCCGTCATCCACGAGGGTCCAGGATGCGCAATAGCGTCTGGGGGTTCATTCGCGAGAGGGATCGAGCACCGCACAGTAGCGTTGCGCGTGTGCAACTTCAAGAAGCCATGGCCATAGTTGAAATCGGCCGTACACACAAATTTCCACAATGGAGCCGAAAAATTCACGGAGCACTTGCGGACACGACTCTTTTTATCGGCGCCACCTAGCGTCTCCCTCCGTAGAGTAATTTCAGCCACGCAGCGCCCAGCACATAAAAACAGCAGGGCGTCTTGAGAATGCTCCTTATCTCCTCAAAATTAGGCGGCTGCCTTTCTTCCGTTTTGGAGGCCGCAGAAAAAGGGTGGCCCGCCAAACGCAACAACATATAACTAGGTTACAAACGGACCTGTAGTAGTGCATATTTAGCAGCACTTATTTTTCACATTGTATATATATTAGATTGCTGTGAATGTAAAGACTGTTGCAAGGCAGTGGTAGGTACAGCTATAGTAGTGTTGAAACAGTTATTGATACCGCGTACATGTTGGGAGTGACACTATCAAAGTTCTAAAAAAAAGAAGCTGTGCAAAAACTCGTCGCTTTATTAAGCAAGACATGTCTTGCAGAGGTAGCATTCGCTGAGCCGAACCAAGAGAGTAAAATAACTAAAATAAGGAAGAATAAGAATGAGTCTATCACATTCGGCAAGCATTCTCAGATCATGAATGATAATCTGTCACTAACCCTGAAGAGGAAGGTATATAACAGCTGGGTCATGTCCGTACTTACCTACGGAGCAGAAACCTGGAGGCTTACAAAGAAGGTTCAGCTTCAATTGAGGACGACGCAGCGAGCAATGGAAAGGAAAATGATTGGTGTAATCTTAAGACACAAGAAGAGAGCAGAGTGGATGAGGGAACAAATTGGTGTTAAGGATATTGTAGTTGAAATCAAGAAGAAATAGACATGGGCTGGGCACGTAGTACGTAGGCAGGATAACCGCTGGTCATTAACCCATTATGACTCATGGAAAAACTACTGGGCGAAAATTGAAAAAAAATTGCATATAATATTAGGACCCCTCAAGAAAACTGTGAACTAAAGTTCACAGAAAACTGTTTATCTGGAGAAGTTATGACGCTGTACTTGATCTAGTACAATGGGCGGTTGCAATTTCATTTCGACTGTGGTTTCTCCGACGGGCCCTACTTGCCTTCATGAAATTTTTTGAAGCATCCTCGCTCGAGGCCACGGTGTAAGAATAGTTTAAGTGAGAGAACGCCACCGCTCTTCACTTCGCGACAAAGCTCTGCTTCTCAAACCCCTCAGCAGATGGTGCTAGCAACTAATGCCCCGCCGGTGCAGCAGAGCCGGTAGAGCTTGCAGCCACCCTAGCTCAAGCTCGGTAAGTAAGAAGCCAGTTTGGCCTAGCTATGGCACGGAATGCAGCTTTTATAAAGCAGATCGTTTATTAAAATATGTTCTTTGACCTTTCTGCCTTAAAAAATTTATGATTGAATTCATTAAGCATGCAGCATTCAGGTTTATGTAGCAAAGGCGAAGCAGCGCGTCTGTGGCAATGTCCCAGTTGTCTGGCCGATATTTGCAGGGGTGACGGGAAGTTTCTCTAAAACCGCCTATTATGTCAAGAAATCTGTGCAACATTTACACCTTCGTCAGAGTCGTAGGCGGTCAAGAGTGCATGCTGAGTTTCTTTTCTGCCGCTCGCGAGGGCCTTATTATGCGATAACATTAGCGTTAGCGGTAAGCGCGCAAGAAATTTAGGGGATGAAAGTAACCCACATAGAACGCTAGCTACATCTTGGCCAAAAAATCGGCTAATGAGTTGCGATATCCCATTCAACACTTTTGCTCTGTGTAACTTCTCATGTATATACATCTTAGTATTCGTTATGACTTTTTCCTATACTTCATGACATGGACACACATTTGCGTAGTTGAGAATCCTAAATTTTATTTGGATTAGATCAGCAGTACATTTATAAATGAAACACTTTACATACAAATACAAAACAAAGGGTACATCACTGTACACCATGATCACAGTATACATAAGCATTATTTCACACTTATTACACATTTCTCTTCTCCTGAATCAATTATACAAGTTTCGACAATTTGCGCAAGTCTTGGTTCTTTTTTACATGGTTATTCTTTAGCTGCCTGCAGTATTGCCGCATGTGTAGGCACACATAATAGTGCAATAGCTTGGCAAGAACTTCTTCTTTGTGAGCAGCACATGGAAACGTGAAGTTGAAATTTTCTGGCACTGCATCTGTCGTGCGATCATATATCTCTCTCACCAGCATGTTTTTCGAAGTGCTTCTCAGCCTCCTTAAACAGAAGAAATAGATGCACATTCGGATGTGTGAGCCTCCCTCTGGTTTTGCAATTATTAAGTCGGCTTCTGGTAGCTTTAAAATACCTTTCTGCCCAACCAGGGCCTCCTTACAAATTGTACAGGAAGTTTGAGTGGCAAGCTTTCGCGACACAAATCCAATGACATAATATACAATGCAGTCCACGACGGCGGCATCAGAATAATCATGCTGAAACACTTAATCGCACTTCCACGTTTCCTCACTGATGAGGCCATCTAGTTTCTCCTTGAGGTCATGCATTTTATCAGTGCGCTGGAAAGGTGCAGACTGGAACACTTCTCTGAAATCATTCAGGGTGAGAAAAGCAGATTGCTTTTTTTTCTCAGAAACAACACTTACCAAACTTTGGTGGCTTGAGCAAAGAATACAAGGAAAGCATGCGGTAAAGCTGCAAAAATGTCGGAAATGTTGGATGCTCATTTTGGCCTCCTGCTTGTCTTATAATACCAAAAAAGCATTCCAACGTATCCTGGTTCATTTTGGCTGACAGGACATACTTGAACTCGCACTCTTTCAGAAGAAATGCTGACAGTTCCTAAACAGACTTAAGTTTAACACGCAGGCCTTCAGCAGTAGACTGTGTTAAAAAAAGATCTTTGTGAATGTCACCCCTCACTACTTCCTGCTCCCAGCTATCAAGCTACCTAGATGCTGACTCTAGAACATGGACAACTTCGCATTCAAGGGTGAGGCCTTCTGCAGCAAAGCGATGATTGAGGGCATCAAAAAGATCATTCATTAGGAGCGTAAACTCTACAGTTGATTCCACATTCTCAAGCCGTGGTGTGCCTCTCCGTGCTTAGAAAGAAATGCCCTTAGCAACTGAGTTGCTAAAAATTTGTGTGGCCAACTTCACTCGCATTTTGAGCATATGTGATGGATTAACATGTGAGTAAGTCAACTTTGGACACACCCTAAGCTCTGCTGCGTTTTTCGTGTCAGCTACAAAAAGTGCATCATAGCATGACCACTTCACAATTTTCCCATTTGCTTTCAATATTTTCTTATCATAAAGGCGATTTCTAATACACTTGAACAAGTGCGGGGTATCTGCCACAGCATACACTTTTCTGGATGGATCTAAGGGATGCTCAAAAGCATTTATGACATGTCCTAGAGCACCGCTTACCCCAAACTGCTTCCACATGGCCCTATTGGTAGATGCACCGTCACAGACCACACCATCAACATAAACTCCTGCCTGCTCTAAATGTACAATGCACTGAAGCAACAGCTGTGCAAGGAGTGTACCCTTAGTTGCACCTTTTGATGCAAATACTGCCACTGTTTGTAAATAGCTGTCAGCAAAAGGGGCAAAAGCAAACACTAGACCATGGTCAGCCAGCTCATTGCTTTGTCCACCTTGGTCTCCATAGTCAACAAGACCAGCATATGTCATGTTCTTCGAGTTTACAGTCATCTGTTTCCTGACCTGTATCTCATCTAGAATAAGCATCCCTATGTGTTGAAAGGGTGTCTTCTTTGTCAATTTAATCTTGAGAGCTTTAAAAAAGTCCTCATCAAAACCATATTTGAGCCCCACTATGTTATATATCTTCTAATGGTGGTTGTCCATGGCATCGGCAATATGTTATTGCTTCGTAAAAATGCATAAGTAGAGGGGCTTCTGATGTTAAGCAAGAGGCATAGGAGTAGCCAGTCATCTGTATAGTGCCTGTTATTCTTCGTAGTGCACTTAGCTTCAGATATACATTCTTGCACAAGAAGAAGCTGCATCGGTGGAATATCAAAAGTTTGGAGTTTCTTTTTGATATCCTCTTCTTGCAGTTTCATTATTTCAGCTTTACTTTCTACCAGTTTTTAGTAATTAGCTGGTTGCGCTTCAGTAGCCGTGCTTGTGCCTTCTTTAAAATGGACCTTGCTTGACGCAAGGCGTCAACTTTGTGTTTCTTGGTAGGCGACACAGACAGCCTGATGCGCTTCAGTGATTGCCGTTGTTCCGCTCGAGCAGCCTGCCTCTTTGCATGAATTCTGAGAGTATCAAAGGGACTGCTGCATGCACGACATATGCTTCCTTTCGGTAACAACACTTGGCACCTATTATACCTCCATTTGCTTTGGCAGTCAATGAAAGCAGACTCGGGGGCCACAGAAGGAAAAATCCTTCAAACTGGATCCTCCACCACAGACATCTACACTGTCAAGAGTTTTCAAGATATGTTCAATTTGCGATGCCGTTGCAGCAAAATTATTTACACCCATTGCGCTACTATCAACCGGCTTGCCAAATATATGCACTTGTACAGTCATGTCACATTTCACATGCACAGTTTTTCTGTTGAAAAACACACATGACCCATCACTTGCGCGCAGCAGAGGCGTCGTGGAACACGAGGTCACGATACCCATCCAAGTCAATGCGATGAACACCCCACGATGGCGTCAGAAGGCACAAAGTCGACGCAGCGCATAACATTTCATCGAAAGTTGATGTGGCGGGATCACTTTCCGCGACGACATCGCTGTTTTCGTTGACTTTAGCATCTGAATTTGGGGCTGTTGCTGCTCGGCTTGAAACCTGCTGCTGGTCCCGCCTGTGCTCGCAGAGGAAGCTGCATCGCAAGCATGCCGTCTCGACTGTTTTCGAGGACTCCTTATCTTCTTAGACAAGTAACTAGGTGCTGCTTCGAAAATAGATGGCACGGCGTCCTTTGAAAGTCCTGTTCTTCTGCTGCCAGACATCAAAATGTGGCCATTAATTTCTGCAGACCACACTTTCAAAATAAAATGCCGGGCGAAATGTTTTTCGCACACATGGTCTGTCCGTTGAAGGACGCGGTCCTTGCGTGGGATCACCCGCCTCCATGCTTCAAGGCTGGCTTGATCTTGCAGTGGCGTAAAAAGCGAAAACTTTTCTTTGCACAACCTATAGCCTATGTTGCAGTAGGGTACAACACACTTCCCCATCGCGAAGCACACTAGTACACTGAACAACGAAGGACGTGGAAGTGCCAACTTACGCGAGCACGTTCAGAAAAACAAGCAATGACATGTCCAGCGTGGAGTGAAGGGACAGCAAGAATGCGGCGAGAGAGCAAGCGGCGGCGGTGGGTGGCTAGTTCAGCCCCCCCATCTCTGGAGAGGTTTTCTAACCAGAACAGTATGTGCCTCTCCCCACGAAGCCTCCCCTATGCGCCGTTCTCTCACCTAAACTATTCTTACACCGTGCTCGAGGCACAAAGTGCATTGGCATTTTCCGCATTCCAACATGGCTCGCATATGGCAAACTTTGCATTTGAGCTGCTTTCTCGGATTCCTGGGGTAGTGCCCTCTGGGGTAAAAATGATGTCAGTTGGGACTCTTGCAGATGTTCGTCATTGGTTCCGGTTCTGAACTCCGGGGCGCAGGAAGTGACAAGTGAGTAGTCTAGTGAAATTTAGAAGGTCCAGTCTGTTTTCAGACGACCTTTGGTGAATCCTCCACGCATTCACCACGGAAATATTTAGCATCTGGGTGAACAATACCCACCACCACTTCTTGGAGCGAATGCCAATCCTGTAGTTGTTGGCGGTTGATCGAGAAGGTCCATGCCTCCCATTTCATTATTGTAAGTGCCAAAAATGCTTGGCTGGGCTACCTTTACTTTTTTCTTTTTTTGAAGAAGACCACCGGCTTACTGCTCCAATGGGCTCAACTGAGTCATAATTCGTGGCCATTGTGACGACGCTGCTGTCACGCCACTTCACGAGGAGCACTTCATTTTGAGTGTAAAAGCAGCCAGCGAAGAAGCCCCTATCTCGCTTTTCCACTTCGCTGTCAATGAAGCATTCTTGAGGCGGTTTCTCGCGGATAGTGCCGGTCGCTCTGAAACCCTTCATTCTAAGAGCCACTAACAGGTCGATTCCGGTGAAAAAATTGTCGAAGTAAAGGATGTGGTTCGAAGGTATATAAATGTTCTCGCAAAAAGAAAGCACGACTCGGGTGCCAAGGGGCAAGTTTTCAGAGTTCGACGACTTTCCACAATAGGTGTCGAAGGCGTAGCAGTAGCCATCTGAACTGCAGAGCATCCAGTTTTTATAGCCAAATCGTATTGACCTGCCCCGAATAAACTGCTTGCACGGGTTATGTCCTAAATATTTTACCATTGATTCGTCTATGGAAAGGTTTCTGTAAAAAAAACCGTGCTGCTGGAACTTTTTGTTTAGTAAATCCATGAGCGGCTGAACTTTATACATCCTGTCGGTTGTTCCAACAATAGCGTTGCTTTCAGCAAAATTCAAGAATCTCTTGATATCCAAGAACCTCGTCCTGGGCATGCACCGAAACACGCAAGGAACGCCAACATCTTCGTCAAGAGACCAGTACATCCTCTTACTTGGCAATCTGTTGTACCCTCTCAGAAGAAGAATACCAAGGAATTTCTTTAGGTCATCCGTGCTCAGAAAAAAGCCATGCTCATCTTTTTGTTTCGCATATGTCCCTGACTGAACTATTATTTGGGTGAGGACCTTCTCATCAAAAATGGTGAAAAATATCTCACTCGGCAATTTTTCTTCAAATTTCATCTTCAAACTGCTTCTTTGGTCTTCAGTTCCGTTCGTAGGCGCAGACCAAGAGTACTGAGGCGCACTTTGTTGCCATTTAGGGGCGGTCCCATTCCTCGCCTTTTTAGGAGCACTTTGAGCATGTGGTAGAGGATCTGCAGGAAGCCCGTGGACCTCTAGCGAACCTGGAAAATGAATGAAGCTTTGCAACTGCATGAACAATTTTTAAATCGTTGCAAGATTAGTAGCACTCACTGCATACGTCATTCACCCCAAGGTCTTCAATGCAGTCATCTCCTTCTTCTTCATCGGTTTCTACAGCAGGCTCCAGGGGCACGATCACCAAGTCAACATCATTATCTGCCTCTTCTGCATTGTCAAGCTCTTCTAGAGCTTCTTGAAGTCGGCAGAACTTTTTCGGGCCAAAGAAAAGGTCAGCCTCCATGGCACAAATTGTCTGCAATGGGATATTAGTGTGGCACACGTAAGCGCCCATTGTACTATATCAAGTACACCTAACTTCAATCCAACACACGACCGGCTTTATAAATAGCGACCTGCGCATCCGCCACCAGCGCCGTGTCCGTGATTTTTTTTGCTTGTTGTGTTATTTATAGTTTCCGCGAGCGCCGCTGCAAGCCGTGGCGCTGCTTTTAATCCTCACGTCTCCCATCCTCGCGACTGCGTATGCTGCCGGGCGAGGGTGATCGGCACGTTTGCTTGTGCATTTGCATGCACGTCTCTTGGTATTACCTCAACTATTAGCTATGGTTGAAAGAAGTTGGGCGAAATAGTTACACGGTGCAACTTGCGCAATGGTTTATTGCTGCGTACCGCTCTGCAAATCAAGCGGGCGCATGGCCGCATCACGAGGAATATCGTTCCACGAGTTCCCGGTCACGGATGTGCGGAACCTGTGGCTGAAGAACATTCATCGACAGGCCGAAGGTAAGCTGTGAAATCCGAAGTAATCTAAACAAACTCCTACGCATGTTTAGGAAGCGCCGGACCACGTTAGTCCTCGTGTTTTATACTTTCGATGCTTGCCGTGATCGTGTGAGAACAGTACGATCTGCCTTTATTAGACGGTCGATTGCGTGCAGCGGCGACGCGCTGCATTACAATATTGAGTGTTTGGTTTCAGTTTCAGCTTGATTTCTACGCGTCTGTTGTGGGCGTAGCGAAAACCACATTTCATGTTGACACTTCGTTTTACAGGGCCAGGGAAACAGCCGTGGCTTCCGAACGACCGGAGCAAAGTCTGCAGCCTTCATTTCCGGCCAGAGGACTACAGGGAGTCCACCAAATACCGAAGGCTGAAACCCGATGCCGCCCCGACACTTTTTCCCGACTTTCCGACGTACCTGCAGCCGGCACCCAGTCAACCACGGCGGCCGGCAAAACGCAAGAGGGTCTCACTAGATTGCCCTAAGCAAGCTACCAAGCACAGGCAAGAGCAGTTCTTGTGCCGAAAGTCTGTACTATTATTGCAACATTAATCTGAGCGAATGTCTATTCATTTTGCAGTCATGATGTCCCATCCGATGATGGCATTCTTGCTGATACAGCAGACGATACAGCAGGCATCACAGCGCATGCAGAGGACTCAGTCAATGCACCGCAGACCTTGACACCTGAGCCAGACCCTCAGCCACCTTCGCAGACACCTCCACATGATCTAGTGCAAAGAACCTGCTCGTTTTCTTTTTTGCCCTCCACATCTGAGCCTGCTTTGAAAGAGACTCCCAGGCCTGTTTCGGTGCGGCCTAAGCCCACTAAAAGCACCCAAACAAGAATGTCACTTTCACGGATGGCACTGCTTCTTAAACAGGTCACAAGGCTGACAAGGAAGTGCCGGCTACTTGCAAGAAAGAAAAATGATTTGCAGGAGGAAGTTTCTGGACTGAAACGGGAGGCAAGAAAAGTAAATCTGGCTATGGAAAAAGCCAACCTCGTGCTACTTCAGGTATGACCAGCATTAGAAAATTACCTAACATTTGAACTTGTCCAGACAGATTTTAACAATTGCCAAATGCTTGCAGGAAAAAGTCGAACAGAATGAGCCAAAGGCACTTTTCATTCAAGAACAGCTGGCGTTTTTGGGTGTTAAGAAGGGCCGCTGGCGTGAGGAGACTATACGAAACTGCGTGCTTTGGCACTCAAAGTCTCCAGCTGCATACCGCCTAATACGGGAAAGTGGCCTCTTGGCACTACCCTGCCGCTCGACCTTGAAGCGGTACATAGGTGCCTGCACAGGGGAAGTGGTGTCTTCATTGATCAAACAGCGGCTGCATATGGAAGCAAAACTGCACTCTGAGAAGGTAACGTTAGCAATGGTACCTGGGAGACTTTATATTTCAGTGCTCACCTCTGCAGGCACGCTGTGGCTCGCTGGTCATGGACGAGATGTCTATAAAGGAAGCCACCATTTACCACAAACAGTCTGATGCTGTTCACGGCCTGGTGAACCTGGGGGGTGCGGAGGCAGACTATGGCCTGGAAAACGAGTTGGCAACCCACCTCCTGTGCTTCGTCTTTGTGGGATTGTCCACCCACTACAGGTATTGCAGTTATCGTTACAGCTACCATTGCATGTACACCAAATTATGAACATCTGAATCATGCCATTTAGCTGTCTGAATCTTGCCATTTGAACTATGACTGTCATTTCCCTTCGCAGGCTTCCGGTCGGTTATTACTTTACAAAGGCCCTGACTGGACAGCAGCTTGAGCATCTTGCTCTTAATGTGATGCAGTCTGTTGAAGATGCTGGCTTTCGAGTGGTTCGTCTTGTTGGAGACAATCACAAGTCGAACACGAAGTTTTTTTCAAGCTTGTCAGGGGGGCAGATACAGCCTGTTGTAGAGTAAGTGCAGGGATCTTATGAAGTCACATCTGATGTGCGTCTTTGCTGCAGATCTTATATCATAAATACGGAGTAATGTTTGCTTTCCATCAAATGTGCACAGGTTAAAGTTACTTGAATCTGAATTATTGGATATTTCTTTTTAGGCACCCACTTGATGCAGGTCGACCACTCTTCCTGTCATTTGACTACTGCCACATTATCAAGAACATCCGCTCACAGTTCCTGGATGCGAAGAAAATTTTCAGGAACCAGGGAAAGCTCATCCTTCCCGATTTCCTCAGGTAGTATCAAACATTTCTGTGCCTTATAATTTCTGTATTTGTTTTGGTAACACCTTGCTTTGCTGTAGGCTACTGCACAAGACCCAGGAAAGTCAAGGTGCATTCAAGCTGGTGAGGTGCCTAACGGAGAAACACCTAAGCCCCAGCAACTTTGAGAAGATGAACGTCAGGAGAGCTGTTGACATCTTCTCGGTGCAGGTGAATAGCTAATTGCATGCCGCATAACTCAGTGTGGTTGTACGGCTCTAACATTATGAAATGGCCGTAGAAATATTCGTTATTATGCGGAGGTAACGAGACTGGCCGAGTTTTGTTGCTTTAAGTCCATGTTTAAACAAATCTGATGCTCATTGCCTTGTTTAGGTCACCTCAGTCCTTAGGTTCCTCCAGCAGCACGGCCATCGCCTTGGGGCTAACGGGTTCCAAAACTGTTTGCCAACTTTGGAGTTCATGGAGGTGGAGCAAAAATGGTTTGCCTTGCACAACATCAAAAGCACGACATTGCACTGGACAAGTCGAGATGCCTTGAGGATGCCATTCTACAGTGCAGACGACGAAAGGTATGCCATGATCCGAAGGGTATTGCAGTTCCTTCGAACAAATTAAGCTGTACATTGTGATGTGACGATTATAAGTGTGTTTTCACTTTGCAGACTTTTGTGGCTGGAGACAGAGTGCCTTCAGTACTTTGCCCAGTGGAAAGAGAGCACCTTGCACAAGAAGGAGTTCCTCTCTGAGGAGACCTATGAGGCACTCAGAGTTACAACGCTGTCTACGGTTTTGTGCACAAGGCACCTCCTGCAGCTTGGATTCTATTTCGTCTTGACGGGGAAATTCTCCAGTGATGATGTGGAATCCCTTTTTTCAGCCATCAGACAGCTGAATGGCTCAAATGACCTTACTGATGCGTATGCAGCCCTGTCGGCCTTGCAGAAGATCTTGACGACAGGCATCATTCACTCCTCGGAGAGTGGAAATGTTGGAGGTGTCGTTGCCCCATTGGGTGAAGTGCCAGCCTTGCCTGTCGAGCCTGTCAAGCAAGCTGCTACTGGCACGGACATCCGGAAGCTCCTGCTGCCTCGCCTAGCTACACTGGAACGCTACCCATATATGTGCACAATCATTACGCAGCTTGAACTGAAACATAAGATTAAGTGAACAGTTACAGATAGAAAAAAGACAACACAAGAAAACAAAGCGACACCGTGATATAATTGTTTTCTAAACTGCTGTGCTGGAGGGAGCACCCACTTCACTTTCTTGCTCCCCACGGCGGACACCTTAGGCTATTAAATCTACTTATTCACCTTGTTCTTTTTCATAATTTTCGTAGGTCCTCCACAGCAGAGTCTGCGGTCCAGTACGTTGGCACTGATAGCCGGTTTCCTCGTCCGGGCCATTCAGGATAACATTGAATGCGAGGGCTGCCTGGTGAAGCTACAAGCTCCATCTTCCAGCTCCCCAACCACAGCCCTCATTGCTGGCATCGACAGGGGAGGCCTCTCCTATCCCACCTTACCATTTGTGGGATTTGTCCACCACCTGGAGCAAGCTGCCTCCCGAGTGGCTTCCGTGCTTGTAAAGGGACCTCAGCCGCTCAAGAAGTTCTCGGCCGTCGTGTTACCTTCACTTCTGAAGAGCCCACTTTTTGATTGTGCCGAGGACAAAAGTGTGCCACACAAAACAAAGCTGGTCAGCGTAATTCTGCAGAAATTCATGAGGCCATTTTTGTCTAACACCGCCAATGGCCTCACAGTGTCCAACGCCAAGAAAAAGGCACTCAAAACGAAACCCACCTCGCGAAAGGTGCTGAAGGTCTAATTCTGAAGGCCAGACTGTCTCTAAATGTGCTCGTGATTCAGTGTGTCATTTAACGAATAAAACATTTGGCAAGTTGTGATCTATTGTTGCTCTAAGCTTGAATGCATGGATTAGATGAGTTGGGTGTGTCCTCATTTCGTCACACGTTCAAGTTTCCTTGAACTAATTCCGTAGTCCTTACGGTGCGCCTCGAAGCCCAAATGCAAGCACAGCGCGTAAAACCCAGAAAAAAAAAGCGTGTAATATTTGTTGGCGCTCCCGTCACCTGCATAAAACGCGATAAATCTGACGAGACGGCCAATGCAGGTACAACTACCGTAATACAGTTTAAAAGTTAGCGAGCTCATTGCACCAATCTGTGTGACCTGCGTATCAAACAAGCCACAATTGAAGGTGAAGTTGCGCAAGAACTCTCGAAAGGATAAAGTGACAAGTACGTACGCGCACAAAATGTAACAGCCGACCTAGCCTACTTGTTTTCCTGCACTTCGGAGTGCACCTCGCGGACCTGCTAAATATACCTCATTAGACAGAACCAGCATGGCACTGCATAACATTCTTTGAGAATGTTGTCTAGGCTGCCAGGAAAAGCTAGCCCAGGTTGCGGGCCCGTGCAACAAGCCACCGTTACGAGTGCTGACGTTTCTACGTTTCCTCGAAGTTGGTTGGTTGGAAGTTGGTATATACTGTCTTGTTTCACGTCATGGTAGGCAGAACAAAAAACAAAACAGCTGATGTTTGCAAAGGCACGGGGTTTACACGATCTCGCGCGTTCCGCTGTCGTAGTAGCTGTAGCAGCCGACACGAAGTTGAGGATTAAACCCAGTGCCCCCTGGTGAGACGCGCCGTCAACATAGCGGCTTTTCTTGGACCGCGTAGCCCCGTAGGAGAAGGGCGCGTGCGCAGGTCGCTATCTATAAAGCCGGTCGTGATCTAACATAACTTGTTATTATCACCAAACATCGCAAACAAAATTATGCGCGTGCCGAGCACCCATTTTCATAAACAATCCGCACAAATATTGAATCTTACAGAGCCTGCTGAAAAACTTTATGAAATAAAATTCGCGCACTTACGGAGCTAGCGAGGCGGCGTCCAGTTTCCTGGAATTCGGCGGGAAAAACCACCTAGTAGGAGGAATCGAGAGATGACCACCTACACAGGGGCGGTAAAGAAACCCCCTGGTGGCAGCAATCTGAACTCAATTTTGAAATATGTTTGCCTCAATTAGAGAGAAAAATTTGTTATTCACTGTACTTGATTAAGTACGCTGGGCGGTAATGGGTTAAGGGTAACTGACTGGATTCACAGTGAAGGAAAACGTACGAAGTGAAGACAAGGTTAGGTGGGCCGATGACATTAAAGTTTGTACGTGTAGCATGGCAGTAGAAAGCACAGGACCAAGTTGATTGGTCAATCATGGGAGAGGCCGTTGTCCTGCAGTGGGTGTAATCAGGCTGATGATACACCAAAAACAGGCACCGACATGCACACAAGCAGTGAGCCTTAGTGTTGAAACGTATGTCAATATTTGTGGTTCAAAACATGTTTGTTCACATGACAGAGTTGATTGATTGATTTGTGGGGTTTAACGTCCTAAAACCACTATATGATTATGAGAGACGCCGTAGTGGAGGGCTCCGGAAATTTTGACCACCTGGGGTTCTTCAACATGCACCCAAATCTGAGCACACAGGCCTACGACATTTCCGCCTCCATCAGAAATGCAGCAGCCGCCACATGAGAGTTAACGCAATCAAAATGAGAAGTTATCAGTAATTTGCATTCGCTTGCATTTCTTCCACTGTGACTCCATGACCATCATTTGTAGCTTATCCAAGGGCTCCAGTTTAGCATCCGAAATCTCATCTGGTGAGAAATGCTGCTGTTTGGTTGTTTTCTTCGTTTAGTAAATTTAGTTTGGTTTGTTTTTGCAAAATGTTGTGATCACTCTAGACAGACTTATGCGAGCAGCAACGAAAACAAGGGTCTCCCGGTCTGAATGAGCTGTTGTGGATACCAATGTGTTCAAATTGTCGAGAGATTTTCCTCAATAGAAATACACAGGGCTGTGTGCTTTTACTTAACCGAGTTTGAATAGGGACTTTTTACTATAACATTATTTGTTCTATGTAAAATACCTGGCATATGAGAAGGTTCTTTTAAAGGTATAATAATTTTTTACAGAACAATGACTGAGTGCACTCAGTAGGTATAATAAAAGTTGGTCAGCATTTGTACATGTTGATGATTCGACTGTCTACTAACAGCTGTTTCCTTGATATTTTTGTGAAATATGTAGCCAAAAGGACTAGTGTTGTATGATACCCGTGTTAAGAGTGAGGCAGACAGTTATGAAGTAGTGAATAATATAAATGTGAATTCAGCTTCTGCCATTGTTCATCGTTTGAGCAGTGTCTTTGATGACTATGCACCATTGGCACAAAAGAAAAACTCATTTATTCATCTGTCAATGCAAAGCATAAAAACTTTGAAGGTCATTCAAGAAGTAAGGGCCATTTAGTTCCAAGCAAGTAAATTTTCATTAGCAAAAACTTTTATTGGTGGGCTTAGTTTAGCAAAAACATATTTCACTTTTCTACAGAATCACTGCTAATTTTCTAGTGCTTCTCGTACCGTCGCACTAGTTTCTTTAGTCAATCTGAATAAAAGATTGCCACTTGGTGATTGAACCTGTTGTGAACGGTGTTAGTGAATTTCTCATTGTCTTCAAATTGTACCCCGAGCCACTGTTTCAAGTAAAGAATAGGAAATAATCGCACGGTTCTGGCACAGTACAGTAGGGCGACCAATTAGTGTTCCCTACCAAAATATTCGATCTTCCCATTGGTTCTGATTGTGGTGCAAGGATGCACATTGTCATGTAGGAGGCCGATTACGGACGAGAATTTGTGAAGTCATCACTGTTTATCGTACTTATTACTGTGGTGAGTGTTTCACAGTATATGCCAGCTATAAGTGTGGCACACATTTTGTGAAATTAAACTCTAAAAATTTCCTTTTTAACTTGAAAAATGCTAGCCATCATTTTCTAACTGGAGTAAGCTAATTGCTTGGCTTTTTTGGGTTTTTGAGAAAAGGAGTGGCGGCACCACTGTGTTGTTTCTGCAATTGCATACACTATTAAGCGTCGTCACCTGTGCAACAGTGTGCAAAATCAAGTCATCCCTGTTTTATCGGTAGCAGTCCAAAAACGCTGATCCACTTAATGTGTTTTAGTGTTTGAGTTGGTCGGTAACCATTTTTGGAACCTAGCTTTGTGATATCTGGGCATATCGGCTACAATTGTGGAAATTGGAGGAAGGCCAACAAGGGGAACATTGTCTTACAGACCACTAACTGTTAGTCCTCAATCTATTGCAATATACTGTCCTCTTGAACAGTTTGGTTGGTCTGGATGCTTGCCGTGGTGCTCCACTTTTTGTCATACACATTTGTGCAGCCGTTTCGCAACTCTCAACACCGTGTTCCGACACTTGTTTTATTCCTCACAGTTGGTCCATGAACTGTGCACAACTCCTCGTAAATTGGAAAAGCTAGTGATTCTTTTGCATGCAAAAATGTAAATACAGTGTGCACCCCACAACAGGCAGGAGCAACAATATTCGCCAACATTGTTGTCTGCGTTCCCCGTCAAGCGGATGACTACTGAGCCAGAACAATCACTTCAGACTTTCGCTGAGAAGTAGCAGATTGTGCTGTGCACATAACTCTTCAGTCTGACTTGCAAAGATTGGGAAATGGCCCTCACTTTGTGAATAAACATCGTACAAAATTTCATTATGCAGATTTGACTGCAATGATTATTCACTGCCTATTTTTCTAACATTGCTACCGTGACCTCCAGCACTTCGCAGCTGTCTAGTGTTACTAGTGTTCCATATGTCCTTATTGTATGCGTATATGTTGTGTGCAGTGTATTGCGAGTGCTATCCACTGGTGCATAATTCTTTTTTTACAAATGACTACTTTTTGGAGTATACAAGCAAGCATCCATTATCTCGTGTGTCAGCTCATCAACAATGAGTGAGCAAGCGCAAGGGTAGCTCATTCTCTGAACTTGTCATCCGTGACAACTTTCACACAAATGTTGAAATGTTTCACTCAGGCTTTCATTATTCGCCAACTGTTACTCAATTAAAGTGCCTGTCACTGCAACCCTTTTACCTCTTTTGAAACATAAAGCAAGTTTCCTTTTCAACATTCTGTAAATTCTGTGATTCTGTAAATGGTGTTTTCCCAAGATGCACGTGCTTGCCACAACTGGAAGTTGATCTAGTTTGTCGTAAAAAGATCGGACGCGCAAGTAAGAACCCAGATTATAAACACAATATGGAGAACAATGTTATATGCAGGCATACCTGAAGAGCAGCGTATTGCTCAACTCTGTGAGAGACAGTGTTCCTTGTTTACATGTATACTGCTGCATTCATGATTGTCAATAAACAATGTACGCTTACTTGCTTGGCGTGTTTTTTGCCAGTTCAGGCCTCTCAGTCACCTGGCGACATAGCTGAAATATTTATAGTAACGTTAAGGTGTTGTGAGCTGAATACCACCCCGAAATAGCAGTGAATAACCACCCATAAACCTGCGGGCGCGAACCACGACCACCCTAAGAAGGATTAAAGAAAAATTGCTGGAGTGGAAGATCCCGCAATGCCTTGCTAGCAGAAGTGAAGCCACCTTTTGCCACTGCCAAGATGGCGGAAACATGCTCTTTTCTGATAGTGCCCACTTAAAGATCAAATGGCTTAGATATATTATGTAAATGGTACGTTAGTTATATATTAAAGGTTAGTTGTTTCTGACAAATTAACACACAGAAACGAGTATGAATGACTGAATCTTCAGGGAACTTTGCTTCCAATTAGAAGCTAACTAAGAAAAACTAGTAACTGTAAGACGCACTTGGTGAACTATGCGACCCGAAAAAGTTCCCACAATAAAAACGTTGGGCGTGCGAAGGAAACGCTTCGTTTTTAATCGCTAAACGGTGATACTTTATCGTGCCCCTAGTAAGATGACCGCCACAGCCGCCGTCTTGCCAGAGAAACAGCTTCACTTCTGCGCAACCATTTCCACTCCAGCAATTTTTCTAATCCTCCTTGCACCCCATGGAGGAAAGAAATGTTGGACCTCCTAACCTCTTCCAAAGCAGCCTCCATATTGCCCTGGCGCAGTGATGATGATAGGCCTACCAGCTCCATCCCTAGGTCGAATAAGTTCGTTCAGAATGCCACCGCTACCCTTATTTTCGTTGCACTGTCAAAGGTTTCTCTTCTCTAAGTGGTAGTATATAGGTGCTCTGTGGTTATACTCATAGAGTTTTCTAATATACACTTTAGAAAACTCTATGGTTATACTAAAACTTCTGGAGGGGCTCCGTGGCTGAAGCCACCGCGCCGCCGTATTGCTCAGGGCAGAAAGCGGATGGGCACATTGTAGCGTACGTGGCTTTCGTGTCGTTTTTGTGCCAGTAATGTTGTGTGTGGCGCCTGTAATTGAACAAGATGGTCCTGAACACGTCTGCAATTACTTTTTCGAGGCGACGATGGTGGGCTCTTGGGTAGCATTTGATTGCGTTAATCATGTGAAGCAAACACCGTGTTCTATGTGTTAGTAGGCATGCTTCGCTCGCTTTTCCTCACATATTTTCGCGACTACAACTGCATTCGCGAGTACATAAATTTCCTTTTTTCGTCTGGGTGCACAGAGACACTGAATAATTTTTGTACGTTTGAGGATTCCGAAGACGTCATTATGCATGGCACATGAAAGTGCACTCGCAAAAAAGAATGACTGATGTTCAGTGTATACACATGTTGAAGTAGGCTGCTGCGACAGTGATGGAAATGGTCAAAAGTGTTTTATATAAAGTTTTGTAGCAGGAAAAATGATCATTTGTAGTAGCTGCCCTCATTTTTGTAGCAAGTTGTGAAAGTGAAAAAAAAACTGGTAAAATGGCATTTTAATGCTACTATTATTCAATAAAATGAAGTATTAAATACAGTGTGTGCATGAGTTTTGACGGTGCAACTAACGCAAGCTTTAAACAAAGCCTAGTATCAGAAATATATGAAGATAGGTTGGCACAAAGACACAGATACACAATACATGAATGTCACTTGCATGGCATGCAAGTGTGGCATACACTCAGTCATCTTTTTTTGTGCTTGAGCAAGCACTGCTTGCCCACTCTCGATGTCAGAAAAGTTCTTCAACTTCATGCCCCGCTGAATCAATAAGTCAGCATTTTTAATCATCCCTTCTGCCTCAGCCACTTCTTTTTTTTTCGTTGTCATTGGTAAGTTTCACATTCGGTGAACTTTGCTCTGTATCTATACGCATCCGCTTTGATGGTCGCTCTTTAGCTGCACTTAAGGCTCTCTGCATACCGTCTTGATGCCCCCTTTGACAGCCTTGATGACATTGGAATAGACTGCAAATGAGCAAGGGTCACTGTCAAACCTCTTTGAATATGACATTATGTGACGTATGTCTTTTACACTTCAGTGAGAAAGATTTGACCTGTCGTGCAGGACTCCTAGTTTTTGCTAAATTTACGCTCAACATTGCCATTGCCATGCGGAAGTGATAGAAGTGTCTTGACTAGCTTGGACAATAGCGGATATTTTGGCTTACCCCTGACCATCTTTCATGATGAAAACTTGATCCCAGTAGTTGTCTAGTGGCATGTCAGAACCTGCATCTAACTGGTTCAAGTTTAGCACCGTCTATTCATCAAGAAGAGATGAAACTTCTGCACGTTGAACAACCTGGGGTGCACACTTTGCAAGATATCTGAAGGAGTCTCTTGAAGATTCCATACTATGATTGCTCAAATGCAGGCACCTGACATTTTGGAGCATCTGATTCTCAAGAGGAAGTTTTGCCATCAAGTACTTCGAACATGTAATGTAGAACGACCTTGCTCCTAGCCAGAACGCAGCTTTCTCTGCAGCAGCTCCAGGTCTTAATAGCTTATTTTGTGTCTGCGCCTACCTCCAGATGTTGTTTCCAGTTCCGAGAGGACTCAACGTCCATGGATGCAAGCTGAATGCCTGAATTTGCCTGAAACACTTCGGTCCTTAAAGGGACACTAAAGTCAATTGACAATTTACGTCAGAGCGACAGCTCAATGTATGACAATATCTTAAACGACAATATTATCAACAACAGTGCCCTTTTTACTGAGAAATTAAGGTAAATGCACAAGGACACAAGCGCCGCAGTAGGACATTTCCAAAATGATTCCGATGACATCATATGGACCGCCTACAATTAATCACTAGTAATCGATATAACTGCACTAAATAAAGAAACTTCTGTGCATCAAGAGACGCAATAAAATGCTGCTAGCAATAAAATGCTGCTGTTTAATTCATGGAAAAAAGAACCGCCGGACGATACTATGGGGAATGGCCTGAGTGGTTTAAAAATTCAACTTTCGCGTGGTTACACGGGACAGGTCGTGCTATCTAGCGGAGCGCAGTTGAAACAAAAGCGTCTGCAATCTTGAAGCCAATGGCGGGAAATTGATCAATGGCCGTTGTTGCTGCTGTGGCTCCCGCTGATTTCGGTCTGCTGCTATTAGCGCAGTAAAGCCAGGTGTGATGAGTGAAGAAAACGATGACAACGATGGAAGTGCGGGCTGGCTCCGACTCGCGTGCTTTCGAACAGCGACTGACGTTTGCCTGCTCTGAGGGTTTGGCCAAGAATTCAATAGTTGTGATTGATTTTATTTATTCGTTTTTTTCGTAAGCGTTTCTATAGTGTCCTTATTGATTATCGAGTGTATTTTCAGATAGTACGACCAGGCAGATGCCGTTTTCCTCACCTGGACCAGGGGCTTTCCTCTGGTCTGCTTCTCTTCCTTCGCAGGAATTACCAGTGGACTTGTTTTTACGCAATGGCGTCTCAGCCGTTCCTGTGGCATTGGTCCCAAGCAACGATGGTATCATACGGATGAAGAATCCAAAAATGATTCAGACGGAGTTGAGAGCCGCTACAACTCACTACCAAAGCATCACAGAGGTCAGGCAGTTCGGCAAGGGTGGCATTCTTTGCTTCTCCTCTGACCAGCTCTGTGTTCGAGACCTACTGAAATGCTCGGTATTTGCTACCAACCCGGTGAGCGCATTCATTCCACCTCACCTAGCTTGCGTCAAAGGCCTCGTTCGGGGTGTCGATGTCAACTTGACCCCAACTGAGATATTAGATATGTTTTCAGAAGCAGGTGTCATAGCTATCTATAGATGTAGTCGAGTTGTGGACAAGAACAAGGTACCAACGGAGTCCGTGATTGCCACATTTGCCGGGTCGAATCGCCCAACCGAAATCAAAGCGTGGCCTTTAATATACAGAGTGGAGCCACTATCACCTCGTCCCCTACAGTGTATTAAGTGTTGGCGTTATGGGCACACAGTGAAAGGGTGCAGGTCAGTACCTAGATGCAGAATTTGTGGTGAGCCGCACAATTCAAACGACTGTAAAAGTAATGAAGAAAAGTGCTGTCTTTGCCATGAAGCACACTGCGCTGATAATCCAAACTGCTCAGCCAAGGCACGTGAAATCCAAATACTTGAAATCGTAGACAGAAGGCGATGCTCCCGAAAGGATGCCATTGCTGAAATACAAGCCCGAACTCAAGGGTATGCAGGAGCAGCTGCCCGCCATAACATAGCAATGGAAGCATCCTTTTCCCTATCTATTGCGGATATGATCGAGAAGGCTGTGGATAAGGCTATGCAACGCCTTGCTACCACCTTATGTGAGTCGCTGTCACACATTGTGAATAACCAAATCGCACAAGTCTATGGAGCGCATATAGATATAAGTACGGCTGTAAAAAATGCTGAGTCTGCACACCCGGAAAGTGAGGCAGAATCTGAGATAACTCCACCAGATGCACAGTCTACAGAGCCCTCTGGAGAAGGCGTTCAGAGGCAAAGCGAGGGTGCACAGAAAACTTCTCAGGACACACAAGATATGGACAGATCCCAAATGCCTAAAGCGTTCTAGATCCCCTGCATCGAAAAAACCTAGCTCGCCGAAACATGTAAAAAGCAAGAAATATCAGAAAGACAACCTTTCAAAAACCGATTTTCTTAAAGAAAGTATTTTAGAAAAGGTGATTGCCGAAACCATTTTAACGAAATCATAGGGTCTCTCAAAATTATACATTGGAATTGCCGATCTCTTCACTCAGCAATAACAGATCTGTTATACCTGTCTTCCAAATTCGATCCGGCTATTATTGCATTACAAGAAACTTGGCTATCCACAAATCATGTATTTCACCTACCCAACTTCCAAACCTTTCGTCTAGACCGTCCATCCAAAGGTGGAGGATTAGCTTTCTTTATAAACAATAAAATTAGTTTAAAAGTCAAAAACTCATACAAATGTATGTCTTCTGAATGCGAAATTTTCGCGTTGGATATTACCTTGCCAGGATACTTGCCTTTCTCGCTAATAAACGTCTACTTTCCTGTAGGCGTTCAAGACACGAGACTGTTAGATATGGCTGCTAATTCAGGCTGTAAAGAAAAAAAATTATAGTTGGTGACTTCAACTCTCACCATACCTGCTGGGGCTTTAGAACTGATCAGTGTGGACAACGGTTGTGGGACTGGTCGGTAGACAACAACTTATTGTGCCTTAACGCTAGAACTCCCACATTTATTCGAGGTCATTCACGCTCCGCCTTAGATTTAAGCTTTGTAAGCTCGGCCATTGCTAGTACATCGTGGATGGCCCTTGATTGCGCCTCCAACAGTGACCACTTTCCAATAATGTTCGAGATCGCTTGCCCCGTCAAACCATCATGCTTCCATGCCCGAACCTATATAAATTATGCAAAATTTCAACACGACCTAAAACTGCGTTAGACGCTCCTTCTCAGGATGGAGATGACACTAAAGCTATGAAAATAAGCGCAGTAATCAAAAGGGCATACAAAAACGCTGAATTTACTGTTAAATCGGCGAAGAGAGTGCCCTCTAGCCCCTGGTGGAATTCCAACTGTTCACGAGATCACAGACGAAGACAGGCAGCTTGGAAGAAGCTAATACATAATCAGTCCCCTAAGAACTGGGCAGATTATAAATTTCTTGCCGCTGTATTTAAACACACGGTGGCCCAAGCTAAAGAAGATTATGATAAAAGACATTTCGATTTTTTCTCGAAATCCAAAAATAAGAAAGCTTTATTTCAATATATGCGATCTCGCAAAATCCTGCCGTCTACATTAAATACTAATTATGAAAAACTATCATTGGAAGAAACGAAGAACTCTTTAGAGTCAATTGGCAGAGAGGTCTAGAAATTAGATTTTCTTCGATTATGGCTTTCAACTGGCAAAAGTCTAGCATAAGCACTGACTTCGAAAACGTAACGCTGTCTGAAGCATCAAAAGTCATTCGAGATCTACCATCGTCAGCTCCTGGTCCAGATGGAATCACAGTTCCTATGATTAAAATTTTATTCAAGCTATCCCCCGGCGACGTCATTAATCTCATAAACTACTCTTTAAAGAATGCCTGGATACCGTATGACTGGAAAATATCTAAGGTAATCCCATTAATAAAAAAGCAAGGAGTAGGTTTTACCATAGAAAATATCAGACCCATCTCGCTAACTTCGAACCTGGTGAAACTCATAGAGAGGGTTCTAAAGGGCCGAATAAACTCCTGGATGACGAATAAGGTCATATTAAAGCCAAATCAAATTGGTTTTCGTTGTGAATGCTCAATTTGGTGCGCCCATGCGGATTTAGAGAGTCGAATACAGCTTGCTCGTAAAAGGAAACAGTACGCCGCATTAGTAACTCTCGACATAGCTAAAGCGTACGACAGTGTCGAGCACTCTATTCTACTGACCACCTTGCAGAGTCTAAAGTTTCCTCAGTATATTACTGAGTGGATAGCGGAATTCCTAAAATCAAGGGAATTGTATTGCATGAAGGATGGCTGTTGTTCGCATAAATTCAAACAGAAACGTGGTGTTCCACAAGGGTCCGTCCTATCTCCAGCATTATTCAATATACTGATGAGCTCTATTCCAATTGTTCAGGATGTCACTGTCTACATTTATGCAGATGATATCGCGTTCTTCGCTGCAGAGAGCGACATTTACTCACTACATCAAAAACTGCAAAGATATATTAATACACTAGAAATTTGGTTGCAATCCATTTCATTGTCATTGAACATCAGTAAAAGTGCGCTCTTGGTGTTTCCTATAGCAGATACAGTTTCAATTTCTGTATTGTATAATCGAGAACCTATTCCACAAGTAGATTCAGTCAAGTACTTGGGAATGATTTATAATGAAAAACTAAATTGGAGCCCACACATTGAATATATAACAGCAAAGGCACAACGGGCGTTAGGTTTATTACGCAGGTTAAGCAACAGAAAATACGGGCTGCGCAGACACACGATGTTAATGATATATAAAATGTATGTGCGACCAATATTGGAATTTGGGTGTGTATTATTCTCGGGGGCCGCTGATTATAAAATTAAACCGCTAGTATTGTTAGAGCGAGAAGCCCTGCGAATATGCCTGGGACTTCCCAGGTTCGTGGCGAATAGTGTATTGTATCAAGAAGCGCGATTGCCAACACTCCTCTGTCGATTCCGCATTTTAACGGTTCAAACCTTCTTAAAGTTCTACAGTTTACCGGAGCGAAGATCAGAGTACGCATTTATCAGCGACCCTGACTCGTTCTTTCTTGCACATTGGCCTCGATTTCATACCCCTCAGATAATTTTCGCTAAAAAGAAACTGGATTGCATAAATGTAGACATTAGCACAGTAATTGAAACTAATTTTTCTACCATCAACATTAGAATAGAGTACGATGAAATCTTCCCCCCACAAGCCAAGTTGCAATCTCTGAGATTTTTGACCACTACATTAAACGATTACTTGGTACATGCAGCAACAAAAAATGTAATAGCTACAGATGCTTCTGTCAACAATGAAAAGGCAGGTGTAGGAATTGCGTCTGATTCCCTCGGCTGGTCTTTTTCAGTAAGGCTTCCAGATTTTACTCCTATATTTGAAGCTGAGCTAGTAGCTATTATTTTAGCCCTTCGTAAAATTCCTACGACAGAGACCAGTGCAATCATCCTAACAGACTCACTTTCGGTGTGTGCAGCTCTGACAAACTCTGAACAATCTCGTGCCCTAGCAGCGTTCTACACATTAGCACCGCCGCATTTAAAACTCCTCAAATTAGTTTGGGTCCCAGGTCACTGCGGATTACAATTAAATGAATTGGCAGATGCTTTGGCACGAGCATCACTCGATGGACCAGTAATTTCAGTACTTCCCGAGTTAGACTACTTATCAGGGGTTAGATATAGGAAATTCGCTATTTTTACAGATAGTTTAGAAAATATCACACAATGGACAGATTATCAGCACCTCAAATTTCCATGGAAAGCCCAGTGGAGTCCGTCAAAAAAACTTGAAATTATAATTTCTAGATTCCGGTGCCGTGTCCCCCCATTAAATTTTTATTTACACAGAGCTGGTCTGACACTTTCCCCCCTTTGTCCGTTCTGCGAAGAATCAGAAACTATTGAACATTATTTTGGCTCATGTCGCAACTATGCATTAATTAGGAAACGACATTTAGATATTCCATTTGCGAAGCTAGGTTTAAATTTAACCGCAGAAAATGTTCTAGGTTTTGGTGCCTCTGTTTTGGGAAATTGCCACAGAGATGCATTCGATGCGGTGTGTAATTTTATTCAAGACTCTAAACGTTTTTCAACATAAAGCCCTCGTTAACAAATGCTAAAAAAAATGTCGAAAAGTAATTTTCTATTCTGGATAAATCCGTGACATACCAAATTAATCGGGTTTGGCAAAACCAGCTGTCTGGTCGGCTCCCAAAATCAAGTTGTAGCTATTAGTATCTACTTTGTTAATGATTTTTTTCTCACTATGTAAATCTTTGGTTTATTTCTTTTTTTCCAACATACTGTCTTAACTATACAACTCCCCCCCCTTTTTTTTCGTTGTAAGCAATAATGCAGTTATTGTTCATATGAGACTATTTGTTCTCTTGGCCAATCCCCCAGAGTGGGTACGAGCCATGGATTAAAGGATACAAACAAACAAACAAACAAGTGCGGGGCAAGGCGCGTGGGATTTTGAGCCAACTGTGCGCGTGAGGTCAGCCAATCAGCTGATGACCTGTGGTGGCCCATAGAGGTGGCGTGCCACGATTGGGCCACGTGTGACCATTACGTGGCGGTAAGATTTGTGGCTGGGGATGAGCCGAAGCAGGGGCAGACGGGAGACAGCGGGCCGAAGCGTCAGACGCAGGCGATCCAGGTTCCGGCCAGGGAACGCGGCCGTCCACGCTGCTGCCGTCCAACCACCAGCTGGGGCGGCATTGCCGGCACGAGTACTGCATCTCGGGGCGCGGCCTGGCCTGCATGCTGTTCTCTTCCTTGCCGACGGCATCGCGGATCTCGGCGAGGCGTCTCCACGGTCAGCCGTTCGGCACAGCGATGAACGTGGCCTGGCTAATGGTCACGGTTGCGCCGAGCATCGCGTCTCGACGCAAGCTGTTCGCTGGACGGGCTGGCCATTTACACGCATGGAGCATCGCGTCTCCGATGCGGGTTGACTGCTTCGTAGTCGTACCCATGCCTCCACTCCGCCAAGCGTCATCGTCACCATAGCGTCACACATCGAGACGCACCCCGCTCCCGATCGCCTGTCGCCGCCTCCTGCCCTGCACCTCGGCGTTCGTCGGGGCCCGCATCTCATTGTGAGGTTTTGGAACTCTGCGCCTTGAATTCGCGTTCATTTGTTTTATCGTTCGATCAGACAGTTTTGCTACTTATTCGGCTTAACGTTTTTTCTGGTTCTATGTTCTGTTTTTATCTTTCGTGCTCTGTCATAAACGTCGTGTGTTTTGTTACCGCGTCGTCTCAAAGTCCATTTCTCCTAACACGGCACGGAAAATAAGCGTGACGAACCTTGGCCCCGATAAAGAATAATATTTTCATTACAATAATTGGCGAGCCTGCCAGGATTAAGCTCTTGTTTTAAATATCTTTCGGAGCGGACGTGGCCTGGCTAATGGTCATGGTTGCGCCGAGCATCGCGTCTCGACGCAAGCTGTTCGCTGGACGGGCTGGCCATTTACACGCATGGAGCATCGCGTCTCTGATCCGGGTTGACTGCTCCGCAGTCGCACCCACGCCGCCAAATGCCGTCGTCACCAGAGCGTCGCACATCGGCAAGTGAGCGCATTCTACAGCGCCTTTCCACCGCCTCCTGCCCTGCACCTCATCGGCGTCTGTCGTACCGCCGATCTGGCCCTCAGGTTTTTCGAACGCTCTTACTTGAACACTAATTGGTCATTTTTCAATGAAGCTTATAGTTCACTCTGTTGCATTGTACGCACCTTTTCTGCCCCAGTGTTTCATATGTTTAGTGTCCGTGTTCTGTCATAAACGTGGTGTGTGTTGTTACCGCGTCTTCTCAAGGTCCGTTTCTCCTCGCACGACACGCAAAACAAGCGTTGACGAGCCTTATCCCCGATAAAGAAGAATACTTTCATTACAATAAATAGCGAGTCTGCCAGGCAACGTGCACGGCAACAGTGACGTCAGACGGTACGGTCGGTCCGTTTGAGGCGGGTAATTTTAAGTGCGCTAACCCGATGCGGAGCGGTAAAACGGGATTTTATTTCAAAATAAGCTCTCCCTTGGCACGAAAGTAACACTACGAGGTTTCTGGACCGCCATTTCAACAATCAACGTCGACTTAATAGTTGGCGTTAGTGTCCCTTTAAAAACTTTTCCAAGATTTTTTTAGCATCACCATTTCATCATAAAGAATGTGAAGCAGGTGTACGGTTCCCTGAAACAGTTTTAGGAACCTTGTAAAAAGTTCAGCTTTTTTCACAAACAGAGCTTTGGCAAAAAGGGTTTTGTCATTTAGACTGCTCCTTAGCCTTTTGGCAATGTTGCCGCCAGCGCGTACTGGAGTATTGGTGGAAAGGACACTTTTCAGGACATCGATCTGTTCAAGCAGTCTGTCTACTGCTGGCACGAGTGACAGCCAGCAGCAATTTGCATGCCGTGGAAAGATGGCTTCAGGCAATCCAAGCACCTGTTGTTGCTCCTTCAGCAGGCCACACTGCGAAGCAGTTTGAAGCAATCTATACAGATCCTGTCGAAAACACTCGGTCGGTTGACTTCTATAAGCACAAGGCTCTTAAAGTAGGGTCCAAGGCCATCTGACACGACATAAGGCACTTTTTTTCTCCTACACGAAAAGTCTTTTGCCACCTTCGAATCAGGAAACATTGCTTGGCAGAGAGGTGTAGCTGTGTCTCTCCAACTATCAGGAACCCCCTTAAGTGTGACAACCGACAAACAGGGCTTCACTGGCTGTCACACGATCATTATACGATGCAATGGTGCACGCAGCTGAAAAATTCAGGACCGCTTAAATCGCTGCTGGCCGCTTAAGTTTCCAATGAGGACCACGTAGCTGCTTCGCACGCTCCAAGTGCTTTTTGCTTTAGAGTGGCGCTTCACTGCAGTCACACCATGAAACGCAGTGTTGATTGTCTGACAACACATGACGCAAAAAACATCTTATTCTCTTTCACTATTCCTACACCATGCCTCAAAAAGATCACTGTTGGCATATACATCTTTTAGGTGGTCCACATTGAACTTACTGTTGCGTCCTGCAAAAAAGCAAATTTATTGTGCTCTCAGCATGGTCTTGTAAAGCACTACAGGCCGATACATATGCTAGAGATTCTTGCAAAAATGCCGCCACGTTTTTGTGTCAGAAAGCTTGTTCCGCAAGTGTGTTTTGCACTGTCAGCCTCATGCGTATTTACCACCAAATGTAAACATTCTCAGATTTGGGTGCGCGTTAAAGAACCCCAGGAGGTCGAAATTTCGGGAGCCCTCCACTACGATGTCTCTCATAATCATATGGTGGTTTTGGGACGTTAAACCCCTCACATTAGTCAATCAAATGTAACCATTCGTGAGTTTTAGAATGGTGTATGCTAAGTTAGCGTTCGCAAGAGGTTAGCCCACTGTAACTAAACTTCGGGGTTGTTTAAGCTAGGCACATCTGAAGACCATCCAGACGAAAAAGCGTGGGAGCAATTCCGCACAGGCAAGCGATGACAAGTCGACATAATACAACTTAAATTTATACAATGCACCAAGTCACAAATACGAAACATGGAAAATGATGGTATACTCCTCGGCTTGCATGACTGGTCTCGGATGCGCTGTTGACCCCAAGTCCGCTCAACCCCAAAAAGGGCCCGAGTCGCTGCTTAAATAGGGTTTTCCAGCATCCACGGGTGCGCGGACCAATCGGGCAAGCCGAGTATAGGCACCTGGCAATGCAGTTTACGAGATCTGATGGTAGCGCCACAACACACAGCCTAGCGAGTAGGTGTAGCAAAACCGAGTCTTCCAATGCGTAGCCTAGCGAGTAGACGCAGCAAAATCGGACTTGCACGTGCATGTCATTTTATTTTTTAGTTGTGAGCAGAGGATTCACGACTGATTATGTAAGCGCTTAGGAAGCGTTCTTTGAAAACGTGCCAAAAAGGGCATTGATACTTCAGCGTGTCACTCTGTTCAACGAGCGTTTCCTTTTCTTAGTATCTCTGGCGGTCGGTACCAACAATGCTGAGGCGGCCCGAAAAGCTTCGTCACGCCCTCTGGTCCACTGTCGGGTGCCTATAACTAATCCAACACAAGTTTTCATGGTCACGTGAAGCCTGCCTCGCAACAAAACTGTATCGGCTTTTTGAAACGGGCACATTCTCTAAAACGGCCTTGACGCACAAACAAGTGCTCAAATGTCGCTCCCTGATTGCCCCGGAGGACGCAAGGGACGGTTTGCTCGTTTGGGGTGGTGGTGGTAGTGGTTAGAAAAGGAAAAAAAAGCATCTAATTTATGCAGCCCGGTCGGAAGCACGGCGCGGTGCCTGGTTTGGCGTGAAGCGCACAGTGACCAACCGGATGCAGCTTTCTCGGTTCAGACTCTCATTCTTCGTCGAGGCGCCCTCCTCGAGACAAGTCGTTAAATACCGCCTTTAACAAGAGCATCTGGCAAAGAACGGACTCCAGCTGTAGCTGAAAAAAAAAAGGCTTTCAGCGACACATGGCATTCGCGACACCACGACACATCTTCAGTGGCGCAAAACACTAACACAAAGCTCGAATCTTGAGTTTCGTAAACAGAGCAATAAAACGAGCTCACAGAAATGTGAGTGGAATTCATCCTTTATGGTATGGCATGTGCCGGCCGCGTGCATTCAAACGCACTACGCACCACGAGCGAATAGACAAGCGCTGTTATGCCTGCGAGTCCACACCGAACGTCCATGCCCCTGAAAAAGGCAATCTGTGTCAAGGCCAGCACGCGAGCCCGCCTGACGCAACAACTCAACGGCGTCATCACGCGGCGGCGCCGATCTGTCGCGCACGCACAGCGAGCCACCTCAGCCCACGAGCCCGTTGCAGCAATAGGCGCCTTCCGGTCTGGCGAGTCTTACGCAATGCGTGGCGATGTCACTCGTCTTTGGGTGCAGTCACGTGCAGCGGCTCCGGATTTGATGCGAATGACGCGGCCCAGCGGCGACCCCATTGGAGGATTCTGACGAACAGCGGCGCTTTTGGTTGGACATTTGGTTACTCAATGAATCCACCCGGTGCATATAAAAAAAGCCCTGTGGCGCGGCGCGAACAGTAGACATATAAGTCAGAGAAAAGAGCTCGGCTCTTTGAGTCTCTAAACTGTCGGCCCCAGTGCCGAATTTGTAACGCCTCTGTATATATGCTGTACGTAAATCTTGTTTAACTTACCGTCGTCTCGTCCGCTCGTCTATCAGCTCTGCACAGAAGCAGTCGCGAGCTGAGAAACCTACGCTACCAGACGGCTGGTGACCTTCCCGGCGGAGTTCGAAGCAGTGGTAAAGTGAGCTAGAATCACACTTTAGCAGTGGCGCCTTCGGGACCGTGTTGGCGTCGCCGTCTTTTGTAACAGTGGTGGCTGGCAGCGGTGGGATCGGCCGGCGTCACCGACATCGATGCGGTGAGTGCTTGATGTTTTCCCCTCAGTTCACCAGACTACTCTAGCTCAGGTTATAGTAGTTCAGAGAAGGGCTGTGTGAAACGTTAGAGTGAGCTTTGATGGTTTCAAGCAAAGTTGAAGTGCTTTGAAACCAAAGTTAATGCGGAAGGGGCAAACACGGGAGTGTTAAAAATTGCTTGCACGTCTTGCTAGTAGACTTATAGTGGGTACGGCAAGTAGATCCTTAACAGGGGCAAACAGCAAGATGCTATAGTGTGAACGATGGAGAACCTTAAAGTGAAGGAACTCATCGAAATTTGTGAGGAACTCGGCATTACTTTGGGCCGTGCGAAACGAAAGCAAGCCATCCTTGTGATCATGAAGGATGAGGGAGTGTCGGCTGAGAAAGTCGATGAGGCCTGGGTGGATATCAAAGCACGCCGCGAGGAGGCTGAAAGGCGAGAAGTTCGCGAACGTGAAGAAGCTGATTGAAGGCGAGAACGCCGTCAGGAGCGCCTTGAGTTGAAACGAATAGAATTGGCAATCCTACAGTGTTCGCAGGGGCCTAGCGTAGCTTCTGCGACAGTTCGGGTCAGCGGTCAGAGAATTCGCGACCAACTGCCACCGTTCGTAGTAGGCGAGGACATGGCGAAGTATCTCGTCAAGTTTGAACACGTCTGTGAGCGAAATGCTTTAGAGCGGTCTCTTTGGGCGCAGAACCTGTTAGTTCTTCTTCCCGGTGAAGTGTCTGATGCGATAACTTGCTTGTCGATGGAAGCGTTTGAGAGCAATGACGAAGTTAAGGAAGTGCTCTTAACACGTTATAAGTTGCCACCTGAGGCTTTCAGGCAAAGGTTCCGGTATGCTGAAAAAGGGAATGAGTCACACGTTGACTTCGCGTTTCGTCTTAAAGCCGATTTAATTGAATGGCTCAAAGGCGAAGGTGTTTATGACGATCGCGATAAAGTGGTGGAATGCATTGCATTGGAGCAATTCTACCACTGCATCGAGGAGGATATCGAGCTTTGGCTGCAGGACAAACTTGGTGAAGTACAGCTAAACAAGGCAGCAGAGTTAGCTGAGGAATATTATACTCGCCGAAAGTTGCATAGCAGGGCAGTCCGCGTTGAAAAGGATGAAACGAAAGAGGGCTTTTCAAAGAAACCTGATCGACAGAAACCCGCTCCGCACCGTAATTTCAAGAAGGACCCGTCTCTTACGAAGGACACTGTAGGGGAAGGGCAAACGGAAACGGAGAAATCGAGTGCGGTTCCTAAACAACGCACTGATACCACACGGGCGTTTGAATCGCGGAAGCCGCTAATCTGCTACAACTGCAAAAAGAAAGGGCACATCGCGAGAAACTGTAAGCAAAAGTTTGCTTTCGCAACAATTCGAGAATCGGAAAAGAACATGCGGTTGTTAGAGCCGTATCTCCAAGAAATTAGTGTGAAAGGGAAAACGTGTCGAGCATTTCGAGACTCAGCGGCAACCATGGACGTTGTCCATCCTTCATTGGTGTCTCCGGATGACGTTACAGGAGAATGCGCGTGGATCAGGCAAGTCGCCGAAAAGCAGAGTGCTTGCTTACCAATCGCTACGGTTGTCATTGAAGGTCCGTTCGGTAAGCTTTGCACCGAAGCGGCTGTGTCTGCCGAGCTTCCTGATCGTTTTTCTTATCTTTTCTCTAACAACTCAGAGCAGCTTCTGAAAGAGCAGGGTAAAGCGTTCTTCTCCAACTTAGTGTACATGGCCCTCACGCGATCGCAAGCGCGGAAGCTTTCGCAGGAGCTGTATCTTGTTTAATGCGGTGAAGCATCAAGTGACCTTGGCGGCGAGTCGACGGAACCTCAGAGAGGAAATTCTCCGGGTGAGTCATGTGAGCAGTCACTCGAGCGGCCCGTCGCCGAAGCGACTGGCGCGGTTTCCGTAGCAGGAGGAGACGACATGGCGCCATTGAGTCAGAGCGAAAGGGGTGCAACGCTCTCGCCTGTAGCGGAAAGTTGGAGTGAGCTGTCGAGGGTTGATCGAGAAACGCTCATTCGAGAGCAGCGCGCGTGAGGACCTCTCGATGAAAGCGCTAATGAAAAACGTAAACTTGGGAAAAAAGAAAAAGAATGCCTCTTTTTTTAAGAAAGCAGGGCTCCTGTATCGGAGCTACACAAATGCGCAAGGTCGCAAGTATGAGCAGCTCTTGGTGCCACAAAAGTATCGTCGCCAACTATTAGAACTAGCGCATGAAAACGCATGGGCAGGGCATCTGGGCATATAAAGGACCAAGGCTAGAGTTTCCCTTGAGTTTTATTGGCCGAAGTGCTGGAAGGATATCGAAGACTTTGTACGCTCATGCGACACTTGTCCGAGAGCGTGGAAATCCACGGACAAGTGGAAGGCACCCATGAAGCGTTTGCCAATTATCACAGAACTTTTTCGCCGCCTAGTAATTGATATCGTCGGGCCATTACCAGAGTCAAGGTGAGGTTGTCGGTACATCTAGACGGCTCTCTATGTAGCGACAAAATTTCCGGAAGCAATACCACTTAAGGAGCTCAATTCCCCTCATGTCGTGGATGCATTGCTATCTATATTTGCACGCGTCGGATTTCCTTCTGAAATCCAATGCGACAATAGTAGTGTCTTCACCAGCTGCCTTACCTCTACCTTTATGGATAAATGTGGAATAAAAGTAGTGCACAGCTCGATCCATCACCCGCAGTCTAATCCGGTAGAGCGTATGCATTCCGTTCTGAAACGGATACTGAGAGCTCTTTGCTATGAGCACAAATGCGACTGGGAAGCGTGTATTCCTCCCGCTGTGTTTGCTTTGAGATCAGCTCCTCATGAGAGGACTGGTTTTAGCCCTGCAGAGCTTGTGTATGGCAGAAGTTTGAGAACACCATTGCGAATGCTACGGGAGTCCTGGGAGGGATTCGATGAGGACCCTAATGTGGTTGCGTATGTTCTAAACCTCCTTCAAAGGCTTGGAAAAACGAAATATCTTCTGGAAAGCCACATAAAGGCTGCACAAGTGTTGTCGAAGGAGTACTACAACAAATTGGCGAAGAAGCGCGCTCTTGAAGTAGGAAGTCAGGTAATGCTACTGCGGCCGTCCAAAAAGAACAAGCTTGAGGTTCATTGGGAAGGGCCCGCCAAAGTAATATCGAAGCTTTCTGATACCAATTATGAAGTAAAATTAGGAAGGCGGCCGAACAAAATTTACCACAGTAACTTGATGAAACCTGTGGCGTACACGTATCCCGAAGGAGTACGGCCACCAGCGTGGGTCCGGTCTTAGCGAGCCGCAGGGCACGCGTTAACCGTCGCCGTGGCGGGAAACACGGTACTGCTCAAGTCGCAACACTTTATTGTGGCAACACCAAACGCAGTACAGCCCGTTGCAAAAAGGCGCGGCGGGAAAGCAAGTAGGCTTATCCACGCCACGGGCACAAAGTACTACACAGGGGTGCCACGAGCACGTCTCCGCGGTAAAGGTGATCCACGGAGACACCGGAGCAAAGGCCCGGTTGCTCGAGCGAGGGCAAAGGCGCTCGCGTTGGCTTCGAAGGGAGACGGGTCGGCGTAGCGAGGCCACGCACTAGGACACCGTACCGCCCTTCGGCCGTGCGTACGCAGCGGGTGAGCGTTCGCTTTGGGCGCGAGGCGCCGTCAGCGAAGTCCGACGAGCCCCCGACTGACGGGAGTCGACGGACGGAAAAGATCGCGTGCTCACCGTTTGCTGTCCCGGAGAGTATCTGTCCGCTCCCGACGCAGCGCGCGAAAACCTCTCGGGGCCCCCGCGCGCGGCGCCACAGTCAACATCCGCTTCCGGGTGAGGGAGTTAAACGTCACTCCGCTCTCCCACCACGGCAGACAGCAAGGAGGGCAGACATGTCGGGACATGAGAACGGCAGAAAAGGCGGGAAAGCCCGCGCAAAGGCAGCGGGCCAGCCTCAATTCCCACATCCCCCTCTCCTAAATTTGCCCTTTACCGGTCTGCAAAAGGCAGCCGGACGTCACCCATGCAGTTAAAATGACACTGCTATAAGCGACAGCTAACCTCAGTCCAGCCCTGCTACTGCTGCTAAAAAAAATGATTACAAAGGAGAAACAAAACATAACTAACAAAATAAACACATGACACTATAAACATAACTGCGGAAGGGAGCACAGAAAAGTGGCACTAGTGTTCGTGGTGCTGAAGCGGGATAGCGTCCACTGCGCGGAGGGGCGGAAAAGGGCGTGACAGTGTCCGCTGGGTGCGATGCCCGAGTGCGAGGTCAGAGGTACGGGAGGGGCTCACTGATGGCTTGTTGCTGCTCTTGATCAGCCTCGAGTCCGATGAAAGCCGCTTCGGTTGTTCGGAGGCCCCGCATTTCTGGCTTGATGACGGAGCTGGACGTTGCGGGAAGCCGGACCTCTCCGGTGGTCAGGGAGGCCGAACCAAAATTGGCTGCGAGGCGCCCTGGCGTTGGTCGGCAGCATATAGCGTCTTTCAGCTGGCCTTGCGCAGGAGCCATGGTGGGAAAGCCAGCACGGCTTCTTCGGCGACGGCCGAGAGCAGAGCACAGCCAGACGGTCTGACGTCAGTGGGTCAATGACCCCCCCAGCACCTCCAGCGTCCGCATCGATGGGGGGAAGCCATGACGCACTCTTCGCGGGCTCGCACCGAAGCGTCACGCACCCACACACGCACAGAAGCACGCACACACACCGCCGACAGCTGCGCGAGCGTAGGCGCAAAGCGTCCTTCGTCTCTCTCTCTCCCGGCAAGCACCGACACGCAAGGTCACACACAGCTCCCTTCGCGGTACACAAAACGAACTCGAAAAAAAAAGTAATAAACAGAGCAAAGTGACATTCAGTATCTCGCCAAAGGAACCTAAAATACAAATAACACTTAATATTAGACAAAAAACATAAAATACACATGAACACTTCAAAAAAAAAGAAACACTGGCAGCAGACAGGGCGGGGTCAACTTCTTTACGAGAAACGGGCGTAAAGAAGCTAACCTATACTGAGGCTAGACAGTAAACTGAGGGCCTTCGGTTGCGGAGAAGTCCGCCGTCCGGCGCGAAATCACAAAGGTGACCGCTTCCTCAGATTATACCGGCGCGGGGTTCGAATGCGGTCCGCCGCTCCGGGTGTGCCTCGTTGCTGGCGCGAAGTGCCGCAGGGCTCTTGCGCGAGCTCGTCAGACCGTGATACAAAGGGTTTCAGGTCTGCGATATGGGCACGGCTGAGTTTTCCCGTATGGGGATCTTTCAGCAAGTACGCGAGTGGAGTGCAAGCCTTCTCCACTCGGTACGGACCAAGCCACTTAGGAGCGAGCGAGGTTGAGAACCCCTTACTGGCATCGCTAAGGGCGTGGTTGCGCTTCAGGACAAGATCGCCCACCTCAAAAACTAGGTCGCGATGCTTGCGGTCATATTGGGCCTTCTGCTGAGCCCTGGCCGACGCCAAACTTTGCCTTGCTTTGCAGAAAGCTCGACAAAGCCTGTCCCGAAGTGCCGACGCGTAAGCAGAGCAGTCTGCCGGCGCCTCCTCGTCCTCGAGCTGGCATTGAGTGACGCTCGTCACCGGATTTGCCAACTCCCTTCCAAAATTTAGGAAGGCGGGCGAGAAACCAGTTGAGCGACTCTCGGATGTTCGAATAGCGAACGCGAACTCACTCAAATGGTCTGCCCAGTCCCTTTGACTTTCGGCAAAGGCCGCCAACATCGGTTTGAGCGTACGATTGACGCGCTCCGTCAAATTGGACTGGGGATGGTAGGGTGAAGTGGTGCAGTGATCGATTCCGAGGGAACGGCACGTGACACCAAACACCCGAGCGGTGAAATACGAAGCATTGTCAGTGATGAGCCTTTCCGGGAAGCCGAACCGGCAAAACACTTCCTGCAGCTTCTCAAGCACCGCTCGCGCTGTCACCTTCCGAAGTGGGAAAAGTTCCACCCATTTCGAAAAGTGGTCAGCGACTACCATCAGGTGAATGAACCCCTGCTTACTTCTGGGAAATGGTCCCATTAGATCGCAGGTGGCCACTTGCCACGGACGCTCACTGACAATCGGTTTCATCAGACCGGGCGGTTTGCCACCCCTTGATTTCACCGTTTGACAGACGCGGCAAGAACGGCAGTAGCGAAAAATGTCTCGCTTCATGCCGGGCCAAGTCACAACGCGGCTCAGTTTTGCAAAAAACTTTCGAGCCACTCACGTGACCGGCCATGGGTTCGTCGTGAGAGGATCGCAACAGTGCGGCTCTCAGACTTTTGGGCATAACCACCTTAAACGGGTCTATGGACTCGTCGTCAGTGGCTATATACCTCAGCAGGAGCCCGTCATGGTCCAGCAAATATGAATCCGCCGGGGACTCAGCGACACACGCTGGTTCGAGCCCCCTATTCGCGCCCGCTGCAGGGCAAGCAGCGTCACGCAGCTCCGTCTCGTCGAGACAGTCGTTATCGGCGCCCGCTGCAGGACAAGCAGCGTCACGGCGCTCCATCTCTCTGAGACCGTCGCATGTTTCGCGACAAAACGGGTCACTTTGCTGGGCCTTCAGAAGTTCTTCTCTGCTGAAAGCGATGCCCATTCTCCCAAAATGGGGGAGTCTGGTATCGCGCCCACTCAGGACCGCAGCAACAACCGCTTGAGTCGGCGTTACGGGTTCACTCTCGGCCTCGTGGCCTTCGGAAAGCTCCCCCGCTCGGCCGCTTCGCGGTGCGCCGCTTACCTGGTTAGCAGCCAAGGTTTGTCCGCTTGGGGACTCACCCTTCACGCCGAATGGCGGCGAAGCTGCTGTTTCGCCCCTGACGCTTGCAAGTGCTAAGGCACCGCTAGCGGCTGTCGCACCGGGATCAAGGTCCTCGGCCGACAGTGGGGCACGAGATAGCGCGTCAGCTACCACGTTGGTGCTCCCCTTTCGATACTGCACCGAAAAGTCACAGTGCTGTATCAGGAGAGCCCAGCGCGCCAGCCTGCCGGCAGGCTCACGGAGCCGCATCAGCCAGCTGAGCGCACTGTGATCCGTTTGCACTACGAATTTCGTCCCATCAAGATAGACGTCAAACTTCCGCAGTGAAAACACGATGGCGAGGCACTCCTTTTCGGTCACGGAATAATTTTTCTCCGCAGAGACCAAGAAGCGGCTGGCAAAGGCCAACGGCTGCAACACGCCATCGTATTCCTGTAGGAGAACAGCTCCTAAACCCAGATCGCTCGCATCAGTTTGTACAACGAACGGTCTGGTCAGGTCGGGGAGCTTGAGCTGCGCTGTCTCCGCTATGGCGTTAGACAGTCGGCAAAACGCCTCCTGCTGCTCAAGTCCCCATTGCCACTCGGCAGACTTACCCAAGAGTTTGCTCAAGGGCGCCTGCAGTCGGGCACAGGACGGAATGAAGGAACGGTAAAAGTTGACCATTCCTAGGAAGCGGCGAAGGCCACGTACGTCCTTGGGCACGGGGAATTCGAGAATAGCTCGAAGTTTCTCCCGATCCGGCTCTATGGAGCCTTCGCCCAGCGTAAACCCGAGCAACTGAACACGGGTCTGCGCTAATTGGACCTTAGCGGGGTTAAGTGTCATCCCGGCGGTCCGCTCCCTCTCGAGTACATCGGCAACATGGGCCAAGTGCTCTTCGAAGGTTCGTGAATAAATCACGATGTCGTCGAGGTAGCACCTGCAGTATGACCACTTTGCTTCCCCGAGGACGCGGTCCATGAGTCTTTGAAACGTCGCAGGAGCATTGCAAAGACCAAAGGGCATACGAGTAAACTCGAACAACCCTCTGTGGGACGTGAACGCAGTTTTACACTGGTCACAGGTTACCCATCCGGACCTGTAGGTAACCTTTAGAGGCGTCAAGCGTGGTAAAGTACCGTGCATCACCCAGGTTACCTACGATGGAGTTTATCGTGGGGAGCGGATAGGCATCCTTACGAGTCACTCCATTCAGACGGCGATAGTCGACGCACAGGCGATGACTGCCATCTTTCTTAGGCACTAGCACAATTGGAGACGCCCAGGAGCTAGACGAGCGGCGAATAATGCCAGCCGCAAGCATGTCATCTAGCAACCCATCGATAATCTGCCTTTTGGCGAGACTGACGGGCCTGGGGTTACACTTCAAAGGAAGCGCGTCACCAGTTTCGATCACATGGCTCACAAAATCGGTGCAGCCAGGTTGATCGGTGAAGAGCTCGTCGTACTGACATAACAGTGTCGACAGACGAGCCTTCTGTGCTTCATCCAACTGAGTCGCGCAGGCGACCAAAGGATGTAGTGCCTCTTCGTGTCGTGTCGGTCGATCCACACAGGGGTTTCGAGTCGACGAGCGCGGAACGCCAGGGTACGACCCCGGAGTTGGCGCACGACACGGTTCGTGCCGCGCCTCTCGTTCCCGAAGGGGACTGTGAGAGGGCAAATGCGGTGAGCGGGGGCTTGGCCCCGAACTCTGCGCAAGGCACGTTTCCGACGCTTCTGCCGCAAAGGCGACGGTAAGCGCCGGCGGGCTGATGAACGGCTTGAGTTGGCAAAATGGGCCATCACGATAGCCGTCATTCGCAATGTCCACAACGATACCGGTTTTAAGGAGAAAGTCCCGACCGAGAATCACTGGAACATTGAGCCCTGGAAGATGAACAAGACGGCAGCGTCTCATTCGATCTCCCCATCTGACAGTCAACCTTGCAGCGCCTGCCGAATGGGCCACGCCTTTCGCAAGGGTGAATGTCGTTCGGCTGTCCCGCAAGCGCACCGAGTGCTTCTGCAAGTGGGACAACACCTGTTCGCTGAACAACGAGGCGCTAGCGCCCGTGTCCAGCAAAGCCGAAAATTCACGGCCGGCAATGGTGACCGGAATGAACGGCGCGTGCGTATCAGCAAGAAAAGTGCTTGCCCTGCACGCAGAGGGAAGGAGCAAAGGTTGGGTCGCTCGTGCATTCACGAACGACCCGGAAGCCCGTT
Organism: Rhipicephalus annulatus; assembly: GCA_013436015.1. Taxonomy (NCBI): domain Eukaryota; kingdom Metazoa; phylum Arthropoda; class Arachnida; order Ixodida; family Ixodidae; genus Rhipicephalus; species Rhipicephalus annulatus. Next base: position 308,418 of record WOVY01000585.1, read on the forward strand.
TCCCTGCCTCGCAGGAGGCCTGGATCCGGTGCATTCCCTTGCTATGTGCCCTCTTTCACGGCAGCGGTAACAGCGCACTCCATCACGGTCTGTATTCCCAGACGGAGCAGCTTCGAGCTGTCGTGATCGGCTCGCTACGTTATCGTAGGATACGTATCTGCGAGCCGCACCTCCCACATTACGTTGGGTCGAAAAGCGTCCCTGTGTGGAGGTTTCAGGCGGAGCAGCGCAGGCTGCCCGCCTTTCATGCGTAAAGGGGTCAAGAGCGCGATCGCTCAACTCCCACGCACAGCCGGTTGCAGCCGCAAAGGCGGCGCCGAGAGGCTGTTGCCGTTGGGGAAGGGTCATGGCCCCTCTCCAAGCGCAGCGCGTCTCAAGGGCGTCGCTGGCTGGCGGCGGCGGGCGATAGGCACGCGCGGCGAGAATGTCGCCTTGGATGCGCTTCGCCTCGGCGGCCAACGCTTCCAAATCACTGAAGCGGCCGCCGCGCAGGTATGCCGAAAAAGTCGGATGTGCCTGCCGTATCACCCGTTCGACGCGTTCCTCGTTCGAGGCTCGGGGCTCAGCGATAGAAATAAGTTCATCCATCGCCCGTACATACTCCTGTAAAGACTCGTCAGGAGCTTGTGTACGGAGCTCGAGCTCTCGCCGCATCCTACTTTCGTAGTCGGCGGGTAGGAATTCGCGCAAAAAGACCGCACGAAATTCCTCGAGGTTTGCTGCACGGTAACCGGAAAGCCGATACCATCTCGCCGCCGTGTCAGTCAGTGCAGCTGGAACAACACGTTCGAGCACCACCTTATCATCCAAACCCATCGCTCTCTGATAACGTGACAGAGAGTCGAGGTAATCTCGGGCGGTGAGCTGATCACCGTATCCGCTGTAGGTTGGCACAGGCAACATAACAGCGGGGTGACCGCTTTTCGGACCAGCCGAAAGCGTTTGCACAGCTCCCGAGAGTGCTTGGATCATCTGCACGGCGTTTTGCAGCAAAGTCTGCGTCGTCGCACCAGCTTCGTAGGAAACCGTTGGTGCGTTAGCGGCGCGGTCGAGCGAAGACGAGAAGTCGCCCAGCTCGATCAGTGGGGCGGTTTCAAACAGACTACCGCCCTGCGCGCCATTCCCAGAGCAAAATAGGCTCCTTGTGGGATTTGCCTGTTGTCGAACCAAAGGCGCACTTGGTGCGGCTACCATCGACAATTCAGGCGCCTGCTCAGCGTGCGGTCGAAGTGTCGGTTGCACGGCTGATAGCGGGCAAAAGTCGGCGAGGGCCCCGTCAATTCCGCAGGGAACCGACTGCGAGCGCTGTGCCGACGAACTGCCATGCCTGCCAAAGGGCGCATTAGCAGTCGGAGGCGCTTTGGCGTAACGTTCGGGTAGGGCAAGAGGCCCATTCCGAAGCGACGCGCCATCTCCAAAGGGAGCGGCTAGGCGCCCCGTGTCGTCACCGCAATAGGGGGTGCCGACACGGACGGGTGTCGGAGGCGCTTGTGCGTAACGTTCGGGTAGGGCAAGAGGCCCATTCCGAAGCGGCGCGCCATCTCCAAAGGGAGCGGCTAGGCGCCTCGTGTCGTCACCGCAATAGGGGGTGCCGACACGGACGGGTGCAGAAGGGTTCCCGTCCATAGAGGCAATGGCCTCCGTGTGCAACGCGGCATCCGCTAAAAGGGACAGCGGACAAAAGTCCCGCGAAGCAGCCATGTTGCGACGAGCCCGAATCGCGCAGGCGAACCGACTCGCTAAGAGCAATCAAAAGCTAGAGCTTTTGATACCGCGTTGGGCGCCAGTGTGGCGTACACGTATCCCGAAGGAGTACGGCCACCAGCGTGGGTCCGGTCTTAGCGAGCCGCAGGGCACGCGTTAACCGTCGCCGTGGCGGGAAACACGGTACTGCTCAAGTCGCAACACTTTATTGTGGCAACACCAAACGCAGTACAGCCCGTTGCAAAAAGGCGCGGCGGGAAAGCAAGTAGGCTTATCCACGCCACGGGCACAAAGTACTACACAGGGGTGCCACGAGCACGTCTCCGCGGTAAAGGTGATCCACGGAGACACCGGAGCAAAGGCCCGGTTGCTCGAGCGAGGGCAAAGGCGCTCGCGTTGGCTTCGAAGGGAGACGGGTCGGCGTAGCGAGGCCACGCACTAGGACACCGTACCGCCCTTCGGCCGTGCGTACGCAGCGGGGCAACAGCGGGTGAGCGTTCGCTTTGGGCGCGAGGCGCCGTCAGCGAAGTCCGACGAGCCCCCGACTGACGGGAGTCGACGGACGGAAAAGATCGCGTGCTCACCGTTTGCTGTCCCGGAGAGTATCTGTCCGCTCCCGACGCAGCGCGCGAAAACCTCTCGGGGCCCCCGCGCGCGGCGCCACAGTCAACATCCGCTTCCGGGTGAGGGAGTTAAACGTCACTCCGCTCTCCCACCACGGCAGACAGCAAGGAGGGCAGACATGTCGGGACATGAGAACGGCAGAAAAGGCGGGAAAGCCCGCGCAAAGGCAGCGGGCCAGCCTCAATTCCCACAAACCATACGTTCAACGTTAAGTGGTCGTAAATCTGCTGTTGAATGCTTCAGGGAAAAGGGGAGCAGAAATTTTGCGTTCTTGTGATGTAATCGAAAGGGGATCGGAGGTAATCTTGGAGCAGTTGAACCTATAGCCTAGGTTAAGTGAAGTCCAGAAGGAGGACCTGAGAAGGATTGTTTCCGAGTTTGAAGACGTGTTTTTGGACTGTCCCGGAAACACGACGGTATCGAACACGATATCGAGCTAACTTGTGAGGAGCCCATCCTTAGCAAGCCGTATTGTTGTTCCCCTGTGCAACGTCGCAAGTATGAGTCGCTCTTGGTACCACATAGGTATCGTCGCCTAAAAGTGCACCGGTTACTGAGATGGAGTATGGTACTCCAACAGCACAACTTTGGCGTTCGCTACAAAAAAGGAAAGCTAAACGCTAATGCAGAGGCATTGAGCCGTGCGTTTAGTTAGTACCTTCTCCGCCTTTCGATTTCTCGCTGACGATTCGGGGCACAATTTTGTCCTCATCACGGCCTTAGCTGAGCGCTCTCGTCCAGAGTGAGCTCAAGGAACCAACTTTATGTTGTATTCTATTTCGTTACGTTGGTGTACGTGTAAAAATGTGAGTTCTCATTTAAGAGTCTTGTGTCCAACATGTGCCTCTTGATGTAGAGGGAACGAAATTCTGATAGATACGTAGCTAGGTATATGTTGTACTATACTTTGTCTGGTGTTCTGTCGGGTGACCGAGGGCACTTGCTTGTGTCGTGTGTTGTCTGTTGTCGAACTGTTCTAGACAAGTTGCAGAACCATCGACGAGTGCTGAGACCAAAGATCGTCAAAAGAGACGAGCGAAGCTGGCCGACAAGTTGTGGCGACAAGCCAGTGGAGCTGGGATCCGTCCTCGAGAATGGGATGTGTTCCCGGAACGGAGTCTGGAGCTGCATTCTCCTTATGGCCCTGAAGGCGAACCTGGAGGAACCTGGCGAACGAGCGCGCCTGACATCCGAGCCACGTGGAAGCAGCTCGTCTTTCCGGCGCATTGTGTGGCGGCGGGGGTGCTGTTATGCCTGCGAGTCCACACCGAACGTCCATGCCTCTGAAAAAGGCAATCTGTGTTAAGGCTAGCACGCGAGCCCGCCTCACGCAAACAACTCAACCACGTCATGACGCAGCCACAGAACACCTACCACGCGGCGGCGCTGATCTGTCGCGCACACACAGCGAGTCAGCTCAGCCCACGAGCCCGTTGCAGCAATAGGCGCCTTCCAGTCTGGCGAGTCTTACGCAATGCATGGCGGCGTCAGTCATCCTTGGGTGCAGCCACGTGCAGCGGCTCCGGATTTGATGAGAATGACGCGGCCCAGCGGCGACCCCATTGGAGGATTCTGACCTCACGCACAGCGGGGCTTCTGGTTGGACATTTGTTTACTAAAAGAATCCACCCGGTGCATACAAAAAAATCCCTGTGGCGCGTCGCGAGCAGTAGACCTATGAGTCAGAGAAGAGAGCTCGGCTCTTCGAGTCTCTAAACTGTCCGCACGGCTAGTGACCTTCCCGGCGGAGTTGGAAGCAGTGGCGCCTTCGGGACCGTGTTGGCGTCGCCGTCTTTCGTAACAGCGCGAATGCGCAACCAAGCAAAGCACGCGCGCGCGCGCTTGAGCAAAAACAAAAACAAAAGGCGTCTTCCGCAAGCAAAGAAGGAAAACAGCGTGTGGCGTGCAATAAAAAGCAAGCGTGCAAAGAAAAAAAAAATCAGCCCGTCGCATGGAAGGAAGAGCGTGCGCGCAAAACAAAAAGAAAGAAAAAAACGGTGCGTGGAGTAGCAGGGAGAGAGGGTGAGAAGGGAGCCGAGCGAGCGGCTGTTGTTACTGTTGCCCTGACGACGCAAACAATAGAGGTTTTTAGTTTGACGTTTTTACGCTCCGCTTATCAGCTAAGCGGAGCGGGAACGCGAGTGCGCATGCGCCCTTATAAGCGGGTTACCGGAGCGGGTAATACGGTCCGCTTACGAGCAGCCTAAGCGGAGCGCGGTGCGTCGCTGCCGTTTTTGCAAGCGGAAGGGGAACAACGCGCGCGCCCTCTCTCGTGCGTGCAGCAACTTTGCTCATTTCAAGATGGCTTCCTGCGGAGATGGCATGTTTTCCGCGAGTGCTGCCGTACAGTGTAGCTGCCGTCACCTGCCCAGTGCAAGCCGCGAAAACACAGTTTCAACGGTGAAAAATAAAAACGCCGCCACCACACACGCGTCAAAAGCGCAAACAACACACAGTGAATGCTTGCAATGGACCTGGAACGGAACCTTGCTGGCTTTTGAGCGGCTACTATCAAGTCAGAGCTTGCTTCGTTGTCAAAAAATAGACGGTTAATACATTGAAAGTGGATTTCTAAATACTTCATGACGAGATAGTTTATGCGTCATTGTTATGCGCTTTGTATACGTGAAAAAATGTTTTTATTCTGTTTACTGACGATGAAAACGACCAGAGGGCGCTGCAACTGCGAAAGGTCCGCTTTGCTGCCGGCAACGAATAACTAAAAGAGAAAAATCAGCCGCCGCTCCGCTGCGGCTTCACGGGTGCTGCCGGAGCGGAGCGGACCACAAAAACGTCAAACTAGGAGCGGACCACAAAAACGTCAAACTAAAAACCTCTAATGTAATGACTACGTAATCTCTACGTAACCTCCGCGAGAAATTGTCGCCCTTTGCGCTCTCGGCGATAACGTCGGCGGAGTTTGAATTTCGTGTCCCTATGGAAGGTACATGGAGTGACCAACCCCTGGTTAGCGTACGACGCATGCGCAGTGGCGACAAATGGACCGGGCAGAGCACACAAGCCTGAAAAATTACGCGTCGCCGTACGATTCGGTCACCGCGAGCACTGTTGCTTAGTCACTTCAGTGCTGTACCCGCGTGCGCAATAACTTATTGCCAATATTAGAACCATCGTGCAGTCACACCGAGTCAAGCAGCATGCTACAAAACAGCGAATACAGTGCGTCCTCAACGGTAAAGTAAGCCCCACAAAGGCATAAAGAAAATTAACAGCGACACATTCACTACCACAGAAAAATCTTAACAGTAATTTATTATAGGCCTAAAATCATCGAGATAATGAAATGGGGCGGGGGGGCTCCGAGCGCACACAGATAAACGTGATACGGGCACGCAGCTAACAAACTTACCTTTAGGAGTGGAGAGTGCCATGACGCCACCGCCGTGCAGAACGCTCGTAGTCGCACAACCATACAACACCGCTACGCTCGCGATGGGAGTGCCACCGGTACGAGTGCAAGGCTGTGACGTGCAGCGAAAAGTGGGAATGAGCCGCAACTGCACTCAGCTCAAACGACAGTGCCACATAAAACCCCTTGATCTTTGGAAAGCAACAACATTCTCCTCCACGCGCGCGTTTCCTCCTCGATTCTCCTCGCCCACTTGCCGTACGCGCGGCGCCATTTTTCGCCGACGCTCCAGCGGGCGCGCCGCAGAAGTCAATGGAGGCGGTTTATTTGCGGCAGCTTGCACACCACAGTAGTAGAGTGTACTGGTAACAGTAGTGCTGAAATTTTTTAAATGATGATAACAAAATTAGGAACACTGAGACAACCATTTATTAAAGGATTAGCTTCTTGCAAAGGTCGTATAAGTGGCGCATGTTAATTAAATAAAAGTTTTTATGGGGCGTTTCACGATGTGGATGTTTTTCTGCCACATGATAACATGCCGAACGTTTGCATCTGATGTATTTCCGCTTGTGGTATGTCCGTCTGTGTGAGGGTTTTTTTTCGTGCTTGTGCGCCAGAATACGACACAGGTACACACAGCGCCACATATTGCAATGACTTCGTGGATGGTGTATCGTTTAGCCATGTGTTCATCTTCTCGGCGTGAAAGTAGCCTTGCGCAGTGGTCTCCAAGCTGAAGAAGGCCTTTGAGCAATGTCGATACGATTAAGTGTCGCTAACAGTGACTGATCTACCACAATAACAGAAACATAAGATAATGCTTATTAAGAGCTGTGTTTTCACGTTTTTGTCAAAGAAACTAGCGATCGGGTTACTTGTGGGAGGAGAAAATCTGCACCAGGAATGTCATCATAATTTGCGGGTCGATAGCGACCAAAAAATCCTTTCCGGGCTGACTGATCCCGCTCACAAGTACTCATGTGCCACTAGTGTAAAAGATAATATAGTTTCTTATTGGGGAATAGAAGACATGTTAATCCAGGCGTGACCAAAGCGATTGTGGCCATGGTCTCCTAGAAAATTGCTCACTGAGCCTCACGCGATATTACCGTACTACAGCTTTTTTTTTTAGTTGCGCCTCTGTATTTTTTATTTCTTTCGATGAACCGCATCACTTTTATGATTTTTGTGTGTTAATTCCCCCCTCCAAAAAAAACAAAACAAATACCCTTATGGAAACGAGCGCAAATTAGTGTCATCTCTATTTTTCCATTCATTTGTTTTCTCCAACAAACGTTCTCGTAAACAAATCCCAACGGTCACAAAAAGCGCGATAGAGAAGCTGTGTCATCACATCGTTCGCAGTGAAAGCAGACTACAGCTGTGAATTTGCGACGATTGCCGAGGTGCGTGCGAGGTGAAGAAGTATAAGCTGAATATTTTTATTTGTTCTATTTATTTATTTAGACATACTGCAGACCAGCATTTTGGTCCAGGCAGGAGGGGCATAAGAAACATACGTAACAGTAAAAAAAACGTATTCATACGCTAACAGAGGTCACATGCCTGTTAAACAGCTGATTGATTTGATTGATATGTGGGGTTTAACGTCCCAAAACCACTATATGATTATGAGAGACGCCGTAGTGGAGGACTCCGGAAATTTAGACCACCTGGGGTTCTTTAACGTGCACCCAAATCTGAGTACACGGGCCTACAACATTTCCGCCTCCATCGGAAATGCAGCCGCCGCAGCCGGGATTCGAACCCGCGCCCTGCGGGTCAGCAGCCGAGTACCTTAGCCACTAGACCACCGCGGCGGGGCTGCCTGTTAAACAGCAAAAAAAATATATATATAACACGTTTGAACGCTCCAATCACCAAGTAGATAACATTCCAGCGACACAGCAAAATTTTCAGCCGAAAAAAATCTCATGAGGCAGTGAATTGCATTCATCAACTGTTTGCTTTGAAAATAACTGTATTTGTAAGCATTAGTTTGTGCAAATATGGGTGCCAGGGATCCATCATGTTTACGGCACGTATTCCTAGCAGTGACTGGCTGAACGCGGCAAGGTACATTCAAGGCGACTTTCCCTGACATAATTTTGTATAAAAACGTTAAACGATTCAACTTTCTTCTTGTTTCTAACAACAGAATTCGGCATATGGATGACGAACGCACGAATAGCCGAGAAAAAAGTCACAGCATATCAACGAGGTGAACGATGACGAGTGGAGCGAAGCGTGCGGATGGACGGATGCACACATGAACGCACGGAAACCGGGACGCACTGACAGACGCTTCGTCCAACTCATCATCATCATTCACTCAGTGGATACGATGTGACATCATTTTTGTGTTACACGATGACACGGGACATGCGACCCTCGGCGTAAGGAGCTTCGCCCCCGAAAAACACGTATGCTGATGAGCAGGCCGAAACAATATTTCAAATGCAGCATTCGGTGATGCTTTGATACGAGCAATAAGAAAGGCGCCTTACCTCGCAAAGTACACTGTTATTTGTCGGAACGAAGTTTTTCGGCCAATGTTGTGCAGCCACTGCTGCTTGCGCAAGCCATCGCGTTTACCTTGGGGCATCATAAAAAGTGCGTAACCATTTTCACTGTGGTTACAGCAGTCATAGGCACAACAGCACTGCTTATAGGGCCCGCACAGCGAACAGCAAGCAAAGCGCGCGCAAAAATGGCGCGAGCGAAAAAGAAAAACACATGCAGAGCGCAAGACCCGCGCGTATCCAAGAGCAACCGCGAAGGAGACCAATCATCGTGCAGAAAAAGTGTCGGAGGCAAACTTGCCAGAATAATTGATATGTGGGGTTTAACGTCCCAAAACCACCATATGTTTATGAGAGACGCCTGCCAGAACACATCTGACGTCCGTTTGGAATATAGTGGAAATGAGAATACATTCACGGATAAGAAATTTACTGAAAGTGATATAAGGACGGTATTGCAGGATCTTGATAGTCGATCGGCATCAGGGCCGGATGGCATTTATAATAAAATGTTAAGGAATTTAGACGCGGGGTCTATTGAGTTCCTTACGCAGGAGATAAATAGCCGATGGAAGGAAGGATCTTTCCCAGAAGAGTGGAAACTTGCGACTACTGTTCTCATACTGAAACTGGGCAAGAGCGTAGGGCTGGAAAATCTCAGACCAATTTCGCTAACATCGTGGGGATCGAAAGTAGCTGAGCATGCCATTTTAAATAGGCTAACGCGTTATGTTGAGGACAATAGGGTCTTTTCACACTCGATGATAGGTTTGTGTCCCGGCTTCTCAACTCAAGATGCCATGCTTAGGATTAAGCATCACTTACTCGATAGGCGGACAAGGGATACTAAAAGCTTGATGTGTAAAAAGCTTTCGACAATCTCCGACACTCCTTCATTCTACAGGTGCTGTCAGACTTGAATCCGGGGCAACGGCTTTTTCTCTTTGTTAAGGCTTTCCTTGAGGATATAAGGACATGTCTCAGGTTGGGGGAGACCAAGTCTTCAGTCTTCAAATTGGGTTGTCGTGGTACATTGTGATTATAAGAGGGAAAAGAAGAGAAAAGTGAGCCCCGTAACTGTCTGCGTCAGCGTGCGACACCTCAACAGTAGCTCACAAGGGATGGGGGTGAGGAGGGATTAAAATAGGATTAAAGGTATATATTTAGAGAGAGATGCGTTATGACAGCGAGCGACGACATAAGAGAGATAGGAAAGATGGAAACACGGTCACAGGAGTGCGAGGACGGGGCACCACTTGCGAGAGCTCTTGTCGGCGACAGGAGATGGCGTAGGGCTAATCCAGTCGACCAGAGCTGCGCTGACGTCGTCGTAGGGGACCGGCGGCAGGAGGTGGCGTAGGACCAACCCAGTCGGCCAGAGCTGCGCTGTCGTCGGAGATCGCGTGGGCACAATCAATCGGCCCGGAAGCCAGCGAGCGAGTTTACCACAAGGATCCGTACTCTCGCCAATGTTGTTCAATCTGACGATGTCAAAGCTAGCTAACGTATTGGACACTGTCGAGGTATATTGGCTATGCTATCTATGCGGATGACGTCACAGTATGGAGTGTCGGTGGTAGTGAGGGACAGCTTAAGGCTATAGGCTGCAGGAGGTGGTAACGCTTACGGAAAAGTGTTAGGCTCGTATGGGACCCAAGTGCTCCTCTGAAAAGTCGGAGTTGTTAATCTTCAAATCCAAGAAGTTATAGGTCGTAGGTCAAATAATTGGGTACCGGAAGCTGAGACTTGCATCACAGGTGGTACTAGCAATGGGTCATTGGTACCAAAAGTCGATGCGATTAGGGTCCTTGGTTTTGTAATATAAGCAACTGGATCGAATAATATAACTATTCAGCGTATTACCAAGAAGACACAGGAGGCCATAAGACTTATCCGAAGGATCTCTAACAGGCATAGAGGATTAGAAGAAGGTGCGATGCGCTTGGTTCACGCATTTATTTTGTGCCATTGTTCATGCGTAGCTGCTATGCTAAATTGGGAAAAAGGGGGAGAAAAACAAATTGAAAGCTTTAATTAAAAAAGCCGTGAAGGCGGCGCTCGGTTTGCCTGTGAGTATGTCAAATGATATGTTGTTGCGGCTGGGTTTGCATAATACTCTTGATGGAATTGCCGAGGCTCAGCGTATAGCACAGAGAGAGCGGTTGCTGGGTACGCCAGCTGGTAGGTATATCTTAGTCAATCGGAGAATCGGTGGCGACTCGTGATGGTGCGTGCCTATACGAGGGCTAATATCATGGTCCTTCCGTTTCCGCGAAATGTGCACCTTGTGCATAATATAGGGAGGCGAATGGCAAGAGCTAGGGCTCTGTTGCGCGAAGCAATAGATCAGGAGGAAGAGTCTGCGTTTGTTGACGCAGCATGGATTAACAGGAAAGATGCTTACTCAGTTGTGGTGGTAGATGGGAAAGGTAGCGATCGAAATGCCGCTTCCGTTTATAGGTCGCTGAGCAGGTGGCTATTGCCCTAGCACTCATTGATTCGATAAGATTTAGTATTTAGTGACTCTCGCTCTGCAATTCAAGCCTTCTCGAGGGGACTTATTAGCGAACCGGCTTACAGACTGCTGCAGAGTAAGGACATCACTCCGCATACCATTACTTGGTTTCCGGCGCACATGGGGGTCAGTGGAGGAAGCCACGTAACGTCAACGAGGTGGCGCACCGGGAGGCACGAAGATTAGTGTAACTCAATAAACAATTGTATCGGGCCAGTTGGTAAGGATCCATCTTGCTAGGAAGCGCTGCCACTATTACAAAGAACACACAACACAAGCGCTTAACTTCAACTAAACGTTTATTGCAAACGTCTGAGTTTATAAAGGGGGTGAAAAGAGAAAAACAACAAAATATGGCAGACAACAAAAAGCACACGTGCCAGTCCCGTACATTACTATCTTTTATTGTCTATCACCCCATCCAAAAAACATAGTTCTTTCCGCGTAAGCGAGATAGAGGGTGCACTAACACAATCAAAATCATCGCGTGTCATTTCAGGCGCTTCTACTATCAAACGGGTTAACAAATCTCTGTCCCGACACAGCACGCACGTGTTATCGAAATAAGGCACACAACCGCACTCCTTACAGTGGATCGCCAAGTGACCATCGGTACCCTTCTGCACTTTATTGTGGTGCTCTTTTAGCCTTTCATTAATGTATCTTTCAGTTGTTCCCACATAAACAAGACCACATGACAAGGGCACTCTGTAAACAACCGACTGTGCACACTCAACATATTTATTGCGATGCTTAATTTGGCAGCCTTTCTTTTCTTTTGAAACAGGACAAGTTTGGTGACATATTCTGGACAGTTTTTCAGGAGCAGACATAACCACTCGGACGCCCACCTTATTACCAATCTTTTTAAGATTGTGTGCCACATTATGGATATAGGGGACAACAGCCGTTTTACGCTGCTGCAGGGAAGTGATACGCTGCCTATTTTGTTTCTTTAGGTCCCTATGTAGCGATTCAGCGACGCTTATAACCATTCGTTGCGGGTAGCCTGCTGCCTTCAGTCGCAAAACCTGTTGCTCAAAGCTCTTCTTCATGAGGTGAAAACAGGACTTCTTCAACAAATTAAAAAGGCATATTCGTTCAACAGACCTCTTAACTAGTTTGGTATGGGCAGAAGAGAAAATCAACAATGGCTTTTTGCTCCTGGGCTCATAAAGTCAACAAACGTGGTCATCTGAAAGATCTAGAAACCTGAGCGTATCACCATAGGGCACTTCCACGTGTTAGTTTCAGAGGCTGACAAACTGTCTCAAATATTCCAAGTGTCAAAACAGCAACATTTTGAAACTCTTTGGCATCACACTTCAAAAAAACCAAATAATCATCCACAAACCTGAAGATATTTAAAACCTTAGTTCCCGACAACCTCTCATCAATTATTCGATCTAAGTGGGCCATAAAAATATCACTAAGGACGGGTGCAATAGCCGAACCAATACAAATACCCTGTTTTTAGATATAGGTGTTCCCATTCCAATTAACAAATGTGGACGTTAAGTACAAAGCCAGCAAATCCAGAAAACCTCTCACTGGCATACCACAAGTGTTCTGAAAGGTCACTGCACCATGCTCAAGTATGCACTGCTCGACAAATTTTAGAAGCATTTCATGAGGTAAAGAATAGTACAAATCTTTCACATCTATGGACAACGCCTTAACGACAGTTTTGACATTCGATACCAAAAAATTCACAATCTGCTCAAACTTTTTGGTGTGAAATGTGTCATTATTTTGAAGGAGATTTAGCTTTTACTGTAGAAAAAACGCCACATTTTTTTGCCAAGAACCTTGTTCCTATATAATTACTCGGAACGGCATTCCATCGTCTTGCAACTAAAAAACATGTCTAAGCCCAGTTTATCTGTTTTCATGATCTGTTTTGCCAAATCATGCAATAGAAGGCTGTTGCACAAGTTTTTGGAGCTGTTCGAACAGATTTGAGTGACACCTTTGGCTTAATATCAAATACCAACTCAATCGCCACTTGCGCTTTTTGAAAAAAAGAACCATTCGGGAAAACACAGAACCCCCAATCGCAATAAATATGTTGAGTGTGCACAGTCGGTTGTTTACAGAGTGCCCTTGTCATGTGGTCTTGTTTATGTGGGAACAACTGAAAGATGCATTGATGAAAGGCTAAAAGAGCACCACAATAAAGTGCAGAAGGGTACCGATGGTCACTTAGCGATCCACTGTAAGGAGCGCGGTTGTGTGCCTTATTTCGACAACACGTGCGTGCTGTATCGGGACAGAGATTTGTTAACCCGTTTGATAGTAGAAGCGGCTGAAATGACACGCGATGATTTTGATTGTGTTAGTGCACCCTCTGTCTCGCTCACGCGGAAAGAACTATGTGTTTTGGATGGGGTGATAGACAATAAATGATAGAGTAATGTAGGAGACTAGCACATGTGCTTTTTGTTGTCTGCCATTTTTTATTCTTTTTCTCTTTTCACCCCCTTTATAAACTCTGACGTTTGCAATAAACGTTTAGTTGAAGTTAAGCGCTTGTGTTGTGTGTTCTTTGTAATAGTGGCTGCGCTTCCTAGCAAGAAGAAGATTAGTGTGCCGTGCGATCCCCGAGGCGGCTGAATCTCCCGCTCCGGACTTTAGGGACCAGTTGTTGACGTACAACGATATAACCAAACATTATTACTTAGCGCGCAGGGAATTCCCCTTGCCGCATTTTAGACTTAACAGGTCACAGGTGGTATACACTAAGACTTCTGCAGACGCACCCCAACCCGGTCGTCATGAATGTGATCTGATCCTATTCTCTAATAAAAGCTCGCCAATATTTTCCACAAGCTATACTCCGCACACTCTACTTTTCATTGTGTCATTGTCACATAGGTTACTGTCTGGAATCATGGGGTGTGACGTACAACAGTTATCTAAAAACTCTTGAACGACTTCAAAAGCGTACACTGAAAATCATAAGCCAAGGTGAATCAGTAAGTAATATTTTCCAATCACAATGCATTCTCTCGGTTCCGATGTTGCGTGACTACAAAATTGCCGTTTCAGTAAATAACATAATTATTAGAAATTCACCTTTGCCTGCTGATCTTTTTTCAATTCCTAAACGCAATACGCGACATGCTTCGAATGGTAATTTCAATCTGCCCAAATGTTTTAATGTTTACGGAGAAAGACTGATACAGTTTAATGGAACAAAAATATGGAACACGGTCCCCTTAGAGATTAAAACGGCACGTAATTTCAGCATGGCATGTAAATCATTTTTTCTGTGGAGTCAAGACATGTAAGCATGTGTGTGTTTGATTCGATTTTCATTGTATTTTTTAATAAGTGCCTATGTATAGAAACTAGCTGCAAGCTAATAAGTATGCATATCTGCAGGAAAAAAATGTATTACTGTGTTATCTGTATCATATGATTGTTTTTTTACGTTGTTACCTCAGAGCTGACCTGTACACTTTTTTATGTTGCACATTGTATTGGACCGTCCACTAGCCACTTTAGGCTATCGGTCCAAATAATCCCTGTAATTGCATATATCTATTTATGAAAATAAAGCTTCATTGATTGATTGATGAATGACGACCGTGTTGCGGTGTTTTGATTTATCGTAGTAAGTGTGGGGCTTGCTGAATTTTGAACACATGCTCTGGCGCTGCTCGGCAATGGTCGGTGCAGCTTCTCATGGTGAACAGTAGTGGCAGCGAATGCTGCACAGTGACGCGCTGGCGGACCAACTCAGAGCTGTCCAGAGGGCCGGTGTGGTGGCAGAGGGGCTTGGCCTCTCTGTCCCGACGTGGGAGCAGCCAGCATCAGTCCTGGACTGATCCTCAGGACTTCAATAAAGTTCTCTATACCATACTATACCGGGAGGACGCGAAGGGGGGCGAGGAGGGAGAGAGGAGGTCGAGTGACAGTGGATGGCGGGACTTTCCCAACACGGAGGAAGGAAAAAAAGTAAGGAGAGGGCATGCCCAGTCGGCGCAGGGCGTAAAAAGTGTGGCGGAAATGACATCATGGCGGCCATATTCACTAGGCACAATGGCGGCGTTGCTATGGTTACGTGTTGCGCAGTGGAGCTGGTCTAGCAGTGAGCGGCCGCGGCTGGCGGCAGAATGTGTGCCTCCCCAGGTCTCGTGCTGAGCCGTGGCGGACAATATCTGTGCTCTGCGCCGCGTTATTGGTTACGCAGTGTTCTCCTGGCTGTTACATTACTCTTAGAAACGTTTACAAATCTCTTTGTCCATCACGGGGTTTCAACAGTGCGTAGAACAAGTGCATATCCATGTGTCGTGCGGCGGATGACGCGGATGAAGCAGTTAGTGTTCAGCGAAATTGCGTGGGGCACCATGACGAAGCTGAATGACGACGAACGCCTTGCAGGTCAGTGACGGTTGGGCAGTGCTCCTGCTTGTGACAACGGACGGCGCTGTTGAGCCCAGCAAGACGCCGTGAGGACCATGTGCACATACGTAGTTTCGTGTTGTGTGTGTACAGTAACAACTTGCATGTGCGTATTAAAACACCTTTTCTGTTCCGCTTGGTACACTCTCCACCAGCATTGCATGTAATCTCAACGTAACAGCAACCACGTTCAACTGTCACTAGCACTGTGCTCAGTCACCACGGTCGCAGAATGCTGATGCAGGTGAGTTTCACGCGGAACACGGACACAGTGGCCGGACACTGCGTCGGCCGCGTGGAGGAATGCAACCGTAGAAGGCGCACGACCGATCGTGTTGTCTGTACAGTTGCTGAATTAATGACGTGAAAGCACTCGCCGTTGTCATTGCATCTAGCGCGCGTTCTCTCGTAGTTGCTTCGTTGTCGGCGAGCTGTTACTCCCTGTTATTACTGACGAAGCGATTTCGCTGAAGGTGTCCCGCTGGCTCAGAGTTATGAGCCCAGTTCCATTAGTTTCGGATCGTCACGACACACGCGCTGCGCAGCCCACGTGCTTTCCGAGCCGGAGAGGGAGTCGCACCTTCTGCTTCGCATTCATATGTAAACAAGAGAGGAGAATTTGCCTAGTCAATATGGCCGACTTCCGGCTTCATCGCGGCTTCACAACGAGTGACGTCAGGGCCTCTCCTTACCTTTCCTTCCTCCGTGTTTCCCAAGATCAAGGAGCATTAGTGCAATCAGGCATACAGTTTCCCACTATACACTAGAGGGAACTCTGGCGCTAGTGTCTATAGGAGCTGCAACACACGGCGCTTCAGCGAGAGGGGAATGATGGGTAGTACACACATTTGTCTAATATTCGTACCTGTGGCCTGCTTCTGGCTCCGTCTGTGTCCATGTGGCTTAAAGTTGTGTTTTTTTTTTCACGAAACAAATATTAGCAAATGTTCACCGGTTGCGCTTCAGCATCTTATTTTTTTAGACTCACCTTTCGAAATTGGGTTATGAAGTTCAGAAGGGTTGAATCTTTCTCTCAAAACAAAACCGAAATACAGCAATAAACGAAGCCGCAAGTACGATTCGCCATCCGCAAGTACGAAGACTAGGCAAATGTGTGTACTACCCATCATTCCCATGGTCGCTGAACGATCACAGCACCAACTCTGAGTGCCCTCTAGTTAATTTTGGGAAACTCTATGCCATTAGGTACCGACACTACACTGAGACAACTACGGTCACGTGCGGCACATAGGCTAACAATAAAAAAACCCATGCCGCCCATGCATTGGATTGTGTTGAATTGGCTCTACCTGCAAATGGCACGAGATGAATGAATAGATGGATGGATGGATTGATTGATCGGGCGGCGGCTAACGTCACCTAGCCGTAATGCTCAGTGAACCAAAAACTAGATGCGCTTTTTTTCCTTTTAAATAGTGAAGTTGAGGACTGGTACTTTGCAGTAAATGGTTTAATTTTCACTCGTGCCTTGACTTTAGCCACCAGTCAGATAACCTCCTTTTAGGTTATTCTACCCGCTTAAAGGCTATTTTGCCCTCCCTGTCCCTAAACCCCAGTGCTTTGAAAAACTGCGCCAGCATCCTGAACTATAGGGTGAAGCCCTTTACAGAACATTATCAAGTGTTCGGCAGTTTCCTCCTCCTCTCCACATGCACTGCATACCGTGCCTACCCCTTCGTATTTGGCCCGATATGTCTTGGTTTGCAATACTCCCGTCCTGGCTTCAAACAGCAGAGAACTACCCCGAGTGTTATCGAATAACCTTTCCTTAGCAATTCACTGCTTCGTTATCATTAAAAGTAATGACTGCCGATTTTTCCTTACTGAACCTCAAATCTAACAACTCCCTCATTACCACAGATGTCCATAATCTCTGCAAATCTTCCTTGTTGTCGGCCATTACCACTATATCAGCGTACATCAGTGCTGGTAGTGCCCGTTCAATGCGTTTCTCTTGTCTGACGAAAGAGAGGCTGAAGCCAAGTCCACTCCCCCCTAATTTGGCCTCTAATCCTTGTAGTAGGTACATCATTAATAACAAGGCTGACAGAGGACACGACACCCCTGCCTAAGCCGCCATTTTATCTCTGTGGGTTCGGATACCAGTTTTTCCTTGTTACTTGTTACCTTGTTACTTTTATCTATATAAAGCTTAGTTACTCCGAAATTCCCCACAAGACCTCTTGAACCACGCTATCGTACGCTCCCTTGATATCCAAAAATGCTAGCCACAGGGGCCTCTGTTCCTTTTCTGCTATTTCGATGCACTGCGTCAGTGAGAACAGATTGTCTTCCAACCTCCTTTGCTTTCGAAACCCGTTCAGCAGTTCCCCTAGCACCCCCTCATCCTCCATCCAAGCTTAAAGTTTTTCCTTTTAAAACTGTATAACCAGCCTGTAACGAGATCGATATGTGGGGTTTAACGTCCCAAAACCACTCTATGATTATGAGAGACGCCGTAGTGGAGGGCTCCGGAAATTTAGACCACCTGGGGTTCTTTAACGTGCACCCAAATCTGAGCACACGGGCCTACATTTCCGCCTCCATCGGAAATGCAGCCGCCGCAGCCGGGATTCGAACCCGCGCCCTGCGGGTCAGCAGCCGAGTGCCTTAGCCACTAGACCACCGCGGCGGGGCAGCCTGTAACGAGAGGCGGCAGCCTATCTGCCCCATAGTGTTGCTGAAAAATTCCCTTGGCGGTGGCCTCCGAGATAAAGCGGCGCATTGCCAGGTAATCTCGGAGGCTATGCGTAGCACCTTTGGAGCATTGATTGATATGTGGGGTTTAACGTCCCAAAACCACCATACGATTACGAGAAACGCCGTAGTGGAGGGCTCCGGAAATTTCGACCACCTGAGGTTCTTTAACGAGCGCCCAGATCTGAGTACACGGGCCTACAACATTTCGCCTCCATCGGAAATGCAGTCGCCGCAGCCGGGATTCGATCCCGCGACCTGCGGGTCAGCAGCCGAGTAACTTGGCCACTAGACCACCGCGGCGGGGCCTTTTTAAACTGGCCTTAGGCATGCGTGATGTCTGGAAAGGTATCGCGTTAATACGAGTAACAGAAGTGTTCATATGAGTAACATTAATATGAGTAACAACGTTAATATGAGTAAAAAAGAACATCGAAGGAACTGCCAGGCGTCACGCAATGTAAATTGAGTAACGACTGGGTCGTCCAATGCTCCCAGCCATTAGCAAACTTTGTCACCGTCAGCAGCTGCACAAAAAATGCACAAAATTTCCAACAAGTGTGTAGCAGACACCGTTTACACTTCTCCAAAGAAGGATAGCATAGCGAATGCTGGCCTACTACACAAAGTTTTTATTTATGGCGCTGTGGGTACCCAGCAGTGTGCTTGTAGCATCGCAAATAGTGTTTAGAAAAAGCTCTAAAAGGCCGCTCTTCGCTACTTGAAGAGCTTTCGCTGCAATTGTGCGTTATTTCACCACGCTTAAAACGCTAAGTGTCAAAGAAAAATTAAAGCAGATGTGCATTAAAGTCCCCCCCCCCCACGCATTTCCTAATAACAAAAACTGCTTTAGTATATGTCACGAAACGCACGGCCGCAAGCTACAAGGCAGGTGCCGCCTCCTTCTGCCCCGAGCAATATGGCCGCCTCAACTTCGCTTTGATGCAACGGCGGGTATGCGGGACCGCCACTTGGAAGTTTTAGTATAATTTCCTTGTTGCCCACAATGCTCCGTTTCAATGTCTGACATTCACCGTTAAGAAAACGCAAATAGACGCGTGCGCGCGTCAGATATGTATCCCGGTCACAATCCGCCGACAGGTGCAGGGTTCGAGAGACTCGCTCCTCGCATTCCATTTTCACCGACGCCGTCTCAAGGTTGCCTTATTTTTAATATGTATTCTGGCGCTGCAGTTAGATTGGAAACTCGACTGAACGGTGCCTGTTGCAACACCTCTATAGACGCGCTGATTATAGAGTACCAGAATATACTAGTACACTATAGTATAGTCGTACAGTATAGTAGTATAGTAGTACACTATAGTATATGGCAGGAAGCTGTCGCATCCGATTTCTACAGGGGGGCAAGGGCTTTCCAGCAGCTAGGCCATCTTCAAATTTTTTTTTTTCACACCATAGGCAGGCTGGCAAGTCATGTCTATATGATCGTAGGAAACCGTGCATATAATGGTGCACATGCACTGTGGATGGCTCGGACTTCGATGTGCTATGGTGCCAGTGCACAGATGGCAGGGTTTCGTGCATCCCCAGCAAGTGACCATTTGCAGAAATCTGCGAGGGGGCTTTCCTGCAAAGTTGTTTTCTAACCAAAAAGTCTCTTCACAGACTGCTTTTCTCATTGCGTTTTTGTCCCCCCTCCCCACCCTCTCTCATTTCTTTATGAAGCGCAGGTGCCCCGCCCACCATGCGATCTGAGGGTTCGTTCAGAGATGGGACAACCACACAGTCATTGTTGGGGGGAAAAGTCGTCATGTTGTACTTGGCGCCTTCACTGAAAAAAAAAAAAGCACAGAGAGCAAAAAAGCAGTCTGGGCACGAGATTTTTATTTTTTTTTCTTTTGGTTGGAAAAATGCCTTGCAGATTTCTGCAAATAGTCAATTCCATGGAATTCATCAACGGAGATTGGCTTCCCACAGAAGCACCTGCACAACAAGCTATGCTGTCACAGCTGCAAATGAGCCTTTACAGTGTTCAAATCCAGAAGGTCACCGGGATAGAGTTTGATACGCACTTTGCATTCAAGAGCCAATCAGTTGGGCTAAACATCTTGCTTTTATCTTGAAAGAGCAATATTTTGCATAATTTTCTATTGTTACATGGCACATACCTATGCAGTTGTGCACCGATTGTCCAAGACCACTAAGATCGTGTGTGCTCATACTTTATAGCACTGTACATACCTGTACCTGCCACTCTTAGGAATACACTGCAACAGACTCGCTATAAACTGTAATAGCCTGATTAACCAGGCATGCACAACTGCACACATGAGGTTTAGAGAAAATAAGTTGCCAACTACAATCTTATCATACACGCATCAGTAGCAGTTTCACTTTGCAGAAAAATTTAAGGCTACTAGCAGTTATGCTTGCAGAATCATGCAATTACATGGCTATTTAACTTACCATTGCAAAGGGGAACAATGCATTACCAATTGCACGTGTGCTACATTCATGAATGGAAAGTTGTACAGCGCATCATTTTAGAGTGACAAAAGCTTTGCATGACCAAGAAATGGTTTGTTACTCTTTAAATCCAACATCAAGATTTCTAATTAAATTACTCTGCAGCAGTAGTCGGTCTCGTGCATTTGCTTAAATTGGAGCCCCTCAACTCTACTAAAAGAAAGAAAATTAGTCTCCCCCAAGGATCTGTTGGGTGGTCTCTTATAAATACTAACAGAAACAAAAGAGAAGCTAAAATACTGACCACTGTCGATGAATATGAATTTAACAGCCAAGGCATTTGATTCATAATCACACTAACATGCTAAGAACACTGAAACAGTGGAAAAATGAGCAATGCTCAATTTCCTTAACCTTTACCTGCAGGAATTTGCGAGGAAGCTCAATTGATAGAGTTTCAAGAAAACATAGAAGATGAACGATTTAATGTACCAGCAACCATTACAAAACAGCATTTCTCAAAGCAAAACTGCAGTGAAGTCTTTCGTGCAGAAACTTCACTACTGCACATTAAAGTAAGTGTTTTCTGCCAGGTTTAACTAACATTAAAGTAAGTGTTTTCTGCCAGGTTTAACTGTAAATGTGAACTACAGATACAAAGCTATAACTGACACTGTACTTTCTAGTCATTCAGTTGTAAACCTTTTTGTGGCAGAGCATTCTTTTATTAGGTCTTTTATTATTTCACAAGAAATGCACACGTGAGGCTGACAGCATTCAAACTTTTCATATCCCAGATACATATGAAACATACTTCAAGTCTTATTTTTTGGACAAGACCTTGCTGCACATTTGAAATCAAGAAAAGTTACACGGGAAAGATCAGAAAATGAAACCCAGAAATTTGGAAAGTCAGCATGGTACAGCTACTGGCTTACAAGAAAGGAAGCAGGCTCCAGCAGCATGTGTTCAATTAATGCACGTACATTGGCTACAAGAGTACAGAAAAAAAAGCTCAACACTAACGAGAAAACAAGAAAGCTATGTGGAATAAGCTATCCTCCGCCAACATGAACAGCAGAAGCAAAGCAACTGGGAATCTTGCTCTCCGATTCCAGTGCAGAGTCCACCATCCATGAGAAAGCTTCCTTAAGCCCACCCATTCCTCGAACTTCTCAAAGGACACTCTGCTACTCTGTCCATGCTTACTGGGCTGAACTTTCTGGTCTGCAACTACTGGTGTGCACATTCCACGCTGCCTCGTGGCTGCTGCTCGTCCTCATGGTATGCCTCGTGGCGCCGATTCTGGCTGCTGGGATCATAATCGAGAAGATCCACTACGTCCACAGAGTCCCCAACAGACCATTGCTCGAAGTCGTCACTCCGCTGTTCACCCAGGAATACCTCAATTGCCTGCCAATTGAATAACCTGGCTTTGCTGACAAGATCCGCAACAAACCCTCAAACTACTTACACAGCAAACAAATTGAAATAGCAAAAGCAGAATAGCACCATTCTTCATTTACAATGCAATTGAACAGACTCTAGGCATATGGTACAATTTACATGGCGTTTCTTGTCTATGCACCAGAAGGGCTCAATAACACTGAACATTGAATTCACATAAAATTCGTGCGTACTACAAGTGTTGTCAGCCATTAGTCATAGAAGAAAACAGCCAGAAGAATAAATTTCTCATTCTATAAAGACAAATTATACTTTTTCTTTTAACCACCAAAGGAGGCGTCAGTTCTACATCAAAAAGCATTGGGTACGAGTTAGAGTTGAGTAAATACAGTATGTATTTCTTCATTTATCAGACAGCACCAGAAAGGTGCCATATGAGAAAGAGTCAGCAGAAAATTATGCCATATAATTTCTAATAGCTTACCTGAAGGGCTTCTCTACCAGCGAAGTGATTCTCAGGAAACTCTACATCAAACTTTATGTAGAGGTTTCCTTTCTCAAGAGGATTCCGATAAATGGGCATCCCTTCTCCTCGGACACCCTTTATAGATCCTGCACAAGGCAAATTCAATCAAAGCAACTCTTGCCAGTACACACGTTAGCAAGGAACTACCTGTTAGCAAGGAACTACTATGCATTTCATATCTTAACTATAGTACATTAAAAGCTCACCAATTTGAACTTAAATGCATCAGAAAAATGCCAGCATTGACCAAGTTCCAGAGAACACTTTGTTGGGCGAGCTGCTAATTTATTTTAAGGAGCGATAAAAATACTATCGCAAGACAGGATACAGGACAGAGTGCCACTAAACTGATTTATTCACATAGATACACATACGTATGTATTCTTTCAAGTGCTTGGGCAGAAATGTCTACATCAATGTTAGTTGGGCAACGAATGCTAAATAAACTTTTCCCCGGATTTATACAGTAGTATGGTAGTGTCACTAACACACATGCCCCCCCCCCCCCTTTTTTTCCAGATATAAAATGCTTCCATCAGTTCTCTGGCTGTTTTATCTTTGCTTCTAGCTATAATCCACACATCAGAAAAGCGTGGGCCACAAGTCTTCCAACAACGGTGTACAGTGCACCGTCACCTGGCCAGGTGGAAACTTTGGGTATGTGATGACTGCTGACAACTGTGTACAGTGCCTCAGTGAATTCTGTGACTTATCAGCGTCTCCCAGCACCATCTCCCAGCACAGTGAACGACTTCATTGGTGCAGATGACTTAGCTGTTTCCGACTGCATCGATGCTAAGATAACGGTTCCCAGTGCCAGTGCCGTGGAAGTGTACCCGTGAGGTTATGAATATGCCAAGGCCTTTACTGCCGGCGCTAACCAGCCTTTTGTAGCGCTTCAAAGCTTGCATCGGCATTTTGCGTCAACACTGTATAAGATAGTGTGTGCACCGGTCGCACGCGTACTTCCGAAGCTTCGAGTAGGCTGCTCTCGGCCTTCGTTCGACGATTTCCGTACTAAAGTTCGTATCACCCGCCGCAATTAGGAAATGTGTTCAGAACATTCGAATTTAGGCCCAGTAGAAAGTGAAACTTCTTTGAGGAATTTAACAAATTTGTATCTGCCGCAGTTTTGCATCCCTGAGAATCTACTGTACGTTTAGATGAACGCCTCTTAAACTCATTCATAATAAAATGGGGTAGGTTTGAAAAGCCTGGAGGGAATAGAGCTGCTTTTTTGTCAAGGCGGCCGAATCGCGCACAAAAATTTCGATTTCCGGGAGATTTTCATGACAACCGTACAAATAAAAAAAAAAAAAACGGTCCAAATCGGAGAGTCTCCTGGCCAATTTGGGAGACTTGGCAGGTATGATATATGTACAAATTTTTAAATAGTGGTGGGAAAGCAGGTGACATTTCCTGGTATGGACCTGCAAAAAGTATGAATTAACCAAATAAGAGAGTTTGAATTAAGAGGTTTTTAAATACATTGAAAGAATAGAGGGCCAACTAAAAATTGAATTTGTTTGAATTAACTGAAAGTATGAATTATTCAGTTTGAATTATTGCAAGTCTACTGTATTTGGGATCGTTATAAGTGGTTTCGACTGTAGAGTCAAGCCCTGCTACAATGAAACTGAAGGGGTTCATAAAAATTCTCATCCAAGCGAAAATTTCATTGTAGTGAAATCGAAAAACATGGCTGACCTGAGCTAGCTAACGAAATTTCATTCCAAAAATTCAAAAAGTGACTGCTGCTGCTTCCTTTTCTTTCCCAGCAGCATCATCAAGACAAGATTCTCACACACGCATAGCAATGCAACATTGAAAAGCATATGGAAACAATGGCCACAACGGCTTTCGTGAACGAACCTAACCGCTGCACTAACATGCTATCACCATCAGCTGTGCCATCGAGATGAAGGCGTGGTTTGCCTTAATCTAAGCTACTATGGTCCACCAGTCGCAGCAGGCTGATTCTGTTGATAGAGAGTTATAGTATACCGGGTTTTCGTTGTTCACTGAAAGTGAATTATTTCCATTTGGAGTATATAGAAACGGAAGCAACTGTTCAACGCACTGGAAGCGAGATATCAACAGATAATAGAGAGTTATAGTATACCGGGTGTACCGCGATACCGGAATCAAAATGCGCATCCGCAGATACGTACATCACCCGTACCGCTTCCCGTACGCGCGGTATTTTTCAGATTTAAGGTTACCGTGGTAGCGTAAGTGTACGTAAACATGGCGGCGCTCTCGGATGCCCGCCTTGAAGTGATTTGGCGTAGTTATTGAAAGATTCACCTAGTCTGCCGCAAACAGCGGACAAGGTGAAAGTGGCTTCACTTGCCTTCAGTTAGCTTCGATGACCGAGTATTACAGATAAGTTGGCGTAGTTTTTGAGATAGCTTCCCATTTCGAACGCGCCTAGGCCTAACTACAAGATCAATGTAGTTGATCTGCGGACCCGCGGGCTCCCTTTGGAGCAGTTTCTGAGTGCAATATCACATGCGTGTTAAGTAAATATTTCCATGTTCTTTTGCTTTCTGTGCTCTTGCTCTGTTCATTCTGTATCTTGTGTAGTACTATGAACCACAAATTTGTGCCATATGCTCACGTTTTTGTTTCTGCTTGTTATCACCTGATCATTTGTATGTCCACTCCTGCAATAGCCCTAATAGAGGCTGCAGTATGTATAAATAAAATAAAAATAAATAAATAAATGTGAACAAATCGGCAACGTAGATGTTTTCGCGTTCAGTGCGTGGTTCATATTTATTTACTTTTATTATCACAAAAATGAACTTCTAACAATGCTTTGCGCGGTAGCATAGGCACACATTCTCGTTTTCTATTCATTTTCACTGTTTAACTTATTAACCATCTAATAGGTGGCGCCACCATCCCATCTGGGCACGTAAACCACATATGCGCTATTTTGCTAAACTATAAGACGCTGCCCACAACGAACGTTTGCTGCACGGTAATGCCATTCGCTTAACTTACGCTATCCCGCTAACGCTAAACTATAACCGTCTGATAATGCCAACAAATAGCCTCTCTGACCAGTGACCATACTGGCCTAGCACGAAAAGAACAAAAAGGATTTGCATCCGAAAAAGCATCGTTCCGAAATTGCACCCAGCAGCAGCGGGTAGAAAACTAAGTGATTGAGCTTTAGCTTCGGATTTTCTGTGGCTCAGTAGCAAGCCAGTGGCTAAAGCAGGGCAGTCTTGTTGCCATCGCTATCGAGCAATGACGGCCCCCATGCTTAGTAAACAGCGGCGTTTCTGGTGGTGCCAACGGGCATTTTAGTTCGTAGAAAATTTTATGTTCTGAAAATGCCTCGTAACATTCAAAATTGTGTTTATTGCATGGAATTAAATATCTGAGCTGCAAATTGCATCATCAAACTTCGTTAAATCGAAACCGCAGAAAAAAAAAAAGTGTTCTTTGTGGCAAGAATAATTATGCATCAACTCCTTTGGGCCATTGACGGGGTATCGCGACTGTCATTGTAGCAGAAATTATGAACCGGCGTTCGTTGTAGTGGGACTGGATTGTAGTACTACAGAAACATGCACGAAGCATGCGACTACTAGATGCACATTCAGAACTAGACAAACCCAATACAGCAAAATCTCGATGACAAGATCATGCTTAATCTGAATTTAGTGACGATACGGACTTCAAGCTATTTCAAATGAACTACGCTCTACAGTCAAGTACAGATATATTGAACCAACATGTATCGAATTTTCGGGTGTATTGAACGGTATTTTTACCCGCCTTCGAATATATCAAACGCCGCACGAGCTGGAAGGTGGGCTTCAACACTCGCCGCGCCCCGCGATCTTTGCAGCAGCGCGGCACCACGCCTCCGCCAAAACCCGAGACGCTCCATGAAAAGTGAAGGCGAGGGCTTGGACTCCACAGTCCAATTTGAGGAACGGCTTTTTTCATTCCTTTTCTCTCTCTCTCTCTTATGCTTTCTTTGCGTACCCGTCAGCTCGGAGAGCAGGAACGAAGAAGCAAACGTCCTTCGCCTTTAGCTTTTTTTTTTAATTTCTTGTTGCTGTTTTGAGTGTTTTGATCAGCCAACCACAGCTCTCGGCTTTTGCTGTTGCACGTGGAGGCAGCCATCGCCTACGTACCATTGCATGTGCAGAATCCTCTTTTGCGTGAGTGGTGTGCAAAGCAGCTGTGGACTCCTTGAATTGTCAAATTCTTGTGTAGCAATGGCCAGCGTCAAGAAGCGCAAGACCCTTGACTTGGCGGCGAAGTTGAAGGCTACTTGGCGTGTTGAGGCAGGCAAGAAATGTTCAAATGTCGCGGACGACTTCAGGATACCACGGAGCACTCCGAGTACCTTGCTGAAGAACAAAGCAGATATCAAGGCAAAGGCAGTGGAGCAGCGAATGCCGAGAGTCTGTCATGTGCGCAGAAATGTAGAAAAGGCACTTTATGCTTGGTTTTTAGAAGTGTGCGCGAAGAACATTCCGGTGTACGGCCCGATTCTGATGGCCAAGGCCAAATGGTTTGCCACTGCACTCGGTGAAGACTACTTCGCCGACAACAGCGGGTGGTTTCACCGGTTTAAGCAGCGCCACAGCATCGCTGACACTACCATTCATGACGAAAGCGAAGCTGTCGGCAGCTAGTGCATCCAGCAGTGGATGACGAAGAGCCCGGAAATCGCCATGAAGTTTTCTCACGTGGACAATGCCTGGAGAGACGTGAAGACGGACACAGTGATCTACTGCTTCTGCCAGGCAGGCTTCAAGACGGTAAAACTTGTGGAAACTGGTGAAAACAGTGAGGACAAGCGCATAGACGACGCATTTCGCAAGTTGTCACTCTTCCCGGCAGCAGTTCTACACGAAGTGTCTGCGGACGATTTCGCGGAAGCGGACTGCAATGTCCAGGCCGTTGCGAGCCTCGCCGACGAGGACATAGTAGCTGCGGTCGCAGAGACCCAGGATGCCCAGGCCGACAGCTCATGTGACGAGGAGGACCGTCTGGAAGAGGCGCTGGCTACACGCGCGCACTCCGGCGCTCAAGTGGCAGCAGCGTTCGGTGTCATTCGCGATTGTATCGGCCACATGGAAGGAACCGGGCTGTCGCACCTTGACAGCCTTGATAAGATCGAGACTAGTGTCAACTTCATTTTAAAAAAAAAAGCAGGCCAAGATCACCCCAAAAGTCACCCCAATTTCCCTCGCTTCACCACCTTAGTGGCCAAAAACCATGCCACAAGGCAGACGTGCGAAAATCAGTCAGAGATCAATTTTCCTGCCACGCGACGGCAGATCGCCTTTCCGCAAGGCTTCGGCTGCACTAGTTCTCAAAGCACGTGATGTAAACAACCAGCCACAAATTCAACATGGTGGCAAAGGCGTTGGCTCGCATTGGCGCATTTACGAACTACCTTTGCAGCATGACCAACCTCACGGCTTTGACAAGAAGGCGTTCATCCGGAGCCTGGTTTCGATTACAATCACCAAGAATAGTGGAAGTAGAACGTGCAGTAACAGCGAATCGGCATGCCCCAACATGTCTCACTTTTGCATAACCAGCTGAATCCGCCACCACCGCTTGGCTGGCGTATCTCCCAAATCAACATTTGAAAAGGTGCAAACTGTTTTCAGTGCTTAGCATACATACACAACTAGGACTTGGTACAAATTTTAATGTTCAGAAAATGGGCAAAGTAGACTGAACTCTCAAAGTGACGAAGGTCGCAGCATGCACAAGTGGCAGAACGAATGTGAATGCTTTAGACACTCGCAGACGCGTTTTTCGGCTGCTCTGACATTTGTTTTTACTTTGATTCTCGAGTGCAATACTCCAGGACTTATTCTTTTGTGTTGACTTTGCAGCACAGTTTTCCAGCTACTTAAGCGAGAAAGCGAGTAAATTTCTGGCAAGTTTTGTAGCTCTTGCTCACTTTGAGGCCCAGTGTGAACGCGCCTTAAGCACCAGCAGCATGAGTGAGAAAACCATGGCACAGTTTTCTTCTTTCAAGGTGGCTTTGTTGAGAGAGAGTGCAGCCAGGAATGTTTTCAAAAGACCATCATGAACTTTTTCAGCAACTAGTAGCTGACTGACTAATAAAGTTCTTGTTAACCTTCATAACCAGGTTTACCTTGTTTTGGTTCTTATGGATTCGGGATAATACAAATATTATGTGTTCTCTTTACGATTTGCATCATCGCTATTGTACTGTAAAATAAAGCATCACCAATATTAAAAATTTTTGTTAAATGAAGATTTGTGCTGCAATTATTAACTTTGTTATAACTACACATGCTACAGCTCAAGCACACAAGCACTTGTAAATTGGCATGCATCCAGCAGCACCATCACATGGCCTTTACTTGTGGCTGGAGCACATAATACCTTATTTAAGGGGGGACGCAGCTTTGGCATCGCGAAATTTGGCCAAAAAATCGATTTTCTGAAAATCTTATTTTCACATTCTGTGACCCCTTTTCTATCTAATTTCGAAGTTTCGTCCCTGAAAACAGCGTAGAAATGACGTAAAAAATTTTTATCGAAGCTAGGGTGGCGATGAATTTCACGGAAATGGCGAAAAAAACGGCGTTTTTCGAACCGCGATATCTCCGCAACCACGTAACCTAGCGCCGCCATCTTTGTCTCTATGGATAGCGCGATTCTTCCGTTTCAAATTTGCCGCCTCGGCCGGCTGAACCAGGCAAGAGCAAGCCCACAGCAAGCTAAAGTGTAAGGGTATCACAACAGTTTCCGATTGGCGACACGTGTCACGTGACTGTACGGCGGCTCCGCATTGGTCGCCCATGCGGTCGCTTGTAGCAATCGGCGCAAATGTCGTCTGCTCTACGCGCTGACGGGCCGCTTACTGCATTTGTTTTCAACTCGTCGCGGCGTAGTTTCGTGCAATCGCTTGTAGCAATCGGCGCAAAGGTCGTCTGCTCTACGCGCTGACGGGCCGCTTACTGCATTTGGTTTTAACTAGTCGCGGCGTGGTTTCGAGATCGCATCGCGCTGCGATAAGACCGGCGCTCGTGAAAGGAGAAAAACGTTATCCAGTTTGGGGCATTGCAGTTTTGAGATCAGTTCCCGCATGCGATCATGGACCGGCGATCGTTCAAGAAGAAACGCAAGACTGCGCAGCAATTTGGTGCTCGTAAGCCGAAGCCGCCGATCGTGAAAAAGAAATTCAGTCCGGCAACTTCTGCGAGCAGCGACGACGGCGTGCGGCACGACGAGGACTCGCAGCCGAGCACAAGCACGCACGGAGCATCGTCCGCGAGCATCGACGAAACTGTTCATATGCCTGTGGAGCAGTGCTTTGTGCTGTCTGAGGAAACATCCGTTCGTCGTTCCGCGCAGGCTGCAGACATCGCGGATGCCCAGCCAAGCACTTCGCGCGAGTATGTAGACGCCGCGGATGCCCAGCCAAGCACTTCGCGCGAGTATGTAGACGCCGCGGATGCCCAGCCAAGCACTTCGCGCGAGTATGTAGACGCCGCGGATGCCCAGCCAAGCACTTCGCGCGAGTATGTAGACGCCGCGGATGCCCAGCCAAGCACTTCGCGCGAGTATGTAGACGCCGCGGATGCCCAGCCAAGCACTTCGCGCGAGTATGTAGACGCCGCGGATGCCCAGCCAAGCACTTCGCGCGAGTATGTAGACGCCGCGGATGCCCAGCCAAGCACTTCGCGCGAGTATGTAGACGCCGCGGATGCCCAGCCAAGCACTTCGCGCGAGTATGTAGACGCCGCGGATGCCCAGCCAAGCACTTCGCGCGAGTATGTAGACGCCGCGGATGCCCAGCCAAGCACTTCGCGCGAGGATGTAGACGCCGCGGATGCCCAGCCAAGCACTTCGCGCGAGGTATGTAGACGCCGCGGATGCCCAGCCAAGCACTTCGCGCGAGGATGTAGACCCGCGGATGCCCAGCAAGCACTCGCGCGAGGATTGTAGACGCGCGGATGCCAGCCAGCACTTCGCGCGAGGATGTAGACGCCGCGGATGCCCAGCCAAGCACTTCGCGCGAGGATGTAGACGCCGCGGATGCCCAGCCAAGCACTTCGCGCGAGGATGTAGACGCCGCGGATGCCCAGCCAAGCACTTCGCGCGAGGATGTAGACGCCGCGGATGGCCCAGCCAAGCACTTCGCGCGAGGATGTAGACGCCGCGGATGCCCAGCCAAGCACTTCGCGCGAGGATGTAGACGCCGCGGATGCCCAGCCAAGCACTTCGCGCGAGGATGTAGACGCCGCGGATGCCCAGCCAAGCACTTCGCGCGAGGATGTAGACGCCGCGGATGCCCAGCCAAGCACTTCGCGCGAGGATGTAGACGCCGCGGATGCCCAGCCAAGCACTTCGCGCGAGGATGTAGACGCCGCGGATGCCCAGCCAAGCACTTCGCGCGGAGGATGTAGACGCCGCGGATGCCCAGCCAAGCACTTCGCGCGAGGATGTAGACGCCGCGGATGCCCAGCCAAGCACTTCGCGCGAGGATGTAAGACGCGCGGATGCCCAGCCAAGCACTTCGCGCGAGGATGTAGACGCCGCGGATGCCCAGCCAAGCACTTCGCGCGAGGATGTAGACGCCGCGGATGCCCAGCCAAGCACTTCGCGCGAGGATGTAGACGCCGCGGATGCCCAGCCAAGCACTTCGCGCGAGGATGTAGACGCCGCGGATGCCCAGCCAGCACTTCGCGCGAGGATGTAGACGCCGCGGATGCCCAGCCAAGCACTTCGCGCGAGGATGTAGACGCCGCGGATGCCCAGCCAAGCACTTCGCGCGAGGATGTAGACGCCGCGGATGCCCAGCCAAGCACTTCGCGCGAGGATGTAGACGCCGCGGATGCCCAGCCAAGCACTTCGCGCGAGGATGTAGACGCCGCGGATGCCCAGCCAAGCACTTCGCGCGAGGATGTAGACGCCGCGGATGCCCAGCCAAGCACTTCGCGCGAGGATGTAGACGCCGCGGATGCCCAGCCAAGCACTTCGCGCGAGGATGTAGACGCCGCGGATGCCCAGCCAAGCACTTCGCGCGAGGATGTAGACGCCGCGGATGCCCAGCCAAGCACTTCGCGCGAGGATGTAGACGCCGCGGATGCCCAGCCAAGCACTCGCGCGAGGATGTAGACGCCGCGGATGCCCAGCCAGCACTCGCACGAGGATGTAGACGCCGCGGATGCCCAGCCAAGCACTTCGGATGCCCAGCCAAGCACTTCGCGCGAGGATGTAGACGCCGCGGATGCCCAGCCAAGCACTTCGCGCGAGGATGTAGACGCCGCGGATGCCCAGCCAAGCACTTCGCGCGAGGATGTAGACGCCGCGGATGCTAAGCCTAGCACTTCGCGCGAGGATGCGAGGCCGTCTACCAGCACCACCAGTAGCACGATTCGGACACTAAGGACCGCACTGCAAAGGACACTAAGGACTACAACCCTGGCGCCTATTAGGCATGTAAACCGTGACTCAAGACTTTGAACCTCGTTTTCTCAATACTGTTTTTTTGGCATGTTGCTCAGCTCGTGGAGCAGATATCTTCGCAACTACTTGACAAATTTTGATTCTGCGTTTTTATTTTTAAAATTTAGTCTTTTAAAAATTTTTGGTAGGGTTTCTTGTTTGTAGTGCAAATGTGCTCATTGAAGTATCAGTGGAGAAAACATGAACTACAAATTTTAGTGTTGCAAAAAAATTATTTTGAAAACGCAGCCCCCTAGAGCATACATTCACCTCTGCACACAGTGTTTACCAAGTGTTTACCAGCTTTCTATGTAATTTTTTAAACTCTCCAGCCGCTCCACGAGGTGCAGTAATGAAAT
This sequence comes from Rhipicephalus annulatus, assembly GCA_013436015.1. NCBI lineage: Eukaryota > Metazoa > Arthropoda > Arachnida > Ixodida > Ixodidae > Rhipicephalus > Rhipicephalus annulatus. The sequence goes on from WOVY01000585.1 coordinate 340,474, forward strand.
TATTTGTTTCTCAGAAAGTTTTCATGATATCATCTTGAAATTTTTATGGAAGCATTACGAGGTCATTTTTAGTCTCTGTGCCAATTTTCATCAAGATCTAACCAGAAACAAGAAAGTTCATTCCGAAATGCACGTCCCCCCTTACTCGATTCTATCTTGCCCTCGATTGTAACGCGCACCTGGTTTCCACGACGAAAAAAAAAAGTAAGACATTGATTGCAACGCGCACCCATTTTTCTTGTTGGCCCGCACGATCACGCCACTCGGGAAAACGACTCTTTTCGGGAGCGTCTTCCGTTTAAATATGAGGTACAGGAGAAGCTTGTGCCCATCTGACGTGCAACAGAGCGTTGCCGTCACTAGTTTTGATTGATTTATTTGAATGATATGTGGGGTTTAACGTCCCAAAACCACCATATGATTATGAGAGACGCCGTAGTGGAGGGCTCCGGAAATTTAGACCACCTGGGGTTCTTTAACGTGCACCCAAATCTGAGCACACGGGCCTCCTTCATTTCCGCCTCCATCGGAAATGCAGCCGCCGCAGCCGGGATTCGAACCCGCGACCTGCGGGTCAGCAGCCGAGTACCTTAGCCACTAGACCACCGCGGCGGGGCGCCGTCACTAGTTTTATCGTGGCCCGATGTCGGCACGTGAACTTGCTTCGCCTCCTTCTTATCGACGGTTTGCGGTGCCAGGCATGTCGAAGTAAAGAGGCGTCTGATCGGCATTCCCGATTTGCCCAAGCAGGTAGCCGTTGTTGTGCCGCAAGTTTAGGACGAATCTCTGAAAACTGAAGCTTTTCATCGTACTCCTCTGGAAACTTTTCGCATATGCCTGTTCACACCTTCGTAGGGAAAAGCCTTTCCTCTTCATACAGTTAGTTAGCCAGGACTTGCTCGCTTTAAACTGGCTCCGCATTAGCCCATTTTCTAAGGCTAACTGCATAGCCCGCACTTCGAGCAGTTCTGTCGTCACGGGCCGCTGTGCCGCTCGCTGCTCAAGCACATACTCGCCGAGCAGCTCTTCAATTTGCGGAAACCGACCCTGCTGTGGTCCAATGAAGCCTTTGCGTGAAGCTTTGCTGTCGACAATCTTCTGCTTTTGTTTCCACCAGTCCCGCACGCATGTTTCGGGAACTCCGAACGACCGCGATGGGGCCAGATTTCCGTGCGTTTCTGCATACGCGATGACTTTTCTTTTAAAAGCGGCATCGTGGTGCACTCGGCAAGTTTTTGGAGTCTGCCCTTCCATGCCGTCGATTCTAATGTACTACAAGATGACAAACTCCTCAGCACACATACGAAGTGCCGCACATGGGAAACACATAGGCAGAAATGGCCGACGCGCCATGCCGACGCACGTAGGGGGCAGCCATTTAGGAAATGCCGATGGCAATAGAATGACCATATTCATTTTTTTTCGTACTCGATTCTAATGCGCATGCGAATTATAACTCGCTTAACCGGAAAAAAGGTGCACGTTAGATTCGAGTAATTACGGTACCTGTTTAGGGTTTTTATGGCTGTTACTTGTCATACAAGTTAAGCATCAAAACAGCACACAAAATAATGTACTCACGAGGTTTGATCACCATTCCTGGTACTTCCCTGATGACGAGGGTCCCGGCCATCTAGATGCTTCAAGACCATTTCAAATCCACAGAGCGCTTCTGTCAAAGACACTGTGTGGGTCATGTAGAGGTTGCAACCATCTCGATGGAAAACTTCATGCGGCTTGGTCTGCAACACTATGACAATGTCTCCAGGTTCCATCCCTGGCTGTTGCACACACACACACACACAAAAAAAAAAAGTTAACTCATTGGGTGTGCACGATGCCACCATGCACACAAATTTTTTTAACTGTGAAAGAACACATCTGGTAGTATAGTACTGTACGAGAAATCCGATACAAACCTACAATTTATGGCAAAACCTGTGCGAGAGTTTACAAAGTATGTTCCTCCGAGGACTTTCCCTCAAACTACTGTCTGTAGAACACCGTACGCAAACACCCAAACCAAAACTGCTTGAACATTCAGATCATGATAACACCAACGCATATTGTTCTCTCCTCGTGGCCTCCGTGACAAGCTATAGCAATGCGCCGTAGCCAAACGCGGAGGCCACGCTATCTTACTATTTTTTTTAATTGCAAATGACAATGTTAGAAAAAATTCAGGCTAGATTCGTAAAATCTTTAGCACAGTCGAAATTCGTACAGTTTACGGGAAAATCGGAAGAGCTGGCAAGTATGCATTTGCCTCCCTCCATCTCTCTATCTCTTACAAGCATGTTCACTGCACTATTCGGAGGCATGAGAGGGCCTGTCGCACTAACTGTTCCCCTCAATCTCTTAAGGGGAGACGCTCCTCGAAAAAGTTTTTTTTTTATTTCTAGTAACAGAGACTTGAAAAGTTTGTTATTAGTATAGTTTTTCATGCAGATTTCAAATATGCAATCATTTTTTGTGTAGCTGCTATAATTATTGAGTTATGACATAAACAATAGCAAAAAGTTATATTTTTTGCGGGCACTCTTTTATGTACTAAACTTTCAGTAAAAGCACTGTGTCTGATCTTATTTGACTCTTGGTAGATTGAAAAGTGCAAATATCTATATAGATATGTCACAGAAATATTGGAACCAAGAAAAAAAAATTGTATTGAATGACTTATTATTTTCAATCTCCCTTGAAACAATAAGCTAATATTTTCACAACTAATGCTGGTAGGCATTGCAATTTAGAGTAGATATTTGCATTCTGCATGTGTTGAAGAATATGTGTGCCAAGTTTCGTTACTATAAAATGAATATAAGTTTCTAAAAGGCTGCCCGGAAAACGTGAAACTGTCAGAAAAAATGAAAATGAGAAAAACAAGTTTGAAAGTTCGCAAAGTTGGCATTTATTAGGAAATCATTCTTTTTGCATCAAATTGGGGCACAATGAAAAGTACCTTGCCTTGAATGCACTGCAAGTGTCTAGAAGTCCCCTGCACCATAGCTTGGTCCTTCACGGCTCTTGCGGTCAGTGTCCTCAACACGAGCTCTCTTCGCTGTGTTGCGACGGTGTGCCCTCGCTTCTGCAGTTTGCTTCAGGTTCATCTTCCTGATGCGCATGACGTCACAGTGGTCACCATGTGTGGCCAGATCTTGTGAGGGGAGAATTCCAATGCCTTCGAGCACTTCTTCAAAGCCCCTGTGGCCTTTGTTGTACCAGAGTACAGCAAGAGCGGTGGCTGTCTCCACAGTTGTTCTGGAGGCGAACTTTGTTTTGGACAAAGCAGCCATATCTTGCTGTTCAGCGATTCGGCTGCATTCTGTGTCTTGCCATGAAGGCACCGAATAAGGAGTTTCTCCTCTGTAAGGCGCTTGTAGATAGGCATAATTGCCAATCCTTCGTCAACAGTGGGGTGTGGCATGGTGCAGGCTCCCCCAGTGCTTCCGCACGCTTGTGCTTGCACCACGAATTTGGTCCCGCGGGGCAAAAGTTGTGGCTACTGGCACCATCACTGGAGCAGCAATGAAAATACGATGCCCATATGGCAGTGTACATATTTCGGACACTGTCCTTGTTGCTCGTGATGGCAATCTTGTAATATGTTTGTAGTTTTATTATTGTCGCATCTTTCAGTTTTTCGCCTCGTGGCAGTGGCGTTGCCAATTTCCGTAGGGCAGTTCCCAAGCGCTTTGCAACGTGGTTCGTGCACTCTTCTTTGTCAATGGGGGTGTCACAGTATACATTTGCCTCGCAGACTGCAGTGTAGGCCTTGCCGTCACCATCACTTAGGAAGCTGGTGAATCGCAGTGGAGTTTCATAAGACAAGGTCCTCTGCCATATATTGACAGCTGCTGCAGGTTCCATTGCATGGGATGAGCAGTCAGTGTTTTTTTGGCAAACTGGAAGATGAAAAGCTCGCCATATCTCTTCATCCTCCCCAAGGCCCCTGTGTATACTGCAAGCATGGCAGTAGTTGGAAAGAACTTCAAAATCGAGGCAGAGCCCCGTGTCTAGGGACACGACTGTGCCCACTCCATTGTGGCTTTTATGACCTCTTTTCTGCCAGGTGCCATCAAACATGACTGGCACATCTCTGCCGCCGACTGCGTCCTTCCTGATGTTTCGTGCCTGGTGGAAGTTTTTGCTCACTGCCGTCATCGCGGCACCATGGAGCTTCTTGCAAATGCCGTTGAATGTCGTGATGCATCGGGCTCGGAAGACCGAGAATCGCACAAAATCGTGAAAGTTGGTCGTGGCCTGCGCCTATAGCGCGTGCTGCCAGAACTGCCTTCACGTTTACAGCAAAGCTGTCACGCGAGCTGCTGCTGTCAAAACGAGCGCTCGTTCCTTGGTCCCCGGCCGAAGCAGTACGTCTCGACATGTGCGTGAACGAAAGTGCAGATTCAGGGCAATCAGAATTTTGACAGCACAGTTCGAGGAATGCCGAAAGTCCTTTGCGCTTTCCAGCTGCCTCTCGCACGCCGAGCTTCCGTTCGCGGCAGGTTGGGCATTGCGCACCTGCCACAAGTGCCGTCAGCGCATCGATTTCGCAAAGCAGCATGTTCGCAGTAGCAGCATCTACCGGTCTACGTTCACTCTCGAAGAATCCAATCTTCCTTTGGGATGCACTGACGAATTCCACGGCAGCAGCTATTTCACAACCACTGTCGCAGGGTTCGGTGACGGTGTTAGGCCTATCCGAAGTCGGAGCGTCGGGGCGTTGGTCGGGGGCGACATCGTTGTTCGCTGTCGCTTTGCGAAGCGTCCGACGCCGTTTCCCTCGATACTTGTGGCGAGTTCTGAACTTTCGATTATCTGAACTGCACTTCTTCGGGCTTGCCATGACGCAAAAATGCAGAGAAACGCAGAAAAACTCGATCGCGATGTCCGAGGCTTCGCTCTTTTGCCGGAGAGATAGGAGGGGGAGGAGCGTGGAGCGCACCGCCGTCCAATGGCGGCCTCGCGCTGTGTGCCGCGATATTCAAAACGCGTGACGTACGCGTTGTTTTTCTTGTTTTTTGTTTATTCTGCGTCAAGGCACGAGACTGGCTACTAGTGGATTATGAAGGATACGGCCTTCGCAGCATGCGTGCACGATTGCAAATGGCGGCCAACGCGTCATTTTCGCGACAGGACGACGTGAACTTCGCCGTTTTTCGCGACTTTCGCGCATTTCTCGCGTCACCGCTGCCCACTTGAAAGCATTTTTTGATAATTTCTCGTGCGAATTTCAGCTTGATATTTTCAGAAGTAATAGATTATAGTCCAAGGATGGCAATACAGCCGAAAAAAATAAAGCGAAAATTTTCCGGAAAACCGCGACTTTTCGACCCGCGTCTCCCCTTAAGTGCGTGCTGCAAAGCACACTTGTTTGATTTCGAAAGTTTAGATCTTGCCATCCATCTGTCGCGCTGTTTCCCGTTCCCTCGCGATGCGGCAAAAAAAAAAAAAAAATTAGGTTGCTTAGCCTTTTGCAATTTACATACCTGTACGCTGTTTCGAAAAAGCTTTGTTGCACTTCACACGTCTTCATTGGTTCAAGGCACTATCTTCTGCAAGCTGTCCCTGCACCGCACGCGCACTCCATAAAAGCGTTTCGAGGCTTTCTTTTTTCGCTATTGTTTAACCACAACAGTGGTATCTGCTATGATCTACAGCCACGCCCAGAAGCGTGCACTAACGACACCATCGATATTGCACCAGACTACCACCAAAGCATCTAAAATAAACTGTCGTTTAACCAGAACAGTGGTATCTGCTATGATCTCCAGGCACGCCCAGAAGCGTGCACTAACGACACCATTGATATTGCACCACACTACCACCAAAGCATCCAAAACAAACTGTCGATAAGATCAAACACAAAAGATGGCTGCCATCTCGCTGTTCACATGAGAAGTTACTGTTGAAAAATGTAGCCTAAATCCGGTTCCTTGAAGTATGCACGAATAAAAGAATGAACAACAAACAAAACCGAAGCGAGAATCAGGGGTGCTACCATGTTGCGGAAATCGTCAATCTTTTCCGGGCAACAAGAGTTTTTTTCTGGTTTTTCAAAAACTTGCGAGGCAATGGCGATGAATAGCCCTTGGCGACAGCCACAGCGACAGCAAACCCTGTCGTCGTCGCTCGAAAATCACGGGCATTTGAGTGGGCTTTAAAGTGTCGTATTTGCAGAAAGCAGCAGTCTGTTTGAACAGAATATTTTGAGACATTCACTCGCTGTGTGCTTATCAGCAGAGATTTCTACACTTGTACCGTTCATGAGCCCCGCTGTGGCGCATGAATAATAAAAAAAAGACAAGGGATGTGCACGCGCTGATAGAAATAATAATTTAGCCCGCGGCAGCGGCGAAGAGGGGGGGGGGGGGGCTTGAGCCTTGGTGGTTGTAAAAGGTTTTAATAAATTAAAAAAGAAAACGAAAGATCCAACGGGCAAGGAGGCACCAGGTGTCTGCTAGCGGGACTGCAGGGGACGAATGTTGGAGGTGCATTTCTTGCGCAGAATAAAAAAAATCCAGATTTTGGCGACTCGGGTTGGAGTGCATTTATTTTGCAACTGTGTTCATTACAGGACTAAATACGGTATACCGCAAAAGCCTGTGTATAGCCCTTGTTGTTTTTCTAGATTTTAGGGTACGAAATTTCGGGCTCGTACTATATCCGGGTGGTCCCAAGAATTTTTGGCCAAAACTCGGTTTTGGTTTCATCATTATCAGGTGCTTGCGCGCTTCTGTGCTAGGTAGTGTTAGCAACGATAGCAGGCATGTGTCTTACATATGTGTCTTACGATAGCACGCGTGCGTCTCGCAGGCACACAGTGGTCAGTGGCCTTTGCTTCAAATTAGTGCCCATAACGACGGCAACGATTTCACTCCTGTAATTCTGCCCCATGTCAGCATCATGCAGGCAGTACTCGGGTGCCTTTAAAAAAAAGTCATCATTGCTACCAAAACCATTAGCAACTGTGCTGCGGAACAGCAGTTTGGAGTCAACGAGTGGAGTATTTGCGGTTGGCAGAAGCAGACGGTCGCCCTCTTTGCTTGCAGCAGCCAGCGAATCCGTGGACCAAAAAATGAAGCATTTCCCGACATGGACAAGAACTCGCAGACTGTGTGGGAGCAGCGAGCTGCACATCTTGCTGTTAACATCGAGCTGCTAAAAGCGAAGGCAAGGGAGATCGCCCGAGACAAAGGCATTCAGCCAGAGGATTTTAAAGCAAGGAAGCATTGGGTGTCTCTTCATGCACAGCACTGGGTTCTCGCTACATCGGCGTACGTCGATCTCGCAAAAGCTACTAAAAAGCTACGAAAAAGACCTTGCGAAGTTTCAAAAGTATGTAATTACGCTGCAAAAGGCTGTCCCATTTCAGCTGGGCCAGATCAGCAATGGGGATTAAACACCGGTCTACCTGAATATGCCCTCGGCGCTGACAGTCCATCAGAGAGGCAAGTTATCGTGCGATTGACAGGAAACAAAAAAACACGGGAGACTAATGTCCTGAACTGCAGACGGTTGCAAGCTAATACCCTATGTGGTGTTCAAACGAAAAACGCAGTCGAAAAAAAAATTCCCAAAGTTCCCAAAAAATGTTGTCCCCTGCCAGGACAAGGGGTGGATGGACAAATCGCTAGTTCTTGACTGGACAAAGTCCATGTGGTGTCGACAGCCCGCAGCACTGCTGGAGCTTCTTTCAATGCTTGTGCTCGATGGGTTTTAGTACCACCTGTCCGATTCCGTAAAGTGACTGCTGCGCAACTCCCACACTGAGCTCCGAGGATGACACCACAGCTGCAACTGCTTGATGTGTGCCTTAAAAGCCATTTAAGGACCATGTCAAGCGCCTGTACGCAGAGTGAATGAGGTCCAGAGAACCAGTGACCCCTGCCGGACAGCTGAAGCGGGCCTCGCCAGCGATTCTGTGCTCGTGGATAGTCGAGGCTTGGGCCAGCATCTCAGAGGCGCTCGTTTGCCGCGTGTTGAGAATGTGCTCTATTTCGAACATGCTTGATATACTGTGGGAGAACATTTCTGACAAGGGAGCTTCGGAAGTGTGCGTTCGACGACAACGATGGATGAAGTGTGTCAATGAATTGCAGTTTCCCGTTTTACTCGGGCCATGTTCGGGTGAAAACATTTACACCCCGGACTATATGCGTGTCGGAGCTATATGCGCACTTTTATGGTATATTATTGAACATTGTTTCAGATGCGTTCACGAAATATTCGCGTAATTTGCGCAAATTATGAGAGCAAGTATGGTATGTAAGATACAAGCTTAGGCATGTCCATGTTCATAAATTCGCTCTTTTTCCTGGTACTATCCCTGGCATTAATTTGAAAACCATGACAGCTCACTTTTTTTTCACCTGCTAGAACTGACATGGGTTTGAAATAGTACAGGGGTGGAACAGAGTACATGTGTTTGGGGGCAGTCCAGCGAGCAGGAAATGTGCTTTTTGTAGCAAGCTTGGAGCAGCCAGAAAATTCAGAGCAGATGTAGCCCTGTTCAAAGCACTTGTGAAGCAAAAATTGCTGCACTTTTCAAACACTCAGCTAAATTGTGTAATAGCCTCATTATTGTAAAAAAAATTATATGAACACTCCCAGCGCGTGTTCGCCATTGCCGTCGTGTATAAATTAAAAATTGATACCATACCCCATGCGCATCATACGTTGTGTATCCATAGGTAAAAGCGCACGAGCAAGGGGGCGAATGCGGTTGAAGAGATCAAACGATCCGGCCGGCCTCTCCCTGGTGCTCGAAGGGTGCACGGGATAATACCAGATACCCCCGCCCAAGAAGCCTGTAGTCGAAGCAGAGAAGAGCATGAAAAAAAAAAAGGGCGGGGTGGTGCTCTAGCAACAACTGTGAACTGTGCTGCTTCTAAGGGCGTGGTCGCGATATCTGGCGCACAGGCTATCTCGGCAGTCATCAGCGAGTGGCCCGCATACACTTCTGTGTCCTGAACACATATTGCGAAGAGACCGTGCAAAAAGTGTTGCTCTCCTTGAAGTGGCCGCAATCTCACACACCAGCATTTTGGACAGTTGCATCACATCGTAGTTAGCTGCCAGCCTCCCTTCGTATGAAGTTACGATTTGCTGCTATCTCATTCACTGCTTCACCCTTGCGCATGCATTCTTTTTTACCTGAACGTGCTAGTGACAACCGCTCAGTCGATAAACTCTAAGCACAGCGGCCAAATGGATGAGAATATGCGCACGCGCTTATTAAACAAGGGCAGAAAACAGCGCTGACTTTCAAAAAAGATTTAACATCGGAATGGTGTACATATACAGGCAAAAATGTATACCATTCCGATATTAAATCTTTGTTGAAAGTCGGCGCTCTTTTCTGTCGTTTTTTCGCTTCCGTAGTTACGAAGTAACCACTTCTAGGTTGCGCTGTTCCTACATTCAGTTATGTCCTACCAACATGCCCAAGTTTCCACGCTTCAGAACATTCCTACGCTGCATCGACGATGGCGCCAATCTGTTAAGTGGCCATCACAAATTTCTCTGCACGCAGCAACAGCACTTTGAGCTCGTCCAATCGCTGTCGTCCAAGCTCTGCGAGCTGCTGTAACAACAGCATTGACATTTGCTTTGTCTTCACTAGCCACCTCCTTTTTGACATGGATTTATATTTACATAGATGAACCATCCACATACATGCTCAAAAAACGACACAAACAATATACATGTGCACCAAGTATGTACTACGTGTCCGGAGATGTCCCAATCTTGCGCAATCATGCTGTCTGTGTCCCGTAATCAGTCCTTCCGGCCAAATCTTGCCACACTCTCAATTCGAAGTCAAGAGCGGTTAGGAGCGCTTCATGTTATAGTTCAGACGCTCCAAAAGAACCAACCAAAGATAGTACGAGCACTGGAATTCTACCAACCGAACGCCCTGGCCACTTTTGACAGCGCTCGCGCCTGTAAACTCCCAGCCGAATACGCCATGAGATTTTACAAGGCAAAACTATCAGCTGCACATTTGCTGGTGTGAACAAGCCATCATGCCAACTCCCAAAAATGAGACAGCAGCCAAGTAGTGCAAGAAAGCTGTGCATGAGAAAACATTGGTTGTGATCTTTGTGTGGCAATCTACCAAAATCATATAACATTGAAACAAATGGCATAAAAAAACATTTTTTCAACAGGCTGTGCCTTCTTTTCAGCTTATTTTAGTTGTGTGTGGCTACGGAGAAATAAAATAAGGATTAATCAGAAATGTTACTTTGTTAAAAATGATACTCCTCTACTCTCCCCCCCCCCCCCCCCCGCCTTCCAATGATTCTCTTAGAAAAGGTTCAACTGTAGTATAGTAGACACATACAAAAATGGTCAAGTTTATTTTCTCAGCTGGAATTACTTTGATGGCTCGGCCCACAATAATTTTTCTTTACAGAGACAGTCAGTGAACCTACCAGTTGGTCACCTTCACCTCTGAAGAGTATGCGCTCATTGTCTCTCATTCCTTTGTCAATGTTCACTTCTATGTACTTGACCTCCTTTACCACCTTGCGGCCTTTGCAGGTCTTGCACGCATCTTTCTCGTTGATTACCTCACCTGCTCCCGCAAACAGAAAAAAATACACAACAATTACACAAGGGTTGATCGCTACAAGCATTGTACCAAAGCACTCAAGGTTAGAAAAAAAAAAGCTCGAAAAAAGTGTCACCAACAAGAACCTTGTTTTAATTCATTCCAGCACTGTAGTTGCACAGTGCCTTTTATAAAGGCATATATTAACCATTTCTTTTAATGCTAGATTATGCTCATCACCAAAAACAGGAAGAAACTCCTGCTACACCTACAGTCATGCGGCTTTGTGTTCAGGTTGTCGGCCGCAGCCGACACGATTATCTAATTAACTTAATTGTAGCGGGACCACAATTGTAATGCAAAGGGAGACTGTTCACTGCATTCAATACAAAAACAGAATTTCGGTATTCGATTATGATGAGAGGGTCCACTGTAGATAGCAAAAGTATGGAAAAAGTCATTACATTACAGTAAGTACAGTAGATCCGTAAACTGCATTGCGTGATCACGCCGTTGCTAATTATTCTATTAGGAGTGCCCTTGCTCAGTTGTGGATCAAAATGCAAGATTGCGGCAGAAGAGCCAATAGGAATAAAGAATGCACATCCGTGCTAATAGAATCCTTTATAGAATATGCATGCATTGACAGCATTTGTGCGCCCTCGTCAGGTGCATAAAAACAGCCAATAAAACCCAAAACATGGCGAGAAAGGCGCTTGCTCGTGCGAGGGTAGTTTAAAATTTTATGGTATGCGAAAACCGTTATGAACTTAAGAGGTTAGAAAAATGAAATATGAATTTTCATATTGCTTCATAATTAAACATTTTATTCATTTGAAATGTGAATGAAACATTCAAACATATGTAACTTGCAGCCATTTATTCAAGCATGCCTAATCTCTTGGATTAAGCAGTAGTTTTCAACTTTGGAAAGACATTTCTGCAGCCCATAAGACAGCAAGACACAGCATTATGAAGCAGAGGGAAGTGAACGACATAGAGGGGAAACACAGAAAGAAAGAGTCGCTTTCTTGATGAGAGTATGCACACCAATGAGCAGCAGCTCAGGGTATGTCTCTTCATTAGAGAGATTGTTGGGAGCCTGTCAGCACCAGAAATTGAGCACAGCAACTACCTTATGTACAATATAGCATTGCTCCCTTAGTAGAAACAATACACATGTTAACATGATATGTTCTTTGATGTCACAGCTTGTAAACATTTGTGTGCACTGCACTTTTTGTATCATTAGAGAGGCCTGGATTGGTCTTATGCCACGAAACATCATGAAGGCTCTCTCTTTCATGGTAATTGATTGATTGATATGTGGGGTTTAACGTCCCAAAACCACTACTATATGATTATGAGAGACGTCGTAGTGGAGGGCTCCGGAAATTTAGACCACCTGGGGTTCTTTAACGTGCACCCAAATCTGAGCACACGGGCCTACATTTCCGCCTCCATCAGAAATGCAGCCGCCACAGCCGGGATGCCTCTTTCATGGTAAACAAGACTACCTCAGACCTGTCTCCAGTGCTTAGCAGTGGCACAAAAACCACTGGCAGCCATGCACTGCCGAGTCTAGGGCACTGTACAGAACTACACCGAACTCTTAACGAGATATTTGTAATGCACAGTAGTGTCCTTTAAAATGTTGCATCACAAGAACTCAAGACATTTAAATGGTAGCAGGCAGAGGATTCATTCAGTTACTGTTCCAGCCATGACCGTGCTTGCATAATGTGCCACTAACTGAAAGCTGCCCAGTTGACCTTACAATCCATTGTGAACAGCGTTCTTTCCATCCATTTGAGAATACAAATATGCCAATATTTAGATAAACCTAACCCTACCTTTCTAACCCTTAGATATTATATGCGTTCACTTTTGCACTAAAAGCCTCCTAATCACTCAAATTTATGAATATCATAATAGTGTAACCAGCATCTCCCAACATCATCCCTGCAGCTCACTTTCTGCAGATTACAACTTCGTATAACTGTGAAATGGAAAGTTAGAAAAAGGTGCATCAGTTGCATTTAATATTGACAGTAAAAATGGTACAAGAACAATGCTATCACTTACTAGAGAAAGGCATATCAGAGTTGCCATACATTCTATCATTCTGATGTACCTCCATACAAATAATACTGTTGGGAAGACAGCAAGGCAAGAAGCTTCCCTCTGCACCTCCATGCTTCGACAAGAGGACTTTGCAGGTGTCGTCAAGCCTTTAATATCCTCCCAGAGGTATTGAAATTCCCTAGGCTAGGCGAACATTTTATTTTTATACACAGTATTAATGCAAAATATGCCTTCATTTAAAAAAGGACAAGCATTTTGCAGGTTATGTGGGGAGTAGTGTCAGCACCACTCTTTCAGAAAGTGAACAAATTTGATTTGGAATACTCTACAGTCGGTGATGGAAGTGACTTTTTATGTATTGCTGCATACTTTGGAGCAGCCATAAGTGTTTTTGGAGCAGAAAAAAATGTTAGTTTGGAGCATCCATTGGTGTTTTCAGAGCTGATACAGAACTTGCCATATACATTAACAGGAGTTCAGGGCATCGTTGAAGCATCTCGTGAATATCAATATTTATTACAATATATATTTCACTGACAAAAATCAATGTAAATTTCAAGAGGCAAACGATTCAAAAGAAAGTTGGTTGTCAAAAATTTACCAATAAATAAGCTATATAATTCAAATACTAGAATATGAAGCAGAAATCAAATCAAACCAGTAAAGCTGAGCGCATAATTTTAAAAGTAGCCACAGTCCTACATAACTGTCTCCAAATAAGCAGCAGATAATTGGTATGAAATAAAAGCAACCTTACTAACTTTTATATTTCCCCACACTAGCCTCCAAGTCTAGCTAGGAAAAAAAACAACAACTGCAAAATGAGCTGCATGCTTAACGTGCCAGTTCCTGTCGCACAAATGAGATCAGAGCCAATAACGCTGCACACTAGTAGCATACTGGGATGATAGTGTAAGGATTTTATTTAGTTTCGTTAGGACTTATGAGCTAATTAAACAAAAAAAGTTCGTCATTCTAATTCTCTCAGTGCCGTTTGGGAGCAGGTTTGGAGCAGTTACTGACAATTTGTTTGGAGCAGTCCTTCCATCACTGTCTATAGTGCAACAAACACCTAAGACAGCGAGTTCTACAAGTTGCATAATCCTGCTCCTGACAACGTTGCTGTTATAAAACATGCATGCTTCACAAACACACTCACCATCCCCATGGCAGTCTGGGCAAGTGGACTGCATTTGCTGCATCATGTTAGGACCAATGTGCTTGAATGTCACCTTGAATCCTTGACCTCTACAGCCTTGGCAAGTTATCACCGAGCCAGTTCGGCCCCCTACCCTGAAAATTACATTGTAATAGTGTTACAAACAAGTTCAACACATAATATAACCTGGATGCAAATAAATTCTATCTGCAAGTGTAACAGCAACATTGGCACAAAAGAGACTCGTGCGATTTCATACAAAAAAAACCTGAACGTGAGTAAGAGAACTGCATGGTGACATGAAGTAGGAGGGCAGGAGGTCAACACATCGGTGCTCAAGAATAGCACGACTCAGTTCGTATGGGTGTGCATATTTTATCAATTGGCAAAAGCCAGGACATGCCCAGGCAGAACTGTAGAAACCAGCACATTGTGCTAATACAGTGGCTACACTTTGTAATATATTTTACAGAAACGAGACTTCTTTCTCTGTTATCAGAGCACAAGAAAGTTAATACAGACGCCCACTAGTGCCACAGCACAGGCAGTTTTCCCCACAAATACGGCATTTCAAGGTAAAAAAGTATGCTGATTTACCGCACTCAAAACAGTTAACTGCTAAAATATTTCGGAGAGAACAAAATTTTTCATCACATGGTGGCCTTCTAAACTTCCCAGAATGTTGTCTGGGTGTTGTTCGTGAAAAAATTAATTTAAAAGTGCCACTCCTACTTTCTATACCAAATTTGTCTACATGTTAAGTAAAGGTGCTTGTATAAGGTGTTTGAACCTCGGTAATAATACAATTTTTGTGCCACATACATTTTAACACATTTAGCCGTAATATGTTATGTCTGAATTTCTTCTATTACAATGCCAGATTTTTTAAACTCATCTGTGGCACAGTCAAGTTCCGCATAGATTCAATGTATTAAATAGTCTGAAATTCCGGACGCTTATAGCCTTCGGCATTCAATTTCCTAGACTTTTTTACTGTTAACCACCGACCCAAAGTCACCAGTGACGCCGCCATTTCGGTTGTTTTCATATTCTCGCGCTGCCAATCCCCGCATTGCGCCGCGGCTGCCGTAACGTCGAAACCGCACGTGTCAATCAGTTGCCAGTCTTAGCGGCTTAGCCAAGCCAAACCTCACCGTGTTCGTTCACGTGTTGTTTTGTCAGGTCTGCGGTAGTGGCTGCAGTTGATCGTTTGCTGCTGCGCGCTATCTTTAGTGATCACGTTTCCCGACCTTCAGCATCCACCGAGTTGGTGGATGCTAACAATTGGTCTTTTTTTTACCATGACGCCGCGGTGAATGCGCTAACCCCACATGGTGAAGTCTCACAACGTCGTACAATTTTGAATGCTCTGGCCACACCAGTCGCCCCGCTTTTACCAAAAATACCAAAGCCAGCGAGTGTTTTCACATTACAGTGTCCTGGGTGATCGGCAAGCGCACTGGTGATGCCGATTGAGAAGGCCACAGGTTCAGCGTACAAAATCATACCACCAAACCTAGAGTTAAATCTGGCTCGAGTGTCTATGAGAGTAGAACTTGTTGGGCTAGTTGATAGATCAGTGCAAAAAATCAATTTCAGCACAAAAACACTACACATTCACACACACACACACACAAACACAGCGTTGTGCATGTTTTATGTCTGGTTGTGTGCGTGCGTGAATGTGTCCAGTGTTTGCACTCAAATTTTTTGAAATGTACGCGTGGCTAATTGAATGGTGCTTCGACCACCATAGCTCGAAATCGAAGAACCCAGCCTCCAAAAAAACACATGACGACCACAAGCCCCAGCGTGTGTGGTTGTCTTATTTGTCTTCTTGTGTAGGCGTTATGAACACTGGGTTCCTAGATTCCAAGCTATGTATTAACAGGCTAGATACCAGGCTCTCTAACCACAATGGGATTGATAGAACGTTCAAACTTCGTATGTGCTTTGGGTGGATTTCGTTCTTGGCATTCACAGCGCTTGTTCAACGAGAATAAAACAAAGTGGCATGAACTTATTCTCAATAAAAACCTGCTTCATTCTTCCAAATATAAAGCTGATTGCAGGAACTCTGCGTGACCTTGATGACCCAAAACCGCGACAAGTTAAACCGAACTGGGGTATTATACACTGCTAAGAATTCTTCCAGATTAGGCGCTAGCAAATAATGAAGAAATTTTTCTAAATGGTGAAAATAAACATGCATCATCAATTTATGGAAATAAAAAGATTGTATATAACATTAAACACTTTATACCAAAGGCAGGCACGTGTGTGCGCTCATGCGCAGAAAGATCTTAAAAGCAGTGGTTTGTTACAACAGACCTCTCACCGCTGTAAAGACCATTCAGTGCAGAACAAAGATTTTTAATGACAGGAGGTTCACTGAGGGGCGTTCACGTAGCTTCGTTGTCGTTTTGCAACCACGTTGAGTCCTTCATACAGTCTTATTTTCTTTGTCACTACGGTAACCATTTCTTTTTAATGCCGGGAGGTTCATTGAGGGGCGTTCACGTAGCTTCGTTGTCATTTTGCAACCATGTTGAGTCCTTCATACCGTCTTATTTTCTTTGTCACTACGGTAACCATTTCTTTTTAACGCCGGGAGGTTCATTGAGGGGCGTTCACGTAGCTTCGTTGTCGTTTTGCAACCACGTTGAGTCCTTCATATCGTCTTATTTTTTTTTGTCACTACGGTAACCATTGCTTTGGGGTAACTGTGGCATAAAGCAATTAGATGTGCTTGAACATGAGCCACATTGACATGAGGCACGTTCTTGCTGAAAGTCAGATAAATACACGAGAAGGGACGTGCGAAGTTACACTCATGTGAACAAAATTCGTTCACATGTTGTGCTTCAGGTGAGTACTGGCAATGTGTGTGCTAGTCATGTCAAAATGTATTCACAACAGCTCATAACGCTGCTAGTATGATATTGACGTCATAAGAAACTGAGGCACATACATTGGTGGTTCCAATCCACCCCTTCCCTGTACGGCAGCACATGCTCGTTTCCCTAGCGGAAAGCTCGCCAGGCGCTTCTCTATACAGGACGCTTTCATCTTGGTGATAATGGTTTCTTAGCCCTTGTCGAATTCTGCCAAAAAGGGCGAGGAGCTGCACAGGAAAATGGAAGTGGCTTCCATTGCCATACTCCGAAGCCACGGAACACCACCGGCGCACTGCACAGAACTGAAGAGGAATCTAGCAATACAGAGCTTTGCTCAAAACAGCCCCCATTTCCATGGTATTGGCGAATTTCTATTTTTCTCAATTTGAATGACTCTTCGCTCTTTTCTCACTTTGGAGTATACTCCCCCCCCCCCCCCCCCTCCACACCGCCATCGATCCTATTAGCCCCGTACCGATCACGCACCGCCGCTGGATGTTAAAACACCAGCACGCCGCCGCCGGCAATTTTGGCACCGGAAACATGTTAACTGAAATTGAGGCAGACATGATCGCAAGCAAGCGGAATGACGTGCAAAAGAAAATAGGAGACTTCTTTGCGCTTAAGTGCTGAGATAGCGCCTGCCACATCGAATTTTTAGTCCTTTATAAACTGCTCTTTTCAGAGCCACCTAAACGATGCATTGGTTGAATTGCAATGGGAATCTTGTACTCCAGCCGTTACCCTCTCTGTCAGCGAAGAATGCCTACAAGAAAAGGCGAGTTTTCACGTGCATTCGTTTTTCTGGACTGCTCAATTTTCCGGATGTTTTTGCAGACCCTTGAGGGTCCAGGAAATCGAACGTCGACTGTACTTTGAATATTTGAGCAATGAATGCTTACTTCACAGAAGGTATACACTGAGAAAAAAATACATTTTTAGACCTCTGAAGCTGTTAAAACTTGACAAAAAAACCTAAATTTCACAATTGTCATTTTTGTCCATTGCACCATGTGGTGGTCCACTTAGAAATCACCTTTATATATTAATCGAAAGCAAATAAACAGTTCTCTTTATGTGGCAATATTTCATCAGAATTTTTGTGTTAAGGAAGACGAAAGTTTTTGAAGTTTCCCACTGGCGGCTATCTTCCCATTGGGCCATACTACAGCTCCTGCCTTAAGATTCCCCATTGCTGTCAATGGGAAAGTTACACGGAACGAGAAGAGACCAAAATTGTGTTCCATTTAACAGGAGTTCCATTTACATAGAGATGTAGAGGGGTGCAGAATCCAAGTATGCAACCAATCGTATAAAAGTTAGTAGTAGTACTGTTTAAGGGGGAAGGCTACCCTGGAGACCGAACGTTTTTATTTTTTAAGATATCTGGATGAAACTTTCAGGGGTTGTTCACTACAATAAAACTAGCACAACTGCTAAGTTTCACGAAGCTGTGTTTCTTAGTTCCAGAGTTATTGAGGTTTAACTGGGTGCTTCACATGGGTGCCTGAGGAAGAGTCGCGAGAAATCCCAGGACATAGTAGAAAGCTGAAATTCATTGTGGTCATTCCTTGATAGCTATCCCAGGGCGCTACAAAGCCGTTTTTTTTAATTTCCCCCCCAAAAATTTTCACGCAACTTTGAATTTGATGTAACCAGTAATGACCAGATTCATCAAAAATTAATTGTGTATTATAAATTACCAGCACCAATTTTCAAAAAAAGGAGCTTGTTACGCCCTGGCAAGGTCATTCAGGAACAGAATAGAAAAAACGGCACACAAATCTGATGAACGGTTTTCGAGTTCTTGCTTTCCTCAGCACCACAACTAGCAAAAAAATCCGTTCTGAGAAAACAGGCCGAGAAAGTTCAAAACACGTGTTTTCTTCAAAAAGCTCCAGCACAGTAGCTAGAAGTGTCCTGGCGCACTCTTTTCTTCTTTTGCCTGGCCTCCATCTTCTCTTGGTGTCTTTTAGAATTCTTTTTTAGGCGTAAAGAGTCTTTTTTTACGAGCTCGCTGGATGGCCAGATGACCTGGTTGAAGTCCAATGGAGTCCGATATCACTTGGGTTGCTTTGCAGCAGCCGGCATTGTAGCGCAGCACTGCTTCATGCAGTGCTGTTTCTACCGCGATCAAGGATGAGTGTTGTTCCTTCGGCATCAGAGACCACAGAATGGAGTGGAATGATTCTGATGCATTTTGCGTTTTCACTCCCAGGCAGCGCTGAAGAAGCGACTTTTGTGACAGTCTTTCGTAGATGTGCAGCATAGCTGCAGCGACATAGTCCGGTAGGCTGTGTTTATGTTTTGGCTGTGGCTCACGCTTTGCCTCTGCAGCTCTATGGCGGCACCACGATTGAGCCCCCTCTGGGCAAAGTTCATGGTGAGGGTCCTGGTCAGTCGATGTGACGTGGTGATATGTTGCCATCACTGCACGCTGCATGGCTGTTAGGTCAGTTGAATTGTTTCTCAGGGCCCAACCATAATATTCTGTCAGCTTTTCAATGAGGGCTTTAGTCAGCTTCCCCTTCCCACTCAGTGGCTTATCACTTTTCTGCACAATGTTTCGAAGAGCACTTCCAATCCTTTTCTGAACATGGTTCAGACATTCTTCTTTTACAATTGGCTTTAGCCCGTACACATTCTCTTCTGTGAGGGCAGCGAAGGTGCGGCTGTCTCCGTCGGACACAAGAGTGGTGTACCGCAGGCCATGCTTGGATACAGACCGCCCAAAGAGAGTCAAGCCTGCCTCCACTTCCATGCTTCCCGATTTTGCGTCTGTGTTTTTCTGGCAAATGTGGTACTTCTGCCAGCTTTCGTATGCTGCATCTCCAGGTTTAGGCCCTGTTTGGCATCCAAGGCAGTGGTTTGAAAGAACTACAGCATCCAAGATGAGACCTGTAAAGAAGTCAATTACCGATCCCACTCCGATGTGTGATGTGTGACCCCGCTTATGCCATGTGCCATCGTACACTACAGTGATGTCCTTGCAGAAGCTGGGGTCCATTTCTTTATATGTTTTGATCACTGCTGTGGCAGAATCAGCATAAAACTTCTCCAAAGCGGTGGCCTCTGGCTTCCTGAACGTCTCTTTCAAGTGCTTTTGAAACGTCTTGTGGTGAAGACCTCTGTAAGAGACGTTCATGACAGCCCAAAAGTCATTAAGAGCTGTTTGCCCCTTGCCTATTTGCTTTGTAGCCATTATGGCGCGGACATTTACATCGAAGGCCTGCGTGTCCTTTTTGCGGGGTGATGTCCATAATTTATCGGCGGTGCCACAAGAGGCGCACACGACTTCAAGTTTTGTTGCAAGTCCAAGCTTGGTGCCCTCTCGGACAGTCATAGCACCTTTCAAACATTCTTTGCACACTGTGCGGCTGAGCACGACGTTAAAGATGTTCATTTGAACGAGCGAAAAATGTTCGCCCTCACTTGTCACTGCAGGTGCAAGAGCCGGCTGCATCAGTTGAAATTTCTTCTGCGTCGCCGGCGTAGACTCGAGTTCAGCGCGAACGGCGTCACGACGTTTCGCATTCGCATCGATTTCTTCCTTCGTTAGGAAACGCGTCCGCAGATGAAGCGACGGCATCGCATCGCGGGAAAACGCCAATAGCGTCTCAACTGTGCTGCCGACGCCATTTTGCAAGGCGACGAACGAGAGAGAAAGAATTCACGGTCAAAACAACACCAAGATGGCGCGGGACGACCGCATGGTCCGGGAATGGCACGCGCGCAAAGTTTGGTTTGATTTCGGGATTTGCGCCTGTTTTGGACGCCGCAGCGGCCTCGAAAATAGTATTTTTTTTTGCACTTTGCGGTTGAATTAGGTGCTGATAATTACAGAATAAATAGTTTATGAGACATACAACCCAAAATTGTGGTTTTTCAAAAACCGACTTTGTCGCGATTTTTCAGTTTTCAAGGGCCGCGTCCCCCCTTAAGCAGCAGCTCCTTTCAAATTTTCCCTTTCCCGAGAGTCTACTGAAACACATTACCAGCTGTACAACTAAACACATGCTGTTAAATGTATGCTTAGTGTGATAGAGTTGGCATTGATGGCTGTGAATTCAATGTGCTAGTGTGGCAAGAGAGTGCGTCAACATTTAATTTATATACATGGGAGGCCAAACGCTGAAAGCTGCCACAGAGGGCAGCTACTCCTCTCGACAGCACCCACTTGAATACTTCTCTGTTGCACATAAAAGAGCGGCAAGAACGAGTATTACTTTGGCGATAAACGGAATGATGGCGCAGAGTAATAGTGTTTGCCAGAAAAATATTTATTAAAAGATGAAGAAAAAAAACTTGAAGAGTCATTTTCAGTGTTCTCAATCACGAGCATTCCTACAGGAAAATCATGCGAAACAGGAATGTATGAATGCAGTACCACAGAACTATGGCTAAGGTAAGCCAACACCTCTTCTATTTTTATCAATGCCAGCCAGATACACCCAATCCAGCTGCTCACGAAACCCTCTTCTCTAGCCCTTTCCCACTCTCTCACATCGCCTAGCCTACAGGTGTGCTTTGCGGTCATGGAGGAGAGTAACCCCTCATGCAATGCCTCTCGACAGGAACCTTAAGAAGTAATTTTTGTTCAGTTGTGTACAGATCCGTGGGGCGGCAACTTGCATCTCGTGTTCCCGATATTGGCAATCACGTTGGCTCTGTGAAATATACTGTGTTCTGAGAAAGCGTGTCGCCGTTGGTGGCGCTATGCGGGCAACCAAAGAGGAAGCATCACTGCAACGTTTCTGAATATGCTATTGTGATGCAGCGGCAGCATTGTATCGAGCCAGAAAGAAGCAGCATGAAGAAGCCAACCTGACGAACGTATAATATTAGCGTGGGAAACATCTATCACATCTATGGGGGAAGTGCTCGGACGCACGTATGACACAAGCAGTGCGCCCCTCACACAGCGCTGCATCATGACCACTCCCCGAATTAAGACAGACCAACGGCTCCCATTGAGAATCGTGCGTTTGCAATGGCATTGAAAAAATAGAGGCATTGGGCAAGCCATAAATCAGTAGTGCCATACAGGGTTCGTGCAGGTTTCCAAGAGAAAAATTCCAAGGACTTTTCAAGGACCATTCAACAAATTTAACACGATTGTAGTTCCCAATTAAGTTTACTGCACAAAAGAATGAATGTTCAGTTCACTTATTGCAGTTTCACTAGACTAGAAGTTTGGAAGCTCAGGGCAGGTCTCAGTTTTTTTTCTACGAGTCATAATGCTATCAAGTTCAAGCATGTAACAGCTTGCGAAAGACTGCGGAAGTCAATATTGATGTCACTAGTTGCTTCTGCCTTTTCAGCAAAGTCATCAACAGAGGTAATTAAATCGGCAACAACTGCTTCAAGTTTCTCTTCAGCTGCATGCATTCAACTTCCTGGATAATCAGGCGTGTTTTTGTCCGACTTGCACTTTCTTGGCACTTTTTCTTCGATTCTAAGTGTGCGCAGCCTCGCTGCGGAAACAGCCAATCTGAGCTCTTATGGCGACATTTAAAATGCCACCTGCCCTTTCCACCGAGTCACATATGACACTCTGCAAAATATACGACAAGCCCTTCAAGTTCTCTACGAAGATTTAGCAGTTGACGCTAAACCACCATTCAACACTTGCTTGTCCATGGCTAAGAACAAGAAGGAGCTTGGTTTCCCATAGCTCTTTATAGGAAGGGTAGAAGCTCAAGAGTTCGCGAAAGAACTCGTCCAGTCTGTTAACGCTTTTCTCAAAGAGACGAAGCTCATGCTTGAACTCTTCCAGCATTTTGGTGTACTCTGCAAGCACACATTCCCGCCGGCTGTCACTCAGTCTTCCTGCTATGGTCAAGATGTCTAGCACCTTTCTTAGGCCCAGCAGGCACTGATCTGGCTTTGAGCACATGAGCTGGGAGTTTAGAGCAGACAGGTTTCGAACCAAAGATGACTTCAAGAGACTTCGTTCCAGTATTTTCTTGGCCACAACTACCAAAAATTGCTTGCACTCCATTCTGAATTGAAATGCATCCTTTGCACAAGCTTTTGAACCCTTCAGTGCTTGTTCACACTTGGGACCAATATAAGTGAAATGTGGTTAATGGGGTTAGCTATGCACATTTTCAAAGGATGCACACTTCGGTAAGCTCGCCTGCTTGCTTCTTGCAGACATCACATATTTCTTCATATTCCAAAGAAGCAAAGCTCTCTCAATCACAATTGTGTTTTCCACGCATCGATGGGACACAAACAGCAGAGGAAATTTGTTCCGGGTAGTCACGGTTAAAAAACAATCCCTTCGTGCAGGTGAGTCATGGAAGAGTGCACTCATGCTTGACAGTAGAATGTCGATGCCCCACTTAGAGGCTGCGATGCTTGCTTTGTAAGCATTATGGACGGTATAGAGGCCACAAGTTCCCAAGTCGATGATGATGATATGTGGGGTTTAACGTCCCAAAACTACCATATGATTACGAGAGACACCGTAGTGGAGGGCTCCGGCAATTTCAACCACCTGGGGTTCTTTAACGTCATTTAACGCACCCAAATCTGAGCACACGACAACATTTCCGCCTCCATCAGAAATGCAGCCGCCACAGCCAGAATTTGATCCCGCGACCTGTGGGTCAGCAGACGAGTACCTTTGCCACTAGACCACCGTGGCGAGGCGTCCCGAAGACGACACAATGGACTTGGTGGTTTTCTTGAAAGTGAGCTTGCATGTTCCTAAAATACTTAAGGTTGACATTTGGCTCGTCCATGGATATCTGAAGAATCTTGCCAAGTAGCAAAGGCTCCAAAGCCTTCAGTAGTATGTCCTGCATATCGTCTGCTGTGGAGTGCCCCAGCCCCATGAAAACAGAGGTGTATCTAGTGACCACCTTGTGTTCCGAGTCCCAATATCTCACATGCACGTTCATTTGCTTTTCTTGCAAGAAGTCATTCATCGACTCGTCAAAAAGTATGACGTAATATTCGGACTTCTGTACCTATTCTCGCAAGCACGACAAGAAAAATGGCCTCAGTCCATGGCACGCAACATACGCACATTTCTTCCCGCCGCAAGAAAATGATTTGGCCACCTCACTGTCAGAAAACATTCGCTTGAACAAGTCGCCACTTTGTGCCGATGGTCTGTACGAGTAGTGGGATGTGATCACTTTCAGTGTCCACAGAATTTCGGCACAGGCGACAATCTCGTGCCACGTGCAGGCACTGCTAAAGGCCGTTCCACATGACAAAAAGCAGCGATTTTCAGGCTCTGAATACGCTTGCAGCAAAAAAAGGGCAGTTCGCTCCAATCGCAGCGGTCCGCGGTGAGCTTCCAACATGTGAAAATTTTTCGCTCTGATCACAGCGGCGGGAGCGATTTTTGGTCGGGACCCATCAAAATAGAGCTGGTCTGGCCAAGCCGTCAAAACAGATTCGACGTGTTTGTTTTGGTAATGGCCAATGCTGTGCATTTTAAAATGAATTTAGACTGTAAAGTGTACTTAAATAACGAAACAAGCGAGCTCTTCGTTACTATTCCTGGAAACTTCATGATATCATAATGCACATATTACATTATATTCGTGTCGGCCACAATGAGCGGTGGCAAGAACTTGCCGCTCCAGTCACAGAGTGAAAATCGCGGACTGTTCGCGGTCCATGTGAAAGGAAACCGCCATTAGCAGAGGTTGCGAACGTAGCGATTTTAGCGAACGGAACAATTTTTTTCGCTGCAGTCACAGCATGTGAAACAGCCTTAAAATCGGTCGCTTGGGATGGAGCCGAGTTAATGGACCGCTCCCTTGAGCTTGCCATCAGGTAGGTCTGCATAGAGTTTCCAGCTGCCATTTTCACAATTCCACTATGCTTGGTGCTTTTTGCATGGCTTTTGAGAGCAGATTCACCCATAGAAGCGACGTCAAAGCTCTTTTTGCACAATGTGCATTTTTCACGGTGGGTGTCCAATACATCCGCCGCAATCCAACGCTTATAATTATCATTGCTGAGCCAGGTGCTCTAACTTGCATTTCCCAGGCACTTCTGCAAATAATGCCACCTGCATGCACGATCATGCGATCACAAAGCACACAGGAACCAACATGTGCAAAACAAACCACCGGAGCACGAGCAAGCACCGACAAGCTATACAGCCTACAATGTGGCCAACAGATGATACTGAGGTGGCAGAGGCTAGCGAGTGTGTGCTGCACTTTTTTGCAAGTTGCTGCTGCGATACCACTAAGCAAAGCCAGAATAAAACCTTTTAAGCACTAGTATAGTCTACAGCAATAAGCGCATTCGTGCAAACTTTTTTCCTGAACTCAAAAATCTGTAGCCTCATTGTGGCCATCAGCTTATGGCTTCTCACCTACCAAAGCCAAAGCAAGCCAGATAAAGATAAATGGCGCTGCGGGAGTGCGCATGCCTTCATCTCATACGGGCGGTTTGACTGTGTCCGACTTCGTATTCGCGGGACGCGATAAGCAATGATGTTTGCCCGGCACCACGCTCAACTGCTGTGAATTGCAAGTCGTACAATTAAACCCTGTGAAAATCTCCAATATTCAAGGGTTTTCAGGGACTTGTACGAAAATCCAGGACTTTCAAGGCCTGGAAAACGAATTTTTTAATTTCAAAGGTTTTCAAAGACTTTAAGTACCTGTGTGCACCCTGGCCATAGCACTTACCCTTCACAGGTCCTGCAAATAACAGTATGGTCCACTTCAAGTTTCACTGTTTTACCATTGTATAAATCTTCTAATGACACCCTGCAAAAAAATTGTCACGCATCAATGTACATTCACTCCAAAGAGTACAAATTGTTTAAAAACACTTGTTTTAAATAGAATAATGCTGTTAATGTTTTGCCATCATTGACAATGAGATGGCTAAATGTCTACCAATAAAATTCAAACGATTTTCAAGGTTTTCAAGGCCCTAAATATGTTAGTATAGTCAACTCTAGTTAATTCAAGCTCGTAGAGACCTCTGAATTTTTTTTGATTTATCAGAAGTTCTCGGATGACCCTGGGTGAGGTGAGACCACACATAATTGGGCATTGAATTTATCACATTTAAAAATTTTTACGAGTATTTTTATACCCTAACTGCGCACACTGAACAGAAAGCATAAGTGTAAGGTTCACAAGTTTATCTGCCATTTACTGCTGATCAGACCTTTTAAAGAAATCTGGAATTGCCAACTGCTTCTTTGCTATATTGCCCTTCAGCCCAAAGCTCTCTACACCAGTTGAGAAGATCCACGACATACCATGCGTGCACTTAGTTTCAAACATTCGTTTACTCACAAAGCCTTTTTCCTTGAAGACCTGAGGCACTTTTAATTTCTGGACTGTTAGGATTATATAAGCATGCAAAATTTTAAATAGTGAGAAAGCAGCAGATATTTTCTGGTATGGAACTGCAAAAAGTATGACTTAACCGAATGATCAAGTGTGAATTAACCCATTAATTCCCAGTATGAGAAACACTTTTCAAAACTTCAAAATATTTCTTTCTGATGTTCTTAGAGTCACTAGGAGTGCAAGTGTTCAATAAAAAACTTGATATAGTCTGCGAATTATTAATGGGATGTTGCATAAAATGGAAGCCAAGCAAAGTGAAAAAACTTTTTATTGCCACCATTAATTTTAACGAATTTTCGAATTGAAGAAAGCACAAAGCTCAAAGCATAGCTGTTTGTCGCCTACTGGTGGAAACTTGCAAAACAGTTACGGTCTTTGTTGAAACAACATCACCTTACACTTGGCACAGGAAACATAGGTGTACCCCCCTGGGCATGCCTAGCAGCGGTTCCGTTTTGCATTCCATGAGGGCCAGTGCTCCTTGCTATCTCTTCCGACATCGCGGGGGGACATTTAGGCACACTTTCTTGAGTGGCCCGACATTATGAATTGAAGGGCGCCCTGGTGGTCGTTTGTTGAGCTAGATCAGACTCGTTGCGAGCTCAGAGAGGAATTCTCTCAAAGGTGTGGGCGGCAATTTGTGCTGCTGGAGAATTCCCTTGCGCATGAACCATGCATTAACAGCAGCTATTTTGAGGGTGTGCCAAAACAAATACATATACCAGCGTTTAGACCTGACAGAAAAACTACACGAGAAGCACATTTTGTCAAGAAGATCCACGCCACCCATTGATGTGTTGTAGGCAGGAATGATCGCTGGACAATCGACAAAAATGCGATTTTTCTCCTTGCTGTCCCACCTTTTGACTGATGTAAGAGGGTCAGCACCAATGCAATTCAAAAGGAGAGTAAAAGTGCGGTTGTCATGCCACTTCACTGCCACCATTGTCTTTTGGTCACAAGAAGTGACTAAGTATCACAGGCGCCCCGACCTCGCTTTTTCATCGATTTTTCATCCATCAACTTGCTGTAGATGAGTGTTTTCACGAACCGTGCCAATATAGAAAATTCCCATTCTTGAAAGCTGCTCTGCAAGCTGAGGGCCTGTGAAAAGTTATCAGCGACGACTAGAGTGTCGTCTCGCTTCGGGAGGCTGGAACATAGCTGGAGCACGATACCAGCTCCCAAACCAAGCTGGTAGCCACCCTGGCTGCCATAAAAACCTTTGTTGCAGCGCTGGTAGACATCGAAATCATAACACAGACCTGATTCCCCAGAACGTGCCCAAAGTTTTAGACCCCATTTACTCTTTGGTTTATTAGGCATGTACTGACGAATGTAACATCGCCCACGGAAGGGAATCAAGATTTCGTCCACTGCAGATTTTTTTTTTTCTTGGGGCAAGACAACCATGTTGCTGCGCAAGGAATTGAGCCATGGGCGCACTTTCCAGCATTTGTCGTCTTTTACTTTGTCATCGGCCGCTTCATTATCGAAAAAATGCAGGTGGCTTGTTATCTTTTCGAATCTGTTGCGGGTCATTACCTGGGCTACTAACCCATTGGCTTTTAAATACATTGAAAAAAAAAAAAAGGGCCAACCAAAAATTTTATCTTTGTTTGAATTAACCAAAACTATAAATTATCAGAGTTTGAATTATCGCGAGTATTGTATAATGGTGTATTCGGTTGGCCGCTCCAGTCCTCTGGCTCAGAGTCACTAGATGCAGAGGCAGCTTGCAATCGGCGCGCGAGAGGCAGCGTACCAACCGAATGTGTCAGCGATTTCTGAGCAGTGAAAGTCCTATAGCGCCGCCATGCGGCCAATGCGAGAAGCCTTTAGGCAAAAATTTCCTGCGGTGCAGCCACAAATGGCGCTGATCAGTTCAGTGGTCATCTCAGAGATGTCTGGACACAGCAAAAGCCTTCCGAGCTCAGCACATAAATCTGGCAATCGTTATCAGATCTGCTATGTAAGGCAAATCACGTGGCTGTATGTGAGCTGCTGTAACGACAGCATTTACATTTCTTCCGCCTTTGCTAGCCGCCTCTATTTTGACACGGTGCATTTATGGCTTCGTAGATGTGAACTCGCCCCATACACTCAAAAACGCCACTAACAATGCACGTGCAGGAAGTATTATGCGCCTGGCGGTGTCCCCATTCTGAAATGCGTGCTCGAGCTGTTGGTGCAGTTCACCCGGTTCACCTGCCAGCAGCCACGCGATTTGCCAGCTTATGTCCTGTGATCCGTCCTCCCAGTCCGATTGTGCCACGCTCTCACTTCAAAGTCTGAGCAGTTGGGAGCACTCCAGAGTTCGAAGCTAATGCTCTGAAAAACCAGCCGAAGGTAACCCGAGCGCTCGAATTCTACCAACCATACGTGCAAACACTTTTCAAAGCACATCAGAGCCCAACCCAACCCAACCGGTAAGCGCCCAACCGAATATGCCATAAAATTCAAGGGTTTTTCAGAGTTTTATGGAGCAACGAATGCTTACTGAATAATAAATACCCATTTATTGCATTCTACTCAAGCATGAATGTATGTGCACTGCATTATAAAGCACAAATACAAAGCATATTTTAAGCATTACAAATGAACAGAAATAATTTTTTTTAAACATACAGACGACAATCAGTGTTCATGATGCCACTTTTGTTGACACAGGCCACTTTAGTTGACACAGGCCACAGCCAGAAAAATTTGAAAGTCAACTCTACCGGTTTTTCGAGTTAAGTGGACATCAATGATATTTGCTGGGTACATTCCATGCAACATTTCACCACTTGTAAAACAACAGCCTTAAAGATGTGCAGATTCAATTGCATCATAGGTGATGCAGAAATATGCCAGTCTGAAGGTATGTGATGAAGTACACACTTCAAATTCCGCCACGAGTTTTGTTTCCACTACCAAATGAGCTACTAAATAGCCACTGGCCCAACCAAACTACTAAAGAAACGTCGCAATTCTTTAGTTTAATAAGTAACTGACAGCACCATGATGAATGGCTGGACCAGGGGTGAGACGGCCGAGACTGAATTGCGAGCAGTTTTTGGAGCAGGCGAAATTCCAATTTTGGAGCAGACGAACCTTGCTTTGGAGCAGTTAGCGGCATTCAATGTTTTGTCCTAGGAGCTTGAAAAACTAATTTTTAGCAACGTGGAGGCACAAGTGCGTATTTTATTTGGCTTATAATACGCAAACACTGAAACAGACTTTGAAGAAAACTAACAGATTATAGCCAGGTCTGAACTGCACTACCATTTGTGACAAACATATGAAATAATAAATAGTTGTGAAAACTAGGTTCTATGAACCCTCAGAAATCACCCTCAGAAATGATTTCAAAATTGCGATTGCACAAGGCTCTTTACATATATATATATATATATATATATATATATATATATATATATAATGGGATTTCGCCTAAGAACAGTGACATGATTTAGCCTATTACTGTGTTGTCTTTTTGTACGTCTATCTGCTAAGCTGGGCGATTGGCATAACATTGCCTCTCGTCTCCCCCAGTGCACTGCACGCTTTTAACAGAGAAACAGTGCTGCACCACTGTTAGCGGCCACCTCGCACTTGACCATTTTCAAGAGCGCAGTGCGGGAGCGAAGAAACCTCGCCGCACCAACTAAGCGCAAACGTATGGCACGAAGTGTTAAGCGAATATGGTACTAGGTGATAACGCCGCTCGACGCGCAACCAGGCGTTAATAATACTGCCCAAGTTGGCCTGTACTAGCCCCGTTCACGTAGAACTCCTAGCGATTGTGCCGCTTCCCAAATCGCGTAAGGCTCTGCATGCCTCACGCAAACGAAGAGCCGAACGCAGAGACAAATTGTTGAAGAAAAAGAGAGATAGAAGAAAACGAAAAAAGGAGGTATGTCAGTCCAGTCACCCTGCAGAACAGCCGCCAACCGTCGCACCATTCGGACATAAAGCTAAGCCTAAAAGCTCGTGTAGCCCAGCGCAGGCACGCAGCAACGCTTATTCAAGCGCTCGTAGCGAGTTTCAGTTACAAAACGAAGCAGTGGAAAATCACAGTTTATGAAAACTGTGCCACATGATCGCCAAACCGTGACGAATAAAGCGCCGAGATGCCCGTTAATATAGTTTGAACTGATTTGAATGCGTGTTCTGCTACCACGGGCTCGCAAATTGTGCAAGTTTATCTTTCATGTCTTTCGCCACCTGCAGACACCGTTGTGCGGATTAGGTGCGTGACGACTTTTTAAATCACTTGTATAATTAGTCGCTAATGGAGGTAAACCGAGAGCATGTTGCAAGCGTTCAGTCGCTCACAGAACCCAGTTTGAGAACCCACGCGCCAGAGCGTCCAGGAGACGTACATGAAGGGGGATCACTCCACATTTACACGATTAAAATGCTCACGGCAAACGCCCGCGCGTAGGTGACTGCAGGCAGCAGCGTAGACATAAAAATCATAGCGACCGAGGGAATGAGCTACGCACAACAAACTTGAGAATCAACCCCCGCAACGCATGTCGCTCTGTTAAAGTGGCTAACTCTGGTTTTTGCTAAGTGAAAGGGGCACCAGAACAGAGAGCCTAGCTAGAAGAAGCGGCACGCTCTAATGATGATCAGTGGTATTTTATGGCGCAATGGCCAATTGATGGCCAAAGACTAGAGATATGACCAATGATATGTTGCGTGGCTGTAAATGGGCCGTAAAATTCCTCACACAAACACGGGTAAAAACGTAGAGGTAATAAAATTATGACAGTGGAGTTAAATATGTGCAGTGAAAGTGGATGGCAAAATGTCATTATAATAAAACCATGACTGAGATGTAGTCACCGCAGTCATGACCACGGTACAAAGGTCGTGCTATGGATCACTTCGAAATATGGGGTGAAAGCTATGAACATCTTGTAAAAACATGAAAAGCGATTGCAGTTTAAAAAGCGGATCCCTACCGATGAGCATCCCAGGGTGTAGTGGGAGCTGCTGTCGGTAGGACAGTAAAAAATGCTTTTTTCTTAGAGCATCTAACTCATTGCACTGGACGAGAATGTGGAGAACCGCAGGTGGTTGTCCCATCTCGCACACAATGGTGGATTGTACGTGGACAGAATATATGTGCAGAGTGTGTATGTCCTGTTCTTAGCCTATTAAGTGTTACTTCTGTGTCGCGATTTTTATAGTGCCAATTACCTAGTTGCAGCTTAATAGCATGGAGTTTATCGTCTGTATGTATCCGAAGTGCTCTGCAGATACCCCCTGAGCTTAAGTTTTGGAAAAGGTTTCAAGTCAAGTGCAGAGATTGGTATTGATGCATTGGAAGTGGTGCCGTTGGCGGAAGTAGCCAGCTTGTCCGCCAAAACGTTCCATTGTATCTCATGGTGCCCTGGCACCCAGCAGATGACATCGTGTTTTGATGTGTACAGTGTGCACAGAAGTGAGTAAAGTGACACCAGCACAGGGTTTGTGTTTTTTAGGGGTTCTCGGGGCTTTAACCACACTTAGGGAATGTGTATATTACTGCCTTTTGTAATTTTATCTGTTTGATGTGTTTTACGACCGCCAGTATTGCATAAGCTTCTCCTGTGAAAATGCTTGCATCAGGATGAAGAACGCCAGCCTCGGAAAAGGATGGGCCTACTGCGGCATATGACACAGAAGTGTTGGAGCATCGGTAAAAAACTCGGGGCATGTGTATGTTGTAGTTCTAAAAAGTATGTATGTGTGTGTGCAAGTGGTGCGTGCTTTGCGACTTCCACAAAAGAGAAGTCAGAGTCTATAAACTGCCACGATGGCAGATATGCAGCAGGAGCCATCAAACAGTGTTCGAGAAGAGACCTGTTTCTCCGGCCAGGCCCCTTACACGAAGGGCTGCCTCATCGAAGGACTGTTCTCAAACAAGACAAATCATTAATTGTTAAATGAGAAAGGTGTTGCTTCTCTGCCTTCACCTTCTAAAAGTACACAAAAGACATGCAACAACTCTCTAGGTGGAGTGACCATTCATTCGAATCCACGTACAGGCTCTCCACGGGGCTAGTTCCAAAAGCACCCGTAGAGAGGCAAATTCCTAGATGGTGGACAGGGTCGAGAATCTTTAAGGCTGATGGTGTCGCAGACTGATAGATTATAGCACCGTAATCTAGGCATGTGCGTACGAGGCTTGTATACAAATTCATCAGATCTTTCCTGTCACTACCTCACATAGTGCGTGACAACACTTTCAAAATATTCATTGTTTTTAAGCACCTGCCTTTTAAATACTTGATGTGTGGGATAAAGGTTAGTTTTCTGTCTTTAGTCCAAGAAACTTGTGCTCAGCCTTCACTGACAGAGGTTGACCATGCAGGTCAATGTCAGGGTCAGGATGGAGGCCCCTTTTTCGGCAGAACAAGACGCAAGTGCTCTTTTGCGTGTTGTGTATAAAACCATTCTCATCTGCCCATTGAGATAACTTGTTCAACCCTAGTTGAACCCGACGTTGGCACATTGAGATGTTGCACGACTTGAAATCAATCTGTACATCATCGACATATATGCAGTAAAAAATATTACGTAGGAGAGACAGGTGCAAGAAATTAATTTCAACTATGAAAAGTGTGCAGCTCAATACACCTCCTTGTGGCGCTCCTGTTTCTTAGACAAATATTCGGGATAAGACAGTGCCAACTCGGACACAATGTCTGGTTGGACAGGTAGCTTTTGATGATTGTCAGCATTCTACCCCACACACCTAAATGCGACAGGTCTCTCAATATGCCAAAGCGCCATGTAGTGTCATATGCCCTTTCCATATCGAGGAACACAGAAAGAAAAAATTGGTTACGAACAAAAGCATCACGAATTTGAGCCTCGATATGAACAAAGCGGTCAGTGATGGACTGAGCCTCTCGAAACCCACACTGGTATAGGTCACGTAGGCCATTGCAGTGGACTCCCAATAAACGAAACTCGTTTAAACGAAAATGCCTCATTGACGGAACTAAATGGGCTTATATGGCTGGATTTCTATGTGTTGCGTAGTAAAATTCTTCGGTTAATCGAAACATTGCTTACTGGTCACCTACGGTTAAACGGCACAAGCTCTAAACACAGCATAGACTCGCTCAGGCCAAAGGTAGTCTCACAACCACGTCAACACCTTGAGACAAGCCAATTCAGTAGCCATTCTCGCTTGTGGTGGCTGTGGTATGGTGGCTAGAAGGAGAGGTGTCAGCATCGCCCCTGCCCCGCCTTCAAAGGAGGCGTGGCGGTCTTTCATTTCACCACAGAGCAGCAGCAAGTCGCCACCATGATCAGTTGAGAGCGTTCGCCAGCCGCTAGTGCGGCACTTTTTAGTCGCTTGCTCAAGTGCTCTCAAGTCGCAACGTCTGCGCTTTGCCTATTTGGACTTGTTCGGGATAAATACATGCCGATGTGACCATGCCACAAGTGATGGGTAAACAGCAAACGCACTGCCTTGCACCTGCATGCAATGCGGGATATGTTGCGGCTCGCAAGGAAGGGAAGAAAGCGTCTCTTCTCTGCTCCCGCTGACAACGAACCGCGCAAGACCTGAGAGCGTGCGAATCCTTGTGCTGACAAACCACTGGAAAAGAACTACCTTGTGTGCAAAGCTCATTTCGACGAAAGATTCATCGTCCGTAGCTACAAGCAAGTTATCAACAGGTTCTTAGCAACTTGGGAAAAAGCTGTACACAAGGAGGGTGGGTTCCCGAGTGAATCGAATACCGAAGGACTTTGCGTCACTAACCAGCACCCTTTCCATCCCGCACTATGTCACGAAAACCTTAGGCTATAAATACTTGATGACATCTCGCCTCTGCCAAGACGTGCTTAAAATCCTTTTGGAATTATAAAGCAAATGTCTGGCTCAAATGATCATCCTTCACCAACACAATTTGATCTCTGTGAATTGCCCGTTTTTACAGTTTGGCACAGACACCCTCCAGTGGAAACGTACTTGCTTGTAAAGTAGACCTTGATTGCGCAAGTCATAAAAATAACAGTTGCCAATATCTTTACGTGCATCGAGACTTCACGGAGAACACTGCGTATCTAAGTGAAAACTGCACGGACTTAACTTTGGTGTCAAGCTCCCAACAAGCCACTTGATTCTCCATCTCCTAAGCTTCATAGTTGATATACTACAAAGAGAATTGAAAACACTAGTTTTCAGTGCCAATACACGCTTTGCAGTGTGGCACCAGAATTGTGACAGAGACTTATTATCCGCAGGGTAGCCTAAAATATTTGCAACGACAAACGACTGATACGCATGCGCGGGCGGGCACGAAGAGGGACATCTTGAAAGTGACCGCAGCGCCGCCGCATCCAAATGAATTCTCGCTTGCTCTCCAGCGCGCCGATGCCGACACCTCTCCTTCTAGCCACCATAGCTCTGGAAGTTGAGTCGGCAAGTCAATTGCGTATTAGGCCTATTTGTGCGGCTAAGTGAGGTAGATCCCGGTGTTATTTCAGCCGGATGGAAAAGAAGCGGCCGCACCATTCACTCCCGCTTGAAAAAAAGCTGCAAATTCTTCAGGAGCTCGATCAAAGTGGCCTGCCCAAGACTGAGGTGGCGAAAAAATGGAACATCCCAAAATCGACGCTGTTGCGGATCTGCAAAGACAGTGAGAAGATTGAAGGCGCTTTAAAGAATGGGACCCTTACAACTATGCAGATGCGAATGCGGACGATGGCTTATCAACTCGAAAAAGTTCTTTTTCTGTGGTTCAAGCCTGCACGGAGTTCCAATTTGCCCATAAGCGGACGAATTCTCGAGCAAAAAGTTCAAGAGATCGTCATGCAAATGGATGTTGAGAACTTCGTCCTAAGCAACGGATGGCTCAGCCGCTTCAAAACACACCATGGCCTAGTCATCAAAGCAATCTCGGGTGAGAGTGTTGCAGTCAACAAGGATATTTGCGCCGACTGGCAACGGGCACGGCTTAAGGGGAGATGCTACTCGAAAAACGATTTTCTTTAATAAGAGTCTGAATTTAACACAAATTGGCATGCTAATAGAGTTTTTTCTCCTCTTTTCAAATATGCCATTTATTTTCATGTAGATTGCTTGGTTTTCTTTCTGCAGGTCAGATACTGCAAAATTATGGCCATTGTTATGCAACAATTCTGACCTATAAAAATTTGAGATAAAGCATGCAGATATAGCTGACTATGATCCTTTGGAACTGTAGAGTGCAAAAAACTATAAATTTTGTGTGTAAAAAGGTGAAATACAATAATAAAATAGAAAAAATTTACTATGGCTCTAGTTGCCAAGGGCTTTCAATGTTATGTAATTTTTGAAAAACAATAAGCAGCACTGACAATCTGAATAGATACTTGCACTCTATGGGCCTTCATCATGCTATGTGCAAAATTTCATAGAGGTATGACAATTCTAAGTATACGAACTAGCGTGTATAAGAAGCAAAGATCACACAAAACTGCAAAAGGAGAAAAACGCATTTGAAAGTTTGAAACCTTTTTTTTTTTTATCACAGAGTTGTTAGAAATGCATAATCTTTGGCCATAATGTTCAACAGAACTTTGAAAAGCACTGCAAGTTACTAGAACTGCCCTGCAGCATAGGTTGTGCCCTCAAGGTCCTTGCGAACACTCTCTTCTAGCCGTGCCCGTTTCACTCCACGACGACGGTGGGCCCTTGCTTCTGCTGTCAGGCGCTCGGACATTCTCTTGATGCGCCTCGCATCGCGGGAATCACTGAAAGTAACTGGATCTCTAGAT
Organism: Rhipicephalus annulatus; assembly: GCA_013436015.1. NCBI lineage: Eukaryota > Metazoa > Arthropoda > Arachnida > Ixodida > Ixodidae > Rhipicephalus > Rhipicephalus annulatus. Next base: position 376,270 of record WOVY01000585.1, read on the forward strand.
GGCAGTATGTTGAGCTCTTCCAGGATGTGCTCGAAAGTAGCATGACCCTTGTTGAACCACAGGATTGCCATAGCTACGGCAGTCTCAACAACCGTTCGGGAGACAAACTTAGTCTTGGGGCAAAGTAGCCAAATTTTGCTGTTCAGGGATTCCGATGCGTTCTGGGTTTTCCCTTTGATGCATCGAGCAAGGAGATTTTCATCCGTTAGCCGCTTATAAATGGGCAAAACAGCCAATCCCTGTGCTTTTGTCAGGAGAGGTGTGTGGCATGGTGCGGGTTCACCAAGTGCTTCAGCGCGTTGATGTTTGCACTACGACTCTGTTCCTGTAGGGCAAAGTGGCTGCCAGCATTGTCAGTAGAGCATGAGTGGAAGTACGAAGCCCATACTGCAGTGTACATATCCCGTACACTCCCCCTGTTGCTTGTTATGGCAATCTGATAGTATGTTTGGAGCTTCTGAATGGCTGGCTCTTTCATTTTCTGCCCTCGTGGTAATGGCACATGCAGCTTCCGTAGCGCGGTGCCAAGTCTCTTGGCCACATGATTAGTGCAGTCTTCTTTTTCTATATTGACAGCACCATAGACTTTTGACTCTGCAACAGCACTATATGCTTTGCTGTCACCGTCACTCAAGAATGTCATGAAATGCAATGGGGTGTCATAAGTCAATGTTCTCTGCCAAATGCGCATTGCAGCCTCCGTTTCCATGGCATGGGAGGAACAGTCTGCATTTTTTTCACAGACTGGGCCATGAAATGCCTGCCACACTTCCTCGTCTGGGCCCATATCCTTGTGCCTACTGCATGTCAGGAAGTAATTTGATATAACCTTGAAGTCTAAGCAGAGGCCTGTATCTAAGGAGATAACTGCGCCAATCCCGTTGTGACTTTTGTGGCCCCTCTTCTGCCAAGTGCCGTCGAACATAACAGCCACATCAGTTTCGCCTGCTACTTCTTTCGTCAACTCTGTGGATCGGCGTTTTCGCCTGCTACTTCTTTCGTCAACTCTGTGGATCGGCGTAAGTTTTTACTCACAGCTGCCATGGCAGCGGTGTGCACCTTCTTTGCTATCGAATAAAATCCTCGGTGGTGCATTGGCTTTGGGAGTCCAATAATGGAGCAAACTCTCGACAATTGCTCATGCCCAATGCCGACAGCGCGTGCAGCCACCACCGCCTTCACATTTACAGCGAAACTATCTCGGGAGCTCCCACTGTCGTACCGTTGGCTCACTCGGCTGCTGCCGTCCGCCGTAACACGCAGTGACGTATAGGAGCACGAAAGAACAGTCGCTGAGCATTCGCTATTTTCGCAATGAAGTTCGAGGAGCGACGAAAGTCCCTTGCGCTTTTCTGCCGGCTCCCGAACGGCAAGTTTTTGAATACCGCAAGCAGGGCATGCCGCATCTGCCACAAGTGCCATCAGCAAGAGGATGTCGCACAAAACTGTCGTTGCACAAACCTCATCGCGCTGTCTTTCGTCTTTTTCGAAGAAGCCGAGTCTTTTCTGAAGCACTGACGAAAGAAAGCGCAGCGTCAATCCCTTCATCGCAGCCACTGTCGCTCGCGCACTCGTCGATGCCGCCGTCAGGCCTAGCACACGTTGGCGCGTTCTCGTTCGTCGCCGTCGTTCGGGGCGCTTTACGCCACCTTCCCTCAAACTTGTGCTTCATTCGAAACTTCTGCGGTCTCACGTTGCACTTTTTCGGGCTTGTCATCGCGGAAATATGCGTAGACGCGCAGAAAAGCAGACTGACCAAATGCCGATGGCCGCGACCAACACAGCTGACAATGACTCGGTAGCCAATGGCGATCCGGCTTAGGGTGCCGCGCGTTTCAAACCGCTCAAACCACGTGATAAAAAGGCCTCGTTTTTTATTTTTATTTTGCCCACGTACGAAACTGGCAGTCGTCGGAGCTGTAAGAAGAAGGCCGGACGCAACTTTCCCAACCGATCGCGATGGCGGGCGGCACTGCGACGGGGAGCAGGGCGCAGTCAAATATGGCCAATATCGGCGCAAATTCACGAAATTTTGAGCCACCGCGATGCCTTCATACACATTTTTTTGCATTTTGCAGTTCGAATTTAGTTTTGAAATTTTCACAGATGAAAAAAGAAGGTTTGAAGATTAGAATGCAATAAAAATCAGAAATACGAGAAATTTCGCTAAAAACGCGATTTTTCGACTCTCATATCCCCTTAAGGAAATTTTGACGAGTTTTGAGCCACTCAAAGACTAACCTTCAAAGGCGAAGCGTGTAGTGGAGGAAAACACAGTAAAGATCGCAACACTGTGCTGGTGGATGCGATAATGACAGGAGATGAGAAATTGAAGCTGTTGGTAATAAAAAAATCAAGGCACCCACATTGTTTTAAAGCAGTTTGACACCTTCCCGTTGTGTACCATGCAAACGGAAGAGCGTGGATGACCATGGCTATTTTCAAAAACTGGCTATGGGAGGAAGACAACATTTACGAGGCAAGGCAGGAAGGTTGTCCTCATCGTGGATAATTGCCTAGTCCACAATGAGGTTGAAAGACTCCAAGCCATCACTCTGGAGTTCTTGCCAGCCAATGCAATGGCAGTGATCCAGCCAATTGATCAAGGGGTTATTCAGAACATTAAATTTCATTATCGCAGACAATTGCTCCATCGAATGCTGCTTTGTGCAGACAGTGGGAAATGCGACAGCATAGATTTATTGGCCGCCATCCACATTTTGGCTCATGCCTGAGAGCAAGTAAAGGCAACAACAATACACAGATCTTTTCATCATGCTGGCTTTTAAAGTGTAAGAAGTAGTACCTCATGAAGAACAAAGCCCTGCTGATGCGGACATTGATGTATGCAGTGAGGTCGTGCAGTCTGCCCCTTTCACGCTGCAGGACTACAAATAAACTGATGAAAATGTTCGTACCTGTCATGAGGAGACTGTCGAGGAAACGACTGCCGAAGTGGAAGATGAGGATCAACAGTCCAGCGATGAATGTAATGATATTGCCAGTGTAGTGGTGCCACCAGACCGATCAGCTAAAAAGGCTATTGAATGTTTGCAGCGCTATTTTGAGCATGCGGCTTGTCCAGAATTTATGGACAGTTTTTCAAGCATGGGAGCGCACCTTTGAAAAACAACTCAAGCTTGCTAAACAAACCACCCTTCACTCCTTTTTTTCTCCTACTAATCCTCATGAGTAAGTGAGGTTAGTGCAATTTAAATAAATTGTTTATTCACTAGATAAGTGTACTTTGCTGAAATGAAACTTCTGATAAATGGAACAGTTTTATGGATCCCCTTCGAGTTCCGTTTAAGAGGAGTCGACTGCAGTTTCAAGGCAGTGCATCAGGCACCTGTTTATAATTTTCTCAAAGACCTTGCAAAGACAGCTGGTTAACGCTATTGGCCTGTAGCTGGAAACTGAGGATGGGTCCTTGCCTTGTTTTAGAATTGGGATAATGATAGCTTTTTTCCAGGCTGAGGGTAGCTCGGTGGAAAACCATATCGCATTATACAGGGAGAGGAGAGCTTTTTGGGTTTCAATGGGTAGATGTTTCAGCATTTCGTATGCCACATGGTCCGGGCCTGGGGTAGATTTATTGCAGCAGGTAAGTGAGGCTTGTAGTTCAGCCGAACAGAACCTGCTACATTACTAACCATGTTCCAGACTCTCGCCTCATCTGTGCATGAATTAATGCCCGATAAGAATTTCTCTTCTTGCCTGTCGGCACGTCCTCCTTCCTTGCAACTTGATGTTCTTAAAGTTTATAAAATTCTTGGCTGTAGGAGAGTCTCTAAGCAACTTACATGCCTTATTTTGTTTTTTAAGCGCATTACGGCACTCATTCCACCATGGGACTCATTTGCCCGACGGTCCACATGTTTGTGTAATACATTTCGTTGCTGCATCTACCAAGAAAGCTGTAAAGTAGCACACAGCGTCCTCTATGCTTAACGCCCCTATGTCAGTCCAAGTTAAATAGAGTCATTTTTTCAAACTGTTCTCAATCGGCTTTGTAGGTGAGCCATTTTGAAACCTGTGAAGGACATATATTTGATATTGATGTGCTGAGAACTATAAGAAAATGGTCACTACCATATAGATTATTGATGAATTCCCATTTGAATAGAGGTAGGAGTGATGGAGATGTTATACCGAGGTCTATTGATGAGTAGGTATGGTTAACAATATTGTAATATGTTGGCTTTTTGCAATTCAGGAGGCACGCGCCAGAAGCAAAAAGGAACTGTTCAATCGGGCGACCTCGTGCATCGCAGCAAGTGTCTCCCCATAAGCTATTATGCGTATTAAAGTCCCCTAGGAACCCATAGGCTTCTGGGAGTTGATCTATGAATGACTGGAATTCCTGTTTATTGATTTGGTGATGCGGGAATATGTAAATAGAGCAAATTGTGACCAGTTTGTTGAAGAGGACAGCCCGGACGGCTACAGCCTGAAGAGGTGTGTGAAGCGGTAAATGTGCACAAGCTGTTCCTTTGATCAACTACGATGGCAACACCGTCAGATGATGCGACAGCATCATCCCAATCTTTTCAAAAAATAGTGTAACTGCGTAGAAAGTCTGTGCGCTTTGAAGTGTGTTTTTTGCACACACAGCATTTTTGGTGTATGTTTGTGTAGAAGTTCTTAGATATCGTCGAGGTTTCTCAGCAGTCTTCGGACGAACGTTCCACTGTAGTATTTGTGTCATTTTATTGCGTGATGCTATGTGTAGAAAAGTGTTAACTTTGGTTGCAGGGCCTTTTGGGGGCCCTGTGATTCTGGGTTTTTCTTTTTTGGCGTGCTCCTAAGAGTTGTGCCTATCCTTTGGCGCTTGAGGCGCCGGAGGAGGGGGATTTGTATCCATCACCTCCTGCGAGGTGATACGAGGTGTAGATGATGCTTGATTAGCAGGCACATTCACAGAAGTTTCAAACCTAACTGCGGGTGCAGTAGTCCGGGGTTTGGCAGACTCTGAAGTCTGCTGAACATGTTTAGCAGGAGGCGGAGCAGCACCGGTTACTCCAGCTTTGGGCGCAGACTATGCAACCGCGGTCACACTTTGTGTGACAATTGCAGGCGGGAAAAGATGCGATGCGGCACCCTGGCACTTCAGATCTACAAAGGAAGGAGAGTGCTTGTTGTGGAGAGAGAAGTGCTGGCGCACTTCTTGAAAAGACAGATTGAATTTAACTTCAAGTTCAACAATTTGTTTTTCCTTTTTTCAGAATGGGCACAATCGCGAGTAGGCAGGATAGTCTCCTCCACAGTTCGCATAGCAGGCTGCAGCAGTACAATCGTCCGATGGGTGTTCGTTGGAGCTACAGCTTGCGCAAGTAGCCCGCCCTCTGCGCGACCCATGTCCAAAGCGCTGACATTTGAAACACCTACGAGGATTTGGTATGTAGGACCTGACTCGAGGGTTGCAGTAGCCGGTCTCAAGTGAATCGGGCAAGTCACTGGTACCCGACGTGATAATTATATGTTTTGTTAGTGTTTCTTTTTTGTTTCATCATATCACTATTCTTTGGACCTTCACTACATTCTGGTCTTGCCAGCTTTCCAATAGTTCACTCTCCGATAATCCAAGAAGGTCGTCATCATAAATGACACAGCCAACTGTGTTCAAGGATCTGCGGGGGCCTATGGAAACTGGGACATCCACAAACTACTAGATTAGATAGGTTGTCGTATTGGAGCTTGTCACGAACCTCCAAAAGAAGGTCGCCGCTTCCCAATTTGGTTACATGATACCCTGGGCAGTGAGTGTTTCCTAGACAAGAAAAGGTGAGATTGCTCAGACTGTTTTGTTTTCTTTCCGACATGAAACTTGGTGATTGACACTTTAGGCACGGCGGCACATTTTTGCAGGGTCAAGTATATTTACAACAGAACACAGGAGATTATGGCATCACCATGCAAAGTAAAAAACACGCTTAGGCGCGTATTATTTTCTTGGTATTCCTGGTGCTGCTCGGAAACTCATGTAGTCAACTCTGCTAGGTCATTATAGTTCACTATAAATCAGCCTTTTTTTCCCCCATTGAAGCTGAGGTTGGCATCAAAGTTCTTGCTTTTGGGGCTGTTTTGGAGCCGTTTGGTGCAATTCTTGCGATTTTGATGCTTTTTGAGCAGCTTGGCGCAAGAAAACGGAAACATAAAAAATGCGCAATATGCGCGCAGCTATCTCACCCCTGCTGGATCAGTACGCAACAAGGAAGCAATTTTTATTAATGATGTCCGGGGCACTTACTTCAGAGGGTGAACTGTGTCTTCACCTCGTTGACGGCGCCTCCGACCACTTGACCCACCCATGCCAAACATTCCCCCAAAAGGGCTCCCACCAAAGATGTGCGAGAAGATGTCCTCTGTTCCAAAAGGACCTGCACCAGAGACCATATGTCGGCAAAAAATGTTAAACTCACTCAGCCTTATAAAATATATTTTGCATTTAGGGCTCACTCGAACTTAGACTTCCCAAAATTTTCCTCTACCAAACTCACTCAGACCCCAATTCGATAAAACATTTTTCAACTGGGTGCAACTGGAGTCAAAATCGCCAAAATATCACTCGCAAGGACTAACTCGGACTCGGACTCACAACTAACGACTCCGTCAGCATAGAAGTGGCTTTTTCAACTGTGTTGTCAGTATCTTTTAACAGCAATATCTCACGTAATCTGTGCTCTCCTTGGCCCCCCTTTCGATATTGTACCTTCGAATAAGAGTTATCAGTAGTTGCAATTTCATAAAAACATTTTTATTGAAAGAGACGTTTCTCCACAAGATATTTTTATCAAGTACTTCCCGTGGAAAGGCTCTGCGAGTTGAGGGGGAAGAGGGGGTAAACAATAAACCAACATTAATAAAGATTCCCTGCATCACAAGTAAGTTCCGATCACTTCCGATATTGAAGGATGCAGCGATATCAAAGCGTATGATTTTATTTGAATGGAGAAATAACTTGCTCCAGCTAAAGCTGCACACAATGACAATTTTTAACATCGGCAGTGATGTTCGGTCATGCGAGTGCTCCACAAGCGGCTGCGTATTCCGAGCGATTGGACAAACCAAGTCTTACACAACATTCATGTGGTCCCAGCAGGGTCACAATATTTGTGCTCAAAAATAATTTTTACAGTAATTTACCAGATACAAAAGGGTATCTGTTTTTTAAATGCCTAGCTTTGAAAACAATTGACAAGACACTATGTTCTGCACAATGCCCACCACGAACTAGGAGAGACTTCCAGTACAGGTAAAGAGGGAAGTTTTTTTGTGTGAGCTCAGATTTTAAACTATGAAGACTAGAAACTTCAATTTTTGTGCACCAATTCATCTCTTTTTTTTATTCCCCCTAGCATTCAGTACTACATAAGGTAGTTCAAAAAACTATGCCAGTGCTGAACAAACAGCAGTCACTGTGGAAGCTCAAAGAGCAGTTTTTCCAAATTTCCAAAGCCTACTGTAAACTCTCTTGGGACAACTAATACAAGTACACTTGTAGGAGGAGAAAGGACCGGGAGGTTAGCCAGTTCGCAGACCGGCTGGCTGCCATGTGCTAGATAAGGGGAAAAAAAAAGATGACAGAAAAGAGAATAAGTAAAAAAAGTATGAGGGGGGGGGGGAAGAAAGACAACAGTACAATCTACAACGCTGCTTACAGTCTGTCTAAGACCACTTGCCCGCAAGGAGCACAACGCTCTCAATGCCTTGAGTGTTGAAGACTGTCTCAGCCAATGTCCTTTCTTCCGGCTATTGACGATTGTCAAGTCTATCTATAACTTTCAACAGTTCTTTCCTTGGTGCACTGAAGCGAGGACACTCGCAGATGTGATGGGAAATCATCTCCACGCAGCCACCGTGCTTGAAAGGTAACCATTACGCATGGAGCAGAGAAGCACCCAATATACCATTATTCGTTATTGTGCGGAGATGTGTAGTACTCGTTCCACATCTTTAAGGCATTATGTGCACTTTCTGCGGTGGCTGATGACGAAGAAGTATGACAGAGTACTTTGCAACAGGCTGGAAGCATTCAACGGACTATTTAAGCAATTCAGGTTGGACGATGCCCAATGCTATATTACAAAAATATTTACACTACTCTCTGCCTGACATGACTCCTTGGTATTTTCTCCGAAGAAACTCAGAGGATGGTAAATTAAAAAATTAACGTGGCACACTAAAAACCACTATATTACAGTTTTAGGAATTAGCACGTATACTCGAGCATTTATACATGACCATGAAATCTATTAACAGCTTAAACAAAGTTTCCTCTATGTGAAATTGTCTCAGTGCTGCTTTCATGAGGAACATCCACAAACTGGGTCCTGGACCTATCGATTATTAAACTCTTTGATGGTAGTTATTAAGTATGTAAGTATACAGTGATAGAAACTACTCTGAAACTATCAATAATGCTCATACTTGTATAGAGATTATAGAACATTTTGAATACTGAACGCGACAATGTTGAAAAGCTTGCCTCACAAAAATTCTAGCGTCTGTGTCAGTTGCAAGCAAAAAATCATCTCGTCCATGACTGAAAAATCAAGAGACACAAACAAAACAATAAAAATTTTTGGTTCAAAGTGAGTATCCAACCCAAGTAATTTAATTTGAATGACAAGCAGGTGTTCTTGAAATGGATTGAAACTGCTTTGGAAAAAAAAGATATGAATGTCATGAAGTGAACGGAGTCTCCTTAACACATGCAATATTGTGTGGCAGAATCGTAGAATTGCACCGGGCATCAAAACATGTGAATTGCACGAGTGGATGTGTTGGAGCTGCCCACACATTCTAAAGAGTGCAGCTATGCAAGTGCACAGGGCACCTTATGGACAAATAGTGGGTGCTTCCTTAATTAAAAAAAAAAAAACTATGGTGTAGTGGGCACTTAGCAACTGTACATTCGGTAGACACTATGATAGTTTTAAATGGCCAGTGTTACGCTCAAGAGCATTGCTTTCCTTGCGGCACACTTGAAGGTAATGAACACAGGGCCCGATTTCGCTATCGTGTTCTGATTTTCTAAGGCAATGCTCAGGCATCCTTTTGCTCTTATGCCAAGTGTTGAGAATTCGAGACATACCAAAAACTTTGAGCAAGCCAGTCACAAAATGTATGCCGCCGTTAATGCCTGCCATCAAGTACTCGCGGGAAACTTAGCTTTCAGCTTGATAAATCTAGCGCAGTCTAGTCTAAGCTATTTTATGCTAGAACCAATTTTGTAGCTAATGACAGAGCGCGCAGCACGTGCAACAGATGTGCTCTCTTCATCTGGGTGACGCAAGTTGTACCTTCAGTAACTGTTTATTTAATGTCTATGCACCCAAGAGGCAGCACACGACAAGTTACATTGTTTAGAAATATGTTTTTTGTTGCAAGGTCCTCGCTTCTGTGGCATATCGAGAATTTGCGACATACATAACAGTATGCATTAAAATTGCATTTTAGATAATTTAAGTGCGAAATCATCAAAATGTTGCTATTCAAAGCAGTTAAATAAAAACAATTTTTATTTTGCCAGGAAGTTTCGGGAAGAAATCGATCAGTTTTTATTATTACGAAGAGAGGATTGTCACAGAATATAAAATACACAGAGGGTCCTAAAATATTAATCTGCAGAAGGACCCTCTGTAATGGTTACAAATAAATAAAACAAAGATTAGCAGCAACTTTTTATAGAAACAAAAGTAACTGTAACAGTACTTACCATTACATTTACAAGTTCCTGTAACTTCAAGGTTACCAGTAACGTGTTACTAGTAACTGCCCAAGACTGAATAATATTAATGATAATAAGATATGGGGTTTTACATCCCAAAACCACGGTATATTTATGAGAGACGCCACGTAGTGAAGGACTACAAATTTTGACCACCTGGTGTTCAACATGCGCAGACTTAGCACAGAACACTGGCCTCAACTATTTCCCCTCCACCGAAATGCGCCCAATCGAACCCGCGACCTTCGGGTCAGCAGCAGAACACCGTAGCCACTGATCAACCGTGGCAGAGGCTACCAAAACCTGCTCACAAGCTTGGACGGGCAGGGTCTTTAAGGGGCTTCCAACGCAACCGCAATTACAAATGCAGATGTGCTAGGGCAAGGAATTGCGAAAAAGCTCTTGTAAATGAATGTCCATAGATAAAGCATATTAGAGAAAAGGTGTCAACGCGTTGCCATCGTTCACGTGTTCTGTGGACGCGAAGTACAGAAAATTAGATTGCGATGTTCAGATATAGACACGACAGACATTCTGGCAGCACGCGTGAAGTTATTTGTGAAAATTGCTTTCAGTATGTGCAGTGCGAATTTCTAAAGGGCAACTCCGACGATATTTCGAGGTTAATGAATCTCAATGAAATTCACTGGGCATGTTCATTTGCATATTTCCACCATTCATGCCAAATTGCAAGCTTGAGTTTCAGATACTTTCCAAATGAATTTTATAGCTTGCCTCAAAACGCTCACCTCGCTTGCCAAAATTCATGGCAACGCTGGGCCTGTGACGTTGGGTTTTGCATGGCGGAAGTCGCAGAACTGATGTGCCACTGCAGCGTCTGGTCTGCTTGTCTGCTATGGATTGTGTGGGTTAGGCCCGCGCTTCCTTGGTTGAGCGTGCAATTTCCTTTTACATTTTGGTGGAAGTGCGATAGGTACCAAGTGGTGTGTTATGAGCCACACACGATTAGTCATGTATTCACCATAACAGCGTAAGCATTTTAGCCGATCACGGCTGACTGTGTGGACAGGGAATGCTATCTGGCTAGCATTATGCGCAATCGGGCAGGTACGGGTAAATTATTACGTCGCATGTAGTAGCACACTTGGTTGGGTTTTGGTATTACGGTTTTTCGGTAATTATTTATTTTCAAATTTGTTGGGCATGTCAGCTATCGCGCTGGTGACAAGAGTGCCTCTGAAAGATAAATGCACCATTATCATGACGTGGTCAAAAAATCACCAAAGTAGAACTTTGATAAAGCTATTGGCAGCACTCCTGGACGACCGACATCCGCCAATGAATCACCCCCACAGTAACACGCTACCGATGGGGCTAGACGTCATGAGCCCCTGAGGAAAGCGCGTTTCGCCATTGAGCCGACTTGCACAACAAAAGCTGCATGGCCAGCGATCACAGCATCATTTATTACTTGAATTGCATGCACGTCCACCACTTGTTTAGCTGAATAGTTCTAGGTACTATCGGCATCAAATGAAACGCGAACAGCTGAGCGCGTGGCACAAGCCTTATCAATGGCATAGTGCCGTTCACCAGTCATTGACACAGACAGGCCCACACATTTGGTGTGGCAGCACTGCGCGATCCCCCTATAGTGCCGTATTTCTGCTCTTGTTCCAGGTATGGTAATGTTTGAAAGGAACAAAATAAAAAATACAGAGGTTAAACTACTGTAGCCGAAGACAAGTATTATAGCACGGATTGTCATCATGGAGCCCATAATCACGGAATGCCTGGCAAGTTCTATTTATAATAGACAAAACTGTTCACAATACTAGCAATTTCACGCTATTTCACTTTGTGCTGGTAAAGCAAAACAATTTGCGGTCTCTGTTCTAAATAAGTGCTCAGCATTTCCAGTTAAAGTGAAGCCTTTTCCAGTCTGTCTTTGAAAGAAGGGTACAGGTGAAGCAGCGCTGGCAAACGAGATACGACGATCGTTTTGAAATAAACCGCCAGCCGATTATATTTCTCTTTTTGTTTTATCTTGCCAAGACACTGATTACACTGAGACGTTGAAGTAAAAGCAAGGAATTGCGAGTGATACAACCAAATACGCGCACGGTGGCCACCATTATCACCATACAAAAACTGGGGCAGAAACGGAGATAACGCACTCTATAGGGAGATCGCACAGTGCTGCCAATCCGGACATGCACGCCTGTCAATGGTGATGACTGGACGGCCAACACTATACTGTTTCTAATGCTTGAAACACGCGCTCTGCTGTTCGGGTTTCATTTGATGCCGATAGTATGTGGTTGTGACTGATGGCCCTAAGAACAAGCTTCACACGTTAAGACGCACCGATGTGGCCGTTGTCGGTGAGAGACTATCCCAAGTCTGACTTTGGCACAGTTGGTGAAAAAGTTGGTGAAAAGTGGATTTGCAAACTGCATACATATCGGCCATATGATCTGTAGAGCATACAGGATCTATTATATCCACAGTCTTTCTTTATAGCAACAATGAACTTTTATTAAATACAAGTCATTGATTAAACTTTATTATGAGCGGTGCTTTATGAACAATATTTTTTTAATAGTTACATACTTACAATATGTTAAAGGGACCCTGCAACACTTTTTTAGCAGGGCCAGCAAACGCTGACGATCCGTACACGAGGCTCCACGAGAACATGTGTGCTCAATGTTTTAGTACAGCACTCCCCCCCCCCCCCCCCCCGATCTGGAATTTAAAATAAATTCTCGTAGTCTTCTAAAATTCTAAAATCACTTTCGCTTCTTTTGACAAATAACGCTACAGGGTCAAAAATCTCTGCGTCCGAGGCCTAGTATCAACCAGTGGCTTATTGGATGACTGGGGCCACCGCGAGAAGCCGCGACTTGTCTACACGAGCGCCCGCGGACACACTGAAAAGCCGCGCATTTGAAGCGAGATAAACAAAAAGTACTCGAGGTCACAAGGCGCGCATGACATTTTTTCCCCTATACCATTCATTCCTGCTTAGCTGCCAGTGCTTTTGTCGGGACCACAGAAGAGAGAATGCAATTGCAGCGTGCAATAAATCTAACTCTGCTCTACTGGACAAATTCTTAAAAATTATTGCGGGGATGAATTCGTAGGGCAATAAGGTTCTTCGGTGAATCCATTTCATGGCTACTTAGAAACGTGTTGCAGGACCCCTTTAACGTTGAACTGGCTGCTATCAGAAAAGTAATGCCATTATGTCACTGCACACTAAAGCAGACAAAAGAGTTCACCTGCAGCGTGTGGCAAGAAGCGTTCCCATGTGGCAGCACATTGGCTCACTTGCGTTGTATGTCAGAGTATTAAAAGAAAAAAATAGTGCCACATATGGCATTGCTTTTACAGGCAAATTTGAGTGACTGACGGTCATTAAATTTTGCACAGAATGTGTGCAATACCTATGCTTCCTAATAAACTTTTTGAATATCTAGTCAAAACAGCCTTGCCAAATGACGCAAATGTAACGGAAAATGCAGATGTAGGACTTGTTTTGTTAAGTTTTGTTGTTAACAATTCTATGTTCATGTAAACATGAACATTCTTTTTTTACTTTTACAAAAAGATAAATGCAACAGCTGCAGTTCCATAGATTATGCCTGCAGCACCTTTTGTTCAGTTCTACTTCATTAGCAGGCAATGCAAAAGCTGCACCAGTAGTGCAAATCACAGAAGAATCAGTACCTCCTCACGTTCTCAGCAGTTAATGTTTAATGCTATACCTTTGCCATATATCACAACTATAAGCTGATGTCAGAGGTTAAGTAAAATCATGCGCTTTCTGTGAATGCTAGTGCCACTCATAAGCAGCACACACAGTGGTAAGCTTCAAGTATAGATGGTGTGTCTGGACTGCTGGCCACAAGAAAAAAAAAATGTATGCTTTTGCCGGCAAACAGTGTCAGATCTGAAATTTTTCAGGCAACAAGTCATGTTCTGCAACATATTATAGGCAATGTTACATAAAATTACAGGTTTACTGATGCATGCTTACTTGTTTCATGCCTAATTGTTTCAATTTTTTGGTTTCGAATGCCAACTAACAGTAGAACTTGCCACAGCATTCATGCGATAGACTAGTTGTCAACTGTCAGGCAGCTTTCCTGCACTGAAAATATCCATGCCAGCACAACATGTCAGCTTTGGAATTTAGGTGCAGCAAGCAAGTCAGCAGGCACATAAGCAGGCATTCGGCTTTGGGAGACACTGCATAACACAGCCGCTAGACCTCCTCTACAGCTTCCCCAGACTTTTGCTCGCATTAGAATACATTTCCTATGGTATAGAGCTCTTAAATGCTGCACAATATTTCGCAGAAACCAGACAAACTACCCATCACATAATTCCTACAGTGTATGAAACAGTACAAAGAATGATTTTTAAAGCGCTACTTTAATCACAATTCGTCACTGGGTGTTGACCGTGGATCAAGCACAGTACCAAGTTGCTTGCCCCGATGTATGGTTTATAAGTAACGTGTGACTCGCTAGGTCATGCAAGGTCTAATGAGTGTGAAACATTTAGTGTTGCACGCCCATTAGATGCCTATCACATATCACATATGTATAACAGCTTCGAAAAAGCAAAAAACGATCATATAATTTAGGTGTGAAATAAGTATTGCCACTGTACAGGAAGAGATTCAAGTAAGGATGAGTCATGGTCGGTGTACTAATCTCAAGGCTATTTCAGGCAGTAAATTGAACAAAAGGGGGGGTGTTGGGCTCGCAACGTTGACAAATTAAGGGGCCAAGTAAGTGACAACTTTTTCCACGCAGACGCTTCCGCCGACCGCTTTGAAGCGAACGAGAAGTCAAGACTAAAACAACACAAGCGACCGAAAATGGGGTTTTCACGCTTACTTTCGTGAACGCCCTCCTTGAGTCCATTGATACCATAGGTGTTGTAAATCTCTCGCTTCTTTGGGTCCGTCAGAACTTCGTAGGCGAAGGATATCTCCTTGAACTAGAAACAAAGAACAAGTTCGGCAGAAACATATTAACCTCCTGACGATAGTCATGCTGGGTTCACGCTGTTGGCAGCCGCGGCAGAGATGCGAGATACCAGAATAACCGTTCAAAGCACATAATCCAGTCATCCAAGCAGATATGAAATATTCGTTCTTTTTGAAGGGCTAACCAATCCTTCGTATCAGCTTTCTGAACCGCCAACTGCACGAATACATCGTCGCACACAAAGCGTTATGAATACCTTTTCTCCTTCCTGTGGATTCTTGTCAGGATGGTACTCTTTCGCCAATTTTCTGTATGCCTGTAAAATGGCAAGGCAAACGCAAAGTGTTTAAGCAAACTGGTAAAAGCAGGAAGAGGCGAGTGCA
This sequence comes from Rhipicephalus annulatus, assembly GCA_013436015.1. Lineage (NCBI taxonomy): Eukaryota > Metazoa > Arthropoda > Arachnida > Ixodida > Ixodidae > Rhipicephalus > Rhipicephalus annulatus. The sequence goes on from WOVY01000585.1 coordinate 391,350, forward strand.
CCGTTGCAAATGCACCAGTGCCGCATCACTCACTGAAGTTACCTGCTCGTCGCAGCTCAACTGCGTTTGCAGATAATGCGCAAAACCTAGTAAAAATGTACAGCCATGGCCGAGGCAGTCGACCAGCTGAGATGCGACCTTTTCGCCCCCTGGGGATGTCGATGCACAATTTAACAAAGCATCGCCCCCAACATAAATTACTCCGATGAATAGATAGGCTTACTCAAGAGTAGGGCTAAGTTTCCGAGCCCGCTTTAGCTATCACCAAGTTACCCGTGGCTATCACTAACACAACACTGGTACCCAGCAGGCTCAACGAAGCAGCTTGACTACAGACACCTACCTTCTTGATTTCATACTCAGTGGCGTTCCTTGAAACGCCTAACACATCGTACAACTTCCCATCAGACATCTTTACTAAGAATGAAAGACCACCGTTCAGTGAGCCCTCGGCAGCATCAGCTACTCGAATGACGTCAAGGAAGACGGATGGATGAATGGATGGATTGATATGACTGTACCCTTTATATTGGGCGGCGGCTAGCGCCATCTAGCCGTAATACTTAGTAAACCAGATTTATCTCTTTTTTTTTTTCTTTAAATAGTGAAGTTGAGGACTCGTACTTTACAGTGAAGGGTTTAATTTTCACTCGTGCCTTGACTTTAGCCACCAATAGGTAACCTCCTTCTAGTTAAGTCTACCCGCTTAAAGTCTATTTTGCCCTCCCTGCCCCTAAACCCCAGTGCTTTGAAAAACTCTGCGCCATCATCCTGAACTATAGGGTGAAGCCCTTTACAGAACATTATCAAGTGTTCGGCAGTTTCTTCTTCCTCTCCACACGCACTGCATACTGTGTCTACCCCTTCGTATTTGGCCCGATATGTCTTGGTTCGCAGTACTCCCGTCCTGGCCTCAAACAGTAGAGAACTACCCCGAGTATTATCATAGATCCTTTCCTTGGCAATTTCCTGCTTAAAAGTTCGATAGATCTCTAGTGCGGACTTCTTAATCATGCCCATTCTCCCCATGTCAGTGTCCGTTTCCTTCACTTTCTTCTTAACCGATAATTCTTTTTGGTTTGGCCCCCTGCTGTTTTCCAAGTATTTACCAGTCAATTTTCTGGTTCGCTTACTCCATTTTGTACCGACATTCTTCATGTACAAGTAGCTGAATAGCTTCCTAGCCCAACGCTCCTCCTCCATTTCTATCAATTGCTTCTCAAATTTTGTCTTGCTGCTAGCTTCCCTGCCCTCAAATGATGTCCATCCCATATCACCTTGTACTCCCTGATTTGGTGTATTCCCGTGAGCTCCTAAAGCAAGCCTACCTATTCCACGTTGCTTAACTTCTAATCTTGCTTGAACTTCTGATCTCATGCACAAGACGGCATTGCCGAACGTCAGCCCAGGAACCAGGACCCCTTTCCATATTCCTCTCACAACATCATACCTATTGTAATTCGACAGTGCCCTATTTTTCATCACCGCTGCATTCCTGTTACCTTTAGTCGTCACGTATATTTCGTGTTCCCTCAGGTACTCGGTCCCATTGCTTATCCATACGCCCAGATATTTGTATTTATCTGTTATCTCTAGCGTGACCTCCTGTATCCTAAGCTCACTACCTTCATTATCATTAAAAATCATGACTGCTGATTTTTTCTCACTGAATGTGAAATCTAACCTATATCCCTCATTGCTGCAGCTGTCCATCAATCTCTGCAAATATTCCTTTTTGTCGGCCATTAGCAATATATATCTAATGGAGGAACCTACAGCAGTACCATCACGAATGTCCCCTCGTTCTACCGAGGTTCTACCATGGATTGGAAGCAACGCACATAGAAGTAACTACTACATAAAATACTACTATAAAGTACCATTTATGTGCATTATAAAAATAATAAAACTACATCAACAAAATTTTATTGCAAATTGCCGAGGTAGCTAATGGCGTTTTTGTGGTATGTTCAAAAAATTGTGGCGGCAAAACACAGCTTTTGAACATTGCCGCATCTACCGATAACTATGTGTAGGTTATGAAGCTAAATTGGTCAAATTTCTGAGGCTATGCTTTGACTTCGCCACTTATCGCCACTTTGTTCACTACTACACTACATGCTTTAGACAATAGATTGGCCATCCAGGTATGTTGATTGGTTGGTTGTTCCTTACTGGTGCATGCCACCGTGGGGGATCGGCCATGAAACGGCTGGTACTTTGCTTTAAAGATAAAATTATTATACCTGCCGAATACGTTTAGATATGAGTGTTTAAAAATGAACACATTGGTAAAACATTAATTAGAAATAGAATAAGAAAAGAAAAAAAAGAAAACCTTAAAAGCTAATCAGGTTGAAAATAAAGTGAATTTCTCCCTAAGCTTAACGTTTTTATTTTGTTTTTTTCAGACAGGAAATTGCATACGAGTTCACAAACGTTCTTATGGCTAAAACCCTTTTCAGTTACTCCAAAAGAAAGGCATGTATGATGTATCCTAGTTCAGTGTTCTCTTTTTTTTTCTGCACAACGATATTCATACATCTCACATTTACGGATAGTGTTATCACCAAGTGAGGTGGGAAATCTAGACATTGTGTTATGACTATGCTTCCTCTTGGGGGGGGGGGGCAAAGAGGGGGCTATGGGCTTCACCCCCCCCCCCCTAGCCTCGTACGCCCCGTGCTGGCGCTGCTCCTGGGCGATGATGATGAACAAACATTATTTAATTAGCAGAAGGGTCCTCTTCCCCTTTCAGGTGCGAGAGGAGAAGGGAGGACCAAACCTAGACGACGGCCATGATCCCATGGGCCCTGGCGGCGTCTTCGGCCTGCCGTATTAAGCGGGCTTGTAATTGAGAGTCAGAGCTGAGGAGCGCGGCATCCCATCCACTCCCGTCTGGAAATTCGCCTCTCATGGGGGCCTGCGGGCATGCCCATAAAATGTGGCTCAAGTCCGCTCTGTTGTGACAAAATTTACACTTGTCCGAATGAAATTCCGGCACGCAGCGGTTCATTGTTACCGGACTAGGAAACGTGTGGGTCTGGAGTAGGCGCCACGCCACCGCCTGTCCGTTAAAAAGTATTTTATACAATCGTATACTCTTTTTCCTACCCCTAATGCTTGAAGATTGGCAAGTATAGCTTTATGTGATGTATTATCGAATGCCTTTTTTAAGAACTAGGCCAACTATTACCTTTGTGTCGTGTGTATTGAGACCCGAATCAATTATTTGGTGTTTAATTTTAAGCATAATGTCCTGTGTAGACAGTTTCGCTCTGAAGCCTACCATCGTATGAAGAAAGAGCTCATTGTCTTCCATATAATTTGACAGGCGAGTTAGGATGACATGCTCTAATAACTTTCCTATGAAGGATGTCAGGGAAATAGGCCTAAGATAATCAAGATCTAGTTTCTTGCCTGGCTTGGCAATCATTATGATTGTTGCCGTTTTCCATTGCTTGGGTATCTTACCTTTTTCCCAGCACTTGTTCATATATTCGGTGAGGGCTGTGATAGATTTGTCGTCTAAGTTTCTGAGCGTTTTATTCGTGATCCCATCGGGGCCTGGGGCTGATGTTGTGCTCAGTTTCATTAGTTCCGATCGTACTTCGGCCTCTATTATGGGTCGGTCCAGGGAATCATTTTCTTTACCTTTGTACGAGCTTAATTGCTCTTTGGTTGTATCCCCAATGTATCTCTGTCTGATTTCTTCAATAAGTTCTTCCTCCGTGCCTTTGTATTTACGGACAAGTCTAATAAAGTTTTGTTGTTGTGCTGTCTTGCTCGCTTCCGAGTCTATCAGACATCTTAACAGGTTCCATGTTTTAGAGAGACATTTCTTTTTCCATCGCATCACACTTTTCCTCCCATTGTTCTCTGCATAGTTGCTCCGCGTACTTCTCAATATCTTTACTGAGGGTGGCTATCCTTTTTCTAAGGCGTTTGTTGTGTTTTTGTGTTTTCCACCGTTTTTCTAGGCTCTTTTTTGCCTCCCACATATGTAGGAGCTTACTGTCTGTGCTTTCTAGTCCTTCTGTTTTTGGTATGTTCGTAGTTGCGATTTGAATATTTTGCTTAAGGTTCCCTAGCCATTCATCTAAGTCTTCGATGACATCGCATGCTTCCTTCTCTCTGATTTTTCTAAAGCTATCCCATTCAACCATCCTTAATTCTTTGGCTCCTCTTTTACGTGGACCTGCTTTAAACGTGGTCTCAATTATATAGTGATCACTGCCCATATTTTCTTGTGTATTAAGCCAATAAGGTTCGATGATATTCTTAGTAAACGTGAGGTCAGGAGACGTGTCTTTGGATACGCTGTTTCCAATGCTAGTTGGGAAAAGGGGGTCGGTTATTAACGTAAGGCCCTCCTGTTTGGCGTCGATCCAGAGATTTCTACCTTTGATGTTTTCTTTGTCATAACCCCATGCCGCATGCAACGCGTTGAAATCTCCTACTATAACCAATGCTTGCTTTTTAGTAATGCTGATCGTTTTTTCTAAAAAGTGACCTAAATTCGGTTTTTTGTCTAGGGCTGCTATAGACATTTAATATGAATAGACTTTCACCACTCTTCTGCGATGGAACTAACTCAACAAGAACATGATCGACATCGCAGATTTCTGTATCCTGTTCTATCACTGTGAGATTTCTTCGCACGAGGGTTGTTACGGACGTTTTTTCATCAGGGGTACCATAGGATTTGTAATTCGACAATTTAGCCATTCCTCCAGTTTCCTGTAAGGCGATGACGTCTGCATGGTGCCTCCTTTCCGTTTAGGAACTGTTGTAAGTTACCCCGTTTCCGGCTATACCCACGACAGCTCCACTGCCAAATTTTATACTGATTACGTCGTGCCATGTCTAGGAACGGTCCCTTCCCCTGCGATTTAGATTACTTCGGTCGTAGTCGGCCGGTTGTAGGGTTTAGTAGTAGTTTTAACCGGGCCTGCTCCTATAGACCTCAAATCTGTTTGCGTGTTCTCCACCAGCGTTAGTCGATTTTCTATGCTATCTATTCTTTGTTTTATTTCTACGAGCTGCAGCTGCAATCCTGTGAATTGTTGTTGCATTACCTTAGTAAGTTCTCCGAGCATATTCTCGACTTTCTTTTCCAGGGGTTTTGAGAGGTCTTCATTTTCTACAGGAGATATTTCCTCTGCTCTTCGTTTCGCTGCATGCACTCCTGACTCCTGTGCAGGCGCTGGAGTTAAAATTCGACTACACGATGCTAAGGAGCTAGTTGACTCGCGCAGCTGATTTTGCCTGAGTTTAGAATTCTCTTCCTTTAGTTGTTTTATTTCGTCCCTCTGTTTCGCGTTTTCACGGGTGAGTTGCTCTAGCATTTCCTAATATGGTTTAGCTCTTGACCTAGGGTGGACCTTTCTGCCACAAACTCAGGCAAACTCCCAGACCGGAGAGACTCCCCTGATACCTCGCCCACCCAGCTCACCATTTGTTGACTGCCCCGACCGCCGCCAGGACCCTCGTGGGACTGTCCTTGAGGTGATGTCGTTGCCCTTCCCTTGAATTTGGCCCGTGACCTGGATCTGTGTTGACGAGTGGACCTTGATCTGGATGTGGATCTGGGTTCGTGTTGAGTCCCTTCTCTTTCCCCTTCGGCGAGTCGCGGGAAGGAGCTGGAACGATCTGCGTCATCCCCTTCTGTCCTGGGTGGCGTTGCCATTTTCCTCCGGTGGATTTTCTGGTGAATACCCTTCCCTCCCTGCCTGTGTTGCTCTAGTGTTCGACAAAATCTTCATTTCTCTTTCTTCATCGCCTTGTTGTTATTCCTTTTCCCACCGTCTTTTCTTCAAAAGGTACGGGGTCCTAAACCGTTCTTTGCATTTTTTGTCCCCTGTAAGATGACCTTTCCCGCAAAGGCTGCACCTAGGGACGCACTGGTGGTTTTCAGTTGGATTGAGCACCCCGCAACCACGGCATTTTTTGCTGTCAGGCTGTGGGCAGACATCCGCCCGATGTCCAATTCGACCACAAGTAGTGCATGTTTCATATTGCTTCTTGTATAGGAAACACCTATATTCGGCACCACGGTATAGTATACAAAATACGGCACAAACAACTTTTCGAAAACAATGACCACTGAGTCCGTAAGTCCCATACGTCGTGCATGTAGAATCGTCGGGTTCCTCTGATTGACCAAGCTTTTTTCTGTCTTCTTGATTATCATACTTCGGTATTCCGTGGATAACCCCTCTGGATGTGTTTTCTGGTGCTGTTACATAAGCGGCTGTAGCATAGCTCTTGTCATTGATCATAATTTCCTTGATGTTGCTGTATTCCTTCGCATTGGCCAGATTAGGTGTGCTCATGATCATGGTATTTTGTCGCATGTTGATTCTGAGAGTATCTTCCCCAGCAATGTCAGGCTGTACTTTTGCCGCTCGTAGAACACAGTCTCTTATGAGTGCTAGACTCTGTCACGTCAAGTCCAGACCTCCTCCTGGGCGTATTACAACCTTGTAATCGTCTTCTGGTAGTTGCGGTTCTTTTGGCACTGGCCGGCGATGCAAAAAATCCTTCAGTCTCCGAGACGCCTCCATGGACGCACCTCCCGCGTTCGTGGCTGGTTCCACGTTTTTCTTGTCTTTTGCCTTCTTGCGTCGTTCATGGGCCACAACCCATCCTTGAGTGTCGTTGTACTCTTCGGGAGACACCGTCTCCCCCGCAGCTTCCACAACATCCATTTCGCAGGCTTCGGACAAGCCGGGGGCCTGGCTTGTCGCCTAGTTGCCAGCGCGTCGATGGCACTGCGTCGGCACTGCGATGGCGTAGCTAGGGCGACGCCGTTGTGGGAACTTAAAAGAAGTGTCACGGCTCAAAAAAAGTAGGCCCACCTGGTATATCCTGGCATCGGACGAATCGGGTGATCGTCTGGCTACAGCTGCGATGGTCTTTCCCGTGGTTGTCCTTATTCAGCCGCGAAAGTGAAAAACTGGCAGAGCCCATTCGAGAGGCGTCCGAGTGGCTCAGCCCCATAGCGGCAGACCTCTCCTGGGCGAGAGACGGGTTTTCAAGAATGAAAACGAGAGCAAGCAAGTGCAGTACCAGATTGTTTTTTCTAATGCGAAGTATTTCTTAGCGAACTCCGGTGGCTATGAGCGTATCTATCTATCTATCTAGCCGCTTACGTTTAGGTGCTCTCTAATCACCCTCGTAACTTGGCGTGAACCAAAATTAGCATGGGAGGGTAAAATGGTTTGACAAATATGACGCACTGGTCAAGACATGAATTATGCCACAACCCCGTCGCGTACGTCGCCAAACACGTCCCGCTAGACGGTGGCACATACCCACGGGTGGTTATGTTCCGCTGGTATGCAGGTATGTGCCACAGCTGATCGACACTTAGTATCTACCCAGAAACGATGATAACACACAGGGACAATTTTAACGCGTGAGCGTTAAGCAATACTAAATATCGGTAGCGTTGATGTTCGTGTTAAGAAAGACCTGACATACGCAGCGTTGACCCCCCGATAAATGCAAATAATAAACTTCAGGGTCCGAGCAGGAATCGAACCCAAGTATCCTGCGTGGTAGCCAAGCATTCTACCACAGAGCTACGCTTTGGCCCGGAGCTACTTTCCAAGTAGACGCTAATCTTCGTGAAAAGTCAACAGTGGTGGCAGTGATACCTACCCAATTTTATAAACATTACATATATACTCCTTTGATACAGCCGTCACGTCGGGTTAACGTCAATGTTGGTTAGATACCATGCGCTGAAGTGGATTTGGTAGCAGTGTCCAGGGCCAGCATCTTCGCGAGCATCAAAGCTTCATATACCAGTTTCTGGTATTGCTAATAGTGCAACATTTGTACTTATAGCTAGCATCATATTACGACGTGTCGCTCAATGAAAAAAAAAATGCAAGATGGTCACGTTCCTTCCGTATGCTTCGCACAACGTCGATTCCCAGGTACGCGGGATCTGCTGAATTTAATTTTCGTTGTTGTTGTTGTTGTTGTTGTTGTTGTTGTTGTTGTTGTGGGGGGGGGGGAGTCATTCACGATAATTGAGTCCCTCCAGGGGAGTACAGGAAGAGGGAAATATGTTCGTAGTGTTTTGGAAATGAAGAATACAAGAAGTGACACAGACAGACACGGCTTACTGACAGCAGACAACTCACTTAATGCTTGTTTGTCTCCGCAAATACTCGATTTTTTTCCTATATAGAGAGCAGATGACAATTATCGTAGTGAAAAAAAAATGCTTCCCCCCAGCCAAAATGCTTCCTTTAATTGCATACACATAAATCTACCATCATTATGAACCAGGCTACCAGGCCACGCTCTCTTCCTTCTGCTTTGCTCCCAGAACACGTGCTGCAATTTTTCCGGCATTGGTTTCAATAAGTATATATGATTGTCAAAAATAAGAGTAAGTTGAAAGAGAAAGGAAGACATTGTTGTCGAAAAAAAAATTGCTTGGCCAGGTAGGATTCTTTCTTGCGATCCGAGGGCGAGCTTTGGCGCAAATGGAAGTGGAAGTGAGAGTAAAGCTTAGCATAGCATAGAAAAAAAAAACTAAGGATAGGGAAGAAAGACAAAAAGGAAGACTCACATGAAAGGAGAAAGGGAGAAGTAGTAGCCGTATAGAAATGCACCAAAAAGCGTTAAAAAGTGGGGGTGAGGGTTATATGCGAGAAAATGTGAGGCAGATGAGAGTAAGAGAAAGAAATAATGTCGGGCATCCGTAGTGCGAAGTTGTTTGCCCACTCCAAGTGCCGGCCTCGATCACCGACGCCTGTCGTCGTTCTCTTGCGCTTCTCGGCGACTGAGAGCAACATTCCTGAGCGGGTTTAAACATGTTGTTGGGTTAGCTGGTAATTCGTCGTGGCGTAAATATTTAGCGCAAGCTGGTAATAGTACTTCGAAACACTATCACATTGTGCTTCCACTTAAGAGAGCGCTGTGTATGGTTCTTGATAAGCGTTCGAGAATGTGGGAGTGTTTCGAGGGATATATTTACAATATTCCCGAGTGACACGGAGGGGAGAAACAATGACACTCCACGCACCTGTGGTGTCGCTTCTCCGACGCCGGGTGGAGTTTCGCACGTGTCGAGTATGCGGCAAAGTGGTGTCGACGAGCCGCCGATTCCCCAAAAAGGGCCATTCGAGTCATCAACCGTCGTCGACTGGGCATTCGAAGGCACAGGCGTGATCTTTTATTATTCTCCTGCAAGTGCTGTGGTATTGGTGAAATCTTGGCCACCACGTTGAGAGGGAAAATGAGGTGGTGGATCCAACTTATACAATCCAGCACACCAAAGAGCACCGGCGACTGTTCACTGAGACGGGATCCGTGTAAATATTTCCTTCCGTTAACTGTGCTGATGACCGGATATGGAAGCCCAGTTCCAACAGAGAAAAGATATATGCGCTAAAGCCCGTACTTCAAAAACTCAAGGCGGGGGCAGCATTCTCTTTCACCAGCCCCCCATAGACCACCGCTGTGTGTGCGTGATTTCATTTCATTTAAAGTGGTTCCCTAAAGCACAATGCATAAAGTGGACGATTGAGAATGACACAGCGTGACTAGAACAAGGACACGAAGGAACACATACCAGAGCACAAACTCCGACTGCCGACTACAAGTTTACTTGATCAAAACCATCATTTTATGTGAGCACAAGATAGCGTATTTACGCGCATAATTTGCGCAACCCCTGATATTTTACCAGCTTTTCGAGAGAAAAAAATATTTACTCGCATATTTCGCGCTACCTGACCCGCCCGAGCACTCTGGCCGGCGCGCGTACCTTTGGACATTTCGATGCTTTGGCCGGGTGCACGCCTCGCCGAGCAGACGAGTGCAGTCAAGCAGGCTGCTAGTGCCAGTTCTCTTCTTCCGAGGACTTGCCCCGAACTATAGGGTCCCTAAAATACCGCACTGGAACACAAACCTGTTGACGGGTCGGCGGAACTGCTCGAGCACGCTCTCGTCACGGCACGGGCGACTTTCTGCATCGGAGACGTGCGAGGGCCTGTCGCGGAAGTTTAGGCTTCGCCATCCAGCCGACGCGTTTTGACGGTTTGCTTTCGATGTGCTACAGTAATTATATATACCGCGAAATTGAAGCCCGCTAGTGTAAATTTCGCCGAAGAAAACGGGAAGCGTGCCGCCACAAAGCACTTCGAGGGGACGTACTTCAACGTGACGACCGGCGCGATCGGTACGCGAGAAAGCAGAAGAGGGCGCGGTTGCTAATGCAAGTTTCCTGCCATTGAAGGAGGTCTTTTCAATTATGTGCGGATGCTTAATTCTTCCAGTATCGCTGTGTCGTGGTACCTAGTTTCTTCCAGCTTTGTCGAAAGAGCTTCAAAATATGGGGCACTCGAACACACTCGACGGAACCAAGGACGATGCGTTACGGGAGGGCGCTGGCAGCGGCCGCGACGATGACTCCCAATCGGACTTCGCGATCAGTGATTCCCGCTAGACCACACGTGACTGGATCTGACTGGTTGATACGCGCTAATTCTTTCGAAATTAACAAGTATGCCTCGTTTGTGCTCCAGTTTATTATTTTTAATGTATACACTGCGCGCGTTAGGACTGTGGCACACTATCCCCGCGTAATTTGCGCACCCCCTTCTCGGGGCCCCAAAATTGCGAGAGAAAAAAAGTGCGCAAATATGCGAATAAATACGGTAATATTTTGTAAGCTAGGTACAAACTGAACTTACAAAATAGCGGTTGGGTAAAACACATAGGAGACATGTTCTTCCCAATCTCTTAATGGGGAACCGTCCCAAAGAAAGCGTATTTATAATCAGAGAGAGAGAGAGAGAGAGAAACTTTATTCTATTTATAAACAGGGAGTATGTGGGAGGTGGCCTGGTGTGAACCACCACTCACAAACGCTAGGTGGGCTCCTCATTGCAGAATCCCATTGGCGTCCAACGCGACTCGGGCTCGGTTTACCAGGGCCTTCTGGCTCGCCAGGTCGGGGCAGCCGAGCAGAGCAAAACCAGGAAGTTTTTTTTTAAAAGACCAGTACGCGTACGTGTGCACATTTTCGCGTGATCTAAAGCTGTGGAGTAGTCGCCCAGGGGGGTGGCACACCGGGCCCGTTTTAAAACGTTTGTGAGACAACACCTTGAAAGCCGCCTCCCGAGTTTTGTCGGCGCAGGGCTAGGCGGCTGCGCATTCAACTATGTGCAGGGAAACCCAGTATGTCAAAACTGCACTATTGAAACGTCGGTTTCCTAAAATCACGTTTTTTTTTGGGAGTGACATGGTTTTAACCCTCGTGGGTTGCCCCTGCCAGCTCTCTCAAATCGAAGTGGAAACAGGGGCAGCTGTTTATTTCACGGACGGCTCACTGGACGTTGCCATAATCTTCTCTTGACTGCGCTAATTAGACTTGACCCCACAAGATGCCCCCATCAAGCTTGTGACGTCAGCCTTTCTGCTCCAGTGCGCAGACTAGCATGGCGGTGTTTTTTTCTCTCTCATGACAAGCACTCAACACGAGGAGAAACATGGGTACATGGCGTTGGCCGGATTTTTGTCTTTGTGTGCAAACCTTTCTTGCATCGTGGCTGAGCAGTAGGAGGAAACGACTAGCCTAGCTTGGTTAGGGAGCAAGTGCTCAAGTAGCTGAGGAAGTCAGTGCACTTTTTGCCCCCCCCCCCCTCGAACGCCCATGCTCGGTCAAAATTTGACTAAAGCTTTTACCAACACCTATGTTACTAGTACCCGCTTCAAAAAGCCGCAACAAGTCATGTCGGCTCCGACGGTGTGGGATCCTTACCACAAAAGACCATTTCACGCTTGTAAATCAACCAGGAATGCACCCTGACTTGCTGCGGGGGTAGCAGGAATGACTGGAAGCGCGACAAAGGCAGACACTTCCAGGGAGTCATGAATAGTTGGCTGGCCGCCAAAAAATAAATAAAAGAGCCGCATAGCAAGGCAGCCGAAACAGCGACTTTCTTCCGCAGAAGCCCCCATCGACCTCTGTCGGCGGCATCGGGTGCTTTGCAACATCCATTATGTGCCTGTGAGAAACCATCCTTTGCTTGTTTGACATACAAAGAAAGAACAAAATGTCTTTCACTTTTCACGTCTGAGCTCATTTACGTCTGAGCTCATTTACGAAAAAAAAAGAGTATCGCGATACAACCGATTCATCGTAAAAGTATTTCACTAGTGATATACAAATGTATTTTTTTTTCAAACGTATTTCGAGTCAGATACTCAAAAGTATAGCTGAAATATTATCGCGATACTACTACACAGCCCTGCTACACGCGCCAACAAGGGATATGGGATGGACTGGCTTTGAAGTAAAGGAAACTCGGAGCAAAATGAGATTTGATGAAAGGCTTAGTAAAATGAAGGAGGGTAGATGCCTCGCCAAATGAGGCTGCCTCATTTGTCGTCTTCCCGTGAGCGCCCAACGCGAGGCGTCCCACAGTCCTTTGTTTTACATCCATTCCTGATTGTACCTTGGACACCATGCACACCCCTGAGTTTCCAAATGTAAACCCCGGAACCATTATGCCTTTCCACAGACCTCTAAGCACTTCGCACCTATTGTATCCCCATAACGGGCTTCGACATCTTGGAGTGGCGCCCTCTCACGTGTGACGTTAGTTGGTGGACTCCGCTCTCAACCGCACTGCAGTAGCCGCTGCTCCCATGTACGGATCGTTGGCTTCTGGCGAGAACTTTGTCGAACGAAAAGCCTCGCGAGGGTCAACACCCGCAACAAATGAAGGTTTTCGAGTGCAATTATGAATTTGTTTTAGTTGCGGCCCAATCGACAGGGCCGAGAAACCTCCCGTATGGCCGACGAGCACGCCGATGCCGCCGACCGCATTGCTGGTCAGAATGTGAAACTATATGTGTTCTCGCTCGTCATCTTTAGTTTCCGCCGTGCGATGCGAATTAGTTCGGATGTTTTCTTTCTAAATATCAATCAGCCTGCCTTTCTCCATAATCTACAAGCATGTAGGTACAACTTGCGAAACGCCGTGGTATCTCATTGACGACGAGGTGGTGTCCACGTCGCTGAATGAGCAGTCGAGGCCGACAATAGAGATCGTCGCGGCCATGAAAAACACGTGTACTTGCGAACCCACCACAACACGTCCGCGTGGCGATCGAGTGCTGCAGCGCAATGGTGAAGTACTGCCCCGTGCCTCAGTGTGTTTCGTCTACCGTGAAAAAAAAAGAGGTAAGCTTTCGCAACAATCCTAAAAAGAAGGGTGCACCTGCTCTCCTCTTTAGGATATTTTTTTTCTGCAGTGAATTGGTACTGACAGTGAACACGAGGATATAAGGAGAATCACTGACTTCTGCTACTCGGTCATTCGCAAACAACGCATGAGATATTTACTGCAGAGCAGCTGTTTAAGTTGCTGCTTCGGCAATCAATCGACCGTTTGTGGCATCCACCAGCAATGCAAAGCTGCACCAAATGACCAAATTTGAGATAATTGTGCTCGGAATGCAGCTATGGGCGTCGACATGCAGGGCTCAAGACCGTGTTGTAACGCAGTAACAGGAGTCTTGAGGGGTATGCTGGTTTGACTTTGGGAGGGGGACAGTTTACGCCATGTTGCGCCCACTGGTCGATGTGTAGCTTGTCTCAGTAATGTTTGTTCAGTGCTGAGAGCGACATCACGAAGTAGTTCATATTAATACCGCACATGTAGGGCCCTTGCTTGGGTATATAAGAAATAGTTAACGCTGATTATATCTACCGCGCACAGGACCACACATATTTACGTGGCCAAAGCAAGCTGGGTGAGTGCACTCACGCATGTAGCATAACGAAAAGCTTAGGCAGCTACAATGAAAGTGAATGCACTGGTGACAACCTGAATGCACTGGTGACAACACCGACGGCAGGTTTCGCTTACGAATTTATGCAAAGGAGCGCGCTTGGCGCGCGCTTGTATTGATCAGTGAAATACGTATAATATGTACGCACGCCTACCAAATAAAGCCTTCGTCTAAGATGTCCTGCGCCGCTCAGCTGTGTTCACGAGGCGCGTTTACCCGAGGTGTTTCGGAGGCCGCGTCGTCGGCTCCCTCTAGGGGCCTTCACGGCAGGTTTCGGGACGCCACCTCACCTGGTGTTAGTCGCCTACGCATGCGAACGATGAATGACCGAAGTACTGGCGAGGCGCAAGAGAGTGGTGTACCATCCTGCTTAATTCCAAGCGAGGGCTTTTCATGTCTCTTAATGTAAGTACTAAGTATATATTAACAAATGAAAGTTTGCGTATTTTCTGACTCAGATATTTTTTTCTAGCAGAGCACTGATGTCAAAATCTAAGACGAAATTTTTCAGTGCATTTCTATATGTAAAATCAGCTTCACAAACGTGTACTTGTAAGGCTAAAGTCGAATACCATTTAGAATGAAGCGATCTACATGGCAATACAAGCAAACTCCCTTCGGTGGGTCTTGAACTTCTTTCAAACGCAAACACACAAGCCGTCTTCAATTCCAATAAGCCTATTCTGAAGTCAATAATTTTTTTTAATCCTCTGAAATTGCGCGCCGCCTGACGGATACAAAGCGGCGTCATAAAGAAGAGTTCAGGTCAATGTACTCCTCGGCTTCGGAGCTGCGGCGGGAGATCATGCGACATGTGGGAACGCTGACGCGCGCACTATCCTGCCGTGTCTATACGCAGCTGCGCATGCCGTGCGTCACGGTAGAGTGTACTATAGAACACTGAAGTCACGGCACCGGATGTGGTGTTTTTGTAACCACCGCGTATCAAGTAAAAAGCCTGATTCGCCGTAGAGACAGTCACACTAACCTCGACGAACTCTTATTCTCTAGTCCAGGAAACGAATGTCGCTGCAAGTGAGCTTTTTCAGCGAGAAGAAAGTGAGAACTTCGGGATATCACGAAGCTCACTTGCCATTGGCCGAAACTCGGATAGAAAATATCCTAAGATTTCTGAATAAATTACCAATTAAAGCATTTCGAACAACCACGTACACCACAAACGAGTCTCGTCTCTTTGGCAAGTTCCTAAAAAGATATATATATATATATATATATATATATATATATATATATATAGGTATGGGATATGGCACAACGGGAGCGCTGTCAACAAGGATAAATATATCTATTTCCCAACAGTTTCGGGAGGGGTCCTCCCTTCATCAGGGGATGAGTTCCCCTGATGAAGGAAGGAAAAGAAGTGTATACCTAAGAGCTCGTTTTTCCGTGTTTTGGCACAATATTAAAAGATCTAACAGACAGTAATGCCAAGGAATGTATAGGGGAAGTTAAGTTATTAGAACCAATCGAATGTAAATAAGCAGAAAGAAAAGTGGGTGAAAAAATAACGAGCCGTGACCAGGAATCGAACCTACGACCTTCGAATAACGCGTTCGATGCTCTGAGTTATTTTTTGTCCATCCATTCATCCATCCATACGTCCGTCCGTCCGTCCGTCCGTCCGTCCATCCATCCATCCATCCATCCGTCCATCCATCCGTCCATCCATCCGTCCATGCATCCGCTTACAGCCTATGACGACTGACAGGGGATGACATAAACAACGTCACATGCCTCTCGCGTACGTCACACCTTTTCCCACAGTCACGTCTGTCACACACCCGCATGCAACGGCTCATGGTGAGCGAGTGTACGCCACACATAAACGAAACGTCAAGGACACTGAAGGACAGCGAAAGAAACAAAACGACTGCCAAACAGGCATTGAAAACTTTACAAGATACTCTACACCGATCAGCGAAGATGAAGACTTGCTGTTACTTATAGAGGCGATTTTACTGTAGCACGTGCACAAACGCTTACATACGCACACCCATGCCTTGCTTCATTTCTTTCGTTGATCATACAAGCAGGGATGCACCAATAAACACTTCATTTCGATAAAGGTATAACGTCTGTGACTTACCGCCAATGCCGATGTCAGGTCAGCACGAGCTACCATTTACGCGTCAGTGAAGTCAATGACCGTGGTAAGTCCACGACATGCACATAACTATTAATAGAGTTGACCACCTGCGATTGTTCATAAAGCGAGCGTCTAAATCTAAGTACACGGGCCTCGAGCATTTACGCCTTCATGACACGTGACTACTCAATTGAATTACACGAATACGTCCAGAGGCGTAGCTGTAAAATTTTTATCTGGGTGCGAGGAGGGGGAGAGGGGAATCAACCATACTTTATATTCATGCGTGCGTTCGTAGTGAACGTGTATGATTCAAAACCGCGCTGCGCGTTTTATCTACTCTGAATATACGTACAATTCCTGTGTTTCCAAACTTAAAACTCGTGCTCACCTTCCTAATCTAGAATCACGACGTCACATATCTCGACTATGCCTTTTTCACAAATTTTATCATGCCCCCATCGAAGTTCCAACCATCCTGCCAGTCCATCGCTCATCAAGCCGCACAAACCATTCAAGCGCAGTGTGTCCTCCACCAGCCCAAAGCACCGCACATCTTCGCTCCTTTTTTGTGACAACGGCACGGGACTGGAATCGTCTGCCTGCAACTACCCTGCACCACTCCGACCCGCATCAATTCAAGATTGCCCTCGAATCACTTTTTTTATTCTGTATTTAATACCCATCCCTCATGTAATACCCCAGCTGAGGTTTTTGAGGTATTCAAAATAAATAAATAAAAATAAATAAATACTAAAGCACAATCGAAAATATCAGGGGGGAGGGAGAGGGTGAACACTCCCAACTCCCCTTAGCTACGCCCATGAATACGTGGATCGCATCTTCAGATTTGCTTCGAAGTGTGGCGTAAGCAGCCACTCGCTGACTGCTTCGCATGAAATTGATTTGTCAAGGGAAATATATTTGCTCTGCCGCGTTATTCAAATGTTATGCCGGAGCTTCCCATGAAAAAAAAAGGAGGGGGGGGGAATGCTTTTGGCGACTATTGCATTATTGGTCTAATATTAAATTAGCGTAGTATAAATTGACGATTTTACCAACAGACGTTGTATCGAGGCTGATCAGTTGCCACAATTGCCTTTTTTTCGATGTCAACAGCAACAAAAGAAAGAAAACAAGCAAGAAATAAAAAATTTGCATCGCTAGGCACAAGAGAACGTGCTGGAATGTTC
Organism: Rhipicephalus annulatus; assembly: GCA_013436015.1. Taxonomy (NCBI): domain Eukaryota; kingdom Metazoa; phylum Arthropoda; class Arachnida; order Ixodida; family Ixodidae; genus Rhipicephalus; species Rhipicephalus annulatus. Next base: position 408,477 of record WOVY01000585.1, read on the forward strand.
GATCAAGACCAGCTACCCTCTCCAAAAAAAAACTCACTTCCGAGGCTGCGACGACAGCCCCCCCGCCCCCCCCCCCCCCCGTACGAAAGGGAACCCTGCCCCCCTCTACCTGAAATGGAACCACGCGCACGGCAATGCACGGGAGTACCATTATACCGGTGTGTCAGACGGGCACTTTTAATCGCGATCAGTGTTGATCTGGATTAACCACGATCCATATTAGGAGCTGTGGTCACTTTTAATCACAATCAGGCGTTATCGGGATCAAGACTATCGCGATCCGCGCATCGTGATCTGCCTGAGAGATTGAGATTTTGCTGTCTTCTGCACCCCTGGCCAAACTTGTTGAAAGCACATTAAACAAGAAAATCAGGCATAGTTCGATAAAAACTCTTTAAAATGGCTATATGTTTATAAAAAAGTAAATTTTCAACTGTTTAAATAGGAACAATATCTTATATATCCTATATTCTAAGATTCGTATCGACTGCATGTAGTTGCGGGAGAAGCAGACCACCATCGTCTTCCGCGCTTAGTTCAACCCTCGCACCATCGGAGCTGTTGGAGCACCTCGAAGCAAACTGTTTGTGAGTGTCGCAAGCTTTTCGACTACGTCGTAACGCACGTGCACTTCGTGGTCGAAAGAAGAGACCTCTGCAGCAATTGACCGCTGGAAGGAGTGACCATGGAACAGACTTGAGGCACCAGAAGTGAAACTCTCGCGCGTACGCCGAGATTGACGCTTCACTGCGACTGGACGGCTACGAGCGGGGGCAATCAGAAATAAAAGCGAAGGTTAAGGATCTCACACAGCAATACAGGTAAATGCAAAGGAAAACTATATCGAATGATGGATTATTGAAATTACTATTGTAGTGGCACGCAAGGTTTTTTGGCGTTCGAGCGGTTCTTGCACGAATAACATTGCTGATAAATGGCTCCGTAGAAAAATTGTACGCCGAGTTTTGTCAGTGACATGTTTTACTAGAGGTAGCATATACAGTAACTCCATGTTTTACTGCACGCAAGCCACCTGGTGTATTTCATCGGAGCCAAGCTCGAACCGGATTAGCTTGCGCCGTGTAGCAGCGGTAAGAAAGTTGATTGCTATCAAGTAAACCAATCCGCATCGCCCTGATCGCGATTAAAAGTGCCCGTGTGACGTCGCAGCCACGGCAGTGTTTTTGTGGGGTGCCATCGAACATTTCAGCATTCTTGCCGGATCGCGCCGTTAAGGTTTGTCGCAGCGCCCCCCTCCATATTATGTCAATGTGTCGTGCTCACTTTGCCCCCCCCCCTTCTCTTGTAGGTAGGTGACCAGGAAAAAGCCGCCCCCCCCCGCCCCTGTGCGCACGCATACGCTCTCGTGCAACAGTCCAGAAATTAGGTGATACTTCTCCGTTGAAAAGCCGATGTGTTGAGTTAATCGACGACCTCCAACCTTTCACAACATTCCCTTGATCTGACAGTAAACTCAAGTAGAATTGAAATATGCATGTAAGTAATAAATATCGATAGCTTTCACGCGACGTCACGGACACACAACATGGCGGCTTAGATGACGACAAGGTGGTATCATAACACCGCGATTAACCCGATTCAGCGTGACAATGTCGTCGCTTGAATGTCAGTGGGCCTCTGTGCATTAATAAAAAAAGGAACCAACATGTGGTGTCACGACAGTAATAACGAGGCATCACGAAGTTCGCGTCCCACCATGTTGATGCACCGATGTAACTGTTTCAGTGACGTCAGTGCAAGCCAAACAGGCCTGACGTATCCAATTTAATAAATGTCGTACAGAGAATGAAATTTATTTCGGCGGCAAATTCACAAACGACTTATCAATTGCAGCACAGTAGAGAGAAAAAATAATGCCGACGCCTAAGGTATAATATGTGGAATGTAAAAAAAAACATTTAAGACAGCACATTGAGCTAATAAAGTAATTACGGTTGAAAACAAAAAATAATAAGAAAACAATCCTCGGGTATAGGTTTTCGTGCAGCTCCAAACTGCAGCCTGGTGATGAGCCACAGGAATTGCTCGAGCTCCACGTAGTAGTACCGTAAAAGCCGAGAGAAGGCGTAGCCCGGCAACCCTGCAGCGATTCCCTTGCCACCGCCTCGTCAAGTAGTACGCCCGCAAGATTGCCGTGTGAAAAGATAGATGTGTGGGCATTCCTTCTGTTTTGTTATCTGACAAAGAAATTGTCTATTTTTCTACTGTTAAATCATATTTCATTGGCGGAGTCTTCAGGGACTCGCTTGTTGGATTCTGTGCTGAAGGACATGGTTTTGAAACTAATTGATTGATTGATATGTGGCGTTTAACGTCCCAAAAACACCATATGATTGTGAGAGACGCCGTAGTGGAGGGCTCCGGAAATTTTGACCACCTGGGGTTCTTTAACGTGCCCACAAATCTGAGCACATGGGCCTACAACATTTCCGCCTCCATCGGAAATGCAGCCGCCGCAGCCGGGATTCGATCCCGTGGCCTGCGGGTCAGCAGCCGAGTACCTTAGCCACTAGACCACCACGGCGGGGCATGGTTTAAAAACTAAGTGGTGCTACTATCACAGTATCAATCCTAGGCGTTTTTACACTGAATAATGTCTGCACACAGTAAAACGTGTCACGGTGTTTGTAAAGGCTTTGGTACTCTGAGATTTTGGGCAGGAATCTCGGCCGCGAGCGTTTTAAGTTGGCTAGACGATGGGATTAATGCTGGAGCGGTTTTCACACGGGTATACCCGCCGGAACAAATCTCGCCGTAGTAGATCAGTGCGATAATTTTCACTAGGCGTTTTATTGGTAAAAGGCAGACACAGATCCAAGGTCTGATAGGCCACGTTCAAGCATATTAGAGTGTGACTCTTGGTACGTGTGCTAAAATATCATCATCATCATCAGCCTGACTACGTCCACTGCAGGGCAAAGACCTCTCCCATGTTCCGCCAGTTAACCCGGTCCTGTGCTTGCTGCTGCCAATTTATACCCGCAAACTTCTTAATCTCATCTGCCCACCTAACCTTCTGTCTCCCCCTAACCCGCTTCCCTTCTCTGGGAATCCAGTCAGTTACCCTTAATGACCAGCGGTTATCCTGTCTACGTGCTACATGCCCTGCCCATGTCCATTTCTTCTTCTTGATTTCAGCTATTATATCCTTAACCCCCGTTTGTTCCCTAATCCACTCTGCTCTCTTCTTGTCTCTTAAAGTTACACCTACCATTTTTCTTTCCATTGCTCGCTGCGTCGTCCTCAATTTAAGCTGAACCCTCTTTGTAAGTCTCCAGGTTTCTGATCCGTAGCTAAGTACCGGCAAGGTACAGCTGTTATATACCTGGTCAGCCCCTTAACTGGGGTTAAACCAATTTACTATGGAAGGGTAAGATAAATTGACTAATATGACTCGCAGGATATGGCATGAATAATGTCCCCATTTCGTCGCGTACATCGTCATACCTTTTCTACCAAACGTGTGGCACATACCCACGGGCCACATGTGATTGACAGTTTATATCTACCCAGGAATAGCGAGAACAAACATGGGCTAATTTAGCGCGTGACATCAGCCACGTTGACCTGACGAATGCAAAGAATAAATGTCAGGGTCCCAGCAGGAATCGAAACCAAGCATTCTGCATTGCAATAGAGTACCACAGAGGCACGCCAACTCTCGGAACTACTTTTGAAATAGGCCCTAATGTTCGTGAAACGTAGGTTTTGGGTGGATTACTGGCTATCCAATATTATAAACATTACATGTGTACTCGTACAATGATATAGCCATCACGTCGGGTTAATGTGAATTCCATTTCGGCGCCATATGCTGAAGTTTATTTATGTAGCAGTGTCCAGGACTACCATACTAACGAGCACCAGTGCCTCATATAAGCGTATTTTATTGTCTATAACTGTATCACTGTTGGCATCGTTACGCAACTGTATAGAGCCACAAATAAAAAAATTGCGCCTCTTTAACGCATATGTCTTCGCGTGCGCCAATTCGCACGTATGTTTAGCGCCACATCGTAACGTCTCGCTCAATAAAAGATTACAACACGGTCAACATTATTTGCAGGCTTTCCGCATCATTTCCCTTGGTACGTGCGATCTGTTGAATTTTATATTCTTTGTCATCTGTTCGTTTACATAGCACAACGCATAATACGTGACGGGAATACGACAGTGAAATCTTGGAGGACTCCGACAAAATATTTTCGCGGTAAAAAAAGAGGGGGGGGGGGCGGGTTGAAACAGGGAATACTGAACGAAGATGAAGAGGCGCAATTGGACACGCAGTGACCCTGCTTATAAAACGAAACCTCTAGTTGTCTTGGAGCGAGAAGCACTGCGAATGTGTCTGGGACTCCCTAGATTTGTGGCTATCAACGTACTGTACCAGGAAGCGCGCCTGCCTACACTACTTTGTCGATTTCGAATTTTAACCGTACAAGCATTTTTAAAATTTTATAGCTTACCGGCAAGAAGATCTCAATATGCTTTTATCGCAAACCCAGACGCCTTCTTTCTTGCTCATTGGCCACGGTTTCACACACGTCAGATAATGTTTGTACAAAAAAATCTACAAAGTATAAATGTGAACATTAGAAATGTAATTGAGACTAATGACTCGAATTGTCATGTTATTATTGAGTATGATAATATATTCCCCCAAAACGCCAAATTACAATCCCTCAAATTTTTAAATAACATATTATTAGATTACTTGGAGCATGCAAAAACTAAAAATATAATAGCCACAGATGCTTCCGTAAATAATCAAAAGGCAGGTGTAGGCATTGCGTCTGATTTGCTTGACTGGTCCTTTCAGTGAGACTGCCTGATTTTACTCCAGTTTTTGAAGCGGAGCTCTTGGCGATTATTTTAGCTCTTCGAAAACTTCCATCAAATCAAAACAACGCAGTAATAATGACGGATTCTCTTTCAGTTTGTGCAGCTCTGACGGCTTCAGAGAACTCTCGAATTCTAAGCACATTCAAAACATTAGTACCCCCGCAGTTGAGACTCCTGAGATTACTATGGGTTCCGGGACACTGTGGATTAAGATTAAATGAATTGGCCGATTCCTTAGCACGAGCCGCACTTGATGGGCCAGTTTTGTCCGTACTGCCAGATGTTGAATATATCACGGCAATAAGATATCGAAAATCAGCAATCTCCACTGATACGATAGAAAAAGTAACTACACGGACAGACTATAACCACCTCATGTTTCCATGGCAACCCCACTGGAGTCAGTCCAGAAAGCTCGAAGTCTTAATTACTAAATTTCGATGTCGTGTCCCCCCTCTAAACCTGTATCTACACAGAGCTGGTCAGACAACATCACCCCTCTGCGCATTCTGCGGAGAAATGGAATCACTAGATCATTATTTTTTGTATTGTCGCCGCTACGAGATACTTAGAAAAAGGTTACTAGTTATGCCATTTCGGAAAATAGGCCTTAGATTAACGACGGAAACGGCGCTAAGCTTTGGCGCCTCAGCTTTGGGACATTGCCACAGGGATGCTTTCAATGCCGTTTGCAATTATATTCAGGCAACCAAGCGTATACAATTGTGATCTTCAATCAAAAAAAAATATTTATTACTCCCCAGGGCAGAGTGAAGTAAACGCAGCTGAGTGCTAATCACAACACCTCAAATCTCAAAATTGCTCAACTTGATATTTTTTTCGTTTGCTCGTTTTATGTTGTTTTTATTTTTACATTAGTCTTATTATAATACCAATTCATTACACATAGTTAAAATGATTACAGAAAAACTGCACTACACTTTCTTGGCCAATCCCCCTGAGTGGGTATGAGCCAGCCTCCCAGGGAAACAAAACAAAACAAAACACGCAGTGACCTACGAATTGGTCACACTAAACGACCACGACATATCTTCGTATACAGCGGTTGACCAAAGACGACTTATGCCCTTTCCAAATCCACCACGCGTGATTTATTCTTGTAATTTGGCTGCTACATATAGGGTTCAATACTGGTGCGTGGCAACCTCGATGTTATTTAGTGTGGTAGAAACTTGGGCTCCTCAGGATTAGACTCTTTAAGCAAACTCACGTATTTCAAACTGATTCTTGGCATCCTACCTTTAGTTCTATGTCCCCAATACGAAAAATTATGCCTACCACTGAGGCGTCCAAATTATTCCGCTCAAGTAACACTACCAAGCTGCCATTCTGTTTCCATTTATTAATTTACAAACGAGAGTTTAAAGCACTTGAAATTCAATATGTGTTGGCGATGTCCACTAACATCGCCAGAAGACACATCTCTAAAACGAGAGAGGCGCTGCAGGACAGCGTAAAGTTTCACATCCCGCCAAAAAGCTTGTTGAGCTGGGTGATGACGTGCTGCTCTGTCAGCTCAAACACTTGCTCAAGCAATGTGATCCCAGCTTGCATTTGCGCCAATACCAGCTGCAGATGCATTCTTATGCAAGATCAGAGTCAAAGTTCTCGGGCCACTTGTCACGCCGAGTTACGAGCCTTTTTTTCAGCGGTGATGTGCTGAGCACCCTTCGACTCCGGGAAACCAGCCAACTTCTTTCGATCTTCGACAGTCTCCAACGCAGCTCCGGAGCACTCCGGAAGTCAGGCAAGGGCAGGTTGTTCTAAGCTTTGATAATCCTGGTGCATAAACAAAATCAAAAGGTAAGTGCGCTCTCCCTGTACTGAAGTTTTAACTTCCTCAGTCAATCCAACCTACTAGTTGAAGGAGAGCTTGATGTAGCTGCACCCCTACCTTCTGCCTGCACCGGCCACCACCTCGAAGCAATCGACATCTTCGAGAAGCGTCGTCAATATTTCGTTTGTGGTACGCTTGAACGCGTACGCGTTGCCTTGAGTTTCGTCAAGGGCCTTTACGAACACGACGCTCTGATCCCGGTTGGGCACTATGAGATTTCGGTAAGCAAGCTGTCCGTGGATGTAGTCAGACTCGGTCTCAATGATGGGGTTGAACAGGAGGTACTGGTTGTACAGGAGGCGAACAGCGTAGCCGGTGCATGTCCCATGCCTCTCCAGGCTGAAGATGCCCCCAGCTGAACAGCCCCTCGCAGAGACCGGCGACCCAATGGGGCAGAGCAAGCGCCGAACCCCCTCAGGGTGCACCTTAAATGGATCAGCCACTACGGTGCAAGTCTGAGCCATGGATCGAAACCTGTCGGCGCACTGGTGCAGTTCTTTCGTCGTGACGCAGACAACTCCAGAGCGCTCCTCCAAGACACGCCTGGTGGAGGCCTTGCTGGCCCCTGCCACGGTCTCGAAGAAACTGAATCCCTCAAGCAGCGTCATCAACATTTCCTTCGTTGTGGGTTCGACGGCACGAGCGCTGTCATGTTCGTCAAGGGCCTGGATGAACACGAAGCTTGGTCTTGAGGACCCAGCAGGTTTGGCGCCCTTGGATGCAGAACAGCTCCGCCTCAACATGGGTTCGAAAGCCAGGCGCCGGGCATCCGACATGGGAAGAACATGGATGGTGCCAACCACACGCCCGTCCATCGGGCGCACGCGTATTGCCTGTGTACAACCTGACAGCAGGCCCAGTCGTTCGTGGCTAGCTGAGCGGAGACGAAGCCTCTTTGGAATGCTTCGTTCAGATCGTCGTCGATGACGCGGGGTTGTGACTGACGTCTCCTGGACTTGCAGCAGCAGGTGATTTTGTGAATCAGCTGGACAAGCACCAGTAGAAGAAACAAGCGAGCGATCCAAGACCCGTCTTTCTTCTGATTCTTCACCTTCGCGAGCCCTTGGCACGTTCGCACGCGAGGCACTAGCCAAATGTAGTGACGATGATGATAACGAACATTTTTTGTACAGTCAAGCCTGCTCAAACGGATAGAGTAACGCTACGTTTTACAGCGTCAACTGTTATGAGCTGCCGAACGCTTCATTGCAATTCTACTTCTAGATTGACAATATGTCCGGTAATCAGTGTCGTCCAGGTGCACTTATGAGTAAATTCATACAGTCAAACGAGTAGAGGTTGCGAGAAAAAACACTGTTGAATAATAACCAACATCATTATGACCACGTACCTTAATGTTTATCTGACCAAAATTTCTAAGCGTTTATGTATTTATATGTTCGCTCAAATGGCTTGGTTTAACATAACCGTTCAAAAATGTATGAACTAGCTTCAGTCAAGAACGCACCGTTCTGTTCGGAACTTAAACAGTTTTAAGCCAAAATACGAAGGAACACTTTGCGTCAGCCTTGGACACGTGAGCTTTTGAACATTTCAATCCTAATATGACGTAATTTAAGAATGTTGTATTAGCTATTTTTAGCTTATACGAGAAGCATTGCGAAGAAACACAACAAAGAAAATCCCCTGCATTAGGTAAGAGCCATGAGAAGAGGTGAAGAAGAAGAGCATCGACGCATGCCAGTGGTTTCGCGCTATTTTCTTGCACCGGCGCGATCAGACACTTCGGACGCGTAGGCGCGTGCTTACGGGTGCCATGGTTCATTTTTAGCGCTCGCTGTTTCGCATCTATACCACTCAGCCAAATCCTGCCTTCACGCTTGCAGGCAGGAAATCAAGACAAATTATCGCCGCCTCTTCGCGGTTCCGTAGCCGGGTCCCAGAGACACCAGCCCGATTCGAAATGGCCTTCAGAATAGGTTCCTTCATGGGAATTTCAATGCCACCAAAAATTATCTTAGCCGAAAGAGGTGGCAACCACGCAGTCCTAACGCATGTGACGCATGCCTGTCGGCCCGTGTGCTGAGATTTGAGTGCACGATAAAGAACCCCAGGTGGTCGAAATTTGCGTAACCCTCCATCTATGCCGTCTCTCTTAATCATATCGTGGTTTCGGACCGTTAAACCCCATATATAAATTGTAACAGCTTAGGCGCGTTCGGATGATCACCCCATCGACAGCCATTTCTTGTGGCGCCCCCTATAGTCACTGAAAGTTGTGAATAGCGCTCAGTCACTTTGAACAGCTGATCCCCGGTTGTCAGCCCACAACGAACCGGCAGCAAGGCTGACTTCACACCCTGCACGCCCATCTATCTATCTATCTATCTATCTATCTATCTATCTATCTATCTATCTATCTATCTATCTATCTATCTATCTATCTATCTATCTATCTATCTATCTATCTATCTATCTATCTATCTATCTATCTATCTATCTATCTATCTATCTATCTGTCTGTCTGTCTGTCTGTCTGTCTGTCTGCGTGCGTGTGTGTGTCTGTATGTGTGTGTGCGTGTTTGTGTGTGTGTCTGTGTGTGTGTGTGTTTGTGTGTGTGTGTGTGTGTGTGTGTGTGTGTGTGTGTGTCTTGCCACTTACGTCTGGGTGCCCTCGTGATCAGCCCCTTCATCATCATCATCGTCATCAGCCTGACTACGTCCACTGCAGGACAAAGGCCTCTCCCATGTTCCGCCAGTTGACCCGGTCCTGTGCTTGCTGCTGCCAATTTATACCCGCAAACTTCTTCATCTCGTCTGCCCACCTAACCTTCTGTCTCCCCCTAACCCGCTTCCCTTCTCTGGGAATCCAGTTAGTTACCCTTAATGACCAGCGGTTATCCTGTCTACGCGCTACATGCCCGGCCCATGTCCATTTCCTCTTCTTTATTTCAACTATGATATTCTAAACCCCCGTTTGTCCCCTAATCCACTCTGCTCTCTTCTTGTCTCTTAAGGTTACACCTACCATTTTTCTTTCCATTGCTCGCTGCGTCGTCCTCAATTTAAGCTGAACCCTTTTTGTAAGTCTCCAGGTTTCTGCTCCGTAGCTTAGTACCGGCAAGATACAGCTGTTATATACCTTCCTCTTGAGGGATAGTGGCAATCTACCTGTCATAATTTGAGAGTGCTTGCCGAATGTGCTCCACCCCATTCTTATTCTTCTAGTTACTTCAATCTCGTGGTTCGGCTCTGCGGTTATTACCTGCCCTAAGTACACATAGTCTTTTACAACTTCAAGTGCACTATTACCTATCTCGAAGCGCTGCTCCTTGCCGAGGTTGTTGTACATTACTTTTGTTTTCTGCAGATTAATTTTAAGACCCACCTTTCTGCTTTCCTTGTCAATTCCGTAATCATGAGTTGCAATTCGTCCCCCGAGTTACTCAGCAATGTAATGTCATCGGTGAAGCACAGGTTACTAAGGTATCCTCCATTGACTCTTATCCCTAACTGTTCCCATTCTAGACTTCTGAAAACCTCCTGTAAGCACGCGGTAAATAGCATTGGGGAGATTGTGTCTCCCTGCCTTACACCCTTCTTGATTGGTATTCTGTTGCTTTCTTTATGAAGCACTATGGTAGCAGTTGATCCCCTGTAGATTTCTTCCAGAATGTTTATATATACTTCATCTACGCCCTGATTCCGCAGTGTTTGCATGACGGCTGATATTTCTACTGAATCAAACGCCTTCTCGTAATCTATGAAGGCTATGTATAGTGGTTGGTTATACTCTGAGCATTTCTCTATTACCTGATTGATAGTATGAATGTGGTCAATTGTTGAGTAGCCTGTTCGAAATCCTGCTTGTTCCTTTGGTTGATTGAATTCTAATGTTTTCTTTACTCTGTTAGCAATTACCTTTGTAAATAGCTTGTATACTACAGAGAGCAAGCTGATCGGCCTGTAATTCTTCAAGTCCTTGTCATCTCCTTTCTTATGTATTAAGAAGATGTTAGCGTTCTTCCAAGACTCTGGTACTCTTCCCGTCAGGAGACACCACGTAAACAGGGTGGCTAGTTTTTCTAACACAATCTGTCCTCCATTTTTCAGCAGATCTGATGTTACCTGATCCTCACCAGCAGCTTTGCCCCTTTGCATGCTTTCCAAAGCTTTTCTGACTTCTTCTATCATTACTGGTGGGGTGTAATATGGGTTACTGCTAGTTCTTATAGTATTAAGGTCGTGGTTGTCTCGGCTACTGTACAGATCTCTGTAAAACTCCTCCGCTATTTTAACTATCCTATCCATATTGGTAGTTATTTTGGCTTCTTTGTCCCTTAGTGCATACATCCGACTTTTGCCTATCCCAAGTTTTCCCTTTAGTGCTTTGACACTTCCTCCGTTTTTCAGAGCGTGTTCAATTCTATCCATGTTATACCTTCTTACATCGCATACCTTACGTCTATTAATCAACTTCGAAAGCTCTGCCAGTTCTATTTTGTCTGTTGTACTTGACACTTTCATGATTTGATGCTTCTTAATTAAGATAAGATGAATTAAGATGCTGAGATATACTCAAGCCAAATACTGACATTTCTATTGAACCTTTGCACGTTCTGCTGTCATCTAAACACACACACGCACATGCGCGCGCGCGCGCTACAGAATATCTGGCTCATTCACCGAACTTCGCTTGTATGCGATTGTACAATATACTGATTCATATCTTTGCTATGCCGCCCCACCGTAGTGGTCTAGTGGCTAAGGTACTCGGCTGCTGACCCGCAGGTCGTGGGATCTAATCCCGGCTGCGGCGGCTGCATTTCCGATGGAGGCGGAAATGTTGTGGGCCCGTGTGCTCAGATTTGGGGGAACGTGAAATCACCCCAGGTGGTCGAAATTTCCGGAGCCCTCCACTACGGCGTCTCTCGTAATCATATGGTGGTTTTGGGACGTTATAAACCCCACATATCAATCAAATATTTGATATGCCCTATAACGGCTAAAGGCACTCCGGAGTGGCTAACGACAAAGGTGCAAAACAGGCAAACGTTCAGGCCAATCGTAACCTTAGAAAAGCTTACTAACATACTCATCATGTAACTTAAGCTGATAAATAATAAAAGATTGTGGTCGTAAACCTGCTTATGCTATCTGGGGTTCAACATCCCAAAAGCACCATATGATTATGAGAGAAGCTGTAGCGAAGGGGTCTGAAAATTTTGACCACCTGGGGTTATTTATCGTGCAGCCAAATATGAGCACACTGGCCTATACAACATTTTCGCCTGCATCGAAAATGCAGCCATCGCAGCCGAGATTCGATCCCACGACTTGGTTGTCGTAAACCTAAAGCAGCATTAATAAATGCAGTGTGGGCAACTGTAGTGAGCACAAGGTTTATTGTTCAGAAGTGCGGCAAATAGTACTAGAATACATAAAGCCGAAAAAAATATACGACAAATTATCTGCAGGGTGTTTCAAGAAATGTGTCAAATATTGTTTAAAAATCAGAAAAGGACGCTATTGGCTCGCTGTCTTCACAGTTGCTTTTTCTTTAGCGGCAGGCATCTTAAGAAGGTTAGAGATATCATTTGAAACGGTAATTAAGAAAGTTAAGCTAATTATCCCTTTAGTTAGTGGAGCTCGGCAGTTACGTCAAATAGAAGAATGGAAGCCCTTGATGTGAAAAACCCATTGCCACTTTTATATTTCAGAAAATCGGCCTCTTAGTAATAACTACGCATTAATGAAATTATCCCAAGCTCTACGGCGAAACCGAAACCAACGGACCGAAGAGCGCAACAAGCAGACGACTACAATATGACATATCTGTTCAAAACAGCGGTTACCGGAGTGCAGTTCTTCTCCGTTCGATAACACATGTGCGTCATGTGTGATGTAATTGCAAGCGCAGCCCACACAGCTACACAACAAAGTCGGTGGACGGTTGATATAACAACACTCCCTCAGTTCAGCTGCGCTCTTTCTCGTTTCGTTTTCGCCGCATACTTGGGGAGAATTCCATTATTTCGCAGTTATTACTAAAGACCATTTTTTTAAAATCTCAAAGCAGCAATCGGTTTTTCGCATGAAGGACTTCAATTCTCTCATTTGACTTAATTGTGTAACTCCAATAATTGAAAAGTTAATAATCTTAACTTTCCCAATTACCGTTCCAAATAATATCTTCAACCCTCTTAAGATGCCTGCCACTATATAAAAAGAAACTGCGAAGACAACGGGCAAACAGCGCCTTTTTCTGATTTTTAAAGAATATTTGACACATTTCCAGAAACACCCTGATACAGGGTGTCCCACGTAACTTGAGCCAGAGTTTAAAAATATGCCGGAACATGCAATTACGACGCGACAAAACGCATGTTGCTCACCGTTGCCTGGAGTTAGTCAGATTATTTTTGTGTTCTCAAATACTGTTTAATTAGATATGTTTAATTAACTAACTTTTCAAGAAACGAAAATAGATAAAAATTCAATGAGGAATATGTAGATCGGTTGCAAAACGTCCGATTAGACAGTTTTGAACTTTATATCTGTTAGGCATTAGTGGTTTTTTTTGCTAATTACAAATGCCCGCGAAATACAAAAAAATACCACGTGACAAATCTGCTCGTGCGCTAGTGCGCGCAATGATTCTAGTGCTCCTTAACATTCCGCGTACGAACGCGCGAGCGGGTTTGTCACGTGGTACTTTTTGTATTTCGCGGGCATTTGTATTTAGCAAAAAAACACTAATGCCTAACAGATATAAAATTCAAAACTGTCTAATCGGACGTTTTGCAAACCGATCCACAACTTTGTCATTGAAATTTTTTATCTATCTCCGTTTCTTGAAAAGTTAGTTAATTAAACATATCTAATTAAACAATATTAGAGAACACAAGTAATAGTCTGACTAACCCTAGGCAACGGTGAGTAACATGCATTTGGTCGCGTCGTAATTACGTGTTCCGGCATATTTTTAAACTCTGTCTAGAGTTACGTGGGACACCTTGTACATAAATATAATTGCTCCATCTGTTTGTCCCTTTACATTGACATGACTAGAAGTGCGCCCCGAGCGATTTCCGAACTTAGCGACATAACGCCCAACAAGAAATGCACAAAATGAAGAAACATGGGTGGGTGGACATGTTATCGTGTAAAATGAAGACCAATGTACATAGTGAGTGAGTGAACAACTTTATTCACTTCCTGCAGGTTACCGGTCTGTGTTCCCACTTAGGAGCTGGTTGAGAGACTATGTTTCTCAGCAGCTTCTTTGGCCTGCTGGATCGCCCAGAGTTGATTATCTAGTCCTGAGCTGAGCAGCGTGGTCCGCCAACGCTCCCGTAGGTCCTCATTAGAGGCCGCGTCTCTCTTTTTGCCAATAAGTGCTGGACACTCCCAGAGAATATGCGCTAATGTGGCCCTATTACTACAATACTTGCACCATAACTTTTTTTTTACAAGAAACGAAATAAACTCCGTGCAAGCAACGTTCTGCGCAGTAAAGAGACGCATGGAATACCAGGATAGTGTTGATTTTTTCCCCATTAACACGACCATTGACACACGTCTAGAGCAGCGGTCTTGTGATAGTCACCCTAGTAGTGGCTTCTGAAAATTTTCAAGCGCGTTTTTTTACGCGAGAACGGAAAGAGGACCAAAGCACCAAAAACTTGGCGAGTCCCCTTGCATCAACTTTCTTTTCTAAAAAGCGCACATCTCTTGCAGAGAGCTCCCTCCTGATATTTGAAACACACCAGCCAGACAAATATGTCTAGCCAGAGAGGTTGGAACTTCAGTTAGCACTCACTGAGTAAAAGGTGTAGTTAGCGCCTGGTTTGCGTCATTGGCAAACGTATTCAAGTCTCGTATATAGTCCTGCAACGACTGACGTCTTGCCCGTTAAAGACGTATAGACTAATGTCGTTGCCGGGAATTTCGTGCTTGCATCGTGCTCCGATCGCTTTTCAGTTCTTTCGTTACACTATAGTCGTATACGGGCATCGAAGAACTGCTGGGAACCGTTTCTTCGGCTTCTGTAGCCGTTTCGCCAGTTGTAGAGTGTGCACTGGGGGCAAGCGTCAGCTTTCGAGAAATAAGCTTCAAGCGTTACCTATTGGCATTTCGGCGTGGCCATCGAGTCTCATAGAAGGGCGCTCATTGACATAGAACACAAACTACCCATCGATTCGTGTAGGCAGCATATTACAAGAGGGTGAGGTGACTTCGCATTGCTAGGAAGCAACGCGCTCAGCAAAGTTCGGGCAGTGCACACTGAATGCGAGAAACCAGAACTTTAGCGTCGATACACGTCGGCTGGTATAATGTTCCGCATTATACACTAGCGCTCGTTTCTCCCCTGGTGAGAAGATTCGCGAACATGGCCTCCGAGATAGCAGGCGCACATCGCGCGCCCGCCATTTAGGAGACCATGTTCGCGAGTAAACATTTGCCGCTTCCCTTCAGGTGCTGGTATGGTCGCGCTTGCCCTTAACCCCTGAATAAAATAAAAGTAAGGACAACTCCTCTCCTCCTCCTACGCCGGCGCTCGCTCTCTCTTCTTTCGACCATGGCTCCACCTACGCGGTGCGTAGCTAGCAGACGCTCTCCGCGTCTACGCTGTTGTCGCGAAGCGCTCACGCTCGACAGCTGGCGATTGTTATAGCGCGAGAACAGAACGACGACAAAGGGACAAGAGACGAAAGCACTTGTCGTCTCTTGTTCGTCGTTCTGTTTTCGCCCTATAACACTCGTCATGTCATGCCAACTAGCCCAGACCACCACGCGACAGTTCGTATTTCAGTGAGATCTTTTTTTGTCATGCGAAGGAATTACTGACTGCCAAAACACAACGAGAGGACATCGAAAGACGGTCAGAATTTCTGAAAAACTTTATTGGTGTGTTTGGACCACGTCAAGTCCTTTAACCACCGCGCGGTCCCACGCCACGTCTACAAGGCTATGCATGCTTTTCGCGGCCATGGCATCGGCAGCCCGATTCACGCAGCAAGCTGCAATGCTGGAGGAGATGAGATCGAAATGTTGCGCCTGCATGGGTGGCGGCTATAGAAACAACCGCGCGTCACGGCTGCCTTCACCGGACTACTGACGGCTGTGGATATCTATCGGCGGGATGACGCGCAGAGAAAAAAAAAAAACGTTTTCTCGAAGCAACTGCCACTTCGAAGAAAATCTGAATTTACCAGCACCTAAAGTAAGTTGAAAACGCACGCCGCGTTTTCCACACACACACACACGAACTCCAAAAAACTCAAGTGGGGGAAATACACTGCTGCTGCATATCGACCTGCTCATTCCTGAGAAGCTAACTAGTTTATTTATTACAGTTTCATGCCGCACTCACTAGGTTTTACCCATGTTATTTTTTAACTAAATGGCCTTTTCAAAAAAAATAAAAATTTGGGAAGTTTCCCCTCTTCATTTATGTTAGATTGGCTTGAGCCCGTTATACCTCCTGGTGGTACGGGCTACCCCCCTTTTTCCTTTTAGTTATTTTCACATATAGGGGGCGGAAGCACACACACACACACACACACACACACGTTGGCGTTATCATGCAACGCGCCTTGCGCTCAAGACGAGAGGCGTCTCCAGCTAAATAGCATGGATGGACCCTACACCGTGGTTAACAGAAACGCGTTTGAAAACTAACGGACGAATATTACAAATAAACGCGAAAATGAATGTGCGGCCTTTAGAAGGACAAGAACCTATAGCGGTATTAGCGAAATGCGAAGAGACGCCTGGGTATCTTACAGAGTAGACACGGTTGGAAGTCATCCCAGCCGATTATATGCAGACACATCTTCCACCGTGGCTTCTCTCGCTTCTCAAAAGTAATCCAAAATATAGGCTTGCCGTCTGTGTAACGTATGCTGTAACCGCAAATGCACCAAAGGAGAATCGCAAACAAGTCCTGACTGAAACCACGCAGCAGAAGTTTGGAAGAGAGAGTGAAACTTTATTCAAGGAAAAGGGGGATCTTAGAGCTTCTATGGTTGGGGCCCTATGTCCAGGCCTCCACTAGCCTCAGCCGCCAGCCGGACTTGATCCAGGAGCTGCACTCCTGGGTCCGAGCTGGCGAGGTGTGCCTCCCACTTCCCTGTAGGTGTTAAAGGTTTGCCGAGAAAATTATTCAAGTCGCTTGGCTTGCGATTGCACCCCCACGATAAGTGGTAGAGAGTTGATTGATTTGATATGTGGGGTTTAACGTCCCAAAACCGCTATATGATTATGAGAGACGCCGTAGTGGAGGGCTCCGGAAATTTAGACCACCTGAGGTTCTTTTTAACGTGCACCCAAATCTGAGCACACGGGCCTACAGGAGTTCCGCCTCCATCGGAAATGCAGCCGCCGCAGCCGGGATTCGAACCCGCCCCCTGCGAAGTGGTAGAGAGTCGGCTTATCGCCGCACCACGGACACACCATAGAGTTACACGGCCTGGTAAAGAGTTGGAAGAGAGACGCGAAACACACTGCACACATGCCAAGCTTGTCAAAAAAAAAAAAAACAAGCAAGAGAAAACGCGTGCGAGAGGCACGTGATGGCGTTCGGCCAATAGGAGGACCGGCCGTCATGGGAAGCGCCAGATAGGAGGACAAGAGGAAATAACACTTTTATTTGATTCAAGGGTTTTACGCTTAACCAGTATCTTACTCTGTGCGCGAAACGTCTCGCGTTTGTGATTGCGCCCCTATAGAAGGCTGGTAGGTTTTGTTGCGTTGTGATGCCATACCACATGCGCGAAGGAACGCGAAGGTGTTGATGGCAGCAGTGAATTTCTAGCGACCCGCATCAGACTGCCCGAAACGGCCCCCCGACAGGCACGGATGGTGCACAGTACAGCGTAAGTAAACTCGTGTTGCATGCGCTGGTAGTTCTCGTCTGAGTTCACGCGTTATGAGAAATAGACTATGGTGCACTATGCTTTGAACAGGACCGGAATTCATTCCTTCATCACTAGTGAACAGATCACTCGAGATATTGTGTGGTTCGAGGCTGAACATGAAACAGCGTAAACATGGCATATCTATGCTCCACGGCGAAATATTCAGTACAGTTCTGAATCTGTTGACCTGAAAGAAAATGACGGCTCCACGCTTGCAAACAACGGAAGACACCTTGCCGTAGCGCTATTGTTTCAGGGATCAGAGCGACGAAATCCACGAAAAAAAAGAAAACGAGAACATAACGCGTTTTAGCACGTATTTGAGTGTTCTAGCGCATATACACAGTGAACAAGCAATTACTATGCGAGTAAGCATAGTCTGGTCCCAGGTGCATTTTCCATTGAGGCCAAGTGAACATTTCTCAACAATGATTACCTTGCCCTTGAAGATTACACGATGAAACTTCTAAGGTTGGAGTACTTCACTGCTATCAAAAGACAGTGCAAATGTAATGTCAACCAAGGTTGTGAGGTGAATCTGCCCGAAAAATAACGCGAGCGAAATCATGTTGCCAACGTGCAGCATAACTTGCAAAAAATTACTTATTGCGTATCACAAGCATGCTTAGATGCGCACAGTAAAGAAAATGTTGACTAAAAATTATCCCTGCGTCTGGATTGCTTGACATATAGAGCTTAACATAAAAATCATTTCCATAGGCATGCACTCACAACATCTACAGTAAGAAATAATTCGCTCAACAAAGTAAGCAAAACCGAAATGCAATTATGAATGTACAAAAACATGCTGCGCATACCTCTCATTCCTCGTTATAGGCGGAGCCGTCCTTGACTTAATTGTGCAACGCATTTTGCCACAACAAGGATTATGCCATCTACACTTAACAGAGATTCACAATTAACGATGTCTTTTATGATTGGGCGAGTCATCGCAATGATGCGTTTTCAAAGACTAGATTAGACCATTCAATGGTGCGACGAGAGGCCGTTGCTCCAAACGGTGACTGTACCTGTCGTTTACTGTATTTTACTGTGATTACTTACTCTCTTAACAAGCATACACATGGGGAAAGGCAGGAAGTCGCATGACTTTGATATACATTTACACAGTCTGCTCAAACTGCCGCCGATAGCCACGTCACAGAGGAAAGCTGATGCAAAATTTCTGGCTACGACCATGACCGTGGTTGTGTTACCCATGTTCTCCGACGCCAGCATAGCTCTTGTCGATCGGCCTGCCGTTCGCAATCTCCTGGCGCCGTGGAACTCACCGAGTGGTGCCCCAGATTTAATAGCATAGTCAGTACAGAAACTGCATGAGAGACATTGATAGTATCCTTGTCAGATGTACTCAGGGACCCTAAATATTGTGCATTCACAATACCCCCTACACAGAGTTTCCATGTTCTACGCTTACATACAACAGTACATGCTTTATCATGCCATGCTCCACAAATACAATGGTCCTATCAACTCATTCTTACACCATGGTCCTATCCTTGCAAACTCTGCCATGGTTCCGGCAATATTCGGTTTTCATCTTACATAGCTCTAACAGCCATCTGTGCAAGCATTCTTTTCGGGCGTTTCAACCTTGCAACAGCTCAGGCACAAATTAATCTCAACATATACACAATGAACTGTAAGAACTCTTTTATTGCAAAACAAACACACTTGCACATGTTCAAAAACCAATCGCTGCCAGCACGGCTAGCACCAGTTATACATGTCTAAAAATTATATTATGAAGCCATTAACAGCAGCAGATGCTGACAATGTCTAATGAGCAGCAAACTGCCAAGGTGCGACTAGTTCTGCAGTCTATAACTGCGTAATGAAGGCCATAGGCACAAAAGCAAGGCAAGAAGATGCACAACAGTGCGCAGAACAATGCACGTACAAACACACGCATCCACTGATAATCAACGTAAAGCAAGTCCGCCGATGAAGCTTGCCATATTTCTACCTTCTCGGTACACTAAGTGGCCTGAAGATATGTAAACATATTAACGAGACATAAGTACAGTTCTACTAAAACATTTTAGCTCTTTCCTTACGAGCATTTTTAAATTCAAGGCTTCTAACTTTTCAAGCCATCCTGAAGTTCAGAATAATACAAGAGCAATACAAGAGCAAGAGGTAAGTTAAGTACTGAGCACCTGAAAAAATTAGTAAAGGGTAATTTTTTTTAGTATACTGTGTGCCAAATTTAAAAAATAATGACAGTAGAGCATGCCACATAGAACACATTTGAAACATGAAATGATTCCTCCTTGAGTTGTACCTTAACACAGTATAACTGATTGTGGAGTATGTGGTCCCACTTCACTCGCAGCCAGAAGCACAATTTGGAGCAGATGACCCATAAGAACAAAGTATTCATGTAAACACACAGCCGGATGGTCACCGTTGTGGAATAATGCACAATGTTCCCATAGAATTATCTTATGTTCTATGGGGGCATCGTGCATTATAGATGTCAGATGTTTACAGTGTCCACAGTCTTATATACGGAGAAGTTTGGACTCAGTGCCATACAATCACATTGGCAGACAGGAGCATTCTGTATAACTTGGAAATTATTCCTTTTAATTCAGCTACTGCATGATTGAACGGGGCAATAACTGCTTTCTTGAGGTACCTACATCTTTCAAACTTTCAAAAAAAAAAACAATAAAATGAACTCCTACCCTCAACTTGATTTTTATTGGGTCATCTGACCAGATTTCCCTCACTCTGTGATGTTGGATGGCCTCCTAAAAATGAACTGAAAGCTGTCATGTTTGGGGAAGCTTGCATACCAATAACAATCAAGTTACTATACTCATATACAGCTTGAGAAAAAAGCAGCTTTTCGCTGTTGCGATGACTGTCCCCCTTCCCCTCCAGCCTCTGGTATTCCAGCCTCTTTATGACATGCTGTATGACACGTGGCTTTGAGATTCCTCTCATGAAGATGGAGTGAAGGTGGTCTACCATGTGGTCACACGGTGATGCCATTCGCTGGAGAACGGTCATTTGACAGCAAAAACCCCCTTTTTCTTTACTTGTATCATAGTATAACGCATGTTACAACCAGTTTGCTTATCAGGGTAGTCAGTCTTTTAATGTCAGGTATTTCCTTCAAGCCTCCATATATTCATTAAAATCTCAGACTTTCTATTGACTCACTGTCAATGTCTAGACATGTTCACTGGGAAGCTGTTGACAACAACTGTCAGAAAGTATTTCATGTTTTACACTAAGTTACCAATTACAACAAATACAAATCAACCAATACTAAAACGTAGCTGAAGTGATTCTGGTGCCAGATTATTTGTTCATACTAAAACCATTAAGATTTGTTCATCACACGAAGAAATGTTTACATTTATTTGTTGAAGTCTTTATGAAAAGCAGACCTTTGATTCTCCAGAGATTACAAACATGCCACAGTTCTAAACATTGCAGAGCACTGTGACAGTCAAGCTGGACGGTGACAGAAAAACTGACCGTCATAAAACAAGCTCTCTACATATGTGCAGTGTTTTGACAGCAAGCTGGTTCTGCCAGACATGACATCTCAGGTCAAAGGTATTTGTCTTGTGCTTATTTGTGCTGCTTCACTTTGATGTGCTTTAAAGGTATGTAGCAGCAAGATTCAATACAAGCATCTATCTAAAATGGCTCAAGTTGATTGCAGATGTTTTTCATTCATACATGGACGGTGCTAGTTTATATATATAAACAGCAACAGTAGAAAGCAAGTGCACTTGGGTGCAAAGCACAGCATATAACAGTGGGCACAGGCAAAGGAACTCTGCTGAACGCACCAGCTACTCAAAATACAGCAGCAAAAAGGCACCAAGAGTACAGCGTGTGAGTTTGCATAGCAGCAAGCAAAGAAGGCAGCAGTGTGTCACATACAACCCTACAGCACTGTATGTGTGTGCACATCTGTATATGAAGGTGCGTATAAATTACACACATAAAAAATACACAATGCTTGCCCCAAAATATGGAATGTGGGCCCTATATCTAATTTTCTACAATATCAGGCGCTTTGGAATAAGCACTGCAAGGACTATGCTTGAAAAACACCATGGAGTGGCAACAGGTGGCCCTGAGCTTTGACTGCATCGATAAGGAATGTATGTGATATGTTTATATTTCCGCTACAGTCAAAGTAACTTTGATAGGGCTGACAATGCGTCAAATGGTCCCATGTGCTGAATGATATGGCCAAGTATGGACCCAGTGGCATCACCAGTAGTGCCAAGTCGAAGGCATGCATGGCAAAATATATATTGTGCAGCCAAAGAGAGCCACTGATTTGTTATTGTACTAATATTTCACTACTATTTAGAGTGGAATGATTCTTGATTGTGTTTGCTCTTTGCTTCAGAGCAAAGAGTCACGCATACCAGCTATATTGCTCTTATAACTTTTCTTCCATTCTAAAATCACAGCAGGTGCAACTATGTACACATCGTGCAACAGGTGCATAACAGAATGCAAGTGTAAAACATTGTGTCAAAATTTACAGTCAAAATTATAAACAAAATGAAAAGAACAATCAGTTCACATCAGCCTGAAACACTCAGCTTGGTGCAATAACTTATACAGCAAAATACTCAATTAGTGCGACTATATAACGACATTTAGCAACAGCATGTCAACACTGGACCCCAAATAAGTGGGAAAGGATTACCAAACAATCTGTGTTTTGAGCAGTAAAAATGACTTGCATAAACAACTGCGGCACATGTCTATACAGTTTTACAAGTTCTCCAAAAGGTCAAGCCTATAAAACAGCTGAACAGTTTGGGTAACATATTGCTTTAGAGCAAGCAGAAGTCAACATTTACATACATCATTCCTCACTAACACTGGTTATAGGCAGGAATCTCATGTATATAATCAGACTTGTTTTACCCCCAACAGCCTTGCAGCTGAGTCAGCAGGATTCATCAGCATCTCATCAATGATCTTAGAGTCCTGGATTCCTAAGAGGTTCTGGATGAGATCGCCATTGCCACATTCGAGAGGGCTCTTGGTTTCCACATTACAGGCCGCTGAAGCCTCACCAGCCTTTCTTTTCTGCTTTGTAAGGAGGAGTAGTTTCTTTGAGGAATGTTTACAGTTACGCTTGCCCTCTTCTTCTGAGCTATCTGCCAGCTCAGACGAAGGCACATCTTGGTGCTTGCGCTTATGTCGGGCCATACTGCTCTTGGAAGGGAGCTTCTGGTGGCAAATGTCACAAGCAATTTCATCACACGCATGGCAGCCAAGCACATGCCTCTTCAGCCCATCACTAGACACATACCTACGCAGGCAGAAGACACAAGCAATACGGCACAGAGTGTAGTCATCATTGGATTCCAGCCTGTCATTTTTCATGTGAGCTGCCACAACCTCATGTTCCATATTTGCAGGCAAATGCAGGCCTTCGTGCTCTGACTTCAGATGAGCCAGGCAGTCGGAACGCTGCACAAAGGCTTGGTCACACATGTGGCAGCGATATGGCACATCTATGAGCTGACCCACATGAAGCTCTACTTCAGCAGCTGTACTAAAGGCAGCATCACAGCAAGGACAGTGCAGTCGATCAGGGCGTTCATGATTGTTTTCGCTGCAATTGTCTGAGCTGCCTTCTCCAGCATCATCCATGGCATCAAGTGAGTCATCATTTGGTGGCTCACCATCCGCTACATTTGGCATGCGAGCATTCTTGTCAGTGCCATTGCGAGACCAGTGCTTGATGTACAAGTGTTTGCGCAGATTGCCTCGTGTTGAAAATGTGCTGCTTGGGCAGACAGTGCACTTGAATGGGCGTTCAGGCACGCAACGTGTCAAAAGATCGTTATGGCGGCCATGCTTGCGCACATAGTGTCGTTCACAGTTGGATTTGGTGGTGAAATAAATAGGGCAACGATCACACTTGTAAGGTTTTTGCCCTGTGTGTGTGAGAATATGCCGTCTCAGTGAGCTTGTCCATGGAAATTTTCGAAAACAGTAGGGACAGGCAACACTGTTGGGCGAGTCAGTATATGAGCTTCGTTTTCGCTCGCGATGCTCCCCACCATCACTCTCAC
Organism: Rhipicephalus annulatus; assembly: GCA_013436015.1. Taxonomy (NCBI): domain Eukaryota; kingdom Metazoa; phylum Arthropoda; class Arachnida; order Ixodida; family Ixodidae; genus Rhipicephalus; species Rhipicephalus annulatus. Next base: position 432,176 of record WOVY01000585.1, read on the forward strand.
TGCATTCACCAGTGCCTGTCTCTTGTGTTTCCTCAGGCAAACCTTTCTCATCCAGCAGGTACTGCTGAAATACCTGTGAGTTGGCAGTGTGGATCACAGAAGAAACGCTAGCTAAATCTGCTGAGCCTTCATCACTGCCATTTTCAACACTTCGGCTGGACAAGTCTTCCACACCCTTGTGGTCATCTTTTGACTCCACTTTTGTTTGTTGCTCTTGGCTTGTAACAGGGGGCACGGTCTCAGTAGCATCAGCTGCTTTGTTGGCTTTGCTACTTAAAACAACCCGGAGAGCAGTTCGTGTTTCATCAGATAGAGTGGATGAAAAAGGTTTCGATGAGCCAGGACTGTTCATAGTTGGAATGAAGTTCCGACTTCGCGTCGGTCTTGCATGCTCTGGGTGCTTTCTTTTAATGTGCCGCTCCATGTTGGACTTCAAAGTAAATCCTGCAGCACAATGAACACAACTAAAAGATCTCTGGTTCTTTGGTAAAAGCTTTTCATTGACCATTTTAAATGTCATTTTGTAGATGTTGTCACCAGCACTTGAAGATTCTAGTATATTCGGGTTTCGAGTCAGCGGCAATCCATTGACAGGCGGACGTCCAAGAGGAGGAGTTTTAGAAGGCAACTGCTTTGAGTTGGGCTGAAGAAGCTGACTTGAAGTTTGTGGTACTGGTGGTGGCGGTGGCGGCAGTGGTAGCAGTGGTGGTGGTGGTGGTGGTGGTAGTGTTAGTTCGGCAGGCGGGCTAGCAGAATTAATCACATGGAGTGGTTCAGGACTGCTGAAATTTCTCCAGCTCAGATCGATAGCATGGACTGCGAGGTCCAATGGCTCTTCTTGTGGGGGGGGAAGCTGAGACAGGGAAACCAAGCTTTTCGCAGCAATAACTTGGTCATCGTTGTTGTTGGCTTCATTGCCGCCAGTGGCCACAACACGCACCGGCTTGAGAGTCAAATTGAGTGGCTCTGCAGCTTCAGATGAAGTCCTGGCTTCAGAAGGGCTTGGCGATGACAGGTCAAGACAAAGGTCCCGTGATGGCTCCTCAGGGGGAGGTTCCTCAAGTGCTGGAGGCTGGCTGTGCGGAGCTGCTACATCAGTGGGTGATGTCTTCTGGGGACTGTCTTCAGTGCTCCCTGTAGTAAGATCCTCTGAAGAATCACTGAGTGCCAGGGGCTTGGCAGCCACAACTTGTGCTAGGCGATCGCGCATCTCAGGGTGCTGCTTAAGGGCATGCCGAATGCAATTGTTCTTTGTAGAGAATCCCAGTTTGCAGATGTTGCAACAAAATGGCTTTCTGCTGCAGCTGTTGTGCAGCGAGCGCAAATGGTGACGCAAGACTCTATTAAACTTGAAGTCTACACTGCAATACTTGCAGACAGTTTCCAGGCTGCCCACTTCAGGAGCCAGAGCTTCAGAACTTGTACTTCGTTCAGCCATGTGGGGGTTGTATTGCATGGCTCCTCGCACTTCACCTTTAGTCAACTTCTTGTGCCTCTTACGCACATGCCTTTCACAGTTGGCCTTGGTAGTGAAAGCGTACTTACATATTGCACATTGAAATGGTCGCTCTCCATTATGTGTTCGCAGGTGTCGTATAAGAGTACTTTTGTCCATACTTGTGTAAGAGCAAACATTGCAAGCATAAGGTGTTGACCCATGCGAGTGAAGCTGGCTATGCTTGCGCAGCAAGCCAAGACTTGAGAATGACATGTGGCACAACTTGCAACCAAACTGTGGCTGGCCTTCCTCCTCAGCATTGGATTCGTCTCGTATACCCTCATCAGGTTTGCCACTATCAGGACTAGCAGAGTCAGCCTCCAAAGGTGAGCCAGGTCGTGGAGAGGCCCCACTCTGGCCTGGAGAAGTTGCCGCTAATGGAGCTTTTGATGTCACGGATATTATAGACTGAATGTCAGCAAAGTCATGGCCTGCTTCTTTTTCAGGCCTGGATGAGCTACCATTGAAATAAGCATAACTTTCAAAATGCTCTTCTTTGCTTTGAGGAACAGTCTCCTCCAGAGCAGCACTTGATGATCGTGTCTGAAGCTCTAGCAAGGCCAAGAAATCCTCCTTGCTACAAGGAGGAGCACCACACTGTTCAGCTCGGCGATGCTTGAGCTGATGTGCCTCTAAAAAACGAGGGCTAGGAAAGTCACAGCTACAGCTAGGGCAAAAGGTACCCCGCCCATGAGCCTGGGCATGCAAGCGCAGGGCACTGCTGCATGGAAATGCACGCTTGCAGAGGTTGCACTCAAATGTGTGGAAGGCACTACTCGGTCGCCGGGCCTGGCTCTCACACAGTGACTTAGCAATAAGGGAGAACTTGCCCGTGGAAAAGTCCACAAAGGTGAGGTCATGGAAGCCAGGACCCTGAGGTGCCACATCCTGAGGTTCACAGCGGTGGTCCAGGTAGGCTGCATAGCTGGCTGTCACCTGGCAGCACTGGGTGCACCGGATGGGCTCATGTGGGTGGGTGGCCATGTGGCTGGCCAGGCCAGCCCGGCACAGGAAGGCCTTTCCACAAACTGGACAGGACACTTGCTCAGGGATGGGAGACAGTGGGGGTGTGTCTACCTCAGGTGGACGCTTGAGACCCCGCCGAGAGGACCCCTCAGACTCATCAGGCCCTGCATGTGTGCGCATATGTCGGTGCATATTGCCGTTGGTTGTGAAAGCCATGTGACACACAGTGCACTTGAAAGGCCGCTCGCCAGAGTGCACCAACATGTGTCGGTCCAGAGAGCTGGCCGAGCTCAACGTCTTGCCACAGAGCCGACAGGTGTGTGAGTGATCAGTCGGGTTGTGCTGGCGGATGTGGAGAGTTAAGGCATGCGATGAGCCTAGGACATCATCACACACGGGGCATATGTGAGGGCCTTCCACCTGCAAAAGAAGTGTAAAATATCTTCATCTTCGAAACAGCTACTATATTATTCTTGAGCAGGTAGCACAAAATTTAAAGGTACAAACAAGAAACAAAGAGATGAGAGTAGACAAACTGACACGCTGCATTAGTAATTTAACTGAAAGAATCAGCATGATGGTTTTGTTTGAGCGAAAATGTGTATTTTTGTCATTGCTGCAAGTATTTGACAGGGCCCATAAAATGCTTGCTTTAGAGCTACTTTCAGGATGTGAAACAAGAACGAGCTAAAGAAACTAGGACATGCAACATTTCACCATAATACAGCAACAAAGCAGCGAGGCTATAGTATAAGTCAGTTTACCATAATGGTGTGCCCCTGCAACCTGTTCTGGCATTACCATAGCCTCAATTATTGGGTGGCTCACAACTGTATCTCAGAGGCCACAATGTACAACAGGTGCTGCAATGTGGCCATATATATGCCATGTGCTCGACATATTGCTGCATCATTTCAATGCTTGAAACATCTTGCCCACAGTTGTGCCATATGAAAAATTATTGTAGCAGAGAACAGTGAAAATTCTATGAGCTAACTTGCAATAAAGTCACATCTATCATACAAAGTAAATGAAATCAGCATAATGTGATGCTTTTATGAGTATGCTTAAAGAGCTTTCTTCAGAGGTCAGCAAGGCACTTTCAAGGGGAGGAGTACACAAAGTTTTATAAATTTTTTAATATTTGAGTTATGATAGTGAAGGCTTGTTGCTGCTCGTTCACACCTAGTTTTGCAAGGAGGGATGGCATGGGAAAGATGGTGCGTGACACATGCCACATGACCTTGAGCACTCTCTCTCTCTTTTTCTTCGAACGCAGGGCTTTTCAGTGCGATCCCGTGCACACACACAGGCACATCGCAGCCTCTCACGGCGGTGCCAGTAACTCCCGAGCACGCCGTGTTTGAATAAGCCAATGGTATGATACAATGATTTTTGAGTATATAGCATGATTTCTTGAGAGAAGAAAAAGTGATTCTCAGCTTACTGAGTATTTTGTAAATTTCAGGCCGCGTGCTAAGTTATAATATTTGGTTTGAGTATTTTTGGGAGCCTCGAGTACCGGTCAGCAGCATTTTTTGACGATGCTCAAGAAGTGTTGCAGGGCCCCATTGAGAAAGTCTCTTCTGTCAGAAATGGGGTAAAGAAAATCATTTAATTTTGTGTGATGTGGACTATTCTCAGGCACAAATTTCCAGTTAATATAGGCTCATTTTAATTTGGTAAACAGGGTATCAGTGGATTTTGCAAATGAATGAGATTTTATTGACCTTACATTAAAATATGAGCACTCCAAAACTACAAATACATAATATTTTTTAGTATCATAACTTGAGTAAATTATTTTTTGAATTGTTCATAAAAGAACCAACTTAGTAAATTCAACAAAAGAACAGTGGCCTTCAAGGAAAATATTTTTTGAAGTACAATTAGATGTGGCACAGATGTGTTGCTAAAACAGTTGTTTTTGGCAATGTGACTAAAGAAAATAAATGCAATAACTGTCACTTGCCAGAGACAATGCATGACCCAGACAAATGAAAATCAACACAGCTTCCTAGATCTGAGAGATTAAACTATGCCATCAACTCCCACTGCAAGACAAAATATCTCAAAGCTTTAGTCATAACCACTAACAGTCAGATGCACCACCCACTTAGGTGCTGCACCAAGATAGCTAATGAGAAGTGAACCATTGTCAGCCTTGCAGCTTTGTAAACAATTTAGACTGAGCGACATTGCGCTCCAAATGACATTAATGTTGCTCATGTTATTGACTCCGCTCAGAATAAGCTTTTCAAAGAGCAAGAACTCCAACAAGACACAAGTATATAGGACGATTCAATGTATAACATAAAAAAAAGTGCTGTAAAATCGGGTAATCAGCATGAAAGCTCTGTACACCAACAGCAGTTCCACAACAAAAGGCCTGGAGGGCTGAAAAAACAGTTTTTAACAGTGCATGCTGTAATTTCAAATCAGTGAGTCCATTGTTCATCGTGAGGCACAAGACCCAACATCTGAGTGTCAGAATGCAGAAGCGTCCTTGGTACGTGCTTGGCCATGTACTGGACATTATGTGGGTCAGCACGAGTTTACCCAGACATAAGTTTGCGGTTATTAAGCATCTCCTGTTTGTTTAGTGGCCTCATTTACTAGACAACATTGAGGCATTTTTTTTTTTCCTTCTGGAAATGCTGTGATGTCTTGTGGCTAGCACTGCTTTCCAATACTTGGTAATAACTTTACATTTCAGCACAAGTTGCGCCATAAAGTTGCACTGCAGTTGTTCCAAGACACAGTACTCTACATGGTCCAATACTGAATGGTAATAACTTTAGATTTCAGTGCAAGTTGCTCTGTAAAGCTCCACTGCAGTTGTTCCAAGGCACAGGCCCTGCCATAACTGATATACTTGTCTGGCACTTGACATTTTCTCAGTGACGGGCAGTACTGTATTCGCTCTGCATTCTTTGGTTGTCACTAACTTGAGTGCTCAGTATTGAATTAAACCTTGAATATATGTGAGCTTGCATAATCATCTGTTCTAAACATAGATGTTAAAAAGTAAATTGTCACCGAGACACCACCAGTCAAATCATATGCCTGTGATCCTCAGTAAAAAACTATGAACATATTACCAGCAGAGAATAATGTCCCAGCTTTACAGTTCCTCATTAATCCATTTCCCTAAGAGCTTAAGTATGATGAAACAATTCTCAGTTTGAAAAAAGTAAATGCCATGGTACATCAACTTCAGCTTTGCCTATAACTTTTATGAAGAAATTTCACTATTCTGGTGGCTGAGGTGCTCTGCTGTGGTGTTTCCTCGAAATGAATAAACAAAAAAGGAAAGCTCATTTAATAGCTATCTCGTGTGTTGTTTGCAGAATACACTGTAGAAAAGATGAAAAGCTGGTTGGCATAAAGGTTATTCTATGAAGTTAAATCTAAGCTTACCAGACTCCCTTCCCACTCATCTTTTTTTATGTCTGCCATGAAAAAACAGACCATCTTCCCAGAATGAAAAGCTATTTTCAGAGTTGCCTTCAAGCAAAATTACAGGACCTCAGTTGATTTTTACGATGAGGTGCAACTGAATATAAAGCAAATACAACGGTGATTCATTCATTTCACCTCAACGTTGAATTACGATGAGGTGCAACAGAAAGAAAAATTAAAAAAAAAAAATGGAGGGAGCACGCGTACGGTCTAGATGCCAACCTCCTTTAAAACTGCTAGCTCTGTGCATTTGTGCTCATTTCCCGCGATGCTCCTGTTTCATTTACTTTTTTCTTGGTGGGCTTATGAACAAAAACAAAAGCCGGCGAGCGCACACTAAGAGTGCTCGCCACCCCTCCCTCGTTCTCCAAACGCGGGGCTCACTTCCTAGCAACCACCTCCTGTTTCATATTTTTTATACCTGGGCTTCAAAATTTTCATGTGAGGCTACCTCCTACATTTTTTTTGCGCCATGGTTGGTTACCGCTTGTACAAGAACACTGTGGTCATAACCATTCCACCTCAAAGATATGGGTGTTCGCTTGTAACTGAGGGCCCTATTGTTACCCAGTAATCCACTGAAATTATATGTTTTCTGGGGTTGTTGTATCCCCTAACACTCTCCAATTATAAATATGTACTCTTTGGATACACTTGGCATAAGCAATTCAGTAGAATATTCAGCTTCTGCCATTTCTTTAAGAGTTCAATTATTTACATAAGCTCAGTGCAAATTTAGTGCACCGTTTCTTAAACAGAAGACAGTGAAGGGTACATATTGACGTTTCCAGGATGCTATAACAAGTTTTGTATAAACTTCATTACTTCCCGTACGAACAACTAACAGTGAGTAGATAAAACAATGAAAACTACAACATTTGTTGACAAAGTCAAATAATTTCAGCATTGCATCGAAGCATCAAAAAACATACATTTGTGTACAGAATTGTACCTGACAGGCGTGTTATTCCTTGCCACTCCCCCAAGTTTACTTAACTTAAACCAGTTGTCGTTACTGCAGTTAGTCAGCAACACACTCATTCCAAGCCAACAGTGCGATGCTTTAAAAGAAAAGTCCACAGCATCATTGTACAGTCTCTGAGGCTTTCTTAGAGCATTGCAATGAATAGCTTTAGAAATCTAACAGCAGTACATACATGGCATTCACTAGGCAGTGTTATTTGGTGGCTATGACACTCACCGAAGAATGCTTTCGTTTGGCCGCTATTGTGTCCCTTTGCAGATCTCCATCTTGGTGAATATCTTGGTTTTCGTTCGTTGAAAGTTCGGTTCCGTTGTTGTCAAGTTTCGAAGGAAGGCTGCTGGGCTTGCCTAAAGCAGCTGCTGCTTGCCCAGGGTGAAGCTGGTCATCAGAGGTTGACTCTGCATGAAAAAAGCATAACCAGCTGCTTTGGCGACTCATGCAATCACTCTAGCTTATGAAGGCGCCCAGACTAGAAAAAAATTTTTTACTCCTGATTTAAATTAATTAAACAGGTATGTAGCCACATAAGATGGCCAGACTAAGAACCACTCAATGTCACTTATGAAGTATGTGTTGAATTAAGAGCTTGAAAGGGTATATTCCGACAACGGTGAACTCCAATGAGATTTTTTATTCATAAGTGATAAAAACCCTGCTGATGAATAGTGCACAGCGAGTTACGAGCTGGAGCTTTCATTGTATCAAACATTCAATTGATGTCTTAAACATGGTGACTTTTACTACATCCATTTTACACTGGTACGGATGAGAAGAAGCGCAGATAAAAGAAAACACGCAATCAGCAAAATTCAAACTACCTTTCTCAGTGTCTCCTGCACCATCATCTTTCATTGGGTGCACAGGAGACAGCTTCCCAGGCTCTCCATTCATGTCTCATCGAGAATTTCAGCAGCCGCCAGGCATCAGTTATCCACAGCAATCCAGGAAGGCACTCTGTGGTGTCTTGATAAACAAGCACCTCGTGACAAGCCTGCAGCAAACATGTAGAGAGAGCACAAGGTGTGGAGTATTCCTTTAATGAGGCCGAATGAAGCAACCACTCAGTGGTTTCAGTACGGTCCCTGAGGAAGTGGCAAGAAAAAAAATACTGAAGGGCTGATCACATGGGCAAGAGAAAATGAAGTGTTCAAACGAGATAAACAAACCCTCACTCAAAAATGGTGCAATGGCTGCTGTGCTACCTGTAGCAACAGGGCCACAATGAGGAGCTGGAATGCATACAGGAACTAAAGTATATATATTGTTGGGGAACTTTTACACTGCTATTTCATGGTCACTTTTGATCACGATTGCTTGATCCTGATTGGCTGCTTCACAAACGCTGCAGCTGGGGGCCTATCACCATTGAGAAATTTGATCTCTACCGGGCTTAATGACAACCAGCAGTGCACTGGGTGACACTGGTATCGCTTATCGTTACTTATAGGACGGAAATGCACGCCAAGTGCCATAATCAGAGATACGATGGTCTTACTATAAAAACTATTCAGCATATTTCGAACAAAGCATACTGGAGTAATGAATCCGCAAAATCTTAACTCCCAACCACTTCACGATTCTGTGCTGGCAGTTTACAAGCCAGCACTGCACTCCACCATATGTACTAAGAAAAAAAAAAACGTAGAAAGTTCTTTGACTTTTGCGCACATTTGAACGAACATTATGTCCTTGTTTGTGGCATATGCATTGATGGGTGACTAAACGTTACATTGAAAAATGGGAAAGAGATAACCGTGCAAGGCACCAGTGTTGGGCACTGAAGTCCCTGCCGAGCAAATGCCAACTGTCAGTAGAAAGAAGAAGAAAAAAAAAAGTGTTTTTACACTAACATCAGTTCTACGTTGATTCCAGTGGACCGACATTGAATAAGCTTGGGCATCCCAGCCAACCGCTCATTCAATGCATAACAGTATTTCTACGCGAAAAAAAAAAGTAGAATTTACACCCGCGACTACCAACGGGTGGGTACTCATGAGCATTCACGAAAACTCCTACAAGTGGCCGCAAGATGTGCCGCGACAGTAATAGACAATGGAAGGACACACTCCTTGACTGGACATCCCCCACGGCCTTCGCACGCGTCAGTTCTCCCTTTCCGAGATTTTAAAGGCACTCTGCGCGGGCTCCGAAATGACACGGCACGCAACAATGATGATGGCGCACACGTAGTTTTGTGCAGGGGCTGTTAGAGAAATTAGCTCAACGAGGATCCTCACAAGTCGGGAACGCGACCCGCGCTCCTCGCGCAGGGGATAGGAGGCTGGCGCCCGGGGCTGCCGACCATGGAGTTATTGTCGCCCCGATGACGGAGAATTGCTGGGAGCGCCGCGCGCAACGATAAGCGGCCCGCGGATCGAAATTCGGGAGGGGGTAGGGAGCATAGAGCGCAGGTATCATCCCTGACGGCCCTCGGCATCGCGTGGCCATGGCAACGGATAAACACAGCGACCCAGCCGTTGGCCGACGGCGGCGCTCGCGGGGGACTTCACCGCAGCTGCCCCGTGAGCTTTCGAGAGAGAGGGAGAAAAGAGCTGGTCGAAATCGCGGATCAATCGCGGCTGCTCGTCCATCACTCGCGCCTCTGCATGGAGGACGCGATTATTGGGCAAAGCTATCGCCGCAAAGGCAAGCGTGACCAAGAATGACATCCTTTTCGCGCGTTCCTGTCACCATGCGGTCAGCCAGGCCACGAAATCATCTTTCACTCCATGCGTCAGTACTGCAGCAAAATATAGCCACACCTGTATCATATGGTGTGTATCATATGACCCAGGATCCCGCCGCTTATAGGCGGCGCATTTCGGGGCACTTTTCACTACTATCAACGTTAACCCGCTTACAGAAAGAAAGCAGCAGACGGAATGCTACAGCTGGACGACAGGCCTACACGTACGAGTTCCATACCGGGCCTCCGCAATCAGTCCACATATGCGAAAGAAGCGCACTTGAGAGGAGTTCTGCGCGCTCGCTCATGTTAGTTATTGTGGTAAGCGCGAACGCCACATTCATTACCGTTCAGGGTCCGGCTACCGCTATGCAGCTTAGTCGCTATCGAGGGTAAACGGAAAGTGTGACGTGCCTGAGGCGCTGCCGTAAAGTTAGCTACATACACCCTACTCCCACACCGTTTCCTGGCAGACATACGCGCAAACGCGCACGGGCAACATGGATGAAGTGACGACTCTTGCAGAGATTTAACATCGAGCGAGCAGTTTGGGGCACACATTTGAGTGTCAGCACCGAAAGAACGCGTGTTCTTCTTCGAGAGCTACAACGTCTAGCCCAGAAGAATGGATGCTGCAGTCCATCATAGGCGCGACCACCGGAGGAAAAGTGTTGGTGAGCGCGCATTCGCTCGAGTCTCCCAATACGCAGCGTACGAGGAAAGACGGGAATAGCCCACGACGTCGAAAGGCACTCTGGCGGGCGCGGCGTCATGCTCCGCAGTAAACGCCCCCCGCGCAGCCCATTCTCGACGAGGAACCGGCGGCAGTGACGAAACAGCCCTCGCGACGCCTAGCACGTGCGCTTTGCGAGGCTTTTGGCCACGACGTCAGTTTCAGGGCGTTCTCATTCGCGAAGGAAATGATAAACTTGAGTAGCCTTCACGAAAACTTAAGTTTCATAAAATAGAAGCGCCGAGGACACTTAATTGACGTCAAGGTCGAGGTGATCACTCCGATAACCACTAGATCGGCGCAGACACGCAGTGGCGGACCACGAAGGCGGATCACAGCCGAGCGATCGTAAACAAGACCACGATTTATTTCTCGCCCTGTAACTGATACAGGCCACCAGGCTGAAGTGCAGTGAGGGCGTTCCCTCGACTGCTTTTCCACTCGGAAAACATTCCGAACGGCTGCGTCCAAGGCGCGCCATATTAAACGCCGCATCACGGTCTCCCGACAATGTGCACATAAAAATGGCTGACGCGACAGCAAGCTAGCGCACTCACGGTGTGTAAGCTACGGAGTTGTTGCATCATTCTGTTACACAGCCTGTGTTCCAATGTATTAACGATGGTTTTTGTTCTGAAATCTAAATGAAATAATTAAAAATAAAGAAAATGCACGTGCGTCGCAGTGTTCGTGAAATGTGAAACCTCGAGTCTTTATCGAGAAATAATTTAAAGATTCTGGCGAAACCTGGTCGCGCGCAGTAACTTAAATCGTTGGCACTGCAATTGCTTTTCATACCTGTCCGATTGCGCGGCATATACATTTCGATACCTACGTCTCCCATTGAAGCTGACACGGACTAGATTAACGTCGACGCAATTGAGGATGACATAGTGATGCTATTTGCACATGCGCAGGCTGAGAAGCAGTTCCGCGGAGAGATGGAACGGCCCCCATTTTCTTGCCCACTGACATGAAATAGAAAAAAGCTGCGCAAGCCACACGAATTGTCTTGCATGCGCAACGGAGCAGGTGCGCTAGATGCTTCTCCTCGCTGCCGCCAGTCGCAAAGGGCTCCGAAACAGCCTCTGGATGGCCCCGCCAGGGATCGATGGCGGGCCCTCATCAGACCGAGCGGACACGGACCAAGGTCAGAGCGCACGCCACTCGGGCGAGCGGCGCCGTTTCTTGGCCCGCCAACGCGCCTCGCCCGGCCATGAACCGCGCCGCGGAAATTTTTCTATCCCGAGAAAGCGATGCCAAAGATAGGCGATGCTACATCAAGGCAGAAGAAAATGAGGCACCGGTAGTTCGGCAGAGCGACGGAACCTACTGCGTCCGCGGGGATAATTAAATGCCCGGGGACCAGGAGGTGATGAGAGTAGCGGTCGCAATGGCGGAGTCCAGCATCGGCCGACATCCGCAGCCGGCCGTCCGGCGGCGCAGAAGGGAAGGAGGGAGGTGTTCCCGTGTTGTCTTCCCGTCACCATGGCTGCGCTCTCTTCTTGCTATTGATCGGGCTCTCCCGCCAAGACCGTCCCACCCAGCCGAGATGGGCGCATTGCTACGGAGAGGATCGGCCGCATGAACAGGGCACAATCACTACCGAGCTTGTTCCGCCACCAACATTTCGCAGCAGCCTGACATTGCGTTCGGTTTACGTTAGACCGCAAGGCATAGATTAGCGAACTTGACCGTTGATAGTTAGTCAACTTGCATTTGGTAAAAAGGTGAATGGCCATGCAAGCTTTGCAGCCCACAAATTATCGTAAAGCGCACTTTGCGGACTAGACACGCAGTTGTTATTGGCGCAATATGGAGGTCTGAGCAGCCTGATCAGAGTGGTTTAGGGGGTCCTACGTGCCACAGTACTGACCGCATCGCATACCGCCCCAGTAGTAGTGATGGCGATACACAATATGTGCAAAACCTACGACACCGTGAAATAATAGTGTAGTTAGAAAGTCCCGCTTATCCCCACAAAACAGATGCCCCCTCCCCCCTTTTTTTTTTTTTCAATAAAGGACTTTCCGTCATCCTGTGCTCTGCGCCGACTTCCTTCTGATGGATCACCTTCCGTTCTCTACTTGTGCCGTGAGGAATCAAAAAGATAAATACAGCATGGTGTTCATGTCATAAACTTTGCCGCAAAAATGAAAAAAAAAGTTTCGCTGAGCAGTGACATGACAGCTGGCAAAATGTCATGAGCTGTAAGCATTCTGTTTCGTACGGCGTTTGTCGTTAATGCGATAAATAGCTACCGGCGAGAACTAGGAAACTGCGAGTGGTACTCGTTTTGTGTAGGTTGCGCCTTCCCTTACCGGTGTGTAAAGATGCGATTTTTCTTACTTCCCTTCATTAGAACCGGGCTCCCCGATAGGAGAGGCAGTGACCTCCTATAACGAACTTACAAATATATATAAAGATGACAGGAGATTATATCCCATACCGCACAGCAACCTCACGAGAACGCAGGCCACTATCCTCCGCCGAATTCAAACGAACCGCCTAACCACTCCTCACCGCTTAGCGATATTCACAGGTGGAGAGGTTGACTCAACATGCAAAAATTGCGACAAAAATGCCATAGCAAACCAAAGTCACATCGTCTGGGAATGCGAGGGCCTTCCCCCACCCAGAGAGCTTCTGCCAGTTCCCTCCGAAACGACATGGAAGACCTTAATACGGTCCCCCGACGAAAAACTGCAAAAAGCAGTCATTGCATGGGCACAAGATGTCACCGCAGACAAGCGGCCATCTCGAAACCCATGAAATCTCTTTTAATAAAGTTGTATCCTCCTCTTGCTTTCCTTAGCTCTCCGGAATCAGCCACTAGTTTCTAATAATAAAAGCAGCCCATGGATTCTTTTTACTCTGTGGATCCCTCCCGGCCCTATCGCGATAATATTATTCCAATTAATTAACCGGCCTCGCGATACAGATACTTTCACTATTGTACCCGCATTTAGAGCAAGCATCTAACCATGACTCCAGTTATCAGCTATCGCTGCGACAGAGGCTGGGTTTGGTGACGTCACAGCTGGTGACAAGGGAACGCTTGCGGTAAGTTCGTTTCAAAAACCGACTCGCACCCTTCAGCCTAACATGGCTGACCACCACAAGCGATGACAATTTTGGTCCGCAGCCTGATTTGATTTCATTGATTTGTGGGGTTTAACGTCCCAAAACCACCATTTGATGAGAGACGCCGTAGTGGGGGGCTCCGAAAATTTCGACCACCTGGGGTTCTTTAACGTGCGCCCAAATCTGAGCACACGGGCCTACAACATTTCCGCCTCCATAGGAAATGCAGCCGCCGCAGCCGGGAATCGAACCCGCGACCTGCGGGTCAGCAGCTGAGTACCTTAGCCACTAGACCACCACGGCGGGGCGAGAGCGAAAGGTGACCTGCTTCGCAAAATGTTGTACAAGTGTTCGGGTTTTTTTTTTTATTTAGTACATACTGCAGTCCGTAGACCAAGCAGGAGGGGCGAAAAAAATGGAACAGGTTTGTGCAGAAAGTTTTCTAACTATACTACGCGACAACTGAAAAACAGGTACATACTAAGCAGAGTGAATTAAATTATACACTACTAGAAAGAAAAAAAAAGTGAACGAATTGCTTGAAACAGTCTCAGGCTCAAAAGTAAAGCAACCCATCTGAAATCATGAGATGACGTTATCCAGCGTGAAATTAAGAATGTCTAAGCGAAAGGATGCATGTATTTTTCGAACTCGGGAATGTCATGTTCAGGAAAAGCGTATGTAAGCAATGAATCCCATTCGCTAATGGTTCGCGGAAAGATGGGGTGTTTGAAAAGGTTAGTACATGGAGGCGGAAATGTTGTAGGCCCGTGTGCTCAGATTTGGGTGCACGTTAAAGAACCCCAGGTGGTCTAAACTTCCGGAGCCCTCCACTACGGCGTCTCTCATAATCATATAGTGGTTTTGGGACGTTAAACCCCACATATCAATCAATCGAAAAGGTTAGTACGTGCAAAGTTTGGTGTCAGATCATGATTGTGATTATGTCTGGTGTGCCTGCAAGAAGACAGAGAGAGGTATTCATGAGGATCAATAATAAACTGCCGATTCCGAAGGAGGAAAAGAAACTTGAGTCTGACGATAGCTCTACGCTGTTTCAAGAGTGGAATGTTGTTTGTAGCCATAGGTGATGAGGGTGAATTAAGATTGTGATAGGCATTACAAACGGATCTTGCCAGCCTTCTCCGGACCATTTCAAGTTTATGAATGTCTCTTTTAAAATATGGGTCCCAGACCACGCATGCGTACTCTAAACGGGGTCGAATAAATGTACTGTATGCAAGAAACTTTATTTGAGATGGCCCGTTTTTTTTTTAGTTTGTGTCTTAGAAACGCTAGCTTTCTGAAGGCGGAGGAACAAGCGTCGTCGATACGGTTGCTCCACGACAGTCAACTAGTAATCTTGACTCCCAAGTATTTAAAACTGTTCACTTGGATCAGAGGATTTAAAAGAAGAAGCGAGCAGTCCCAAAACGCGGCAAGTCCTAATATTCGTTTGCGCTAGGGTTAACCGATGAAGCGCCGCTACGCAGCTGCTCCGTACGCCTCCGGTGCATGGCCTCCAAGACTGCCGCAACGGTCGGGCTTTCCCTGCGCCCCCCGTGTATCGCTGGATCTTTTTTTAACACCTGTTTACAGCTGACCGGAAACGTAGCTTTCCTTCCTTTGGCGCGCACTTTCTTTTTGTCGACACAGCTTCCTTAATCACGCCTTAACGAGACAAAGCGCCCGGTCTACTGGGACCGCCACATCACTTGGTCAACCTTTCGCGCCACGAGCGGAAAACTGGTTACATGTGCAGCCCTTTCCGTCCACTTCAGTACGGCCGCCGAGGTTCGAACGCTGTTCTGCTTAACCCCACCGTGTCAAGGCTACAGGCCACGAAAAGTGCTGCTGCACAATTAACGTACCACAATATTGCAATACCAAACGGGCGTGTTCACTTTCCGCTCCACCGGAACACAACGCAGTCGCCGGGGAGTCGAACCCTAGGCCTTGGAATGCGCGAAATACAATACCCGCGAATCGCGCCGTCGATCCGTACGCTTGTAGCCGAGTAAGGGACAGAGCGACGAAGTGCTGCAGCGTGTTCGGAAACTGGTCGCGTCGCGTTCGAATGTGTGACAGCGCACACTACCAAAAGAAAGAACAATTTGCGAAACATGACAGAGACCGCAGCATGCATGTCGCACCTGCGGAGTGCACACATTATCGAACTCTAATTTATGAGGCTAGGGACGTGGTACTGAAACAATAAATTACAATGAGCAACCCAAATGATACGAGTTGTAACGATATTTTTGCCGGGGTTGTGGTGACAAGCTGTATACAGGGCATGACGATAGTTATAGCGCGAGAACAAAACGACGACACAGAGACAAGAAGGAACACGAAAGACACGAGCGCTAAGTTAGCGCTCGTGTCTTTCGTGTTCCTTCTTGTCTCTGTGTCGTCGTTAGCGCTCGTGTCTTTCGTGTTCCTTCTTGTCTCTGTGTCGTCGTTTTGTTCTCGCGCTATAACTATCGTCATGCCATACCAAATAGCCCAAGCTGCCACACTTCTATGTATACAGGGCTCTGAATTGTTTGCTTCAATCGCGTAACTCCAGCCTCATCTCTCTTTCACACACACACAAACACATGATTTCGCATATACGACCGGTATAAGGCATCACGGTCAGTCATCGTGGTCATCATGGACAGCTGGGTAGGCGGGCACGTTTTATAGTGAAACTTCAGAGGAGGCAACCTCATAGTTTTATACGGTCCATTCGGCGAACATCCCGACTTTGATACAGCGCGATATCGCGCAAAAGTTATCACCTATATCTCTGGCGGTCCTGATATGCCACAACGTTCGTGTCATTTGTAGTAGTGGTGGTGCTAGTGGTTAGAAGAAAGAGGAAAAAGGCACCTAATTTCTGTCTGCCTTCAGGCGACACGGCGCAGTGCCTTATAGGGGTGGGAGGAACAAGGGATAAAAAGATTAGAAGGAAAATAGACGAAGAAGAAGACAGTGCTCTACAAGAGCGTCATCGTCCCGTCGTTAACGCTCGGCCGAAAGGGGAGCGGTGCTTATCGCGCATGCGCAACCGACGGGAGGCAGCGTCGGTAACGCATATGCGAAATAGTAAGACGACCACCACTCGGTCGTCTTTCTCGTCTTCGTACCATTTCGCGCGCGATTTTCCCTAAACGATTGGCACACGCTAAGCTTGAGCAACGAGGCTCGCTTCCTTCATCGAGAGTCTGAGCATTTTAGTCGGGCGTTCTACCAGCTGTCCATCCAGCTTTATGCAAGGAATGGACTATCGCGCTTCATTTTGACACGACGCGCATGTTCTTATGGACTCTCCCTTCCGCGAACTTCAGATTAACGAATATTTCGTAATAACGAACTTTTAGAAAATTCCCAGCGGTTTTCCTATAAATTCCACAGAAAAATCATTCAGTTTTCAGAATAGCGAATATTACAGTTTAATGAACTTGATTTGTCAACCCAGGCTCGTTTTTTTAAGATCAATTCAGTGAATTTCTGTGCCCTGCAGTAATGGTGTAGCCAATGCGTCCCGTCCCCACATCAGCCATCTATCGGCGGCGGTGCAACATTGCTTCAGTGACTTCGCACTGCTTGTGCACGCAGCGGCACCGAGGCAAAGTGTCAATGCGGGCGACGAAATGGAACAGCGTGGGCTTCAGTACTTGCGCAAAGCTATCATATTTGGAAACTATCTCCACTGTTTGTCCGAACGGAAAGAAGAAGAGCATAAGACAACGAAGTTGTAATCGCTGAAGCAGGTTCAAAATTCTGTACCTCTAAACGAGGTTGTAGTATATACTAGAAAGTAGCAAGACTTCGTGTCTCAGCAACAAGCTGTGTTAAGGCAGTGCACAGAAACGTCTGGGCTATCTGGACAGCTTGTGTCTCTCCTTGCGCTGTAAGGACGCCGGTAGAAATCAAAATTACAAAATTATTTTCAAAATAGAACTTGACCCGTTTGATCTGATTTCTGCTCTGCCCAATTCTTTTCCACATTCCAATTAATACACAGTTCAGCGATGAGAGTTCGCCGTATATCATTTTCGCATCCTTCGACAGCACGCGAATTCGGCTACATGCGGGTAACGGTGGAACGATAATGCTTTACCAGACTACTGTACCGCGAGGTCGCAGGTTCGAATACTATAGCCAATAACGACGCCGATTCGGGCAGAAAGCTATAGCGTAGTGCGACGTTTAGTGCGGAAGCAAATTAAACCCAGTGTCCGAGACCAGGGCCGACACATCGCGGAGTGCATGCGCGTGTAGCGTATAACACGCGGTATCGCACCACTCGTATCGGAGGAGCCCCGCCGCGGTGGTCTAGTGGCTAAGGTACTCGGCTGCTGACCCGCAGGTCGCGGGTTCGAATCCCGGCTGCATTTCCGATGGAGGCGGAAATGTTGTAGGCCCGTGTGCTCAGATTCGGGTGCACGTTAAAGAACCCCAGGTGGTCGAAATTTCCGGAGCCCTCCACTACGGCGTCTCTCATGAATCATATCGTGGTTTTGGGACGTTAAACCCCACATATCAATCAATCAATCGCATCGGAGGAGGCACGCACGCTCCGGACATAGAAATTCCGCGTGACGTCAGCGAGGCGAGAAAGGGTAACGAACAACGAGGCCAGGAAAAACGAGCAAAGATAAGATAAAGCGATAGCACCACTGAACCTGACATCTTTAGACGGAGTGAAAAAAAAAAAAAAAAAGAGGTCGTGTTTGTGGACCGAAATGCGAGAAAATGAGAAAGTGAAGGCATACAACCGGCACGCCAGCTGCAGCGACTGTACCCCTCTCGCAGATAGTGACACCTTGTTTTTTTTTTTTTGTCACTAGTATCTCTAGCCGCACTTGAGGAATGTGAAGAGCACAAACTACATCTTACTTTTCTTTCTTTCAACTCGCGTAAACGTTTTGAAAAAAAAATAGTTTGTGCAATGTTTACGCGATCAAGGAGCGCGCGAGAGAGAGATAGGGAGAGAGAATAAACTGTCTTTGCTCCAGAGCCTTGATATTGGAGCCTGTTGTGGTGGAGGAAAGCTGCACGTACACTCTCTGGGTCGCGCGTATCTTTGTCCCACAGCAGGCTTCCGTCTCACCACGCGTTCCCTGTCTAGAAAACTGCGCCGCCTTCCGTTCAGGAACGTTTTTTTTTTACTTTTTTTCATTGATCGATTACATTTTTACTCTGCAACGGCCAGAGTAATTCTTTTTGGTTGTTTTAATCAATTACTTGTAACTGGTAAATTTATCACGCGTGACAGGCTTGTGAAAGGCGATGCGGCCCTTTTAGCATTTGTACTTTCATATCTGACACCATGTGGTTCTGCTCAACTCTGCCATACTAATCTCCCGTGTACAAAGGCGGTTGTGCGCAAAGCGTGAGGCTCAGCAAATGGTGATAACATGTTTTGATATTAAAGTCAATTTCCTCATGGCGCACCTATACTGACATCGACATTGGCTTTCGCCGCACGGTCCGAGACAGCTGCCCGAGAATGCAATAGTGTCGCAGAATTTTCAAGAGTTCCAGATTCCGCGGTTTTCGCCATACGCTTGTGGGTACCGCTCGGCTACGCCGTTACCGGTGCACACAGAAACCTTCACGCAACAATAGCATTTTTAGCGCCACACGCTATAGACACACACACACACACAGCTAGAGAGGGATGCGCGTAGGGCAGCAAGCAATGAGTGAGTAAAAGGCGCAATGCATTGCAAGCAGCAACTCAACACGCACAAGAGCAAAGTCCATGTACGAGACTGCGGCGCTTTGCAAAAGACGGTATGCCATGCACGATCGACTTTCCGCAGGAGGCTGCTAGAAAAAAAGCTTCACGAGACAGTTGTGCCCGCGCAACGTTCTCCGTGATAAAACTACACTGAGGTATAGGCTCCTCAATTTCTGCATCTTCAAAAGACAGACTCTGATGAGTTCCAAAACTGCCTATCAGAGGACCTCGCAAACAGGGTCCGTGACAACATAATCAAGTTAGGCCGAAGTGCTCAAGCGCCATCTACAACTGCCACTGCAAGAACTGGGCAACGGTACTGAGTCCAAGTATTATCTCAATAACTGCTTTTTCGAGCATCGAAAGCGAACAACCAATCATTTCATATGGGTACTCAAGTGCCACGCTATGCGCGGTGAGCGCCTGCATACGGGATACCCGTATTCGCTTGCTGCGAATGACGTCACGATCAATGTGGGAAACGGGAGAGATGATATCATTCTTCCCTGAAGGAAGACATTTCTGGACGCACGCTCGCACGCCTGGTGCAGTCGTGCATGGGGAGGCTGCAAGACTTCTCCGTAACCCTATGCTTCTTGCGCCATATTCTGCGCCCCGAATGCGTGAACTCAGCAACCGTGTCTGGCAGACACGGCACCTGTGTACATAATTTAGAATACTCCTTAAGAGAAAGAAATAAGAAATGGGCTTCGACAACTGCCGTGAGGGTGCAATTCCCCCCCTTCCATTTTTTCCCCGCTCATTTACAGTGGCGGTCAACGCGCGACGCTGGCCGGTACTCGTGCTTCCGGCCACTGGCTGGCACGCGGCGACCGCAGAGCCGGATGCGCGCCGGCAGAGAGCCGTGCCAGGAGCATCCCTCACCCCCCGGGCGGACGCAGAGCGGCAGGAGGAAAAAGCCGAAGACAACATCATACGCCCGCGGGTTTTTCGCAGAAAGCGCGCTCTGCCGAAAGCTGCAAGGCGCCTTCCGATCAGGATGCCGCGCAGTGAGGGCGTGAAAATGTCGCCGCTCCAGCAAAGATCGGCGCGTGAAAAAAATTCCCAACGGTACGGAAAAGTTTTAAACAGCACGCGCTGTTGGTTGGGTGCGCGATTCGCGTCTACCGGTCAGATCGGCCCACCTGGCGCCTTGCCGTCTCAAAGGATGGCCGCCTCGACAAGTGAGTCGCCGCCCGTGCGCCAGCATGCGCGTCAGAAGGTAAGAAAGCGCTGGGATGCTGCCAGACCACCGCGAGGCCGAGCATCCCGACGGTGCCTGGCGCGCGCGCAGCTGCCGCCATGGAAGATGCTCTCACCTGGGCAGGGCTGATCGCCGGCGGGCGGCCGCGGAGCGAGTCCGCGCGCGCTGGGCTCGGCGCGTCGGCCGCGAGCGCCGTTGCCCCAGCGACG
Source organism: Rhipicephalus annulatus (assembly GCA_013436015.1). NCBI lineage: Eukaryota > Metazoa > Arthropoda > Arachnida > Ixodida > Ixodidae > Rhipicephalus > Rhipicephalus annulatus. The sequence goes on from WOVY01000585.1 coordinate 452,737, forward strand.
CTCCTGTACACACACACACCGGGGCTCCCCACCTGCGCTGCAGATCCGCGGATGGCGGATCGATGGAATGCCCCATCACCGCCGCTGGGAGGGCCACGTGATCGCGGACAGTGGCCGGAAAGCCTTTCTCTCCTCCCTCCCGCGCGAGGTGGCTGATCGGGGGGCCGCCTTCCCGCATCCCCCTGAAGACGAGGAACAAACGACGGAAACACGACGTCACATCCGCACGGCCCCAGGGCGACGAGAGCTCAGCCGCTCCCCGTTTCTCTGGCGACAAACGCGTGTTCGAGATTCCGAGAGGCGCGATTGCGGCACCTGCTGCGCCCCGTTGTTGTTGTGACGCAATAGAGCGCTGACCACAGCCGAGCATTCCGGCGAACGGGGAAAAACCTGGCTCCTTCGTCAATCCCATTAAAAGTCCGGTCAGCCACGCATCGTCGTGGCCGTCACCGATTGCGCGTTGCCCTTTGGAAAAACATCCGTTCGCGCTCAAGGAGCTGCGCAGAGACACCGCGGCGGGGCTCCCGCCGGAGCGCCGCAATCGATCAACATCCCGGGGAGAGGCCGCCCTTCGACAAAAACGGTCAAAACAGCTCCGTTTCTCCGCGCGCTTTTCGTCGCGCCATCAGCGATGACCGCGAGCTTCTCGGGCCGCCGCCAGGTGACCCGCGGCTCGCCCAGCCAGTGGCGCAGTATCGATGAAGCCCGCTGCTGCAGTACGTCAGTCGCGGCGGCACCGATTTCGCGCCGCCGATTTCCCGCGGGACCATTTCAACGAAGATATAGCGCGAGAACAGAACGACGACAAAGAGACAAGAAGGACGTCGTTCTGTTGTCGCGCTATAACTATCGTCATGTCATACCAACTAACCCAAACTGCCGCACTTGTATCATTTCAGGCACGGCGGGGGCGAAAATTACTAGGAGCGCCCCAGCTCTGGAAAGCATCCAGACGCGGAACCGAACACTCACGGCGTGGGAGACACGAGATGCGTTATCGTACAGCCATTGTTTGCCGCTGGTCTCGGGAACATTCACCCGTGCCCGTCAGCGCGGCGCGTCACCCACGATAAAGGCAGACTGAACTCCGTACTGCGCACCGAGCGACAGACGATGGTGCGCCACGAGAGAGGTGTCGGCCGGCGCGCCATCCGCAAGGGGGTGGTCGAACAGCCAACTTGCTGCGCCGCTAAATTTATCCCGCGAAGGTAGGCGACCTTGGAGGAAAATCACAGCGACAATGTTCGTAGGAGCAGCGCAGAAATAAGCATCGCAGATCGACACGGTCTCTCGAGAAATGGTCGGCGTGGGAAACCAATCTACCGGGATTGCCCGACTAAGCGATGCTCCACAATTAGAACGCGAAAACAAAGTCGTGTGGTGCCCGCAAAAAGAAAATTACGCGCACGCCACTACGGGTACAGCTGAGAGACATACACAATCGCACGAGCACGTAATCTGCGAGGGCCTACCATGTCCACAGCCACGAGAAAGAGATAATAGCGAGCAGAATCAAGGTCATTTCCGAAGCCCTCCCCTACAGCGTCTCTCATAATCATATGGTCGTTTTGGGACGTGAAACCCCACATATCATCATCATTAAGATGACAGCTCACTCTTTTAGCTTACGGATAAAAAATTACTTCTCGCCAAGTAGGTACACGCAAATGTGCCAGCTTGATAAGTGATCAGTGCTTGCTGCTGGCATCCGTTAATTGGATCGATGCGGTGGTTACAAATACGCTATAATTGACGCCTATGACGCTAAGAAAGCAAGTCAGTTTACGTTCGATCAAGACGTTAAACGAAACCTGAATCCGTGCTCCAAGCAAGCGCTCGGAGGCAACGTCGTACAACCGAGGGCAACGGCCACCAAGGCCGACAGCATTCCTGGTGCACTTACAGGAACGCCAAGCGAAGCTGAGAGCATGGATCGCTGGGACACACATCGGTTGGAGGCACCCAGCATCACCGCTGACGGATTCTTCAAGCAGGATCTCGCGCGTTTTTTTTTTTCGTATACGGCCACAATACACCTCCATGGGCAGTACTGGATAAACGAGACAGACAGCTCACGACTCTATACCGACGATGATGCCTCTTCAAAGCAACGGCAGCCCTAAGAAAACGAATAGGCGGATATCAGTGACCTCAATGCTAAGCCCAACTCCACCGCGTTTTAGCGGACTGGTGCGAGAGCTCCTGTTCTTCACCGAAAATGCACGCCGCCCTTCCACCCGCACGAAGTGTGGTGGTCTATTATATAGATATTCAAGGAAGCGAGGGGAGAGCCGAACACGTGCAGACAGGCGAACAACAATGAGGGGACACGCGACAATCGGCCGGCGGTACAGGGAGAAAGTGGTTTCTCGACTTTTTCTCCGCCGACCACAGAGACCTCTCATCGCAGCCGGTACGTGTCCAGCGTCCTTCTCCCCTGCCATTAACTCACCCTCCCCGCGCGTTTACGCCAAAATACGGCCCTGTACCGATGAGCCAAGCGCCCTTGACCACGCCTTGGAGTCCCCCCCTTTTCACCGCTGCGAAGGAGAACGCATGGCCTCCCCGCGAAGGGCGCTCTCTCCTGGAGCAGCAGGAGACTCCGCGCCGGATGAACTGGTCGCCGCTGGCTGCAGTTTCCTCGTCGGCTAGCCCTGCGGCAAACGGTTGTGCGGCCGGTTTTTTCCCGGCGGGCCAAGCCCCGAGCTTCCTCGACGAGTTGCCGCGCGTGCCGCAAACCCGACACGCGCCCCGCGAGAACGGTTCCGTCGCCCCGGAAACGATCCCGTCGCAGCCGCCGCAACCCGACCGCATTCAGTGCAGCGGTGACGCACGCGCAGCACTGCGATCGACGACGGGCCGAGCAGCCGGCACGATTCTCGCTCGTCCATCAATTGACGAACTAATTAAAAGAACACGAGAGGGAGGAATCTATCGATGGCTATATTTTTGTTTCTTTGTTAGACAGAACCTTAACGAAAACCAACAGACTTCCAAGTATCGGTGACGACGTAATCTTTAGTTAAACATAACGCAGTTATGAAGAGCGTAGATTGGCTGCACCGGTACTAGCTCCACTTTTCGGCGATCCAAAAAAGAGTGAAGAAAGTTTCTTAAGGTAGAAAAGGTGAGAGGCCGGCCTCAATCAGGACTGCTACTTAGCGTTGGGCAAGTGATGTGAAGAGAGATTGCGAGGCGGAGTTAATTTTAAGACTAAACGCGCCAAAGTCTGTCACGATTTCTCGGCTGTCTATCAGCCTTTGCCTTTATTTTGCCTTAATTAATGAAATCAATGTCAAGATATAGCACGACAATGACAACAAAATGTATATTGCACAAATGGACGCGGCAAAAATCCCCTCGAATCCGTGCCACACGTAACGATTGTGAACAAGGGATCCGTACGGATCCCGAAACGTCTTTGTTTTTATTTGACATTGGTCAGTGACCTGTTTTTTTAACAACACTACTATTTGGCCACTGCACGCTACTATGTCACCGTTGAACTAATGATTGTTGAAGTTTAACGTCCCAAAACCACGATATGATTATGAGAGACACCGTAGTTGGAGGGCTCCGGAAATTTCGACCGCCTGGTGTTGTTTAAAGTGCACGCAAATCTGAGCACACGGACCTCCAGCAATTTCGCCTCCATCAAAATGCGGCCGGGATTCGAACCCGCGACTTTCGCTTCAGAAGTCGACCATAATCAATAGACCACCGTGGCTAGTGTTGCCGTTGCAGTGGTCGATATCGTTTGCGAAGAATGAAAGACTGCTTGCACATAGCTGACCAGATAGTCTTGAGTTCGTATCGCGAATCCAAGATAACGATATACGAGACGCCGGAGCGAAAATCGCTCGAGATACATCGACGAGATACTGTCGGATAGTGTTTTCGACATGTCTATAGTTCGCACGTAGCTGCGCTCAGTGAAATGAGTCGTCCACTTCCGAGAGATTTCTCATCGAATGACGTCAGTTTTACATTTTACATTTCACCGATACTGCCATTACTGATAGCTAAGTGCGAACCACCGAACAGCCACTCCAGCACGGATGCTCAATGACTGCACGCGCGAGTAGCACGAGTTATCTCCGAGTGAGAGGCGTGCACATCAGAAAACCAATGACGCATGGCAGAAAAGAAAAGAAGAAAGAAAATACAGATAGTTAACCGACCTAATCCCATGCAGCACGGCGAGCATACCAGTGTCCCGGGATGCAATTACAATCATAGCTGTTAAAAAAAAAAAGAAACACTGCGTCGAAACTAGGCGCTGATGCGGGGAAACGGTCCGAGAAGGAGGAACTGGAAAATATGGCGGCATTAACGTCACTCCCTTATCTCTCCCATTACACGAAACAGACGCTATCTCTCGTGAAAGCCCCGGTAAATCATATCCCGTATCTAGGAAGTTCGTACCCGCGCACTTCCGCCAAGGAGCTTCTTTTATCTCCTGCTCCCCCCTCCCCCTCTTCCGTCCGCTCGGTTACAGCGGCGTTTAAATACGGCTTTTCCTCGTGGCGCTCTCAGAAGCCAAGATTATAATCCTTTGTGCAGGACAGAACCTCACCGCGAAACAGTATATGCTGCTTGGCAATGGTCAAGCAGACTATCACGGCGTTTCTAAACCACCACAGTCTGAATCACACTTGTTAGCTACGAGCTTCCGTCCATGCTTGTCATCGCGTGGAGTATGACGATGCTTGGTATCATTACAGCGTCCGTGTCTGCATATATATATATATGAGTGAGTCTGCGTGAGGTCCACTTTTTATTGCTGACCTACAGTCGGCAATAAAAGATGTGGCCGACCGGCAACTACAGACAAGTGTGATCACATTGCAGAGCAAACGAGGTTGATTGATTGATTTGTGGGGTTTAACGTCCCAAAACCACCATTTGATTATGAGAGACGCCGTAGTGGAGGGCTCCGGAAATTTTGACCACCTGGGGTTCTTTAACGTGCGAGCAAACGAGGTGTGCCACTGAAGAAAGGTGAAACCACAATACGCAAGGGCACTCGTTTCAACAACGATAACAACAAAAATGAATTTGGGAAGACTCCAAGCGTTTGAAACGCGGCCTCGCAGAGTAGAAGAAAGAGCGCGCGACCACAAACCAACTCGCCGCGGCGGCTTCTCCGCATTTCGGTCTTCCCAAAAGATCGGCCCATAGCGGCGAGCGATAAGGCGCCGCACCAAAATATACGGGCCGGCGGAAGAGCGCTGGGCGAGGAGGAGGAAGGCGACCGGATAAGCTTTCTCCTTCGACGGCAATGGAGGTTAGCGGGCCAGGAGGAGGAGGACACGGTGCTCCGCTACCTGGAGCAGCCAAGCGGCCCACTAAAGGGAGCTCCCATCTCACTGGGCGAGATTTCTTCCTCCATGCCCGCCGGCGGCGAAAGGAGCCCGCGCGGGACGGCATGCTTCCACGCAGGCCAACGCACGACACGGCGTCTCTGTGTCGTCGTTCTGTTCTCGCGCTATAACTATCGTCATGCCATACTAACTGGCCCAAGCTGCCACACTCTGCTCTAATAAGCGCAGTGAGCGCCATTTTTACCAATCACTAAAAGCAGGGACGAAACCTCTCGCAGCTCGAACAATACATGGTACTCGGGTGATGATACACGCAGCATCGCGTCACTTTGTATCTTTTGTATACATGTTGAGCCACTGCTTTGCAAATCTCGCATCAGAAACTTTATCTGTTCGTCTACTCTAACACAACGATACTAATTTTTAACGTCCTCTATCGTCTTTACAGGTACGGAATATTGCCACGGGTTGTTTGTTTTCTCGGAATGTCCAAAAGCGCGCACCACTCCGGCCTACAGAGATCGAGGTTAGAGTGCACCAAGCGTCAAGTGACGCAGAGGTAATAAACAAAAGCATAAAGAAGAGCGCAGCAATGTACATTGGGTACGCGTTCTCCAACTCTACACCTTGATATAATATAGCATTCTAACCATCGCCCGTCGATGCGAGATATCAGGCAACAGCGCCTAGAACAATGAAATGTTCAATAGAATGCAAGTTTCGCTTTGCGCAATCAACGTAATCGAGCAGGAAACGCTGCACTGTTTAACGCTCGCCAGTCTCACGAAGGTTCCTTGTAGGAACGCAAGCCATGTGCGAAGTATATACAGGTCAAGGCCGCAGTAGTCTTTGATACGTCACCGTATATACCGCCGTAAACGACCTAAGCTTTCGGGGCACCGCGTCGTTAGAAGTTTTAGACGTCTTGGCATGCTCGATGAGCGTTGACGACAGAAAGCTCGTGGCATGCCAGGTGAGCTTATCTTAAAATGTAAAATACCACGCATGTGACGGCTTTCTAGGGAGTTTGAAAAGACAAACCCATGCGAGAGACATTCGACATCCCAATCCCCCTGGCTAACACGTTGTTAGTCGAACCACCAGCTCTTGAGGCGGGCAGTGACTTGCGCACCACCAAGCTCAAAAAAAAACTTCATCTAAATAGAACAAAATCACAAAGAACATAAATTCAAAGCCCAACTCTCTGCCCATACGGAACTATGACCTTATTTTCCCCTATTTATTTCTGTCCTCTCACTCCCTTTTCGATACCACTTGTATAACCATCTCTTATTTAATTCTATTGCGCACGTATTTACCTTTTTCTTTGCTATCCCTAAGACCAAAGCCTTCATGTAGGATATAGGGCCCAAACATGCACACGCCTGACCCGCAGGTCGCGGGATCGAATCCCGGCTGTGGCGGCTGCATTTCCGATGGAGGCGGAAATGTTGTAGGCCCGTGTGCTCAGATTTGGGTGCACGTTAAAGAACCCCAGGTGGTCTAAATTTCCGGAGCCCTCCACTACGGCGTCTCTCATAATCATATGGTGGTTTTGGGACGTTAAACACCACTAATCAATCAAACATGCACACGGACATATCTTCACATTAAATTAGAACATGCTCCGCCGTTCCCTTCCACACAACACGTACATATTTCTCCTTTACTGAATCTCGCTTTATAACTACGCGTTCTAATAATAATAATAATTGTTGGGGTCTAACGTCCCAAAACTACCATATTATTATGAGAGACGCCATAGTGGAGGTCTCCGGAAATTTCAACCACCTGGTGTCCTTTAACGTGCACCTAATTCGAGAAGCCATGAAAGCCTCAAAATCAACCGACAATATAGAGCTAAGTTAATCAATAGGCGCAAGGTAGCTGACATCAAAAGGTATAACATGGAGAGAATTGAGCAGGCTGTAAAAAGCGGCAGTGGCCTAAAAGCAACGAAAGCAAACTTGTGCATATGCAAAAAAATCTGATGTACGCATTAAGAGACAAGGAAGGCAATGTCACAGCCAATAGGGATATGATAGTTGAGCTGGCGCAGGAGTTATACAGAGAGCTGTACCTAAGCCAAACAGCAGGATGATATCGGGAGAAACAATACTTCAGAGGAATTCGACATCCTACCAGTAACGACAGGGGAAGTAAGGAAGGCTACAGAAGGAATGCAAAGAGGCAAAGCCGCTGGTGAGGATAAGGTAAAAACGCACCTGCTGAAAGATGGCGGAGAAATCGTGTTAGCAAAACTGGCCACCTTATATACGAAGCGTATCTTGACAGGAAGGGTAGCAGAATCTTGGAAGAACGCCAACATCATCTTAATCCACAAGAAAGGGGACGTCAAGGACTTGAAAAATTACAGGCCGATCAGCTTACTATCCGTTCCCTACAAACTATTTACAAAAATAATAGCTAATAGAATTAAGACGATATTAGAGTTCAATTAACCAAAGGACCAAGCAGGATTTCGTACAGGCTACTCCACAATAGACAATATTCATACTATCAATCAGGTAATAGAGAAATGCGCGGAATACAACCAACCCCAATACATAGCTTTCATAGATTTCGAGAAGGCGTTTGACTCAGTCGAGAAATCAGCAGTAATGCAGGCACTACGGAATCGGGGCACCGACGAACCCTGCATAAAAATACTGGAAGAAATCTACAGTGGATCCACAGCCACCATAATTCTCCATGAAGAAAGATACAGAATCCCAATAAAGAAGGGTGTAAGGCAGAGAGACACGATCTCTCCAATGCTATTCACCGCGTGTTTACAGGAGGTTTCGAGGGCCCTATATAGGGAAAAGTTAGGAATAAGGGTTTATGGTAAGTATTTTAGTAACCTGCGATTCGTTGATGACATTGCCTTGATGAGTAACTCAGGGGACGAATTACAGCTCATGCTTGAGCTGGACACAGAAATCAGAAGAGTATAAGTCTGAAAACAATATGCCCAAAACTGATCGATTGATTGATCGATGTGCGGGGTTTATAGTCCCAAAACCACCATATGATTATGGGAGACGCCGTAGTGGAGGGCTCCGGAAATTTTGACCACTTGGGTTACTTTAACGTGCGCCCAAATCTGAGCACACGGGCTGACAGCATTTCCGCCTCCATCGAAAATGCAGCCGCCGCAGCCGGGATCCGATCCCGCGACCTGTGGGTCAGCAGCCGAGTACCTTAGCCACTAGACCACCACGGCGGGGCCAACCGAAATTGAGAAATAGTCTGAATGCGATAGCAACATGTAATTTTAGACGAAGTAAGGCTAGCAGCTATCTCCCTTTGATCCGATCTAGCACAATTATAAATTTCTGGTGCATGGGAATACGGTCGCTTCCAAGAAAGGTTACTTTCATGCCGTTTCTCGCATCAGTGGTGACAAAGCACCAAGCAGAGGTCAGCCATTCGCTGATGTATACGGATAGCGCTCACGCCCATATGCAAGCGTGGGGCGGGAGGGGGGTCCCCGCGCGGAGCGATAGTATCGGTTTGGATGTAGCTACATGACGGCGAGTGACGCAGGCGTGCCGTCGTCGCAAGTTTAATAAGAGGACGAAGGCGTACAGATTAGGAAGCATGCGAGACGCCGAAGCAGAGCGGTGGCCCAGCCGGCACCCGAACCGGCTGGCCGCCACTAGCGCTGCGCTACACGGACTTCATATGGAAAATGATGGCAACGCGGAAAACTTGTCCAATGTGTCCATATAGTTGCTAGTGAAAGAAAAATACAAATACCGTCGAATCATGCCCGCCTTTTTGCAGGATAGCTGCATTGTCTTCGCTGCAGAGTTCCTCTGTTAGAAGAATCAAATGATCCACCGCGCTTCCATTCGTTCCGTTCTCGCCTTCACAAGCCTTTTTACAGGTGATGTCTCCTCGCCACCTATTTCTTCGCAAAGCACGCGTGCCACGTCAGCACTAAGCGTTAAGCTTATCAAGATTTTGCACATGTCGGCTACAGCTTGTCTTCTGCGCTTGCGCTGTCAATAACGCAAAAGATGGAGCGGTATCAGTTGATCGCGCATGATGCGAGACCAGGAAGAAAACTCGTGAGCGACTGCATGGCAAAGCCGGATGGAGGACTATTGACAACTCACATTGTTCTAATATATGCAGCGATCGAGAGAATGTACGCTAATGATGTCATATGAATCACCATTCTAGCGCCATGAAGTGCGCCTAAAAGTCAAATAAGAAGGGCTATATTTACATCTGCCTGTTAAAATGCTTGAGTTGAGGCCTAAGGCATAAAGTTAATTCCCGGGAGCTGATTGCGTGCCTCCGGCTCGGCTGCCAGGTATTCTAAGCCTTCATAGATGGTATAAACCGGTGCACAAATAATGTGAAGCACACTGTATAAGCGTTGTGGGTTTTCATCGCTGCTTTGTTACTTCTTCACTCTTCGTTGTAGGTTCGTATTCAATTATTGTCTCACGGTGATGCACACATCAACCGGGGACCACTTAGGTGCATCTAGGCGCAATCCAATTGTAGCTCTCTTTTGAGGGTCAGCACGCTCCTCAAACATGGAATGAATCGGCGCAATTTGTGCACCATGACGCGTAGCAGGCGTTCAGACACCGTGTTAAAGCTCAGTAATGCGTTAGAAGCAATGATCGTCCGTCGGAACACCACCCAAGATGCGCCTATGCAATGCGGCGCGGCAGCTTCGTTCATTCCGCGCGACAGTCGAGACGGCGCCTCCTCCCCGTCTCGCCAACCCGCCGCGGTGTTGACGCCATAGTAGTCACTAGTGACACTGCATGAGGCCCTGTGTCTAATATAAGGATACAAGCGATGACGAAGTTGCTGGAAACTGGCTGAGAAGGCCACATTCACTTCTATACCTGCGGCGGACCTTCGTAAATACTTTTTTGACGAATAAAATTTCCCCGACTCCTACCATTATCTCTCTATTGAATAGCTGGCATAACTTTCTGGTAATTATTACTGCTCAACATTGTCATATGGCGAGGCTGACACTCTAATTTGATTACAAACGTTCTTGTGAATACACAACTTTGATGTTACTGTAGCACGACCACGAGGGGCACGGACTTCTGTGAATTTCGGCAGCCAAGTGCATTTTCTCTACATTAGACGCATATTGGTTCGTGAAAAAAAAAAATCTCTAAAATCACCATCTTGCCACAACGGCTTCGCCGTGGTGCTCTAGTGCCTAAGGTACTCGGCTGCTGACCCGCGGGTCGCGGGTTCGAATCCCGGCTGCGGCGGCTGCATTTTAGATGCAGGTGAGAATGTTGTAGGCCCGTGTGCTCAGATTTGGGTGCACGTTAAAGAACTCCAAGTGGTCGAAATTTCCGGAGCCCTCCACTACGGCGTCTCTCATAATCATATGGTGGTTTTCGGACGTTAAAGCCCACATATCAATCAATCAAATCTCTGTCTCGTTTTCTCACGGAGTGCGTTGCGTGTACGGAAGTTTTGCGTTCGAGAAAACGTGCGCATCTTCGGAGCTGTTCCCTTCCTCTGCGGGTTCCGCTCATGCGGAGGTTTTGTTAACTCCGTGGCGGAAGTGACGACTGCAGTGTGCCTTATTCATGGATCTGCGCACGTGGGCAACGTTCAATGGTAGCGTGCGTACGCAGGGTTGTCGCAGACAGCCAAACGAAACTGTAATTAACGAGTTCACCCAGTTATGTGCGCTTTTGTACTAGTCCACGTTATCTGAGTGATAATGCAATAAATTATCAAGGGTGATCGTACGCTGATCGCAGATTGTGCCTGCACTGCTGATGCGGTTTAGATGTAACCCCTAATTACATTTGTATCGATAATCAAGGTGCAGCGCGCGTCCACTCGAGCAAGCATGGAAAAAAAAAAGACAGCGTGGAGAACACTTCGGCGTACTAAATAAACATAGTGGCTGTTTAATATAGACGATATAGCTGGAGGTGCAGATTTAGCAGGGCATTTCCAGCGTGTATGCGGGAAATTGATCAAATCGGATACGCCTAGTAAGAAAGGTGAAGAACTCTGTGTACAGAATATCGACGGAGCGTTACCCTCGTTTGTAGTTGCTGTTTCCGGGATTTGTCTGCATCTATGTTGAGGTGCTGCGTAATAACAATAAAAGAGTGAGTTAATGTGGCTGCGTGAGTGGTATGCACGGCGATTCTATAGCATATGTAAAGTGATTTGATTGATTGATATGTGGGGTTTAACGTCCCAAAACCACCATATGATTATGAGAGACGCCGTAGTGGAGGGCTCCAGAAATTTCGACCACCTGCGGTTCTTTAACGTGCACCCAAATCTGAGCACACGGGCCTACAACATTTCCGCCTCCATCAGAAATGCAGCCGCCGCAACCGGGATTCAAACCCGCGACCCGCGGGTCAGCAGCCGAGTACCTTAGCCACTAGACCACCACGGCGGGGCATATATAAAGTAATCATACCCCAAAGACTCCAAAGCGGGACGGGGGCGGGGAGGTCAGAATGGCGGAATCGTATTACTGAAACAGAAAAATCCACATTTTAGCAAGGGAGCTGCTTTAGGCTTGGCGTAGATTTGCGTAGTACACGCTGTGGTCTGCCCGTCTGGCAACTCGCACAGGGAGATCATATAAGCCATTCGCGCTGTCAACGAGGCACTACACTCCCCTTAGTTGAAAAAAGCCGACGGAGCAAAAACGGTGATTAATATGGAGCCTCAACAAACCTGAATTGTTGTTTAAAAGAAGCTCCCATCATCCTGTGCTCCAAATTTGTTACCGGACAGCATGTTCCAAAACTACCATTTTCAAGTTGTGTTCCTCACGGTAATGAGTCATGACAATTCATAATCTTGCCATGTCTATTTGTATTTGTTTTGTTGTGGCTGTTTGTTGTGTCTATGTCAACTCATTATTAGCGAATATTTTGAAAACTGTTATTACAGTTCCGCTTCGTCGCTACATTATTACGTCCTGTTTACATACTTCCATTCTTCATGGCTGCTCACGGTGAGTAGGAAAGGCAACAGAGCAAGTCACAAGTCTGACGTCTCCAGCGATCACCACGTAATTATTTATCAGTAATGATCATAAATAAACACGGCAACTTCACGCTGATTCATGCCGTGCATTTCGCAGCATTTGAGATGCACATCACAGTCGCACTTTTTAGTTGGCTGCGCTCACATGTATGTAAGCGAGGCCTACCTTAGCTGCCTAATTCAAAATCACAGGCAATCTTTTTGCACTTCGTATGTTTCCTCTACCGAATAGCTTAGTGAGTTATTTGCATGAGTTTTGTTAAAAGAATGCTAAAAATTGTCTCTCTGCCACTCTTTTTTCAGTGACTAGGCACAGCGGAAAGTGTTATCGGAATTGCTCAGAATGAATACTTCCCTATTTTTAACGGTAGCCGCGCCCGAGTCACTTGAATAGATTGAAATTGTAGGCTCACTTGCCACTTCAGTGAGTGTCATTTAACCCACTCAGCAGAGCTGCCGGAAAGAGTATTCGGACTATCTAAGCTGTGGTAACATCACCTTTAAGATAAGGGCCCCTGCTTTCCTCAGAATTGGTGCGAAAGCAGGTGCCTTTATTAGATTAGTTTCCGCCAATTCGAGCATCAGTTCCAGTTTGCCAGCGACTCCACAGTCGCCCAGGCTAGAAATATGCCTTCATAAATTATTTTTGTTTGTCCTCTATATCTATAGTTTAGTGTCCACAGAAAGTTTTCCGTAGATGAAAGGCGCGAAAATATGTACGGGTATTCGCTTCGCATTCGGCCTCTCTGCACGCGTAGGAGCCGCTTCTTGGCAATAGGTTTCTGATACGCTTTCCCCAACAAACGCACTCAACCATCTCGTGAAGATAACAACCAAACTTGATGATCCCCTCCTTTATGAACGAGCAATCGAAACCATCGAGAATTTCAAGGTGCATGTTTTTTTTTTTTTCGAAAATGGCTATTTTATTCTCGCGTCCCCGTAAAGAGTCGTTGTAATTATATGAAAAGAGGGTTGACTCAAAGTGGAGAAGAACTAGTACACTCACTATCAAGTTCATGGCTGTCAGTGCAACCGATACGGCAACAAAAGGGCGTTAAGCAAAAAGTGAGAGGGGAGGCACGATTTACTTGATAGCAGCGAGGAGGAAAAGGCGGCTATGCGTACTACGCAAAGGCAAAAAACGCAAGTAAGGAGAGAGACCTTTTATGATAACTTGAGAGGAAGCGGTTACTGTTAGAGGCGAAGTCGGGTTACCTCATAAGCAACACCACCTAGACTGTTGCTTATGGACTGTTGCTTTATCTCCGAACGTAAATTTTAACGAACAAGAAGGTGGGAACCCCGTGTTGTAATAGGCACGCTTTGTGCGCCAATGAAAGTGCAACTGAGCAATAACGACTTTTAAGTGCCGTACGGGCCGAGCTGTAAACGTCGTACTATATCTGCGCCTCAAAAACAAAATACATTAGATTTATTTAGTGTGTCGGGGTGTTCTGCACGCGTACTGACTTTTTTTTTTTTCAACGTTTGCGTGAGCGGGCACACGCTGTGCCTTGAATACATCGCTGCAAATGTTATTAGTGGTTGCAGAAAACCGCATTTTCAAAGCGACATATTGCGCTTTCAGCAATGCAGACAAAAGCTGCCGTCAGCAAACAATCGCCCTTGATAAATAATTGCATCACTCATATTATAAGGGAGCGTACAAAAAGACGCGAAAAACGGTCTCAACTCGTCGATAGAGAGTTTGAGATGGGCGTCCGCAAAAGCCTTGCGTGCGCTAGCTGCCGTTGGATTTACAGGCGCACGTATATATGTCATTTCTGGGCGCACGTGGTGCGGGTCTGCCGCTTCATGTATATGCCAACTTCCAAGCGTCACTTAGAACACGGAGGCTCCGCTTACAATACAGACCCGACCGGTACCGAAGATGCGCACATTAGAGTGAAAGCACGTTACCAGACGCGTAGGCAGAATTTTTTTTTTTCGGGGGCACGAGGGCCATCCGTTCAAATTTTCAATGTGTGTACTATTGAAGACGCGGCCGCTGCGTTCGGTATTCGATCCCACGACCGGCGGGTTAGCAAACTACGCGTTCTATTAGCAGCAGTCTAAGTGGTGTTGATTATAAGGCAACCCGACTTCGCCTCAAACAGTAACCGTTTCCTCTCAAATTTTCATAAAACGTCTCCCTCCTTACTTCCGTCTTTGCCTTTGCGTAGTACGCATAGCCACCTTTTCCCCCTCGCTGCTATCCAAAAAATTGTGCCCCCCCCCCCCTCTGACTTTTTGCTAAACGCTCTTTGTTGCCGTATCGCTTGCACTGCCAGCCGTTAAATTGATAGTGAGTGTACTAGTTCTTCTCCACTGTGAGTCAACCCTCTTCCCATAGAAATACAACGACACTTTATCAGCCCATCTACTCTCCTACATATTCCCCGAACCTCATTTTGCTCTGAGCTTTCATCACCTTAAAACTTGTCCATCCCATATTGCCTTTTACAGTCTGATTTGTAGCCTCCATGTGAGCGTCCAGCGCCAGGCGTCCCACAGTCCTTTGATTCACGTCCATCCCTGATTGCACCTTTGACTTCATACGCACTAATGCTCGAGTTCACAAATGTAAGCCTCGGAATCAATAAACCTTTTCACAGACCTCGAAGCACCTCATACCTACTGTATCCCCATCACGCTCTGCGCTTCATTATAGCCATTTCTCTTTTTCCCTTCGCTCGCGTTGCTTTTTCCTATAACTCAATCCACGTATCAACCTCACACTACACCCATACTTCTAGGTACTTGTAGCCTCTTTCTCTCGACATTTTCTGGTTTTATATTCATTGACAGCCTCAATATTGGAATCAATGGATACCAGCGATCCACATTTTGTTAAACTAAATCCTATAGTCATAGTAAAGATTCACCTTCCCTTCTTAGTATATGTGCCAGATGATCGGCTATCAGCATAAAATATAATACCTGGAAGCTTCCGCTCTATCATCACGCCGACCTGTAAGAGTGACAAACCAAACAAGTGTTGCTAGCTCCTAACGCTTTTTCGATGATAAACAACGGCGGGGACATCCCTGCCTCGGCCCATAGCTAATATCAACGTTTTCAGATCAACTTACCCTTCCCATTCAACGCAAAATAACTGCATTTTCTCAGTGGATTCCCCCCAAACGCTCCTACAATCGTCGCCTACGTCCCCTTTTTTTTCAATGTATCGTGCAAGATGTCCTGATTAACGTTGTCATGGGCCTCGGTGATGTCTACAAAAAAAAAAAAAACATACATGTGTCTGCTTTCTACTTTAGATATTTTTTGAACACCGCGCAAGAACCGATTGGTTATCTTCAAACGGCCTGCACAGTCGATATACATTCTGGCGTTTTCCAAGAAAATGGTCCTATTTTGCCCTCGATTTTAATTTTATTGCTGCATCGGCCAAGCCGTAACATTGTGTGACAGGAGAGGGGAATAGCACCACACACACACACACCTCCCGAATCGCCCAACGAGTGGGTTGTTTAAACGTTCCAATCCGTTACAAAGTGTTCAGCCGAAATGCATCACATCGACGAAGTGTGCAGCTACATAAGTGCGCGCATTGCCTCACAGGCGCGAAGGGGAAATTCGCCTACTTTGCAAAACGACAAGTTATAGCGCTGTGCGCACATCGCAACCGCACTTACAGTAACAGTGAGCCGCATGAAGGCCGGACCCATGGCCTTGCGCTGTGGCTGCGTTTTGCGCATGCCTGGCACGTTTTTTTTCTTTTCTTTTTTAGACTGCTAATACCAAACACCACGTTATTTAGATTTCGACGCAAGCAGTTTTTGCTTCTCCCGCAAAACGACGTATCCTATCCATCCCCCTTTTCGACGCAGCGCCACTGCAGCAGCCGGCGTCTCGGATCCTCAATAGAGCGCCATGCTTGTAGTAGTTTTCTCGATGACGGGACACGGGAAATTGAGCATGCCCGAAAAAAAAAAATCGATTTATGCTTTACTTCAGGAACGTTTTCCAATCGAAAAATCTCGTTCACGGCATGCACATTGCTCCCATGAGTAGGGGAAGGAAGAAACGAAAGAGGATAGACAGGGAGTCCAGACTCCCCCCCCCCCCCCCACACACACACAAAATTAGGATGGAGGGGAGTGTTTCACAGAGTAAACATAATTTTGGAAAATGGTGTTCTTCAAGGCCTTCAACAAGTGGGGCGCTACCCCGCGGAGCAAATTCCTGGCTACGGACCTGACATGGACGTGCGGATCACAGCGAATGGTTCGTTCTGCGAGTCCGTGCTCGAGGTTATTCGGTCGCAAAGTGCATTTGCTCGCGCGTGTACAATAAAAATTTTGCAAACTGTCAATCACATTGCTCTTTCGATAGTATTCCGCCAGCACTACTGGCATGCGCCAAGTAGTGCTGGCGGATATAAAATATCCACGCAGCGCGCGACATTTACTACAGTCTCACAAAGCTTCCGCCCTGCCATTTTGTATGTTCGTTTGTGCACGCCGTCCATAAGTTAGCGTGCAAGAGGTCCTCCGGGGGTCCCGCCGCTAGGCTTCATCGCAGATGACGTCAAGTGCACACCAACACAAGCAACAAACAACAACCATAACAATATCTGGCGTGTTACGTCCCAAACCCACGATATGATTACGAGAGATGCCATTGTGGAGGGCTTAGGAAGATTCGAACATCTGTCGTCCTTTTAAGGAGCCCTGACATCGCACAGTGAGTACACGGGCCTCTACCACTTCGGCTCCATCGATATGTGACCGCCGCGGCCAGTTTCGGCAGCCGGGCGCCATTACCACTGCTCACGCGCGGCGGACAAAGCAACAAACAAGCAGAAGGAACAAGGGACAGTGAGAAAAGACTAGCCCGACTCTCTGTATATAATTCGCGCAGCCGAGGAACAATAATGCGCTAAATCAGCACCTGACACAGTTACTCCATAATCCTCGGATGCACGATGGACACGCTAACAGGTGAGAACGGGGCGAACGTACAGAAATGGCGGGTTACTCAACTGTAACCAGCTACTTTGTACCCGAACACAAAAATGAGTAAGAATTAAATCGCAATAAGGACAGCAAATGTGACAAACCTGGTGCTGACCGTGGGGAGACGCCGCGCGAGATTGCAGTGCGTAAATGACAACGTGCCGCCAGTATTCCGAACGAGGTCCTAGGAAGACACGCCGATTCCACTCGAGTGCACGCCGGTGCTCTTCCCGGATGGATGCTGGACGACGATCCGAGAAAGGGCTAAGCGCTCTCCCTCCACGTTCCGACGACGACTGTGCAGCTGGGTGCTTCTCGAAAGACGATGCCACTATCGCTGAGAGCACGGAGGCAGGTGTCAGAGTCAACGAGGGGGACCAGAGGAGGAGGAGGGAGGCTGCGACAGACAACGTTGTAGGGTAGCGCAACAAAATGCGCCTAGGCGGAGCTTCGGCAGGTGTGTTGTGGGCTCTAGTTGTAAGGTGGCACTGCGAGGCTATCGAACCCCGCTGTAGAGGAAAGATGGGAGAACTGAGGGTCACAAAGTGAGCGGACCTTTCCCCTCTGTACTGCACACCATCCCTCGCACCTTTCCCCTCCTCTTTTCCCCTTTTTTTCTCCCGTAGCCGGAATTTTCTACCGCTCTTCTTGCTAAATTTTCTAGCTGTAACTTCTCTTTCACGGCCAAGCCGCTATGCACGCGACAACCCGTTACAAAGGGAACGTCACTACATCACCATCATCATACTACGCCAACTTCCGTGTTGCGTGAGATGGCGTTTTCTTTTTTTTTTCCTTTTTCTTTACATTCTGCGTACGCGCTTTCAATAGCGTAGCCAGAATTTTTTTTTTCGGGGCGGCGTGGCGGGGGTTCAGACACAAGTTATTAAGCTAGTGCGTGCGTTTCATGTGCAAAACTGAAAAATTCCACGAGAAAGGGTTGAACCCCCCCCCCCCTTCCGGCTACGCCAGTACGCGCTTCATCTAAAACTCCTTGACATAGTATTATCAGTGAAACAATAATAGATAAATTGGACATCTATGACGTTAATCGGAAAGCGACCGCGAGTATCCATATATTTATGGATTATGTATACGGGATGTAGCAAAGACGGAACTCAGCACTTCATTCAAATCATCCGCAGTAATTTTCGAATGAAGCTTTTGTATCCATATATTTATGGATTATGTATACGGGATGTAGCAAAGACGGAACTCAGCACTTCATTCAAATCATCCGCAGTAATTTTCGAATGAAGCTTTTGTATCCATATATTTATGGATTATGTATACGGGATGTAGCAAAGACGGAACTCAGCACTTCATTCAAATCATCCGCAGTAATTTTCGAATGAAGCTTTTGTGCTGTTGGGGTGATTGATATTGATATGCGGAGTTTAAGGTCCCAAAGCCGCCCTAGTGGAGGGCTCCGTGAATTTCGACCACCTGTGGTTCGGCTGTTGGGGTGCCTTTAGCGGCAAAAGGACCACAAGGGGCAAAGGAGAAGCGGTACCGTCACGAGCATTTGCGCGTCGTATTTTTACAACCGGCTGTTGTCCGTTAGGTGGATCACTCGTCGTCGACTCCCAGTTCATCTTTTCGGTCAGTGTAAACATAGCAATAGCAGCAGAACGTGTTGCTTCCCAAGAAACTTCCTCTTACTTCAATTATCACTCTAACGCTGAAGCAGAAAACTTTTTTATGGCGATAGTTATAGCACGAGAACAGAGTGACGACAAAGAGACAAGAAGGACACGAATGTCGCCGTTCTGTTCTCACGCTAAAACTATCCTCATGTCATACAAACTAGCCAACTACACTTCTAAGTAGTTTTTTTTAGTTGTACCAGAGTAAAGAAAGTCTTTTTCCGCTCTCTGGTAAAGGGAAGAAGTTTAATGTTCACGCCTAACTCCTATAATGCTGTGCGCAGCTTAAAAGAAAGTGTATTTGAATTATTTGGCCAGACAAAGGCGAGAAAAAGGCCGAACATGAGGAGGACACTCGCTGAAACATTCGTTCCCCGCCAATGCTTGTAGGCTACCCTAGTGCACAAAACCGGAAGCCGTCCGGCAACTCTGTGTAAACAGCGAAAGGGTCCCGCCGAGTTACCCTTGTTCCTCTTTTTTTTTTCGCCCCGAGATCTTCCATTTAACGCTCCTTCAAAAAAAAAAAAAAGCAGTGCTGGAGTGGCGGCGGGCTTCTTTCTAATATGCGACAACAGTAGACACTGACGAGAATGCACGTAGGACTAGCGCTGTTCTTGTCTGCGACACTTCGCGCTGTTTTTAAAGGAATACTGAATCAAAATTGAGAAAAAAAAATACCGACGAAACTTAGAAATACGACTCCAAAGATGTTCCGACAAACGGAGTGAATCTCCTGCATTTTTGATGGATTGTCAGCGTGCGGCGGCTGCCGTGACGTCACACTCACCCAGGAGCATGCAGGAATGCACGTATTGTAGTCCCCCTCTTGCTTTTCTCCACCTCTCCTTTCATCCCACTCTTTCCCTTTCACAAAAGGTCTGCTGCATCGCTCCACTGCACCAGTGTGAAGCATTGTTCGCTGCTGTTGCTGTTTATACCGGTTTTGGAAACCGACGTGGGAGTCGAGCAAGTGGAGAGCCGCGGCCGACGGCTAGCATTGTTGACTTGCCCGATTCGAGGCACTGCGCCCGACCGGGTTGCAGAAATTGGGTGCCTTTCTCATCTTCTAACCACCACCACCGTTTCGGGTGTGTGTGACGTCACCTTCTCAAGTTCACGGCGCGGCAATTTGTGAGAAACACATTAATTTCATCATTTTCCCGCAGTTTCTGCCTAGAATGAAGGTAGTCTCTATCAATTTAAGGGCCAAATCTTTCAATCTGGTTGAAAATCTCGGCAGCATAAATTTTGTTAAGCATCCTTTCAACTGTGGATACCTACCAAATGGCTCGCATTCACTCTCTTTTCAGAAGAATAGATGTGCCGAAAAAAAAAACAGCGGACGAAAATTTAGCAAACGGCTCAGTCGCAACATCACTTATTTACGACATGTAGTTTATAAGTAAACGTAAAGTTGCGTTACAGATGCAGGAAAGATAAACCGCTTAGCGACCTAAGCAAGGGGGGGGGGGGAGCCGTATTAAAGAAAGCTAAAAGATGGAGCACGCATGGTGAGGACGACAGCTGAAAAAGTGAAAAAGCCTTTTATCGTCGGCCTTTGTTAGCAAGTGTCGCTATTGAATACGTATATACTCAAAAGTCGCTATAGTTACAGCTAAAAGTTGCTGAAACAAAGTAAGTAGTTACCGGAAACACGTTGCTACTAACTAGTTACTGCCCCAGGCTGCTCTACTTGCAACGTCCATCTCCACACCAGTGGGCGCATTAAAAAGTGAACTTGGTGGCTCGCAAGGCACTGCCCCCGTTTCTAGAAGACAGCATCCATTCATTGATTTACCAATCTACAAGGCGTCCGCGCTGAGGCGTGCTCCCGAGGAGCAGGAGGCAGAGAATGGTCGAGGTGAAAAGACGTTGAATGCATCAAGTGCAACGTTATGGCGGCTAGCGATATTTCTCACAGTAGATGCGTTAGCACCGAGAAGTAAGTCAGTGAATTTACAATCCGCCGTTTTATTCTCGTAGTGTGGCCGTGTAATTGATGAAGATGCCTGGTGTGTGTGTGCCTTGGAAATAAACGAATTCCGTTATAGAGTTATTAATCAGTTGTTTCTGGATATGTTTTCGATGTTTTCGCGCGCCATCGTGACGCCTGACGCGCACGGCTCGCCCGAGCGTTTCCAAGAACAAGTGCCAAGCTCACGAGACGCGCGGGTTGAATTTTTCCCTGACCGAACACACATTTTGCACAGCCTCTGCAGCGTTGCACCTGAACAGCTGCACAACTTATTGTGTTTATAGACTCAGGGGGACGTGGACTGAAACGATGGGAAGAGGACAAAAGGAGCAACGCAGAAAACGTGGACGGACGGGGACTCAAGGAAGTGACGGGCGAAAAAGGGTGCTACCGCAAAGGGTGAAATCATCGCAAGGAAGAGAGAGAGAGCACCTTGTCGCGAATTCGATTCCAAGGGGCGCCGAGCGCCCAACATATTTTCTACCAGGGTGGGAGAGAGAGAGAGGTGACATGCCGGAAGCTCGGTGTTGCGCATTCCCCGAAAAGGTGGCCTCTGCACTCCATTCTTTCTCCCCCCTTCAACGACGATGAGCTGGGAAGGCCAGCTGCGCCGTGCACCCAACCCGGCTGCAGAAATCAGACGCCTTCTTCTTCTAACCACCACCACCATTTCAGAAGTGAGCGTCTCTGGGACCTCTCCCTGTTTGTAAACAGTGTGACGTCACTGGGGGCACCCTGCCCCCTACACCCTCTCTACGAGCAGGTGCTGGTGGGCAAGAAAGCTCCTTCGGCGGCATCTTTCTGCATAGCAGAGCTGCGTGTCTGCATTTTTCGACAGAAATTTCTACATCGCTATGTTCTGAAGTCACAGCTTTCGAAAGAAGGGGGTCGCGGAAGGGTCACTGCTCATAGTGTGGGAATTTGCTCGTCGTAGTTGGATGGATGGAGAAACTTTTTTAGAGTACTGAGAGATGCGACTAGCACGCAGTGGGCTTCACTCATGTAGATGGTAGCCATAGAAAAAAAAATTTTTGATTTTTTTCGAAAGGTAACGTTTTGAATGTACACCATTACTGGCACTTTGAGAAATATTTGCATGGCATGGATGTGAACTTACTCAATTTCCATTGTGGCATGTGCAATGCAGTTTTAAACGAGGTACAGCATTGGCTTTGAGCTGCTGTGCGCGACGTCACGGATAAGATTCTCACTCATTGCCCAAAAGTCTCATCTGAGATTAATGAAAAAAAAAAAACACTTCTTGCCGTGGGCTAGGCTGAGCTTAACATATCCTCGTGAAAATCAAAGTGAAGTTCTGCCGCTGCGTTTCTCAATAACGTAGTGAAAATGTATGTGATGTAAAACCCGACATCCTAAAAATATGTAGTATTATCGGGTACAGTTACCTTGCTGCATTTGACACCTATAACGTGTGTTCGTACCTATCGCTCCTTTAGGACTGATACACAAACTTCTAACGCGCATTGTCACTTCATAAGGATTGAGCCGTAAAAGTACAAAGTAGATAAGAAACCAAAATCTCCGCTGTTTCCATTAAAACGTATCAGGTATCCGATATTAGGAGTTATAGCCATGGTGAAGCGTATATGCAGATTCTGCCACGCTACAACATGCTTATAGCTCATGCGTAGTCGTACATATCACCAGGAGATCATGTACTTTTATTTTTCTGCACGCCGCACATACGCTGAGATGTACCCACTCAGATGATCTCACCGACCGTATTTTTACCTTGACTACAATGTCAGATCGTAAAGTTCCATTGGCATTCAGTTACTGCAACCAGCCCGCAACGAATACCAGTGTTTTCACAAACAGGACGTATCACGTTAATCACACTGCACACACTACGCACAATATTGCCAGTTTCAGCGTCCGTAAAGGTGAACCAATGTTGTAGATGCCTGTCAACGCACACTACACGCCATAATCAACACTGCACATTTTCGAAGACAATGCCGCTGTTTCTCGCACAGGCCGCCACGTGTGTTCACTTCTCCGAGATAAACAGCCAGCCAGCGTGGGGAATATTTCACCACGCACTTTATCACATACCTAGATGTTCTCTGACACATACCACAGCTAATGTTGCCACTGTGAGATGAAGATTAAGCTTTCAAAAAAAAATTGCCCCAAGCACCGAGCGACAGCCCCCCACTCAGCCACCGGCGGGAGTGTTTTGCCAACCGCCGCCTTGACGTGCACCGGTGACGTCACGCTGTGACGTACCCCGGTAGAGGTCTATTCTCAAACCACTGCTGCCACTACCGTCACCGCCGAACGCAAGGGCCGGTACACGGAAGCACTGGTAGCCTAACCTCGAATGATCGTACCTGCCGCATCGACCACCACTGCGGTTAACTAGATTCATTTAAAGAATTCGCTACCAGTCTCGAAGGTAACCGAAAAGGGCGGACTGCGAACTACAATTTTTCGACGAAAGGCCGAAGCGAAGCAACCTTCGCATAAAGTGAAAAGACGCCATAACTGAATGCGTACAAGAAACGCGAGAAAAAAAAAAAAACTCATCACGTCCGCGCGACCCAAGCACTTACAAATATGCAGAGGAAACAACAGCTAAATCCGCGGTCAGCATTACTGCGTAAAGCTAGCCTCTCCTATTCACTGAAGGAGCCCCGCCGCGGTGGTCTAGTGGCTAAGGTACTCGGCTGCTGACCCGCAGGGCGCGGGTTCGAATCCCGGCTGCGGCGGCTGCATTTCCGATGGAGGCGGAAATGTTGTAGGCCCGTGTGCTCAGATTTGGGTGCACGTTAAAGAACCCCAGGTGGTCTAAATTTCCGGAGCCCTCCACTACGGCGTCTCTCATAATCATATAGTGGTTTTGGGACGTTAAACCCCACATATCAATCAATTATTCACTGAAGGAATTAGCTAAGCGCTACTTCGCATTTTAAATGACAGTGAGAGATGCCTCTGATGCCAATATATATAAAGCGCGCAGAATGTTTTCTCTCTTTTTTTATTTCGCAGTTACATGGCGTAAGTACACGATATCAAATCAAAAACCTTGACGGCGTGTCACTGGAACGACTATGAGTGTTTCGTGAAGCAGCGGGACAACTTCCTTTCAATCCGCACCGCTTCTGTCTCTTTCTATCTTCGCACAGAGAAAGACTCGCTCGCTGGATTTCCTGCCGACCGGTTGTGCCCCTGCGATGTCCGACGACAGCGCAGCTCTGGCCGACTGGGCTCGCCATAAGCCATCTCCTGACGCCGACTAGAGATCTCGATGAGTGGTGCCTTGTCGTCGGACTGCTGCGACCGTGTCCACCTTTCCCTATCTTCTCTGTACTTCTGTATGTGGGTGTCCCCATCCCTATTCCTATCCCGTTTAATCCTCCATATACATTTTAATCCCTCCTTACACTCATTCCTCGTGAGACACTGTTGAAATGTCGCACTATGATGCAGACAGTTACGGCAGCCAGCTCACTTTTATCTTCTTTTCACTTATTTAAGAATCACCCCCCCCCCCACACACACACACAGAAGAAAAAAATATTAAAAAAAAACAAAGGATGCGCAGAAATTTTGCCCCGATGCTTACAACACACACGATGCTCACAACACAACTCGCGACCTGGCTTGGAAGAGGAAGTAATTACGATGGATGGGCCGGATGCGAAAACACGTGTGACATCACCGCTACAGCGATTATCAGACACCCATGTTACGCGGATGCAGGCAACAGGCGGACGTGTAGGAGCGATTGATGTGGTGATTTATGCGGCTTGATTTATGAACACGCCCAAAATTATTAAAAAAGATGGGGGCTGTAATGAAAACGCAGTCAACACTTGTACGCAGATCGCTAAGTTTTCTCCGTCTGTACCTTTCTACATTTTACGAATGATTCGCGTTATCATTATGTGTATCTTTCGTAGAATATATACCGCTCACTATAAAACACTGCCATTCCCGACTCGCCGCCCGCTATTCCCAGCCTGCTTAATTGCAATACAGATGCCGTGAAACGGTCATTCATAAGGAGGCCCGAGCGCTTTGTACAGTTCCTGTAAAACTGCTGGCGTAACACGTCAGCAGTTGTTGCCTAAATCCTGACATGAGCGTACACACAGACCAGACCACCGCTGTATACTGCTACCCCCAACAATATTAAAATTTTCGGGCGCTAATTCTTCTGTGAGAAGGAAATCGAGTCTTACCGCATTAATAATCGCTCTTTAGAGACCGTCGTTCAGGAAAGAAAACTCCAGAATGGAATGAAAATTTTTGGAGAAAGAAAATCAGGCGAGCGTTTCAACTCGCGTCCGAACAGCGAAAACTTAGGTTATAGTACGGGAACAAAGTCGACTATTTAGCAGTTTACTACCCCACAGGTGAGAGAGAGAAAGAGAAACTATCCACTGACGCAGCACCAAGGCAACCACTACGCAAATGCCTATCATTGCTAGTGTCGGCTACTTTTGTTCATGATATTATATGAAATGCGTTGGAAGCGTCATTGCCTTCTCTAATTTTTGGTAGTGCATGACAGCAGAAGATCACGCGGACTGGTCTCCGCACATCAGCTCGCAATACAGGAATACACTGCAAAGGCGAGACCACGCGTGGAAGACACAGCAAGGAACACAATGAAGCGCGTCGCGTCTTCCCGGCGAGGCGAATGAACAATCGTCGGAGCAGTTACGCAAGGCGTCAGCACGCGCCCCTCTGACGTCTGCACTGCCCTTCGGAAACCGCCGCCTGAAAGTTGTACTCCCGACCCTATGATGGAGCAACGCAAACTGCAGCAGTTGCAGAAAGAGAAAACGAGCGAACAGAGGCGACGCCCTCGAATGCTCGCCGATGAAACGAGAGGAGGAAAAAAAAAAACGCAGATGTGAACCGTCAGAGAGTGATCGCGCGCTCTCCTGTATGGCGCGACGACCACAAAGTAAAAATTAAAAAAAAATAAAGCGCCCGCTAAAGCAACTCTTCCCTCTGCAAGCAGACCGGCCTTTGCACCGCCGCGCCAGCAAACACGGGCGGGGAGGGGAGCAAGGGGCGCGATTTACCGCTACGTTTTTTCCACGCGCCGTGCAATGCGCCGGTCGCATCCGCGAGTCCGGCATCACTGCACGGCGTCGGCTCTTCTTTGGTAGCAACATTGTAGCCGCACCGCTGTCGCAACCGATGCGGCCCCTCCGGAACGAGCAACGCAGGCGCGGTATCATATTCGTGGAAGCCTGCGGTATCATATTCGTGGGAGAACTCCGCGGGAAGCCTTCGGTATAGCTGTGTGCCGGTGCAGGCACGTTGTGTGTGCATGCGCGCGCGATCGAGAGTGCGTCGGTCTCGGATTCAGAAGCGAACTGCGAACGCGGTGAACAGAGGGCGCGTAGCATTGATGAAACAAGCAAAAGCATCTTGACATGTACCGCAGAATAAAAGCAATAATGACTATTATAGGGATACGGCTCGGATGGAATGCGACACATAGCGACGGGCTTTCGTCTTGGAATTGTTTCGCTCTATTCACACGATCCCTGTCCAAAAGAGCAGGCCCGTTTGTATCCGGCATGTGAGTCTCACTGAGCATTTTTGGCCGCCGAAAGGGCTCTCTCCGCGCCCATCACTCTCGGACCAATTTTTGCGGCGTCTGCCGTCAGATCGCCTAGCCGCGAACCAATAGGAGCGCTAGCCGAGGATTTCGAAAAACAAAAATGGCGGCCAAGTCCGACTCGCTCGTCATGTCACAATTAAGTAACGTGCGCTTAGCAGAAATGTTTGTTGAATTAGTGCGCAACCACCCCGTCCTATGCAACAAAATGCCACCCCAAGCACAAGGACAGCTTGCTAAAGGACGACTTGTGAAATAAAATAGGAAACGAACTCGGATTGACTGGTACGTACGAGTTCCTCAGCCTATGTTGCTTTGCTCATAAAATCACGAGTACCTTGTGATGCAGTTGGCTTTCTCATCAGAGTAGCAACGAACGTTGAAACGCGCAAAACAAAAAGATCTAGCTCTTCATGGGCGCACTAAAGTTGCGAGCTGTCGACAACATCCAGGAACACAGCATGCTCCATCCCGTGCTCGCACTGTAGTTGATTGTACAAACGGCTGATGACGCGCCATGGCTATTCGGCGTAAAGTTATTGAATATGCTAGCTTTAGGTAGCATATAGAGTAACTCTAATTCGGCGTTGCGGTGCGCATCCAGTGCAAAGTGCACTGCGTTACGGAGACGAAGAAGTTTCGCTCGCTGTAGATTTGATTGATTTGTGGGCTTTAACGTCCCAAATCTAGCATATGATTATGAGAGACGCCGTAGTGGAGGGCTCCGGAAATTTCGACCACCTGGGGTTCTTTAACGTGCACCCAAATCTGAGCACACGGGCCTATAACATTTCCGCCTCCATCGCAAATGCAGCCGCCGCAGCCGGGATTCAATCCCGCGACCTGCGGGTCAGCAGCCGAGTACTTTAGCCACTAGACCACCGCTGCTCGGTGTAGAAAGTGGATGCTTCAGTGTGAAGTAGGGTTAAGCCAAGTACCATCCTCATAATGTGAACCTTTTAGGGGCGAAGCTCCTTAAGCCGTGGGTCGTGCGTCCGCGATGTATGTATGTATGTATGTATGTATGTATGTATGTATGTATGTATGTATGCACGTATCTATGCATGCACGTATGTATGTATGTATGTATGTATGTATGCATGTATGTATGTATGTATGTATGTATGTACGTATGCACGTATGTATGTATGTA
This sequence comes from Rhipicephalus annulatus, assembly GCA_013436015.1. Taxonomy (NCBI): domain Eukaryota; kingdom Metazoa; phylum Arthropoda; class Arachnida; order Ixodida; family Ixodidae; genus Rhipicephalus; species Rhipicephalus annulatus. Next base: position 480,448 of record WOVY01000585.1, read on the forward strand.
TGTATGTACGTATGCACGTATGTATGTATGTATGTATGTACGTATGCACGTATGTATGTATGTATGCACGTATGTACGTATGCACGTATGTATGTATGTATGCACGTATGTATGTATGTATGCACGTATGCACGTATGTATGCATGTATGCATGCATGCATGTATGCATGTATTCATGTATGCATGCATGCATGCATGCATGCATGTATATATGTGTGTATGTGTGTATGTATGTATGTATGTATGTATGTATGTATGTATGCACGTATGTATGTATGTATGTACGTATGCACGTATGTATGTATGTACGTATGCACGTATGTATGTATGTATGCACGTATGTACGTATGCACGTATGTATGTATGCACGTATGTATGTATGTATGCACGTATGCACGTATGTATGCATGTATGCATGCATGCATGTATGCATGTATTCATGTATGCATGCATGCATGCATGCATGCATGTATATATGTATGTATGTGTGTATGTGTGTATGTATGTATGTATGTATGTATGTATGTATGTATGTATGTATGTATGTATGTATGTATGTAGCCAACTATACGGCCGGACTATAGAGAAGCGGCACGCACGCACTCTTTGACACGAGGAGAAAACCCACGCACGTTAATCATAAATAAAAAGATGGTTGCTTCTGATGAAATAACCTACAGAGACGAGTATCGGTGACCTAGTCTCCACTAAAATTTGCCTTGAATTTGATGCTTACTATAAACTAATAACAGAAGGACGCACTTGGACCATTATCTGACCGGAAAAGGTTGCCACGTTAAACTCCCTGGGCGTAACCTCCTCTGTTTTAGCAAGGTTTAGCGAGGGCAGGGCCGCAGTGCCATAAACTAGCGGCGGTGAAAGGTGGGAACTAGACACAAGGCGCAGGCCGCAAGAGAGTGTGCCGGTGCCGCTCCTCCAGTCTGGCCGTGCCACCTCTCGTTTAGTCCTTGGAATGTCGACTGGACGGCGGCACTTCTATGTAATGAATATATGATAAACAGATGCGAGATGGCGGTAGTGGAGTGTTCACTAGATGGACGCACGGATAGACAGACGAACGGAAGCGCGGAATGACTGACGGATGCTTCGCCCCACTCATCATGATGCACTCCGTGGATATGCTGGGATTTTTTTTAAGGAAAGGAAGAGGAGGAAAGGAGAAGGCGGTTGGGGCTTATCTCGGTTACAAATAATAATCGTCATATGTCATGCGTGAGTCAGGCGAGACAATGCACATCGGGATAGTATGAACCTCAAAGGGTGTACCATTTTTTTTTTTTTGCATGGCATAGATAATCACCTCGACTAACGCCGATGCATCATTCGCTTCGCGATGGCTTGGTTGTACGCGCCGTTACTGTCGCTATATTATAATACAGGTGACAAGTACACCCTCTGCTGGGGGAGAACATAGGGGATAGAATTGTGCGTCCGCCGTGTCTTCACGTACAACAGGAGAGCTTTCGTGCAAGCCATCAAGCGTCTATCACGATGACCCCAGTAATGATAATTTACAATCACGAGTTTACGTCTACAGACTGAAAAAGTACTAAGTTTTCTTAAATGGACAATTCATACCAAGGTTGTGCATGTGTGAGTCCACTCACACAGGAACCTGAGCGCCGCGAATGGATACTACAGGGACACTAAACCCACTAAAGAGCAAAACGATGTTTCCCCTATTAGTAACGCTGAATTTCACAATCCCGAAAACACCATTATTACCGCGACACGACGCTTTGTGTAAGTGAGAAAAGGCGCGAAAAGAAAATACGGGTGGAGACGCCACCTTGAGATTCCTGCTTCAAACACCGTGGGGTCATAGATCTTGAAGGCGTCTGCTAGGTCCTACGTAACTTCTAGCCTTCTAGGCCCTACGTAGCCAACATAATATTGTTGGAGTAGAAGCAATCAATAGGTTTTACAAATGAGATTTCTTCGATTTTGAATCAAACTTGGTTTTCTTCACTATTGGTGTTTGTTCCCTTCAAACATGGTCGCGCTTCAATCGCAGCTCCCATAACTGCCCATGCTGATGTCGTTGGCAATAGCTTCTGAAGCGCTTTTCGCCCGAGCCTTCGCGACCTGTTTAAATATACCTTGCGAGAACTCTCAAGCCTGGGCTGCTTTAGACTGCTGCTGCACTACGACGGTGACAGCTTCTCACACGGTCTCTTACGCATTCGCCTCAGACGACCCAAAGCGAAAGCGGTCTTCTTATCAGTCAATATGTTAAACCCCTTCCGCCACCTTCCGAAAGCTCTGGGCATCTAACGTGGTTTTGCATAGCCGCCAAGATCAGAGGCACTGCCAGCTTTCCTTTAACCCCCTCACGCCCCTTCCCTCAGTGCGGGGTAGCAAACCGGGCGGCGTCTGGTTGACCTCGCTGCCTTTCATTGCTTCCCTTCCCCTTCCTGCACCTCACATAAAGTGAACCTGTAGTCCTGCACCAATGGTCGGGCGCTGCAGACTGATCGGCCCACGTTTGACCGGTGGCACGCTGTGACGTCATGATTTTGGCGATCTAAGACGTTATGATGACGTCATCACACGATAATTATTTTTCGTCACTCGAGTTCACGCCGATGCCGCGGGATGCCGACGGTTCATCGTCGCGTCTGATGAGGCATCCAAGGCATTCGCTGAAGAGCGGGACAACCAAGAAAGACAGTCGGCAAAACGGGCGAGCTATTGTCGTGCCGAACGTGTCGAGATGACCGACACTTTCGAGGCAGGGGAGCGAAACGGTTTGGCCTGCGCTTTCGTCGGTGGAAAACCTCCGCGCTTCCGGGCATGCGAGTTGACCCTAATTGCGGCTCGCCCGGGGAAACGCTTTCCCCGCGCTAACGACAGTCGCTGCCGTCCTTTTCCTTTTCTTCTTTTTTTTTTTTCAAGGCCGCTACAACCGAACGGGCACATAATCAAAGCCGGGGACCGCTATGCCCGCAAGGTGCCGGAAGCAGTTGTAAAATAATATGCCCCCTTCTTGGCATGCTGGCTTTTCCCAAATCGGGCCAGGACGTCCAACGGTCGATACGGTTTCTGTAGCTATTCAACTTCCAAGAACACAAACCATGCATGCAATAGGGTCAAAGTCTCGCACACAAAAATTCATCTGATCAACCAAGGTCCATTACTATAGTCAAAAAAAAAAGAAGCGGCCATTATGACAAATCTACAGCCCAAGTTCGAAGCTACCCATACACCTAGTATATATGCAGGGCGCGCATCAGCTGAAGCTTCGCTTGCTCGTTTTTTTTGTTCTTTTTTTACACCATTTCTAACTCTTAACAGTTCTTATTCATTTGATGTCCGCCGTGAGACAAACCAACACTTTTGATGGACGGTACATTCATCCTGCCGTGTGCCCTCCTGACGCACTGATGCTATATCCGACCATGCTTGACTAATTCGACAGCAGTACCTGTCACTTTTGCTGCACACAACCAACAGGTGCGTCGCGCGGCTTCAGCCCAGTTTTTCTCGCGAAACAAGCTTCCGTGTCGACGCGTCCTGTTACGCGTCTTTTTCGAAGCAAACCGCCAAATTGCTCTGCGCGCGCCGTTCTCGAGATGAAAGCGTGTTCTTTCGCCACAAAAGTCGCAACGTTTGCCTCCTGGTTTCGGTACGTAAGACCGCAGATAAGATTGCCCCGCCGCGGTGATCTAGTAACTAAGGTACTCGGCTGCTGAGCCGCAGGTCGCGGGATAGAATCCCGGCTGCGGCGGCTGCATTTTTGATGGAGGCGAAAATGCTGTAGGCCCGTGTGCTCAGATTTGGGTGCACGTTGAAGAACCCCAGCTGGTCGAAATTTCCGGAGCTCTCCACTATGGCGTCTTTCACAATCCTATGGTGGTTTCGGGACGTTAAACCCCACAAATCAATCATCAATCAACCCCAGATAATATTATTATGTTTGCCTCCATGTGTGCATCCGTTGAGCTCCGCTCTCGTGGCTCCCAGATGAAAGAGCCGAAATTGTGCGTGGCTTTTTTTGGGCGTCGCCTTACACGATTTCCAGAGTCCTTTTATCGCGTTACACGCTTAAATTTGCATACCATTCCACTCGAAAGAAACCACTCGTCTAGAAAGTACTTCCTCTTGCGAGAAGCATTTGAAGGAGGCCGCAGTTTTGAAGCGCGCTCACGAGTGTATTTTTGGCCCGCACTGGGACAGCGCTAGACAGGCCGCCACGTGGAAAATGAAACCATGCAAGCCCGTGCGCAATATCAAATGTCATTGCATGGCGAAGTCACAGGAGCATTGAGAAGATGTTAAAGAACATGAATTTCTTTGTATGGGCACTGGCCAGTTTAGCTACAGGGCTCGACATATGCAGCTTTTTTTTTTCGTTTCTGTACTCGCACGAACTCTCATGTCATGGTACGATGCGCGCAGGGGTGGTCTGAGCTTCTTTGCTCAGACCAACGCGTACCGTTGGCGTGTTGTCTAGCAACTAAAACACACACACACACACACACACACATGTGTGTGTGTGCGTGTGTGTGTGTGCGCGCGGGTGTGTGTATAGGCGTGCGCACACGGGGGGGGGGGGGGGCAGGGTGCGAGAGAGACGGCGCAAAGCCAGCCTCATACATTGACAGTACAGGAAGGGAGGCGAGAGGGGGGCGCAAGTCAGCCTAATACATTCACATGATAAGGAGGGGAGGGGCGGTGCGACGAACCTTCGCCACCCCCTGTTGTGGTCTGGGTCCTGTGGGTCTCGTCGTTGGTAGCTGGCTCCCATCGGACTCGTCCCTTATAGCGAGAAGCAATGCTTATATGGGAAAACAGAGAACAGACGTTTATTTACATTAGAGAGAGGTCAATAAGAAAGTTTAGATATATAGTGGCGTTCTTCGTACATGGCGAGTTCTCCACTCGAAAAAGCACCGAATGAGCCGTGGGGGCTCATTATAAAGGGTCTGTCCTCCCCAGATCCCTAGATCGGGGACCGCGTACAGATGGCACCGTCCAATCACGGACCACACATTACCCGCGAGGGTGACGAGCACGCACGGTCCACGCGAACGTTCAAAACTGAAGCGTGGTCACCGCACGGCCATGTGGCACGAACGCGGCTCCCCCCCCCGTCAAGGTGTGTCGCTGGGCGAGGGGTCTGGAGTTGATGACTGCATCCATCGAAAGGGCCGCCGTAAACAAGCTTCCAAGGGTGCCGAACGACTCGTTCAATTAGCGGGACGATTCCCGGCCGCCGCCGCCGCCGTCATCTTCCAAAGAAGAAGCTGCACCGGTGGTCTCCCGAACTGCTCACGGCGCCGCGGCGGCAGGACGCCGCACCCTCCGGCCAGGTGGGAACAATACATGGCGGACACCGGCCGCCCCCCCGTTTGGCGACTCAAAAGGAACATCAAAAGGAACGCCGATCCATTGTCAGACCTGGCGCCGGTCCTAACAGCCTCTCCGCCGGGGAAAGAAGATCCCGAGGTGCAGTGGCCAGCAGGTACTGTGCAGCGGGATCTGTATTGCAGCTTGTCGGCTCTTCCTCTATTATTTTTGTCCCGAACACTGGATCCGATGATCATTGACCAAGAGGGCGTTGCTCGCAGGGATGAGGTGACCCCTCTCCACCATATCTTCCGCCCACCACCAATGAGGAACTGCGGAAACTGCGCCGAAAGCACACCCACACACGAGCAAGCACACGGCAATTCCCTACTCAGAATCACCAGACTTAGATTCACCTGAGGAAGTCATTTCCTTCTACCTCAACTTTATTCCTGTGGCCCCCGCCGAGTCGCAACACCACATCAGCCACTTTTGAAGACATTAAACAAAACACTTGACACATGTTTGGATAAATACAGAAAACTAGTGGGCCTCAAATCGAGGATAGAAAGCAGAAAATCGTTTTGAAGCCCTCGGGGTACTAGGGACAACGACTCAGACCATCTGCGTTGCTGTTGAGTTTACCCTTCTTGTAATGGATATCAAAGGTGTATTGTTGAAGAGCTAAGCTCCAGCGCAAAAGACGGCCGTTTTTCGATGACATGGACTGTAGCCATGTGAGGGGACAGTGGTCAGTCTCTATTGTGAACCTAGAACCGGCGATGTAGCAAGCTAGCTTCTGCACAGCCCAAACAACGCAGGCACATTCCTTTTCTGAGGCACTGTATGCTTCCTCACGAACAGAAAGCTTTCTACTGGCATACAGTACAGGGTGTTCCTGGTCGTTCTCTCCCCTCTGACAAAGCACGACACCCATACCCCGGTCGCTGGCGTCACACTGAAGAATGAACGGCTTAGAGTAGTCAGGCGCGCTCAACACTGGCTGACTTTTTAGTGCCTTCTTTAGCGTAGAAAATGCATGTTCCTTGGCCCCATCCCATTTTACGGTCTGGGGTTCAGTCTTTCTAAGAGCGTCTGTCAAGGAACTTGCAATGTCAGAGTAACGCGGGATATACCTTTGATAATAACCGGCCAATCCAAGAAACGACCGAATGTCTTTCTTGGTTCGTGGTTGGGGAAAGTTGTCTATTGCGGCCAGCTTTACTTCTGACGGCCGGCGGTAGCCTTGGCCTATTACATGCCCTAGATAAGCTACCTCAGCGCGCCCCAATTGGCATTTCGCAACCTTCACTGTTAAGCCGGCCTCACGCAGACGACATAGCACAGCTCGCAAGTGTTTCATGTGGTCTATCCAGGAAGAAGAAAAAATAGCAATATCATCTAGGTACGGGAGGGCAAAGTCCTCCATACCCTGTAACACTTTGTCCATTAGGCCAGAAAAGCAATAAGGGGCATTCTTTAATCCAAAACTAAGGACCTTCGGCCGAAATGTTCCCATCGGGGAAATAAACGCCGCAAGCCTACTAGCCCTTTCAGTTAGAGGCACCTGCCAGTATCCCCTGACTAAATCCAAAGTCGAGATGAAATTGGCACTGCTGACTTGCTCAAGCCTTTCCTCAATATGCGGAATTGGATAAGTTTGGTCCTTTGTAATCGAGTTGAGCCTCCGATAGTCAATACACGGTCGCGGCTCTTTCCCTGGGACCTCAACCAAGATCAGAGGCGAGGTGTAATCACTCTCTCCTGGCTCGATCACTCCTAGCTCGAGCATTCGGTTTATCTCCGCGGCCATTATTTCCCGTTGCCTCGGGGAAACGCGGTAAGCTTTAGAACGAATTGGTTCCGAAGATGTCAGCTCAATATCATGAACTAGGGCTTTGGTTCTGCCAGGTGTGTCTGAAAATGTTTCTTTAAAGTCAAACAATAGTTCCTTCAGTTCCGCTTTCTGATCTGGCTCCAACTCCGCCTGCTCTACCAGGTTACTAATAGTCTCGCCAATGTCTTTGTTTTCTGTTGTTAACTCCGGGAAATCAATAGGCATTTCTTCCGGTTGATTGAGCGACATGTTTACAACGGCATGCCTCTGCTGGTACGGTTTGAGCAGATTAGTGTGGTACACCTGTTGCGTTTTACGCCTTCCCAGTCCAGTAACCAAGTAATTTGTGTCTGACAATTTCTGAACTACCTCAACAGGTCCCTCCCACTGGACCTGAAGTTTATTCTTCAGTGAGGGTTTCAGTATCATCACTTTTTCCCCTACTCGAAAGCTTCGCGTCCGGGCTGTCTTGTCATAATAGCGCTTAGCGTTGTTTTGAGCTCTGCGCATTTCCTGCTCCGCTAGTTCTTGAGCTGCGTGAAGTCGGTCTAACAGCTCAAGCACGTATGCTACTACCGAAGGGTCGTCCGCCCGGCCCTCCCAAGATTCTCGAACAATGCGAAGTGGGGAGCGAAGAGCACGTCCGTAAACAAGCTCCGCAGGCGAAAACCCTGTTGATTCGTGAGGAGCGATCCGAAGCGCGAACATAGCTGCGGGCAAGCAAGCCTCCCAATCCTCTTTTTGCTCATAACAAAGGGCGCGTAGCAGCCGTTTCATGACTGAATGTACCTTTTCTACAGCATTTGACTGAGGGTGGTACACTGAACTGTGGATGATTTTAACGCCACACTTTTCTAGAAATGTCGAGGTTAGTGCACTTGTAAAAACAGATCCCTGGTCGGACTGAATTTCTGCGGGGAAGCCTACACGTGCAAAGATAGATAAAAGCGCTTTAACTACCTCCTCCGAGCTGAGCTCCTTTAACGGTACTGCTTCCGGGAATTTCGTGGCCGGGCAGAGCACTGTGAGTATGTGCCGGTACCCGGACTGCGTTACAGGAAGTGGACCCACTGTGTCTATAACTAGCCTGCGAAACGGTTCTGTGATAATGGGGACCAGCTTCATAGGTGCTTTAGCCTTATCCCCTGGCTTGCCAACGCGTTGGCACGTGTCGCAGCTTCTTACAAATGCCTCCACCTCCCGAAAGCAGCCGGGCCAGTAAAACTCCCGTAACAAACATTCTTTTGTTTTTTTGATGCCGAGATGCCCTGACCACAAACCTCCGTGGACCAGGTGCAGCAGCTCCTTGCGGAAAGGATACGGTACGACTAGCTGATTAAACCGAACTCCTTTTCGACTTGTGTACTTTCTGTACAAGACGCCCCCCTTCTTGGTGAACTGAATGTTTTGCTTAGCCACCCCTTCCTTCGCGTCTGGCGTTAAGTTACGGAGAGTGGAGTCATTTTCCTGTTCCACTATCAGTTCTGTAGGACTTACATTTAACAGCTTTATAGTGCATTCTACTTCTCGAGATGCCTCGGATTCATCCGGTTTCTTACATCTTTCTTTAGATATTGTGTTTTGAGGCTCCATTATAGGGCGGTCCAGTTTCGTGCCAGGTAAAGAAGGCTCTGCCGCTGAAGCTGTTTCGTCTGCCACCGGATCTTTACAAACTGTCTGAGCGGCGAGCTCCCTTGCTTTGGATCGAGTTAAGGCCTGTACGATACCCTCACTGAACCCAATTCCTTTTTGTCGCAGCAAGTACTCTGATTTATTTGAGAACAAATACGGGTATTGCACTGGGAGATGTGCCGAAACGGCAGCTTCAGTGTCTAGAACACCGAAAGGGCCTTCGATGCGGACTCTTGCTACTGGGAGACAGGCACTGTTTGTCTCTACTGCTTGTCTTATCCACGCGCATTCTCCTGTAAACTGACTCTCCTCGACATAGGACGGGTGCACTACATCCATAGTGGCGGCCGAATCGCGGAGCACGCGGCACGGTTGGCCATTCACGACTAGGTCTCGGATGTATGGTTCTAGCAATTTCATGTTTTCGTCATTACTACAGAGTGACATTAACACAACTTTCGGGTTCTTACAACCCAAAGAAATATGCCCCGTCTGTTGGCAGTTATAGCAAACTATCGGCTTCTTGGCCTCGAACGCCTTTTTCTGTTGCCCTTCCGCCCTTTTCTCGGGTGCTTCTTCCTTTCTCTTGTTTTTCTCATCACCGCTTCCTTTGGAGTCTAAACCCTCCTTCGGCATATACCGACCCGACTTTGTCCATCGCGGAGGCTTGTCGGCCCGATATTTACTAATCTCCCTCCTAGGGACATCCTTGCCTTCGAGGGCACGGCGATTTACGTACTCCTCTGCGAGCTCTGCCGCTCTCGTGATAGTATCTACTCCTTGTCTATCCTGAACCCAGTACCTAATGTTTTCAGGTAGACGCCGAAAGAATTGTTCCAACGCAAAACACTGCAGAGTCTTTTCCGCGTCGCCAAGCGCACCCTCCTCTCTAAGCCATTCCTCCAGATTTACCTTTAAGGTGTACGCAAACTCTGGGTATGACTCGTCTTTGGCTTTCTCGATCTCACGAAATTTTCGCCTGAACGCCTCCGCTGACAGTCTGTACTTTTTGAGCAGACTCGCTTTGACTCTGTCATAGTCGTCTGCGTCTTCTTTACCCATACGGGCTATAATGTCAGCTACTTCACACGGCAGCAGCGTAAGCAAGCGCTGGGGCCACGTGTTTTTAGCAAAATTTTCCCTCTCGCACGTGCGCTCAAAGTGCACCAGAAAAAGACCCATGTCCCCTCCTACCGCGTAGGATGGCATCAAATCTGTCATTCGGCGCTCTCTTTCTCGTGCCACTGCGCTAGCTCCGTTCATTGATTGAGCCTTTGCTAGTTCAATTTCTAGGCGTTTCATTTCCATACGATCGATACGTTCTCTTTCCTCTTTCTCCTCACGACGTCTCTGTTCCTCTTTTTCCTCCCGGAGCCTCTGCTCCTCTTTTTCCTCACGGAGCCTCTGCTCCTCTTTCCTTTGCGTAATAGCCTCCAAGCATTCGCTCAGCTCATCGTCATCTGCCCCGATCTTCTCGATGGCGTCAATGATCTCCTGCTTTCTTTTCGTCTCGGCAATTACCTGGCCCAGCTCTCGGGCCAACTCTAACAACTCTGGCTTTTTTAGTCCCTTCAAATTCATGGCGGTCCTTGGTGCTGCTAACTCTTTTAACTAAACAACTTTGACGTACTATCAATACTTCCGTCAACCGTTACCAAATCACTGCTTTGTTTACAATCCCACGCAAAGCCTGGTGATATCTCAGCAAACTTTGACGTACTATCAATACTTCCGTCAACCGTTACCAAATCACTGCTTTGTTTACAATCCCACGCAAAGCCTGGTGATATCTCAGCAAAGAAAAGCAGTGCACTCACCCTATGCAGTCATGAATTCGGACGCGTTCCTTCCCGTGTTGTCAGAGATGCCACGAAGCAGTTTTGTCCGACTCTAGGTCCTCCAGACAGCAGGTCTCAGCATTGCCTCCTGGTCGATGAGCTCGATCCCACCGCTGCCATCCAGTTGTTGTGGTCTGGGTCCTGTGGGTCTCGTCGTTGGTAGCTGGCTCCCATCGGACTCGTCCCTTATAGCGAGAAGCAATGCTTATATGGGAAAACAGAGAACAGACGTTTATTTACATTAGAGAGAGGTCAATAAGAAAGTTTAGATATATAGTGGCGTTCTTCGTACATGGCGAGTTCTCCACTCGAAAAAGCACCGAATGAGCCGTGGGGGCTCATTATAAAGGGTCTGTCCTCCCCAGATCCCTAGATCGGGGACCGCGTACAGATGGCACCGTCCAATCACGGACCACACATTACCCGCGAGGGTGACGAGCACGCACGGTCCACGCGAACGTTCAAAACTGAAGCGTGGTCACCGCACGGCCATGTGGCACGAACGCGGCTCCCCCCCCCGTCAAGGTGTGTCGCTGGGCGAGGGGTCTGGAGTTGATGACTGCATCCATCGAAAGGGCCGCCGTAAACAAGCTTCCAAGGGTGCCGAACGACTCGTTCAATTAGCGGGACGATTCCCGGCCGCCGCCGCCGCCGTCATCTTCCAAAGAAGAAGCTGCACCGGTGGTCTCCCGAACTGCTCACGGCGCCGCGGCGGCAGGACGCCGCACCCTCCGGCCAGGTGGGAACAATACATGGCGGACACCGGCCGCCCCCCCGTTTGGCGACTCAAAAGGAACATCAAAAGGAACGCCGATCCATTGTCAGACCTGGCGCCGGTCCTAACACCCCACCCCCCCTGCAGGGGAGCCCTGCGCACGCTTATGTGTGTGTGTACGAACTTTCGCGATATGCGCACACATCTTTACAGCGCTGTAGCCGTACTAAAGGCGTCTCCCTGTAAGCAGACGAACTCTTCCGTGAATAAGCGTTCACACAAAGATGTGTCGCTGTGAAACACAAAAGCAAAAAAAAAAAGAAGCTAGGCGAGGCAACGAATGCATCACAAGCACCCTTTGTAAGTTCATCGACAACTGAAGTAAAACCCTGATAACATGCGCAGGGATAAAACGTCTTGTGGGCGAGCAAATTCCGTGGCTGTCGGGACTGGGCCAAAGACAAACAAAAAGAAGAAGGAGGAGGACGGCGCTCGCTGACGTCTCGCAGCTGGCGGACGCCTTCCTCTCGGCGGCAAGTCTCGCGTCCACTGCCGGCTCCGCAGAACGAACGCGCGCTGTCAACGCCCGTCCGCGGGGTTCAGACACCGCTCCATTCGTGCTACCTGTCCTCGGTCACGGGTCGGCGCCCCGTACACAACGAGTTCCTACTTTTAATTGCGGCACAATTCAGGGGTCCGACTTGTCCATCTACCATCTCATGTCGCATAGTCACGCCGTGGTCAATACAGGCCTAAAACAAATCCAAAGGTGTTCGAAGCCAGTGCAAAAGCAAACTAACAAGGTCTAAAGAAATACAGGCACAAGAAATAACCAAGAACAAGTCGCCACACAATTTCCATAAAATCACGAAAAACGCCTTCTGGAACATCCGGCTGACCCTCATGCCACCCAAAAGAGGACGCCTCCCCAAGAGCGTGAATGACGAGGCCTTATCTATGGATGCATGCGTCAAGAGAATCGCTGCAGCGTTGCTCGTGCTACGCACTTGCTTGTTGGCGGAGCTGCGCGAAGCGCAAGACGTAGAACTACACCAAGACCTCCACAAGAACGACATTAGCGCAGGACTTTTTTCCTGTTTCCGGGATGACCACGGTCACAGTAAGAACGCTTAAAGAGACTGGTCGCACCACCGAAGAGCGAGCCCAGGGCGGAGGCTGCTTTGTTTAGCACCAGGCCTAATCTCCAACTTCGGCTGGTGACCTGGCGGAGGACGTCGCGAGGCACTGCCTGGACTCCACAGCTCTCAGCGCGAAAGCCATCCACAACGATGTGCTCTCATCAATAATGTTTTCTGCCGCCACCATTTTCAGCCACAAACGCGCAAGCAACGGCGCAAGCCTCCGGTCGGAGGGCTACGACACCGCGAGCAATTACTCCATTGCGCCCGTCCCGCTGATCCAACGTCACGATCCGTGTGCCACCATCTACTTCCAACCTGCCGACCCGCACCGATATTATTCACTTCTTAGTAGTAGTAGTAGTAGTAGTAGTAGTAGTAGTAGTAGTAGAAGATTCGTCAGTACGCTAACATGTATGTCCGCGGCAAGAAGCATTATTCCATGAGCGAACGCTGCATTCGAAATGAGCGTTATAAAGAAACCGAGCCAGCGTGCGACCGAGTCTCCACGTGAGGCCGCGTGGTGGAGACACAGTCACAGGGAGGCTCTCGAAAAGCCGGCCAGCGGTGCCTGCCTGCTGACCCAGTCTATGAGCGCGGGCGAAGTGGAAGGGAGGAAAAAAAAAAGAAAAGCACGCGAAGCAACTTTCTCTTTCCTTTCGGTCATCGACTTTCGTCATGCACACACACGGACCCACAAGCACACACATACAGGCCGCGCGCGAAACGGAGAAAAATAAATAAACTGAGGCGGCGCACATCATTAAGTCGAAACGTTCCTGCGAAGGTTACCACTGGTAGTTCCAAGCAAAGCTGGTCGCGAAGGGCAGCAGTTATTTTTTTTATTCCTTAATAAAAATTAAACCACTTTAGCTTTAAGCTATAACTCTTTTGAAGCAATTTCATTCGGTTTATTTTTTCCCACAAGAGCGAAAAAAAGAAGCCTAAGTTAACATGCAACAGGGATCACTTGACTACCATTTAACCAAGTATCGAAGCAAAACTAGGCCAAAAAAACAGACACCTTGCCGGAACGATGTTTGAAACTGTTTGACAAAAACGTGAAAAGCATAGCTTTGTTGTGCCCTGCTGACAGAAAAGTAAAACACAAAAAGGCAACCAGAGAAAGGACTGACGAGAAAAATCAAAATGCGAGGAGCACGAACGGCTGCTACTTGATCCGCGCGTTCGTAGAACTGCGACCGATCTGCTTTGCGTCGTGTCTTTGGGTTACTCATCACGCACTATTCCACCTTGGCACGTAAGGGGATGACACAAACGCGCCTATCTCGGCTTAGTCGGCATTTCGTTTTTCACCCCCCCCCCCCCGCTTTTTTTTTCCGCATTATGTACTGTGCCGAACTTATTGTAGGGTGTCTCCGCTAGCCACCTTACCTACTGTGCAACAACATCACGCTGTCCGTGAGAACAAGATAACGATGGCAGCTCTGTGCAGTCAGGCCCGTAAGGTTATGCATCGTGCAGTAGACGATACTCGAAAGGGATACACCGAGAACAGCCTGCGAGCAAGATGTTGCTGCGCACACGCTTCAGGCGAGCAGCCCTCGCAGCGAGATAAAGCGAAAGACAATGGAGTGGCTCTAACAATCAACGCGAATGCTGGCTTCCAGAGATAGACGAATGACTCCCGGCAACTAAGCGTTCGAGTGATGTCACCCCCCCCCCCAACCCCCGTTTGCAACCCACACGTGCCTTTTTTTTTTTTTTTCGCGAGCGAAACGGGGCTGCGGAGCGTTTTCACTTGTCCGGCATTTCAGGTAGCAATGTCGGACAGCGCATCCGTAAACGGACACATGACGCGTTGCAACGACAAGCGCGGTCGCCGTGCGAGATCGGCTGCCACTTGTTGATTCGCAGCGGACGGGTTTCCTCTCTTTTGTTTCCTCAAGGGATCTTGCCCATTCGGGGCGTAAGCGGACGGGCTTTGGTTTTAGTTCACTTCGCCATCTTCAGCGGGTCGACGCACAAGGCACAGGCTGTGTCCTTACGCGAGTCGATTAAAAACGCGACGAATGCACCATCGAGAGGATGCAGCTCGGGAGCCGTGCGTGACGCCTCTCGGGGCTCGCTCCGCAGCGGGGGAGAAGCTGCTCTCCGGCATCGCCAGGCTGCGGCCGATCCGCACAAACAACAGGTTGCACACACAGAACGGTCAATTCTACATTTCCGTAGCTCTACCATCGCGTGAAAAAGTCAAGTACGGCGCTGAACCGCAAATAAAGGAGAGCAGATCTCTGTCGCAAACGCCGCCATCACGGAGAACGAGGGAGGATTCCTTTCACACACACACACACACACACAACAAAAAAGTTCGGAACGGCAACTAGGCGACGAAAGGAAACGAAAAGGCTTACCGACTGACTTAGTCGTCGCCGGCTGTGATCGTCGACGCTCGTTGGTCGATGTACGACATCCGATCGCAACGTTTAAGGCACACTGCGGCAAAAAAACAAGGGGAATCCTAACAACCACCTACCTTGGCGGCGGTGGTAGGGGGGGGGGGGGGGGAATCAGGGATGCGGGTGAGACATGATGCGTGCACACAGGAAGTTGACGGAGCGCGCGCGCATGCGCACCGCACTCAAACAGGTGGCGCCATGGAGGAAGGAGGAAGACAACGCGGAGCAAGTGGAGAAGCAGAAACGATGGAGAAGCGGCCCGCTTGATTCGCACTCTAAAACGAATCTTAAGCCAGCTTTGCAAAAGTTAATGATGCCCCTCGTAAACATACGTACACAACCATGGCGCATAAGTATTGGCGATCCAGTACCGAGTATTTGGATATTTTGTTTTCCTCTGTTCAGTGAGGAAACGAAGATGCGCGCATCATTATGTGACGTATGGTGTTGAGACAGGGATTCTGTTTATTTGCCTGAGTAGGGAGTAATCATTTGGCTGAAAAACAATACAAAAATTATCGATAATCTGTCCATATCTGCTGACAGCTCAGCTGGGGTTCATCATATTGTGTAAAGGAATTACATCTGTCGAACGTAAATTGAACAATATTTATAGCTGAGAACATATTAACAGCTTCGATAATGCACTTTTCAAGCACAAACTCTTTGAACTAATTTCACTTTCATATCTGTGTGCTGTATCTCAGGTAATTCCACACCTCAATGATACGGAATATTTTCGTTTACAGTTCATGCATGTACAGCACCGTCAGCACAATAAGTAATTAATATTGTGAAAATACTCTCACCGTAGTCCAACCGAGTGAGAATTGCAATCTCTCAACGCTCTGGGAATCCCATCAGCGTTTACAGGAAACTTTCTCGAAAGCACCACAAGAGCTCAAACATTGCGGCTGTGGCCGTGCGCTCACACGCAAGCGACGCGTGCTCGAATCGCGGCATGCCTGCGCATGTAGCGCCATCTGTTTGGCTCACCAAAAACTTAACATAGCTGCGTTCGTCACCACAAGAGGTCGCCAACGGCAAAAGATGAATCACTGAACAAATATATTAAAGGTACTTCTAGTACACTGTAATTCAAAGCTTACAGTATTTGGGCCCCTAGGCAGTTGCTTATATCATGAGAAGTCGGGGAGGGGGGGGGGGGGCTGACCCCACTAGTGTTTAGATTGGGGGGGGGGGGGGAGTAAGTTTGACCCTGAACCCTCCCTTTTTCACCAGGGCATACAAGGCAGAAAATGACCATTTCCCTGCCCAGCCCCCAATTGAAATAAAAAAAAAGGTGCCACCCTTCACTCCCCCCGAAAACAAATGCTGCGTACGCCCCTGGTATGCCAGGAA
Source organism: Rhipicephalus annulatus (assembly GCA_013436015.1). Classification (NCBI taxonomy): domain Eukaryota; kingdom Metazoa; phylum Arthropoda; class Arachnida; order Ixodida; family Ixodidae; genus Rhipicephalus; species Rhipicephalus annulatus. The sequence continues at coordinate 496,701 of WOVY01000585.1, forward strand.
ACACGAGCGACAATTAAATGTGTTGTTGATCATGCTGTATGTATGTACGTATTTCTGCTTCCTCGCTCAGCTTATTCTCCCCCGCAACTGACCAACGAAAGACGTAACTGTCGCGAGTAGGTATACTGTTTGATCTTTCTGAACGTTACAGACGTTGGGTGACACTTGCGTCGGGGTGTGCTGCGGAAGCCGGTACAGCCCCGTACGTATGCGAGATAAACCACCGCAATATCTACACATTGTGGCATCGCGCTGCGCGTGTCTTCTTAAAAGAGCTTGCCCACGCATAGCTTATAATATATACGAGACAGAGAGAGACGAAAAAAGGTGTTTGACTCACAAGTGAAAAGACTTCTTTATTTGACGTTTCGGCCGTGGGCCCAGCATTCATCGAAATGAAACAAAACACTGCAACGGTTACTAATATGCTAGTGGGTTACATGGATTACAGATTGGTAAAATCAATGCACGTGGGAAAAAAATACTGTCATCGTAAGGCTGATCGCAATCACCCACACGCAATAAGAAGAGAAGCAAAGAGAAAATGACTGCGCATGAGGCAATTGAAACGAATAAATTAACAAGAGAAGGGGTGGGGGCATAAAAAATCAACACGTGTAAAAAGCAGGAACTAAAGTACTATTAAAAATCATGCGTACAAAATTAAATCAAGGGGATCAGTACGCACGACAGGGCGCAAAAACGTTAAAGCACTGGAATTTTTGTTAAACTCGCGAGCAATGGTGTTTAATGTGCATGTGGATAAGATATATGATTCCTGAACTTCTCTGTCACGACGAGAGTTGAAACCCGATGCGGGATAATAATAAATGCGCGAACAATGGTTAACTGCCAGCAAGTCTTTTTCAACGCATAAATTATTATCATCATCACTACTTACTGTAGTCACCGTGTTCGTCATAAGTTCAACTCGTTCGCTATTAATATTTTTACATGGCCATAACAGTCACTGAACAGTCACACAACAGTCATGCAACAATCACCTTCACCATCATCATGAATGTCCACGTGGCCGCTTGCTAACGGCGTTGACTCGACATTTGCATCATCGTTCCTTATCGCCATCATCAACGCCCTTTTCCACAGGTTGAACACTTTCATCATCGCCATTGTTATCGCCAGTCAAGGCCCATTTTGTTTGTTTGTTTGTTTGTTGAGCCTTACAGAACATGGCACGTACCTACTCGGGGGATTGACTAGGATTTCGAGGTTTTAAATTTAGCATGCAATGAAAAATGTATGATAAAAAATAAAGTAAACCATAAATTGCCGCCGCATCTTCCCACGGCGTTAACTCGAGTAAATGCATCGATGAGCGGGGGGGGGGGGGGGTACCGCGTGAATGTTGCGTAATTAGGAAGCATTGCCTTCAACGTCTAGCGAAAGCCAAGTATAGCTTTACTGCATTCCGAACGCGCGATCCTTTCCATATATATATATATATATATATATATATATATATATATATATATATATATATATATATATATATATATATATATATATATATATATATATATATATATATATATATATATATATATATATACCAAGAAGTGGAGGACGGGCAAAACGAAAACTTTTTATTTTTTCTACGTTTCAGCCGGGGACCGGCCTTCATTAGGGAAGGCCGGTCCCCGGCCTTTTGCCTTTAATCATCAGCAATAGCATTGTTGAAAGGCCTTTGCTTGTTGATGGCTCTTCTTTGACGTGCTAATTATCGCTCCTTTCCAAATCGAAGCCGAAAATTATTATGGCATATGTTGTTGTTTATCATTTAATTTACGTCCCGAACAGAACAAATAAATTGTTAACATACCTTCTAAAAGTCGTACTATAGCTTATACTTATATGCAGATAGTATGTTGTGTAGAGCCGCTCGCCAACAAAGTGCGTCCTCGTACAATTCATTGTTACATCATCTTTTACATGAGCTCGGTACACTCTTAAAAATGTTTGTAAAAGGCTTGTAACCACGAGCAAAATGTTACTAAGAGCAGCTGTTACTAACCTTCTTGGGCCGTTCCTAAACTTTTACGACCATTTTACTACCCACGTTAGCAAACGGTTGAAGATTGCAACTATTACTACGTTTTGCGCACTGTTAACTTTTCATCATGCACATATTTAATGAACTTGTTAAAAAAACCATAGAAGTCATTACTACGAGCGTCTAACAACCTATTTAGTAGCACGGGGATGCATTCAGGTTCATTGAGGCAATATATGTAAGCTTATTACCCAATCTTATGTCTTGTATATTAGGCTGTTTTGAGCGGTATTATGCAAAACAGACATAACTAATTGTTTTTCTTAGTATGCTTGTTTAAAAGTCCCACACTACATTATCTCACTCATCTAAAAAAACTGTATATTTTACAAATAAAGGCGCCTAACTTGAATTATACATCCTACACCATAGCCGCCCACCGGCACAAGTGGCATTCCCCAAAGTATACGCGGAACGTTAGGGAGCACTAGAATCATCGTGCGCACTGACGCGCGAACGGGTTTGTCTCGTGGTATTTTTCGTATTTCGCGGACATTTATAATTAGCAGAAAAACACTAATACTTAAGATATATAAAGTTCAAAACTATCTATTCGGACGTTTTGCAAACCAATCTACAACTTTCTAATTGAAAATTTTTATCCATATTCGTTCCTTCAAAAGTTAGTTAATTAAACATGTCTAATTAAACAATATTTTAGAACACAAAAAATAGTCTGACTTACTCCAGGCAACGGTGAGCAACATGTATTTAATCGCATCGTACTTCCATGTGCCAGCATACTTTAAAACTCTGGCTAAAGTTACCTGGGACACCCTGTATATGAGACACTTGGTAACAGTTACAAAAAAGCGGAGCGATTGTTCAACAACAACAACAACAACAACAACAACAACAACAACAACAACAACAACAACAACAACAACAAACCTTATATATGCAAAAAGCACACACAAGAGAACGCTTATTTGCAATATGGGGTCATGCTTTCAAGCAGTCATTAATTCTATCCAAGAAAATGTCTAAGGCGGGCGAGGTTCAGCGAATAACAAGTTCCATTGAGTAATTTTTTCAGGGAAAAGGCTAAATTTAAGCAATTATTTCGGGCAAATGGCGGGAGAATATGCATGCTTTGACGTTTGTTGTTTAATTTTAAAGTATTCATTGTGGTTTATTTTTGTCTTGTGGTGTACAATTTCATAGAGACATTTCAATCGTTCGAAAGAGCTTCGAACCTCGAGCGTAGAAATGTCGGCACGTTTGCGCAACTCAGAAGGTGAATGGCATCGCTTGTACGTATTAGAAATAAACCTCAGAGCAAGCCTTTGTACTCTGTCCAGTTTGATTTTGTTTGATTGCGTATAAGGGTACGTCCCATACAATTTTAGTATACTCAAGACTAGGGCATATAGCGTTTTGTATGCTAGGCTTTTAATATCCGCAGTGGCATATATATCTTAGGTTTCACATAGGCGCCCAGCGAGCCTTATTGGCTTGACAAGATACATTATCGATGTGAGTATCTCAGCGTAGGTCATGCGTCATTGTCAAACCAAGATGTTTGAACACTTTGACGCTCATTAGAATGTGGTTGCAAATAGAGTACTAATGTTGAAGACATTTTTGTTGCAAGAGATGCACATGTATACACTGCCTTACTTAAATTTAATTCTATTTGCCAGTTTTCGCACCAGTGTTAAATTTTTTGTAGGTTTGCATTGAGCTCAACTTGATCTGAGGGTGTACGTATTTCTTTATACAATATACCGGCACTGTGAAATCACGGGGTAGGTCGTTTATGAAAATAAAAACAAGACAGGCCCCAAGACGCTCCCCTGAGGGACTACTGAGAGGACAGGGCGCATGGTTAATTGTGAACTCTTCAAGCGGACAAATTGATGGTGCCCATGACGATATGAATGAAACAGCTGGGCTATGGAAGCGTTATTAAATATCACAGCAATCTTTTTAAGCAATTTAGGATTCGACACCTTATCGAAAGCTTTAGAAAAATCTAAGCTAATAATATATAGTATACGATAGTTTATCATTTGGGCGAAGTTGTGCACTAGTTCAATTAACTGATTAATAGTGGATAGACCTTTGCGGAAACCCTGTTGGTGTGGGTGTAGCAGATTGTGATGGTCGAGGTATGTCATCAAATTAATAGCAACAGTGTGTTCGAGCACTTTCGAGCATGTAGAAATCAAAGATATTGACATCGGACTTACAGCCAGACTTGTGTATAGGTATGCCCTGCGCATGCTTCCACTGACGCAGAAAGCATCCTGTGTTGAGCGATGTCAAAAAAATGAGCTTCAGGTATTTCGAAACCCAACTTGCGTATCTGTACAGAAACTGGTTGGGGATCTGATCGGGCCCGGGACTATTCCTGATGTCGATGTGTAACAAGATATCCAGGATTCGCTCTTCGGCGATTTCTATAAGTACTCGAGCGGAGTACTCACTGACTCATCAGCAAAATCGACCACCATACCATTATCTCAAATGAAAACCGATGCGAAAAGGGGATGCGTGCGTATTTTTTGCAATATATCAGATAATGGTCAGTTGTCTCAGGGACTGTACGAAGCTAACAATTAGCTCACACGCGTGTGACATATGTTACTGTTCCAACGATAATTTAGCTGTTGAAATTCCAATGTGTTTATTATGGATGGCAAAGAAAGTTCTTCTAACATCATTTCACTCCTAAATCAGGGACGCTCAGGCGGAACAATTGCCGGCCTTTTTGGCCAGGCTAACCCCGCCTTTGCAATATCACCATTACCACTACCACCACCACCACCACTGTGAAGCAGCATTCGGCAATTTTTTATGTTGTTGGATCTTCCAAAGTGTTCAATAAGCAAACGGTGGCCATCCAAGTGCGCTGAGGAGCTGTGTATCACGATCAAAAAGACTTGCTATTGGACAGTTTAGACGCTGTAACAAATACGTGGTTGCTGTATGTCAAGTTTCACAGCAATAACTTGCACTAACAAGGTTAAATATATAGATGTATTTAAATTCACCATGATTTCACTTTACAACCACCAAGCCCCTGCAGGTGTCATATATATAGGAAATGGAGCCGTTTTTCTTGTATATTAATGGGATGTTAGAAAAAAAATTCTATGTTCTTGAGGTTGTAGTAACTCCAAATCAAAGAGAAACAAAAATATCTGCCGGTTAAAGAAATCAGGCATCAAAGAGTTAATGAAAAAAAGCTTCTATAGCGTTTCGCGAGCCGTTTTATGTGTACTTCTGCATATAGAAATTTAGTACAGCAAAATCACGGTTCACAATGCGGGTGAGCTAAGCAGTGGTGAATAAGGTGACTTCTCTCTTTATTATTTAAGATTTCTTTCGTGTTCCCTGAGTCGGTCATTTAGGCAGCGCCCAGTCTGGTCGATGTAGACTTCGCCGCAGGACAGGGGAATCTCATGTTGCTGGCACACTTCACAAAACGTTTTTATGGGTTTTTTTTTAAGGCAGGCCTTCTTTGCTCCACACATGTGGTGCACCGGCTCAGCTGAGTGAGCTTCTTCGGGGCCGAGAGAAGTTCAACGTGCCGTTGCAACGGCACGTTGAACTGACTAGCCACTTCTTACAGCGAAAGCTGTTACGAGATCACGATTCGGGTCCCGCGTGGTTGACCGCCGCCGCCGGTGGGGCACGAACCCAGGTCCGCTAGGTGCCAACCCTGTATTCTACCACTGAACAACGTCGGTGCTTGTAGCTTGTTGACAAACTTGCCTTAAGCAGGCTTGATGTTGGGAAAGCAATCGCATTACTACTTATAAAGCATTTTGAAACAGCAAAAGAACAACCATTCGTTACACAATATGAATAGCGTAACTAGTGGGTCGTCCAATGCTCCAACTCATTACAAAAGCTTGTTATTGTTCAGAATACCCACTTCAGGCATAATTCCTCATTGTGGTCAGCCACTGCATGAACAATTGGCACAAAATCTATTGCAGGTGTTTAGCTGATATCACGCTTCTCAGAAAAATAACAAAAAATAGTATAGCGAATGCCGGCCTACTATAGCCTAAATTTTATTATTAATGCCGTAATGGTTATCAAGGAAATGTGCTTGCAGCAGTTACCCAATGAGTGTTTAGAAAAAGCTCTGAAAGGCCACTCTTTTAGCTTTCGCTGTGACTGTGCGGTGCCTTCCGCGCAGGCCTGGCGGTTTTTCAGGCTCTGCGTGAACTGGTGCATGTACGGGACCACAGTTGGCCTCTGCCACTCTACTAGAGACTCAGCGGTATCTTTTGAGTCGTCGTGCTTCACCTTCTTGAGAAGCGTCTCAGCAACAGACACGATGACCGAGCCAGGGAAGCCAGCTGAAACAAGCCTTTCCAATTGCAGAACAATCTTACACGCTGTGAATGCACGACTTGTGAAGCACATATTCTAAACAGAGTATGGCGACGCCTGTCTTTATCATCTTAGAATTAGACAATTTTTATGGAAGGAGCTCTTTCTGGGCACGGGGGGAGTACGCCCCGCACACGTGACACTCCTAGAACTTTAACTGTAGGCCCAAAAACTGAATTTTACTTTCTTGTGGACGTTCAAAAGTAAATGCAAGTCCTTTCCCATTATTTTTTAAGTATTTAGGGACACACTTGAGCACAGGCTCATGTTGGGTTGGGCACGTCTTAAAAAGGATTTAAAAAATCGGCAGATCCCACTTACAGTGGGAATCGATGAAATGCGAAGCACGAATGAGAAGGGTGATAGGTAACTTTAAAATCTGCACAACGTTAAGAGGCGGAAGTAAATTAAGCCGTACATGACTTCCATGTCATGATTATCATGTTTGGATGTTTCATTTACCTTCGTCATCTATTAACGTCACCTGATACCAACTTGGGTATATATGGAGCTAGCGAAACGGCCACACGAGCGTTCTATGAGCGTAGCATGTAGTCATGTTTTACACGAAATCCATATCATGATTACCATATTTGGACGTGTCACTTACATTCATCGTCAATTCACGTCCCGTAATACCGAATTTGGTATATGTGGAACTAATGAGACAGCCGTGAGAACGCTATGAGCGTAGCATGTATAGTCATGTTCTACACGAAGCGCATATTATGATTATCAGGTTTGGACGTGTCATTTACCTTCGTCATCTCTTCACTTCCCGTGATACCAAATTTGGCACATGTAGAGCTAGTGCAACGGCTGCGAGCGCGTTATGAAGGGCCCAATGTACTGCGACGCAACGTTGACGCACGCACAGGCTGGGCGCAGCGACGCCACGTAAGCAAAACGCGAGCACTCTATTGTGTGACGCCAGGCGTGAAAGGCGCGACCAGCGCGTCCAGCGTCCGTCGGCGAAGCCCGATGGCAACCAGCGCGAAATGTGACATGCTGCATTTCGTGCCCATGACGTTACTTAGCACCGCGTCTGCCTCTCTTCGTGACGGAGGGACGCCGTGTGCGCTCAAACACGCATGCGTCAAAGCAACGCAGCGCGGCGCGCGCCTGCAAGTATATGGCATGCAGATCCACAATGAAGGTCAGTGGGCGGATCCACTGATTTCTTCTAGGGGGATATTGGCGCCTGGCGTGGCATCGCCGGCGTGACGCGGTAAAACGAACGCCGGCGCACGTGCGCACCGGCTCACGTCGAAGTGTATTGGCGCCTTGAGTGTCGCGTGTATTATTGTTCTTACATGACACGCATCTCATGATTATCATGTTCGCGCGAGTCACATGCCTTCGTCATCCATTCAAGTGACGTAATACCAAATTTCGGCATATGTGAAGGTAGCGAAACGGCCGCGAGCGCATCATGAGTGTGGGACGTAGTCACGTTACATGACACGCATGTCATGATCATCATGTTTGGACGTGCCATTTACCTATGTCGTCCGTTCGCGTCAAGTAATACCGAATTTGGTACATGTGAGGCTAGCGAAACGGCCGCGAGCGCATCATGAGCGTAGCATGTAGTCATGTTTTAACATGACACGCATCTGATGATTAACCTGTTTGCAGCAGTCACATACATTCGTGATTTATTCACGTCGCGTGATACCAAATTCGGCATATGCAAGGCTAGCGAACCGGCCGCGAGCACATTATGAGTGTGGCATGTAGTCATGTTGTTTCATGACACGCATGTCATGATTTTCATGTTAGGGTCTGTCACTTGTGTTTGCCATGCAGTTATGTTATACCACACCGGTTTTGCAACATATCATGTGAATGAAATAACCGTAAGAGCAGCAAGGCCATGAGATGTAAATAACGAAATTTATGACATAAATGTCATTATTTTCATGTTATGACTAGTCAGTTATGTTCGTCATACAGTCGTGTTATATCATACCAAGTTTGGTATCGATATCATTATGCAAACGGCCAGGAGTGCTAAAAGTCGTAGGCGGCTAGATAGATGATACGCTCAAAGTCGCCGAAGTTCGCCAAGAAATGCTTAGCATTTAAAAGTCAACACAACGAAAAAGGTTACAGGGCCCGACAACTGATTTTTTTTTTTCGGCCCTGTTTTTTCCGGCGCGACCATAAGCTTACCCTTCGCAGTGTTGATATGTGGGGTTTAACGTCCCAAAACCACTATATGATTATGAGAGACGCCGTAGTGGAGGGCTCCGGAAATTTAGACCACCTGTACCCTTCGCAGTGTTCGCATCTGCATTAGTTACTCCCTAAAGCACGTAATTATTCTATAAGCAGTATTTTTCAATTTGAAAGGCTTCGAAAAACGACGTGTCCTTTTGGCCAGCAACGCAGCGAATTGATAGCGGTGCCAGTAGCCCTTTTAGCGAGTTGTGCATCGCATGCAGTCATTGTTCTGCTTTCACAGAAGTTCATGTAACTATGCTTACCCACGTTTATTCGAAGCTTTACAAGTATTTTTTTTAAAATAACAAGCTCTTACAATCAGACGATGAGGCTTTATACAGCTTCCCTGTATTTGTGAACCAAACGGACCTGGCCACCCGTTTATAGACGATCTTTTTTATTTTTATTATTTTTTTAATATTTTTTACTCTTACTCATCAAAGTCTTCGTCATTTCTTCTTTTATTCCTCATCCTATTTCCTCTTTCTTCCCACTAATCTTTGTGCCCTCTGTTTCTTCCCTCCTCCCGAAATAGTGAGCAGGCTTTGTGTTCCTCCAGGTGGCAGTTGCCAGCTTGCTCTCTCCCTCTTTCCTCTGTGTACTTGTGTATCTATGTATGTAAATCAAATAAATAAATAAATAAATTTGTGCCGCGTCGCGTGCGCCTGCATGCGCCTAAGGTCCCATCGTCGTTATTCTCTCGACACACGAGCCAAGTCAACTCGCCGAAAACGTCACTGCGCGTCATTTCTGGGACAAAGTGTAGATTAAAAACCCACAACACTCCAAAATCTAACTGACCCAGAAATCGCGTGCACGGTTTCATCAGCACGTAGAAAAGTTTCTCAAGACGAGCTGACGAGTACGGATCATTACGTCATGGAAAAACAGCGTCACTTTTTTGCGCACTACTAGAGTTAACATCTTTTACTATAAAGAAGCAAACAATATTTCAATACTAAAAAAAATGTTGACCGCGTACACTAGTTTAAGGTCACGTGACAGGGCAGCTCAGACAATTGAAGTTGATGCCAACAGGTGGCGCCCCGGGCTATGATCTCCAATGAGGAAATAAAGTTATAATTCCACTACTCACGAGAAAAATAGGGTTGGTTTGAGTAACTACGAGGGACAATCTTTCCATCTGTGCATTCATTTCATGTTTTTGGCAGTTGCGGGTGCCTTTAAGGACTATGCCATTGTTAGCGCAACCCAAATGGTAATTACAACGCGATGGAAGGATGATAAACAAAGACAGCGTCTCCTGCGTCGCGCGGCGCAGCAGCCAGCCCCACACAGCTTCTGCGCCGCACGAAAGTGACGTCACTTTAAAAATTATTACCTAAAGCTAGTTGAATGTGTAAATTATTCATGTGTAATGCGTTAAACCTACAAAAATTTTACTAAACAGGTGTTTAACGAGTCAATTAGCCTAGGTTTGTTATTTAAATACATATTACAAGTATTTTAAATACAGGGGACGCCATGGGCGCTGCGGCTGCGAAAGGTAAACACTGCGAGATTGTAGCCGCCTGCGATGTGTTAGGTGGTGAAAACTCCGATGAAATCGTGGCCATGGCTTAGGCCACTCCCAAGGAGGACTGGAGTGTTGTCGCTGCTTCATGTAATTGCTGGATACTTAGTTGAACCTGGTGGTTGGAGCTAGCGCGGCCGTCCACCACGCCGCAGCTTCATCTGAGTGTGTGCGCCATAAAGTTTCTCAGTATGATGTGCGGATTACAGTTGTTGGACGTACTGCATTTTCTAGATTGCAATGCCAAGCGTGGTGTTGCTAAAAGTGAAAGTGTTCTTGCTGCCGAGTTTTGCTTGTCACGAAGGACAAGGTCGACGATGAAATAAATGCTTTCGCACAGTTCACGTGTGACTGACCGGACGCGCATGCATGAAACCCCAGTGCGTCGGCGAAGTGTTCATACGATGGATGGAAACAACTTTATTGTAATGTTCTTACGAAGCCTGTGATATCCGAAGGTCAGAGCTACTGCGTTGCCATCTGTTTTGTCAAGTGCTAACACGTACGGCCGTTCTCATCCGTTGCTACGTGAATGCTCCCGTGCTGTCACAGGCCGCGCGTGTTATTGAGCCAGGCAGACAAGCTGTTTTGTAGTTAGATGGGCTAACGCCGTCGGCACTTGCCCTTGGGCATTGTTTATCAAGTGCTGATCGCCAGAACATTGCGGTGACACGTCAGTATTTTTAAAGAAAGCGGCCTGCCAGTTACCTCGTCAGGTGATGGTACACTGAGCGACTTAAAAAAAGTTGCCCGAGACTACGTTGCAGTGCACCTTTCTGTCATCAAAACTTTGATAATCCGTGGAAATCAACATTCCTGACACCTGTTCCAAAGAAACCAATGCAGCCAGCTGCATTCGAGTTTTTTGTCTTTTTGCGTCTCGCCGATTAAGAGCACTAATTCGTAAAACACTTTATCATAATAACTATAGTCAATCCTGCAAGAGTCATCGAAGATCCAATATTAAAGGGCCTGTGGACGGGACCACCACCAGCAGCAAGTCGGGCTGATGAGGAGGCACAAATGTTAAAACAATACATGCGTGAACAAAAAAAAAAGAAGTATCGCTAACTGCAAGGGGACTTGAACCACCGACCTTACCAGTTCATGTGTTGCTTTAACCAACTACGCCACAGCTGCCCATCAGTTTGAGATGGCAAACAAGCCGCTTTCGTATTGTTGTCACGCTAAACCTAACTAACACATTTGTTCATTTTTTCGTTTGGACGTAATTTTAAAGGCTTTTATCGTTATGTCTAGACGTACCGCTAGACACTCCCGACTATTCAAACAAAGCGCCTAACCAGAAAATGCATGACGTCACTTCCGTGCGGCGCAGCAGCCGTTTCTGTGTAGGGGTGGCTCGTGCGCCGCGCGGCGCAGCAGTCTCTGCCTAAAAAAAAATGGCACAACACAAGTGCCATACAAGAACCTATGCAGATACCTTTCTTTTGAAGATAGATCTGGTCGTCAAACTTGAAGAAAGTGGACTGAAGGTGAAATTCTAAAAGCGCTAATAGGTTCTCAACTGACATCCCTGCACCATTTTGAAAATCAATTACACAATTTTCATCAATGCACTGTTTAACAGCAGCAAACAATTCACAAAGAGGCACCTCGTAAAAGAGCTCTTCCTCGTCCACAGAAAAAGCAAATCAAACGTAACTGCTGTCTTCAAGGAAACGGTGACATTGGGTTTGCTTAGGTTTGGACCGTGGCTGAGCAGTGGGGCTTACCCAATTCCTGTTGCATTGGGTAACCCCCACTGCTCAGCCACGGTCCAGAAATAATTAAAAAGGGAACACACAGGCGGGAAGCATCAGTTACTACTTCTGTACAGACGTGTAACTAGTAATTGAGAAATACTTTAGTGAACCATGGAAATTAAACCACCAATGAACATCGGGACAACAGGTTCTCGTTAGCTCTCTGAGTGCAATGCTTGGCCGTTGATTTTAGTTAAAATTATTTACGTTAGAGCACGCTATCCTGTAAATACAGTTCTTTGCCGCACACAGCGTGTTGATCGTTGGCGTGACATTTCAAAGCATTCCAGGCCTCCAGTCATTAGGTCGTGTTAACGCCAATTAACACTCCATTTTTCTGTCCCTTATCTCCTACAGGAACAGTTTATATAATGATATATCCGTGCGTGCGTCTGTCCGTCGGTCTGTCTACATGCTTTGCTGGCTACGCCTGAGTGACGCAGGACTGCATGCCCTAGACCAGACGGAGCTTCGCCTCTAAAATGTAGACAGCGCCCGCAGATTGGATGGTTAGATTAGATATGGAATGCTAATAACCAAAATAGAATATACCGGAACACGACATTTCTGTCTCGTTCCCAAGTGCGGGCTCGCTCAGGCACGTTTTGATTTTATACATCGTAACTCCGCTGTTAGCTAACAGGTGCACATGCACCAATGACATTCAAGCCCGTTTTAAGTCAGTTTAGATCTAAGTATGCATATGCAAATTAGGTTTTGTAGAGCTGCACTAGCAGGGGCGTAGCCAGAAATTTTTTCCGGGGGGCGGTCACACCAACACGACTGGCAGGGAGAGAGGGGGGGGGGGGGGCACATGCATTAGCCTTCCTCTGTGACGTGACTACCGGCCATAGTTTAAGCACATTGTGTGCATGTATATAAAAGTCAGGACACTCCCCCTCTCTTAATGCGTATGCTTGAGAGGAGAGTAAGTAAAGGTAAAGTAACCACAGTAAAAACCAGTAAACCGCAGGTACAGTCACCATTCGAAGCAACTGCCTTTGGTCGCACCATTGAGAGGACTAGTCTTCGCAAATGCATCATTTCAGTGACCCGTTCGCTCTGAGCAGACAACGTTGATCTCTGTTGAGCGTAGATGGCGTAGTCCTTGTTGGGGCGAAGTGCGTTTCGCAAGTTAAGGACGGTTCCGCTTACAACGACGAATGAGAGGTATACGTAGCATGTTTTTGTAGATTCATATTATATAGCATTTTGGTTTCGCTTACTTTGCTGAGTAAATAATTTTTTACTGCCGATGTTTTTGACTGCATGCCTATAGGAATGATATTTATGTTAAGCTCCATATGTCAAGCAGCCCGAACGCAGTGATAGCTTTTAGTCAACATTTTTTTTACTTCACTGCGTGCATCTGAGCATGAATGCGGTACGCGAAAAAGTATTTTATTGTAAGTTATGCTGCACGTTGGTAACACGATTTCGCACGCGTCATTTTTCGGGCAGGCTCACCTCGCAACCTTGGTCGACATTACAGTTGCACTGTGACTTGCGATAGCTATAGAAGTACTCCAATCGTATAGAGGTTTTATCGTGCAATATGCGACGGCAAGGTGAACACTGTGAAGATATGTTCGCTTGGTCTCAATAGAAAATCCACCTCGGACCATACTATACCTACACACATAAAAACAGCTTGTTCGCCGCGTTTATGCGCTAGAAAACCTAAATACGCGCCAAAACGCGTAATTTCCTCGTTTTTTTTTTGTAAATATCGTCGCTCTGCTTTTTGAAACAATAGCGTTGTGGCTAGGTGTCTTCGATTGTTTACAGTCGTACAGCTGTCGTTTCCTTTTACATCAATAGATTCAGAACTGTACGGAATATTTCACCACACAGCGTATATATACCATGTATACACTGTTCTAACTCGTGCATGCCTTCACGTTTGCTGCGCTTACGCCGGCGCGAACAGCTACATCCTCATACCACGCGAAATCTCGACTAATCGGTTCACTAGTGATGAAGGAAGGAACTCCGGACTTCTTCAAAGCATAGTGCATCATCATCAATTTCTTGGAACGCGTGAACTCCAGCCAGAACTGCCAGCGCATGCAACACGAGTTTACTTACGCTCTACTGTGCACCGTTCATGCATGTTGGTTGTCTGTTTCGGGCATTCTGATGCGAGTCACTAAAACTTCGCTGCTGGCATCAACACCTTCGCGTTCATTCACGTTTGTGATATGTCATCACAGCGCAACAGAACCTACGAGCCTTCTGTAGGGACGCAATCACAAACGCGAGACGTTTTCCGTTCAGAGTAAGATATGCAGAGTGAAATACTGGGCGAGCGCGACCTTTTTTGCATCCAAAGGGAAGCGGAAGAAATGTATGCCCGCGAATTTTTCTGCCAGGAGAGATACGAGCACAAGCGTTTAAGGCGAACTTTACCAACCGACGTGTATCGTCGCTGAAGTTTCCCGTTTCTCGCATTCTCTGTCGCTGCCCGAACTTTGTTGAGCGTGTTGCTTCGTAGCAGTGCGAAGTCACCCCCTTGAAATACGCTGCCTTCACGTATTGGTGGGTAGTTCGTGTTCTGTGTCAATCAGCGCTCTTCTATGAGACTCGATGACCGGTCCGAAACGCCGTAAGGTAACGTTCGATTATTATTTTTCGAAAGGTGACGCTTGCCGCAGTGCACACTCGAAAACTGGCGAGAAAGCTACAGAAGCTAAAAGAATGGTTCCCAGCTGCAGTTCTGCACTCTCGGAATACGACTCATGTGCCGAAAGAACTCCTGAAATTTCCTGAATTGAAATTGGAGCATGATGCATGCACGGAAACCGCGATTCCTGACAAGGACATTGGTTTTTACGTGTTTATCGGGCCAAGACACCAAAAGTTGCAGGATGACGCGACCAGATGAAGTTTGCTAATGACGCCGTAGAATCCGCACGCTAACTACACCTTTCCCTCAGTAAGCGCTAACTCAAGTTCCAACCTCCCTGGCTAGAAATGTTTTCTTGGCTAGTTTTCCTCCCTCATGATATTGGAAGCTCTCTGCAAGACACTGCGTTTTTTTTTTGAAAAGAAAGTTGAGGCAAGGGGACTCACCAAGTCTATGGTACCTTGGTCTCTTTTCCGTTCACGTGTTCGAAAAACGCGCGCGAAAATTTCAGAAGTAACAACGAGTGTGACTATCACAAGACCACTGCTCTATGCGCGTGTCAGTCTTCTTGTCGATCAACACTACTCGGGCGTTGCATGTGTCTCTGCTGTGTGAAACATTGCTTGCACAGAGTTTATTATTTTATTTCTTGTAAAAAATTATCGTTACTATGTCTATTGTTCCTAATTTCACATGATGACATGTCCACCCATGTTTCTTCATTCTGTGCATTTCTTGTTGGGCTCTTCTAGTAAAGGGTCAAACAGATAAATCAAATCAATATATATATATATATATATATATATATATATATATATATATATATATATATATATATATATATAATATATATATATATATATATTGCTACGTGCCAGTGCATGGAGCTGAAGAAGACAAAGCAGATAGACTGGCGCGAGCTAATCTGTGTGGCTGGCGCTGCTCGCCTAACCGGCTGTAAATACATCGGTGACTACCCCTCCGAGTCAATCTCCTTCCCGTAACATATTTGGTGGAGTTGTGCGATCCCCGTCCTCGCCCCGGAACTCCAAAGCGGACGCTCCCTCGCGGCTTACAACATGACCACTCAAGACTCGGCTAAATCCTCTCCGGTCACTCCCCCTTCTGCCCGACCTGTCAACCCAGCGCCCGCAACAACTTTCGTGACGCTTCCCGCGCTCAAAGACACCGGCGTGTTCTCGGGCAGCGAGGGTTCCGACGTCGACCAGTGGCTACGCCTCTACGAACGCGTCAGCGCCACTTACAGGTGGGATCCCACTCTTATGCTCGCAAACGTCATCTTTTATCTCGACGGAACCCCTCGTGTTTGGTTTGATAACCACGAGCATGACATAACAAGCTGGGACAGCTTCAAGGCAAAGATCCGTGAGCTTTTTGGCAACATCTCTGGTCGTCGTGAAGCTGCGAAAAAACGAGTTGTCGACTCGCGCACAATCTTCCACGGAGCCCTGCATCGGTTATATTTAGGCTGTCCTTTCACTATGCCGCCAAGCTGACGAAAATATGTCTGAACCTGAAAAAGTTGCGCATATCCTAAAGGGTATCACCGAAGATGCGTTCAACTTGTTGGTATTCAACAATGTGTCATCTGTTGATGCGATCATTCAAGAATGCCGCCGGTTCCAACAAGCTAAAACCAGACACATCTCCCATCAGTTCCAGTGCTTCCCGAACACTACTGCAGCGTCCTCGTGTCTCGACACACATCATCCACCGGACACCTGTGACAACTTGACGCGAATCGTCAGGCGGGAGCTTGAAGCGGCTGCTCCAACTAAGGTGGGACCAACGTCCCCCGACCCCTCTCTGCCAATTACGTTGCCTCTCATTCAAGCAGTCGTCCGGCAGAAAATCGCCAGCTTGGGATTCACTCTATCTCACCGCCTCCCCGCACCGACTACCAGCCCCGATACACGCCTGCACGGCCCTTCCCGACCGTCTCTCCCTCAACGTTCCGTAATCCGTCCGCATGGTGAACACACGATGACAAGCCGATATGCTTCTCGTGTCACAGAATCGGGCACATTTCTCGCCATTGCAGAAGTCGCTGGGGTCCACCTGCACAACCGTCCTCTTGTCCCTTTTATGCACGTCCTGCCTATCGCCATGAGACCAGCCGCGACCATTTTGCCCAGGAACCTGCTTCTGAACACCGCTACTCCCGCTCTCCATCCCCCCAACGTCGCCAGTCTCGTTCTCCACAGCCCCGCCGACCATCTTCCCCCGCCTTCCCACGAGGTTCCCCGACGGAAAACTAGACGTTGCAGCCCCCGGAGGTGGCGCTGCATTGCTCGGACTGACCGAAAATTCTCTTTTGACGATACCGACAAAACGGAACCTCATAGACGTACAAGTAGACGGCGTACATGTCACTGCTCTTGTCGACACCGGCGCCCAAGTTTCCGTGATGACGAGTGATTTTCGCCGCAAGCTCAAGACGGTTCTCACACCTGCGACCACTCAGTTCGTCCGTGTTGCGGATGGTGGAATAGCATCTATCGTTGGATTGTGCTCCGCTCTTGTGAGCATTGCGGATCGACACACAGTTGTTCTCTTCACCGTCCTTGATAAATGCCCCCACGACGTAATTTTAGGCCTCGACTTCCTGTCCGCGCATTCTGCCCTCATAGACTGTTCGACCAGTACGCTCCGTCTACACTTGCCCGCAACAGAACCTCTTACACAACGGCCGAGTCGCCTCTGCACAACGGGGCACGCGCGCCTCCCTCCACAGACACTGACCTACATAGAGCTCGTCTCAATACCACCAGTTCCCAACGGTGACTATGTTGTGACCCCTATCACCGATGTCCTCATAAGCCGTGGCATTACATTACCGCACACCATTCTGTCCGTCGCAGGAAATTCTACGTGCCTCCCAGTTGTCAACTTTAGCTTGACACCTCAAGTTTTGCCACAAGGGATCTCTTTCGCGTTGCTCTGCACCTTAGAATACAATGCGGTAGATGTTTTCGCGATGGCCGCCCCTTCTGACCCCCACGCTCAACATCAATCTGCCACTTGCTCCGACAGCGCTATTACTTCGATGATCGCTTCCAACTTGACGCCGCAGCCGACTGATGAGCTCCACCGGGTTCTGCTGTCCTACATCGATGTTTTTGACATCAGCGGCCTTCCGTTGGGGAAAGCTACCGGTATGAGCCACCGCATAAACACTGGTAATGAGCATCCTATTCATAGGCGTCCATATCGGGTGTCAGCGGCCGAGCATCACATCATCCAAAGTGAGGTCGACAAAATGCTCGCCAAGGACATCATTGAGCCATCCTGCAGTCCTTGGGCTTCTCCTGTAGTGCTAGTCCGCAAGAAAGACGGTGCATGGCGTTTCTGCGTGGATTATCGACACCTAAACAAAATTACCAAAAAAGACGTCAACCCTCTGCCACGAATAGATGCGCTTGATTGCCTCTATGGGTCCCACTATTTTTCTTCCATAGACCTTCGTTCCGTCTACTGGCAGATAGAGGTAGATGAAATAGACCGTGAAAAGACGGCATTCATCACCCCCGATGGCCTATATCAGTTCAAGGTCATGCCCTTCGGCCTTTGTAACGCTCCAGCCACCTACGAACGAATGATGGACTCCCTGCTCAGAAGATTCAAATGGTCCACCTGTTTGTGCTACTTGGACGACGTCATCGTCTTTTCACCAACATTTGAAACTCACATAGAGCGCCTCTCAGCCATCCTGGGAATCTTCCGTTGCGCTGGCCTGCAGCTCAACTCGTCCAAATGTCACTTTGGACGCCATCAAATCACAGTGCTTGGCCATTTAGTAGACGACAACGGTGTACAATCAGACCCGGCAAAAATCAGCGCCGTCAAAAACTTTCCTGTACCACGATCTGCGAAGGATGTCCGCAGCTTTATCGGACTATGCTCCTACTTCCGACGCTTCGTGAAAAATTTTGCGCACATAGCGAGGCCGCTTACGCAGCTCCTCAAGAAAGAAGCCCCGTTTTCATGGGGCTCCGAAGAGGCTTCTGCGTTCTCGACTCTCGTCGCTCTTCTCACTACCCCTCCGATTCTGGCACACTTCAACCCTGCTGCCCCTACGGAAATCCGTACAGATGCAAGTGGGCATGGCATTGGTGCAGTGCTGGCTCAGAAACAACATGGTCATGATTGCGTTATAGCATATGCCAGCCGCCTGCTATCCGCCCCTGAACGTAACTATTCGATAACAGAGCGCGAGTGCTTGGCGCTTGTATGGGCGGTGGCGAAATTTCGACCTTATCTATACGGACGCCCATTTTCGGTAGTTACCGACCACCACGCACTCTGCTGGCTCAACTCTCTGAAAGATCCATCAGGCTGCCTTGGTCGCTGGGCTTCGCGCCTGCAAGAGTTTTCCTATTCAGTGGTCTACAAATCTGGCCACCTACACCATGATGCCGATTGTCTCTCCCGGTACCCTGTTTCGCCGTTATACTTATTGTACGGAAGAGAGCCGACTTTACCACTGGACACAGTCATCTCAGCTCACACCTCGTCCACCAGCGAGTATGCCCGCGACGCGATTGCGCGAGCCGATCATGCCCGTCAGCTCGCTCGCGCTCGGCTGATGGCGTCGCAAACCAACCAATGCCGTCGGTACGATGCGGAACATAGAGACGTACATTTCGCTCCCGGTACCCTCGTTTTACTCTGGTCCCCTCATCGTCGGCTGGGCCTATCCGAAAAACTTCTGTCTCATTACACGGGACCCTACCGTATATTGCGTCAAGTAACACCTGTAACCAACGAGATCAGCCCCATCTGTTCATCATCATCTACTATGCGGCCCAGTGACATCGTACACGTCTCGCGGATCAAGCCCTACAATAATGCGTCAGATAACGACCTTTAAAGCACCGGGACGGTGCCTCCGCCGCCGGGGGTCATGCTACGTGCCAGTGCATGGAGCTGAAGAAGAGAAAGCAGATAGAGTGGCGCGAGCTAATCCGTGTGGCTGGCGCTGCTCGCCTAACCGGCTGTAAGTACTACATCGGTGACTACCCCTCCGAGTCAGTCTCCTTCTCGTAACAATATATATAAGCATCGAACGCGTAATTCGAAGGTCGTAGGTTCGATTCCTGCTCACAGTTGGTAATTTTTTCATCCACTTTTCTTTCTTCTTATTTACATTCCATTGGTTCTAATAACCTCCCCTGTACATTCCTTGGCATTAATGTCTGTTATATCTCATTAATATTGTGTTAAAACACGGAAAAACGAGCCCTTAGGTATACACTTCTTTATCCGCTCGTTTCCGGCGGCTCTCCGTCGCTCCTTTCTAGTTCCTCTCCTTCTTCTGCTTCTTGTTGTCTGTTGCTACCTCGTTCGCCCGCTTGTATTTTTTTTTTGGAGGGTCTTTAAACTGTGAGGGTGACCCTCTGCTACGGGAACTTGTATCATTTCACTTACATCCTCCGAAGAAGGCTGGTCCACCAGCCGAAACTGTTAGGATTAAATAAATATTTTATTGTTTTGTTTCCTATACTGCACTATTCTCGAAGTTTATAACTTTTATTACGGTAGCCGGAAGAAACTCTGATCATCTATTCATCTATATATATATATATATATATATATATATATATTATATAATATATATGAAAGTAGATGCGCTTTCACATAACAACTATATATATATATATATTTGTTGATTTTCCTCGTCTTTATGTTGCTTATTCTAGTGCTGTGTGCTCAGATTGGGGTACACGTTAGAGAACCCCAGCTGATTGAAATTGCCAGTCCCTTCACTACGGCGTCTCTCGTAACCATACGGTGGTTTTGAAACGTTAACCCCACATATCAATCAATCAATCTATCAGGTTTATGACCGCTATCATTTATTTATCAGCTTAAGTGACATGATCAGTGTGTTAGTAGGCCTTTCTAAGTTATGATTGGCCTGCACGTTTGCCTGTGTTGCAACCTTCGTCATAAGACACTTCCAAGTGCCGTTAGCACTTAGTGCATAGTAAAGATATGTATCAATATATTGTGCTGTGGTATACAAGTGATGTTCGGTGAATAAGCCAAATATACTGTCGCGCGCGCACGCGTGTGTGTTTAGATGTTAGCAGAACGTGTGTGAAGGTTGGATAGAAATGTTATTCTTGGGCTTTATTTTTGGCACAGGTACGAAGAGTCATACTGTAATGTGCTTGAACATGGCCTTTCAGACCTTAGAACTGTGCCCGGATTTTACCACTTAAACAAATCTTTGCCTTGTGAAAATTACCCTAGTGGTCGAATACGGCGAGATATCTTCCGGCGGGAACACATATGACCACCGCTGCAGCATTAATACCGTCCCAGAGCCAACTTTTAACACTCGCGGCCGAGATTCCTGCCCAAAATCTCACAGAGTGCCAAAGCCTTTACAGACAACGCGATGCATTTTCCCGTGAGCAGACATTATTCACAGTAAAATCGCCCGGTAATGTTAATGAGGTAGTAGCACCACTTAATGTCTAAATCATGTCAGCGCAAAGCAACGAAAATAAAGGCGGGTAAGTTGCGGGAGGGGGGGGGGGGGTCCAACTCCCTTTCTCTTGGCTACGCCACTGCGCTGTAGCTCCCTTTCTAGAGGGTGTTGCTACAGCCAACACCAACTGGAAAGGGAGAAGGCCTCAGTTCTCCTCCCTTTCCAGTCGCGCCACGTCAGCTAATGGGGCGGCTGCAAGAGGCGGCTTGACCTGCTTGACGGGTTCGGGCGGGAGCGATAAGCCGACCGGTCCCAGCCACGTGCGGCTTCAGAATGTTGAAGGTGCGACGGTGAGATGCCGTGCAAATGCTGTGTGCCGCGATGCCGTGGCAACTACACCGTGGACACGAAAGTGCACGTTTTCAAGTTCCCAAGGGATCAAACTCTGAGGAACGCGTGGATACGCGCTGTGCCACGGGAAGACCTCTCCGTGACCGAGAATTCCAGGGTAAGCTTTCTTTCTGGTAGAGCATTGTTGTTTCATTGCAAATGTAAACTCAATATTTGCATATGCTCGAATAAGTGGTTCACAAGCCGCACTTTGTCAAATACTCATTGGTTTGCTCATTGTATGTAAATTTCCTTGGTAGGTATGCGAACTTCACTTCAAGAGAGGAGGACATCATCCGAGAAGCCTCGCATACCGATGGTAACTACTGGCCGCACAATTACAGTGCCATTATCCCATGTTCGCCTCCGCCCGGACGCTGTACCGTCCAAGTTCCCGAGCTGTCCGACCTACCTGTCTAGGGAAACTACCAAAGAGAAGATCCCGACTCTAAGAGGGGCGCGCATGGAGCATGCTGCTATGCAAAAAGCTATCGCGGAGTCCGAGGAGATGTTTAACAGGGCACATGAAGAGGACAAAGTCAATTCTTTAGGAGAACTTATCGGCCACTTGCGGAGCAAGGAGATGAAGTTTTGGAACATAATAGAAAAAGAGGAAAGGCTTTGTCATTATACACATCGTCGACGATGAAGCACCGTGGCTGAAGTACTCTGTCTGCGTGAAGGAGACATGAGCGTGACGGTACATGTCATGAAAAACGGCGGTAAGAAAGTTAGGGCGCAAATGTGGTCGTTCAGAAATTGCTGACAGTAAGAGCGGTATCGTACAACTCCTCGAAGGTATCGAGAAGTGGGACGGGGACCTGATGTCCGACTCAGTCGCAGAAATTTGCGAGGCTGTTTGTTTGCTGCTGGATCAGCTGTCCACGCCCCACGCAGAAGACGACGCCGACTGCATTCGATTTCTGCGAGAACAAGTCAGCTTGTTCCAAGCGAAAAACAGCGCAGGCGCTACTCTGCAGATTTCATGGTGTTCTGTTGCATTCTTTTCACCATATCGCCCCATGCGTACGCTTACATACGCAGCCATGGAAGTATCATCTTGCCGCATCCCATGACGATCAGATCGGTAGGCTCTTCTTATGGCATGAACCCTCAACAAGAGCATCAGAGCGAAACATTCCTCACCTACATGGCGAGAAGAATTTCTGACCTCAAAGACGACCAGCGCTTGTTACCGTAATGGTCGATGAAATCCATATTAAACCTTACTTTGATTATAAAGGGGGTAACATCACCGGAGCTGCGCTTAACTCAGTTGAAGCTGCAAACTGTGCGCTAATTTTCATGGTGCGCAGCCTGACATGCAAATTCAAAGAAGTTGCGCACATCGTGCCCGTGCACCGACTAGACGCGGCCGTTCCTGCACAAGATGCTGAAAAATGTGATTTGCGGGCTGGAAAAGATTGGGTACCGCGTTGTGTGTGTCGTGAGTGACAACAACTCCGTGAACAGGAAAGCGATGTCTCCTTCGAATCGACCCCTTCCAACAGAATTGTGTATCAACACCCGTCGGACCCTGCGAGGCCGCTGTTCTTCGTTATAGACCCGGTACACATACTAAAATGCATACGAAACAACTGGATCAACCAGAAGAATGACCAAGTATGCTTCTACTTCCCTGAGATGCAAACAGACGCAGCACAATCAGAGCGCCATGCAAACAGCGTCATTTTCGACAATCAGGGATCTGCACAGCAAAGAGTGTGACCAGCTGTTGAAATATGGCTATGGGCTGTCGAGAAAAGCCCTTTTACCCGTCGAATATTGAAAGGCAAAACGTAAAGCTTGCCTTGCAAATCTTCAATGATGCCTTACCTGTGGCGTTACGTGCTCTTGGGGCGAAGCACAACCTGTTCTCATTTGAGGCCACTGCTACTTTCATCGACATTATACTCAAGTGGTGGAAATTGTGAATGTGAAAACTCCATGGAAGGGGAAGAGACTGAGAGACCAGTTTCAACAGCCAGTGTTTTCCGTGGATAACGATCCAAAAGTTGACTTTTTGCTCTTGCTTTTGAAATGGCTGGATGAGTGGAAAAATAAAGGCCTTGACAAAGGTACTCTGACAAAGGAGACTCACGCTGCCCTGGAGCACACTACCTATGCGCTTGTGGAGCTCGCAAGGTACTGCTTCGAAGAGCTTAAAATGACCTATATTCTTTTGGGCAAGATACAGACAGACTGCCTAGAGGACCGCTTTGGAAAGTATAGGCAACTGGCTGGTGCGCAATATCATGTTTCTATCAGACAGATTTATGAAGTGGAAAACAAGCTGCGCCTGCAGAGCACTTTACCGACTATTTCCACTGAGCAGCATTGGGAATGTGTACGAAAGCAGGTTGTGGCATTACATCCCAGTTGCAACGTAGTTGTCAGCAGCGAGACGCTGTCGAAGATACAGGAAGTCCTTCCTATCCTTGTCTACGTTGCAGGATATGCGTGTACGCCACCCTAAAAAGGTTGAATTGTGCAAAATGCAAGGACGTGTTGACTGTGGATAAGACAATCACAGTGTCGGCCGCCCATGAACACTACGATCTCGTGAAGCAGTTGGACCGTGGAGGTCTAGTTTACCCATCGATGTTTGCGCTTAATGCTGTTGCTCACTGCTACGTTGTCGTAGAGCAGCTCGCTACGCAACCGGAACTGTTCCTGATGCGCGAACAGCGCCAGGTAGTCACGGAGCTGACGCTGCATTTGCTGGCCAACGAAGAGCCATCTGACTTCGACACCTGTGAGAACGGTCACACAAGCGAATCAGTGCTGAAACACATCCTGCGGTGCAGCACTAACATTTTACTGAAGAACGTTTGTGGAAATCTCAACGACAAACTTCTTGACGCTGCTGACAAGGCAAAAAACGGAAAGCCACAACTCTCCAGAACAAATAGATGAACAGCTTCTGATAAAGCGCAAACACAAAACGAAACTAGTTTGTGTAAATAAATGTTTCGCTCCTATAATTTGCTTCGAGTGAAATTTATTTTAAAACTACGTGCATGCTCGTTCTTGCAAGAAAAAAAAAGCGCCCGCTTGGTAATTCTATGCGACAACCTCTCTTGAACAGTGCTCCGTACTTTTACCAGTCCGCCCTATCGCCTGACGTCACTAGAAGAAAGCTAAGGCCTTCTCCCTTTCTAGAGGGTTGGTGTTGGCTGTAGGCAGGCAATCGTATGGTCATGTTGCCGCAATAGGTAATTTTCATGCAATCCCAGAACTTTACGCAGGTGCGTGAGACACTATGGGGCAAAGTCTGTACGTTGAGTCCGCTGGCTGTTCCGTCGCCCTCTCCTCGTTGGTGCTTGGTATCCAATGAAAAAAAAAAAGCATTCAATAAAACAGATGTCGGCGCTTTTGACTACAAAAAATCCTAAATACTACACATGTCTGAACGCACTTGCATGTATCTCTACGCATGAAAGACGAAATGAATTGGTGTATATTAGTGCTCATTATTGAGTATACATATACTACTAGCTGAGAGGAAGTATACAGCATGTATACCAGTTAAGCGGCATGCGGGTTATCGCGGGCCGATACACGCAGTCAAAACGTACTATCGGGATTAATGTGAGCATAACACCGAATTTTCTATTTGTAGTTCTTGCTCCGCAAGAAAACACAACGCAGAGTGAATTGTTACAGGTAATTATAGACACGACAATTTCATAACCACACCTTACCTTATAAAACAAAAGGAAAGGAGATGTCCGCGTCAGCGAAAGTACTATATTCAAGCACACCGCGAAAAGAACACTTAATTTATGAGAATGGTTCAAACGCCATGAAACCACTTGGAGTTACCAGTTCGCTGAACACAAATTCAAAATTACGCACATAACTTGTAATGTAACTAATCTGTGGCTGTGTTACTAGTAATACACACGCCGTTTCGAAAATTGTCCCCCAAGTAGCTGACGTAGCAAAGGAAAAGTGATAGGAAACAGCCACAAAGCTGGCAATATTCACGCTGCATTGGCGAGAGGCATTCGTCGGCTGTCGCTCTTTTATTCTCACTGTGAATAAAAGTTCTCTTATAGAATGGCTTTGGAAAGAAAACACCTTCCATCCATTTCTAGAATGGTTCGTGCCCTGTGTGGCACGCCGCATGCAGTCATCTTTCGGGATTGGCGACGAGTCAGACGGCCACTTACACGCTTAAACAAGCGCGGCGTGGGCCATAACATGGCGGACGCGCGCGGCCAGGCGGCGTCGGCCCTTTGAAAGCATGACCAAATGGTAGTATATAGGTGTTCTGCGACATTTCGCCTTGCCCTTCGTCCCTTCGCCGGCTTTCGCCTTTTGCAGTGTGTTTCATCGCTTCATGCCAAGCACAATGCAGTATAAACGTGTGCATCCCCACAATCGCCCGCCTGAGTAGCCTGTAAGATAAAGGAAGCACGCCAAACTAGTCACTGCCAGGAAGTATGGTCGTCAAGTAAGCAGTTTTGATTCGTCTCTCAGCTGGCCTTGATCAATATTACAGAACAAAACTAATGTACAAAGTTGGTTCTGTGGAATTTCAACGTTAAGAATGTAAGTCACATTCCCGGTCTCTCTAGTCAATGTTCCCGCGCGGAAGCACTTTCGATTCTTCCCGAAACCTACGTGTAACGCTTCAGTTACTCTTGAAGGAATAAAACTGAAACTTGATCTGTCGGTATGATCTGTCGCTATGCATTCAAGCACATTATTTTCCCTCTCTATTTCCCCTCCCCTTCCACTTGGTAAGGTAGCAAACTGGGTGCAACCTGACAAATCTCCCTGCCTTTTCTTTGCTTTTTCTCACTCTCTGTTCGAACCCTGTGACAGTTCAGTTTTAGAACCTCCTGGGCCTGATTGGTACATACTGCTATGCATTCAAGCACATTATTTTCCCTCTCTTTCCCCCATTCCCCTTGGTAATTGGTAGCAAACTGGGTGCAACCTGATTAATCTCCCTGCCTTTCCTTTGCTTTTCTCTCTCCCTCTCTTCCAATTTTGTAACTTTCAGATGGAGTTAAAAAGCTTGAGAGGAGCAGAACGATGCCCTTCCTTCGTTCCCTGTCCTGCAGGTGTCAAGGCCACATTCAAGCACCTCCTGAACACGCCAGAATATTCAAAGCAAGCTGCTTCGTGGTGCGTGAATGCTGTGTGCGGGATGATGGAGGAGCCTAAGACACCACCCGCCGACACCAAGAAGCCATCAAAGTAACTTTCGCAGAGCCTAGGTGATCAGCTGTAGTAAATTGATAGCAGTGTGCACAAATAAAGCCGTAAAGCTGTTCTATTTCTGTTTCATTCCTGTTGCACCTTTATTGCAAGAGTACATAGAGCATAACACAATCAGAGCGTGGTGAGGACAGCTTGAATGGTTCACAAGCGCATTTTAAAGTATTCGTTTAGACAATACTGCTTTTGCATGCATCTCAGCCTCGATCATGCGGCATATTTTTGATGTGCCACCATTTATTTAAAATTTGACCCTGCTGCATAAACTTCCATGTATATTCTTCACAAAACATAATCAGCGATTACGGTATTAAAAAGCAACAAAGATTGAAATTTACTGTGACTCGTTTTAAAACTTATCTATGCAAATTTGCACACTAAAGGCACTCAGGCATGCTTCACTACAATGCCTATTACACCAGCCATGAAGCTTTAGCACCATGACACACCAGCAAACTCTTCTGAAAATGTTGCAAAGTTTTCAAGATCAGTATCAAGTCTCACTAAGGACATACTCTGCAGAGTTTTTAAATGATAGGCTGAATGAGCAAAAGCAAAGAAAGAAAAAAAAAAGTGGCTGATCCCTCTATTTAGGAATCAGTATGAAACGAAAGTAAGACGTGTCCTCCCAGAGATATTTGAGCGTTCATTGTGCATTGTTCCATCACAAGGGTGAAGGAATTAATGCTACAGCAAAGAATTGCTATGTCACGCAAAAAACAGCTAGTGGGTCGAAACTTGTAGCACACACCTCAAGCACAAAGCATGCACGAAATGAGCATGCACAGGACGAGTGCGGACAAACTGTCACAGTTCGACACTTTAAGCATGCTGCTCAAACTGAAAGAAAGATGAACGAAATGAACGCACAGGTATACACAGGACAAGCGTGAACAACTGTCACAATTCTTACTTGGTGTGTGAGCAGCATGCTAATTTCGTAAATGCAGCGAGCGAAGTGACATTCGTGCTCACTTTAACTACTGTAACTTCAAGCTAATTTGCGGTGGAAGCACAAGAGGTACAAAGCACCCAAATCCCAAGATAAACGAGTGGGCCACCAGGCTAGAGAACATCAATACATACTTTGACCACGCCACGTGGCGGCACACATGCATAGCGACGCGTGGGATGGCACCCACGAAGACCTTCAGAGCACGCCCGCTTGTCGTGCCATTTTGCTACCGATGACGAAAATGTGCTGTAGTTGCTCAACTTTGAGGATTGCCTGTGGTACATGGTGTATATAAATGGCTCGCCGTTGACAAATTGGAGAAAAGTCGTTCCGTGGCTTAGTGGTTAGCGTCACGCTCTGAGGAGCGTGAGGTCGCTGGTTCGACGTCCTGCTGCGGAACTTTTCCTTCCGGTTTTTCTTTGCATTGTGTTAGTATATATTTTACGTAATATCTGGGACGGAAATCCATCAGCAGAGCCATGGCGAACCCCTGCATAAAGCACTTTCGTGTTAAAAAATGTAAAAAAAGCCAGGAGTCTGGAGGAGATGGAATCTTGCGATTAAAAATTCGTGACAAGGTGCATAGTGAAGCCAACAGGCAAGTCTGCCTGTTGGCTCCAGTGCACAACCCCGTTAATGAATATTACACAATGTGCATGTGGCATTATGTGCTGTGTCTACTGTGCTCACTATTGTTATCACATGAGCAAATTAAAAGGCATTAAATCTGAGGATTAATATCATGAAGATATGAAGCAAGACCTAGTTTGCGTTTGATAATGACGAATTTGCCTAATAATACTCTACTGCAACATGGGCATGTATTACAGTGAAGCCAAGTAGTACTTGCGCTAAACATTTTTTTATACTGAATTACCATCATAATGAACTTCCAAGTGTATCCTTTCCAGATGCTATACATCCAGAGTTCTAATATGCACTATTTCCAAAATTGAGATTTCACCAGTTCCATGTTGATCCGCCTAAGAAAGTATAGGTCAGGTAATCTTGAAACCTTTTTTTTTTCATTACTCGATTTACACGCTACTTATGAAAGTCAAAAGTTATCAAGAAAAAATCATTCCGGTGGTTTCCAGTGCCTAGACAACATACTCAATTCAAGGGTTCCAGGGCTTTCAAGGGTTCCAGGGATCTACAGACACCCCGAATCGTGGTACCTACTATCGAGTCCATGGGTGGCAATCGCTGATTTTCCCAGGGTTAAAGAAGAAGACATACACATTGAAGAAAGCTGATGGCTGATCAACAGCTGTTGAAGCACCTCTAAAGGGAAAGGACTACATGAATATGAAGGTTTAGATCCTGCCTGTAGAAAGACGTTTCATCCACATTTTCATAAAACATTAAATTCCCCATGCTATTTCCCCATTCATTGTATATGTTCACTTCTCATATGACAAAAAAAAAAAAAAAACTCCAACCCCTCAGCTGCATTAGTTGCTCTTGCTCACTATGGGTACCCGCACGCTGTGCTTATTTGGTCAGTTTGCCCAAACTTTTTTAAAGGCCCTTATTGGAAGAACACTAAGCGTGAGCTTACGTACAATGCTTGTGCTTAAACACAGAACAGAAATCAGACGCAGAAACAGCAATGGGTAACCACAGGTAGTTTTTAATTGAATATGCAACTGTCATGAATGGCTACAACGATATTTACAACATGCTATGCTCGTTTATCTGGTACACATTCCCGGCAGTCTTGAAAAAATGCACATTCTTGCTACCTTCTTTAGGAACAGCTCACCACATAAGGCGGGAAAGGCAAAAATTAAAAGTGATAAAAACCATGGTTTTGCTGTTAACATGCTATATAAAAATGCCTGCACAGTGGCTGCATCATGTCATACTGTACATTAATCCTGACGCCTCGTACAAATGAATCTAGAAGCTGCTCATGTGTTTGTACAAAAGGCTTTCAAAAATATATAAAACATCAAGCACCAAAGTGCAGCGTGGCAAAAATAGCTTATAAACACTTGAATAAAAAAAGTTGCTGGTGGCATAATAAACATCACGTCTACTGAGGTCCACTCATTTCTTGTGTCGCCTGACTGAGTGATTCGATGGCTATCCTGGGAATTTCGCTTGGCCTGGTGCTAACTTCAGGAACATGACTGATGTGTCCTTGCTTTCTTGGTTCGAAAAATTCCCATCACCTCTTTCCTGCAAAAGGCAACACACGCAGTAAGTCCGGCACCATGCGAAAAGCAAATATGGCACGATCTTATTAGACAGTCAGTAATTATTGATTCAGCTTTACTCTAAGTTTCTTGGATAAAAAGAAACACTATAATGCATTACAAGAGCCATAATGTGCAATTTCGTGACCAGTAAACAGCTAGATTGGTTGTATGACACATTTTTTGTTCTAGCACAAATATAACAGTGGTGAATGGCATTCAGTAGCTGCACAGAAATTTCTTGGTCATGAAAATGAGCATTGTAGTCACCTGGCCAGTATTACATTTGTTAAGTTGCAGTCCCTTTCAGTTCAGATTCGAGCTCAAAAAGCCACCACACAGATAAATCATTTCACAGAGACAAGCTCATATGAAAAACAAAATTCTGAGATTTTACTTGACAAAAAGAATATGATTACGAGCATGTCATAGTGGGTGACTACGCATTAATTTTGACTGTACAAAGTTTCTTAGCAGTCATGTACATATAATTACAGGAGTGTTGTTGCATTGCACCAACACTGAAACGCAGCTGTGGCGATTCGGAATCGAACATGCTTCTTCGAGCTTTGGAACACAACACATTTGCCCACTAAGGTACCATGAAAGGTACAGAAAAGACGAAACGTAGTGAAGGTCTCACAGCAAGTATTCAGTGAGCACAGTCCAAAGGGCAGTGTACTAGGTTCAGTCACCTTACCACCCTCTTATATATTTCACTCCCCTCCCTTTGACACTGCACCACATTCTTTCATGGGTTGCAGAAATAAGTGTCTTTCCTGACTTCAAACCATTACTCTCACAATGTGAAAGAACATAAAGTTAATCGAATACTTTGCTGGGTGAGTTAGTTCATGGTCTCAATACAAAATTGGAGCTCACTATGATACCACTCACTACCACCCGGTTTATTAGAAAAAACTGAGGAAAATATACACGCACTCAATATGACACAGGTGTATTTGTGCACACATCAAAAGGTGAATCTGATAAAAGATCTGCTACAGATTACGGCAAAAGCAGCTCAAATGTGCCCCCCAAAACACACCAATGTTTGGGTAACACCATGTGTACCTTACTTTTCATGTGAAAACCGGCAGCTATTTTCTGCTCCTTATAGCACTCAAAACTGTGAAAACGAAGGCACACAGCCACACACCTCACAGCGAACAAAAATATGTGTGCCGGTCATTAGACAAAGCCTGGCCACAGATGGCTTTAGTAGTTTACTCACCTGAGAGTCTTGGCTTTCTGCAGTGTCCTCACATTCCATGGGGGTTGAAGGAGGCTGCTGTTGCTGCTGCTGGGTGGGTGCTGTGGTTGAACCCTCTACTCGCTTGTTGCTGAGTGTCCTCTGTGAGAGATTCTTGGCTGGTGGCCGGAGGAGGACCACTGCCTCTTTCTTCATTATCGTTGTCCTCTTCTTCCTTGGACACAGTCGAAGCTTCTGTTTGGTGCTGCCCTCCCATGAGGGCACAGGTGGGAGGATGTGTCTATGGGTTCAGGCAGGCTGTTACCCTCTTTGAAGACACCTCCATTGTTTTCAGGCGATCCTGTCGCGCCACCATTGGTTTCCTCTTCTCCTTCCTTAGGTTTGCTGTCTCCATTGCCCCGCTGCTCCTCCTTGGCTGCATTGTTCTTCTTCAGCTGCTCCAGAGCACGCTCCACCATCTTCTGGTACGTCTCCGCATCGACAGTCTTTCCACAACGCTGCATGTACAGAGGCAGCAATGTCTCTCTTCTACTTGTCTATATGCGTGTGTGAAGGCGTGTGCACCATATTTACTTTCTTGTGTACTTAGTAAAAAAGAAACATGGCTTGTAAGTTTCTCATTCGGCCAATTTTCCAGCTGTTGTGCCGCTCAAGTACAGTCACTGTGCAAAGCTCTTACACCTACACATATGTTACTAGCTCGTCTAATTCATTACTGCCTAAAAGTAAGCAATGCAGCCCAGGGCAGGCAGGGGGACGAAGGGATGTGGAAAAACGCTAACTGCCAACTTAACTTTTATTAGACACAGAAGTTTACACAGAAATACAGAAAGCAATACAAAATTCAACAGAAAAGATCACTTCCCCCCACCCTTCATGCTGAAGTTTCAGGGGTGCGAACTCTTCTTGCAAAAAGGCAATCGATGGCTTAAATAAACCTCTTTTATGTGTAACACTAGCTGGTTCATATGTATTAAGACAACACAATGAGCCCAAACCACTACTCTTCAAAGTCGCTATTCCACCATGCCTACACAGCTCGCATTGCAAATTCAGTGAAAATTGAAAAAGATATCGCACATTGCAAGGGCAGGCATTTTTTTTTTATAATTGATTACGTTTAGGTCATTGCTTAGAAAGGAAGTTGACCTTTACTAGTAAAATGTGCACCGTCACCACCTTCACTTCTAGTAGCCAATGCTGTTGGCAGAAAATGTGCGTTGGGTACAAGAACGATGATGGAAGAAACTGCAGGGGAAAGCAGTAAAGAAATTTCTTACCTTTTTCAAGTCTGCCTGAAATAGCTCGCTGGCATCAAGGAACTTTTTGGCTTGGAATTTCTCCTCAATCTGCTGCAGTTCAGCTTTTAATTTTTCCTGAAAGAAAGTTCTGCTATAACCAAACCTTAAATGTACCTAGTGGGTAGAAAGTACGGATCTCATCATACTCTGCCGAGAAACACAGCCAGCCCTCAATGCAACAATACTCAAAACCTTATGAAAACTGGTAATCCCAACTAAGTTCTTTGAAAAAAATTTTTTTTTCAAAAACAAAGCAAATATACACAGCAGTTATGATTAAACTAAGCCTTTATAACAGAGCCGAGCATGCAATACATTATTTGCAAGGCGCTGGGAATGAAGGTGGCTGTCATGTGCCAGTCATATGAAATCTTATAAAAGTGGCTTGTATTCCCTAAAGTTGTCACGGGAAACTACTTTCCTCCACTTCACGTGCAAATCCTCTCGGGTGCTGCGTTGTTAACGGTGTACCGTCCCAGCTGACAGAACATTCTTATTTAATTCGAGCACATGCAAGATTTACGCAGTGTAAAGCTCAGCTAATATACTACTAAGGATCAAGACAGCACAAAGGGACATAAATACCTGGTGCATAGTGAGGGACTGCACTTGACGCTTAAGAACACCCATCCGCGCTGTTGTGACAACCGATCTTACGTCAGGCACCACAGCACCACTGAAGATTTCGTTGATCAACCTGTGATTCCGGATGTATCGAGATGCTGCTATGTGTTTCATGGAGAACTCATCGATATCTGAGGGAAGGAGGCATCATTAACACATGTTATTCACAGGAGGAAGAGGAACAATAGGTACAACAACAATAACAATCTTGACTGTGACATTCCCTCAGTAAACAACAATCATTCACTGCTAAGTGCTCTTTGTCCCATTTACATTTACTACGACAATTGTATAAAACTAAATACATGCAATCTTTTGTAATGCTCCACAAGTATGATAGTCTGTAAATAGTAAGCAGTCGTTTTTTGATACCTTGTGTTACTAAATCAAAAATTTTCTGTTGGTATGCTCAGCTGCGAATGGTGTCCCTCTTTATGTCATTACGGTGGAGGGGGCACCTTGGCGCATTACGACGTGGCACCATGCAAGCGATGGTAACCTACCCGCATAAACAAATGCACCGACAAATATTTAGCGAAAATTTACCATCACATAGCTGCTGCAGTTCCGTGGCATGCATTCTCTCATAATAAATATGGCCATTGTCAACTAGATGAGGCCACACTAGTTTGCTGCATCGCATTGCTCTTGCTGTGCTTCAATGCTACACAGGAGCACAAAAGGAGACGCCAAAAAAGTTTCACAAGGCTTACACGGTGATGGGATATGCGAAGTGACATTCCAAGTTTTTACTGTGGAGGTCTTTAAAGATGCTGTTATTTGACAAATTTAACAAGACCAGTTTGGTCACACTTGTCTCTTTTTTTTTTAACCCAGCTGGAAATGTAAAAATCGATAGTAGTAAGCCAGTTTTATTTCAACATGCCATTCATGCCAATAGATCTTACAAAATTGGCACGTGAGAGCAAGACAACCGTAACTAATGATAACAGGTTAATTCGGCACTGATGACACCTACTGAACAAAGCCGTTGCAGGAATATGCATGCGACTACAAGCGAAGCTTAAGCAAGCATAGTTAATTCATAAAGCCCCCAATAAGAAATACTTGAAAGGAGCCCTACCACTCAAACCCTTGACTTCCAAAAGGTAAATGCTATTGCTCATTGACCCAGAGCCTATCCCTACATAAACGAGACAAAAATGGTTGCAATTACATTTCAATGAACTTGTGCTCCTGCAATTCACAGGCAAGGGAAGAAAAAAAAGCAAGTTCTGCATGTGCAAAAGCCACATTCACACAGCTGTCATATTGTAGCGAAACGTCGGGGTTGTTCAAAGTTAGGCGCATCGGACGACCAGGGAAACGAATAAGTGTGGGTGAAACTCCACGGAGGCAATCGATGAGAAGTCAACACAATGATTTCGGGGAGCACTCATTGGGGGTTTATTCAGCTAACGCAACTTCAATTTACAAAATGCACTAGGTCAAAAAGACAAAACATAGAAAATGGTGGCATACCCCTCGGCTTGCATGGCTGGTCTCCGGTGGTGAGATCCGCTGTTGCCCCCGACTCCGCTCTCCTCAAAAAGAGCCCGAGTCGCTGCATAAATAGGGTTTCTTTTAGCGTCCCCGGTGGCGCGGACCAACCAGGCAAGCCGAGGATAACCAAATCAACATGTGGTTGCCTGAAGCCTGTCTCGCGACAACACTTTGGCAGCTTCTGAAACGGGCACGTTCTCCGAAACGGCCTTGACGCGCTAACGACAGCTCAAATTTAGGTGCCTTTTGTCCCCGGAGGACCGAAGCGGTGGCTCGTCCGTTTGAAGCGTGGGGGCTCAGGGGTTAGAAGAAGGAGAAAGGCACCCAATTTCTGCGGTCTGGTCCAAAGCACGGCGCGGTGCCTGTTCTGGCGCGAAGCGCACAGTGATCGACCAGACGCGGCCCTTTGTGATCACTCATTCTTCCTCAAGGCGCGCTCCCCGAGACAAGTTAAACGGCGCCACTAACAAGCGCTCTGGCAAAGAACAAGCTCCAGCTGTAGTTGTAAAAGAACAAGGTTTTCCGCGAGACATTGCTCTCGCGACACCTCCCCCCTACGGAAAAGAGTGTCCCACTCGTTTTATCTGCAAAACACGACAAGAAATAGACTAAATATACAAAAAGGTTTTGCATTCAACATGTGTGTGAGAATGCTTGTTTAAAGACACTTATGCATGTGTATAAAAGTGGGAAGCTTTAAAAAATTACATAAAAAACAACAGATAAAAAACAAAACAAAATCATTGGGCACAGAAATATATAGGTTCACTCGTCGGTACTGCAATACAACTCAGTGTCCATGTCGTAAGCACTGACGTTCTGTTGTGCGTTGTTACCACTTGAAAATGTCTTCCAGTCGGAGTAAAGTTCAGTGTCCGTGTCGTAGCTTTCGCACTGCTGTACTGGAACACTGGTCTGTGTCCCGCGCACACAATGTTGCAAACGGAGTTCTTGACACACTCGCGAACATCACCATTGGAGTTGCACTCGTGCACAACACTTTGATGGAATCCCTGTTCATCACTCGTTGCACTGTTCCCGTGCACAACACTTCGATGCAATCCGTGGTCATCTCTCCTTGCACTGCACTCGCGCACATCACCACCTAGATCGCGCACTTCATGATTATCATCAGACTCATCGTCCGCGTCATCGGCATCGGAGCCCAATCGAACGTGGCAGGGCTTTAAGCGCACCACATTCACAACGTCACGTTTTTTCCCAGTTTGGTCTGCCACCTCCTAGTTGTTCTCGGCTACCCGGCGCACAAGACGGAAAGGTCCGTGATATTTGTGAAGAAGCTTCGTCGTCTTCCCTTTCGCCCGGGAGGGAGTCCACAAGTACACCAAGTCGCCCTGATGATAAACAACACTTCGTCACCTAGCATCATAGCTGCGTTTGTTCTTCTCCTGCCGACGCTTCTCCCGTTCATTTACTATTTTTCGAGCCTGCCGCAGCCTGCGAGTCACTTTCATTGCATCCAGGGTGTAGTCGAATCCGCGTTGCGCGCCCGACCCTGCATCCACCGGTAGTGTCTCGGTTCATGTCCGTGAAGAAGAAAGAAGGGAGTGAATCCAGTCGTCTCGTGGGTAGAAGAATTGTATGGAAAAAGAACGTACGGTAGAAATTCATCCCAGTCGCGGTAGTTTGAGGAAACGTACATGCTGAGCATGTCAGCCAACGTGCGGTTAAAACGCTCGCACAAGCCGTTGGCCTGTGGGTGGTATGCTGTTGTGGTGGCATGCTCGCTACCCACAAGCCGGAATATTTCTTCGGTCAAGTTGGCGACAAAGTGCTGCCCACGATCGCTTATTACTTTCTCCGGGGCACCATGACGTAGGACGATTTGTTTGACGAAAGCTCTTGCTGCTTTTGCGGCAGTGGCCGCTGGACACGCGACAGCCTCGACCCATTTCGTATGGTAGTCGGTAATCACGACAATGTAGCGGTTCCCTGCTTTGGATTTAGTGAAAGGCCCAATGAAGTCCATGCCCACCTGCTGAAAAAGTCGACCTGCAGGTCGGATCGGTTGGAGGAAACCGAACGGCTTCCCCGGTGGTTGCTTTCGTGTCTGGCAGTCGGGGCAGGAGAGAACGTACTTGCTTACGTACGAGAACATCTTCGGCCAGAAATATCGGCAACGAACTTTCTTCTATGTGCGCTTGACACCTAAGTGGCCTGCCGTGGTGTCGTCATGGCAGTACCTTAAAATCTCAGATCTCAAGCACTTGGGGACAACGAGTGCCGCACGATCCTCCTGAAACCCTTTCGCCCTTCGATACAGTACACCGTCAATCAGCCGAAAGCTCCGTGCCGTTCTTTTAGTTTTCCTGACAACGGGCGCATCCGGGTGCTCGAGGTGCTGCATAATTTCTTTCATCCATGGGTCTGCCCTCTGCTTTTTTCCAACATCCACCTGATCCAGAACCAGCAACGGGGTTTTCTTCGCTTACAGGGTTTTCTTCGCTTACAGGCGCGGGATCATGAGGAAGGCGGGAAAGCGTGTCGGCATTTCCATTATTGAGGCCAGGGCGGTGTCGCAACGTTATGTCGAATTCCTGAAGCAACAGGGACCATCGCATAAGACGACCGTTCGGATTCCTTATTTTCATTAGCCAAGCGAGGCTGGCTTGGTCAGTCACGACCGTGAACTTAGCACCAAAGACGTATGGCCGAAACTGTCCGCAGGCGTACACAACGGCAAGGCATTCTTTCTCAGTTGTACTGTAGTTCATCTCAGCCTTGTTAAGGTGGCGGCTGGCATAGGCGATGACTCTCTCTTGAGTTCCTATTTTCTGTACAAGCACGGCGCCAATGCCGTAATCACAGGCATCAGTGTGCACCTCTATCGGCTTTCCCGGCTCAAACTGACGCAGAATTGGGGCTGTGATCAGCTTCTCTTTCAGGGATTGCATGGCCACTTCGCATGCCGCATCCCAGACGAAAGAAACATCCTTTTTGGTTAAGTTGGTCAGAGGTCGAGAAATACGAGAGAAATCTTTGATGAATCGCCGATAGTAGTTACAGATTCCGAGAAAGCTCTGTACACCTTTCTTGTTTCATGGCTTGGGGAATTTTTCGATCGCTGCTACTTTGTCTGGGTCCGGCCAAATGCTTTCACCTGTGAGAATGCGTCCAAGATATTTAATCTCATGGCGGGCGAAGCTGCATTTCTCGGACTTCAGTCGTAAGTTTGCTGCGTCCAAAGTCGAAAACAAACTTTCCAAATTTCGCAAATGAGTTGCCATAGTCTTCGAGAAAATAACGATGCCGTCCAAGTATGCCAAACAAACTCTCCAGAGAAGACCACTGAGGACTTTGTTAATCATTCTCTGGAATGTGGCAGGGGCGTTGCACAGGCCGGAAGGGACAACATTGAATTCGTACAGGCCGGGTCCACAGGCAAATGCGGTCTTTTGCTTATCTTCCTCCTTGATGCCCACTTGCCAGTAGCCTGATGTTAGATCAAGTGTGGTGAAGTATTTTGACCCTTGTAGCACGTCGAGAATGTCATCAATTCGTGGCAGTGGGTGCACATCTTCTTTAGTGACCTCATTGGCTCTGCGGAAATCGACGCAGAAACGCCAAGTACCATTTGGCTTCTTCACGAGGACGACAGGTGATGACCCAGGACTGTGAGACTCTCTAATTATCCCATCGCGCAGCATTCCTTCTACTTGTTGCTCAATCTGTTGCCTTTCAAAAGGGGAATGACGATATGGGTGCTGATTAATTGGTCGAGAATCGCCTGTGTCGATCACATGTTCAGCGACATGAGTCTGCCAGATGGGGTTGTCACTGCTCGTAAATAGATGGTGGTACTTCTTAATTAGTGACAGCAGCTCATCCCGTTCAGATGGCTGTAGGTGATCCCCAGTCTCTATGTCAAATTCTTGAGGCACTCGATTGTTATCGGGGCCGTGATTGCCAGCTGTACATCATGAATAGATGAAGCCCATCCAAGCTTTGTTCCGCTGAGCAGGTTTACTGGCGACATGGTAGGATTAGCTATGCGAATGAGGCCTCTCCCATGCACGATCCTCGTTATTGTGCGTGCAACCTGAAGTCCGTTTCTGAGCGTGCTGTTCTGTTCGACGAGGTGAATTCCGTCCCTTGCGACCTTTACTTCAATAGCGACTTCTGTGCGAGGTTCAATGCGAATTTGCTCGTGGCACCGCACTGTAAGTGCATCTTTATGTTCGGGGGCACTTGAGTCTATACGCAGCCGGAAAATTTCACCGTTTAGTTGCAGCTCTTTCTTGGAGAAATCAATGAGAAGCCGGGCTGCTCGACAAAAAGGAAGATCACCGAGTAGCTCGTACGGGCAATTCTTGACCACTAAAAACGTCTTGTGAGCTTCGGTGGTGCCAAATTCGAGTTTATTTCAGCTTCACCATTAGGGGTGAGCAAGCCTCCGCCAATCCCTCGGATGAATATGTCTTTTCTCGATTTGGATGAAGCACATATTTTGTTAGCTAACTCATCTGAGATGACATTTATGGACGAGCCGCTGTCAATTACAATTTTTGTTTCTGTACCGTTGGCTCGTGTGGGGACAGCGAGAAGCTCATCTTCCGACAAGGTGCCCATGGGGCGGCCGGGCTGGCCCCCTAGGCCCGGCCGTTCTCGTTTCCCGAAGGATTAGGCTGCCCATTCTGATTGCCTAGGAGCTCCTCCTAATCATTCCTGCCATCTCGGAACCGCTGCCAGCACTGTTGTGCTATGTGACCTATGCGGCGGCAAATCTGGCATCGGGGACGCCCGTCGTTGGCATGGGAAGTTCTCTGAGGCCAAGGCATTGGGGGGCGACGCACCTCGTCTTTGATGCCTTTTAGCCGGTCAGACAGCAAGGCAACCGAGTCCGCAATCGTTTTCAGGTCTCTCTCGCGGTCGGCAGCCTCCCGCGGGCAACGCAATTCGGCCGCGGCGCAAGTGGCGACACACGTAGGAGGAGGGTGCCCTGTCGCTGCAGCGGGTGCGAACCCTACAGAATGCGCGATGTTTTGCATCCACGACTGCGATCCGGTGGAATACTGGATGCCAATCGGTTGTAGCCCCGACGCACGGCTCATCAAAGCTGCCAGATTTATGCGTTGCAAAATTTGGAGGAATGCAGTGCAGCTCTCCGGGTTTGCGATTATCATCTTCTACAGAACATCCGGACGCAAACCGCGCATAAGGTGCCGCAACCGATTATCTTCCGTCATGGACGGGTTCACTCTAGCACACAGCTGTACGACGTCATAGTAGTACTGCTCGGGGGTTTTGGACGGCAATTGGGTGCGGTTTTGCAGCCGCAAAGAGGTGATCTCGACTGAGTGGCGACTCGTAAAGGACGTTTTTAGTAGCGTCGCCCATTCTTCCCATGTATTAGGGGCACCGGTTAGAATTTGAGTAGTGTGCCACTTTTTCGCATCTCCGTCTAAAGCCAGATATAGAAATTTCACCTTCGTGGCTTGGTCCCAATTATTAGACGACGCTACATGTTCGTAGCAAAGTAGCCACTCGGAAATAGATTCCTCCGGCGCGCCTCTAAAGACTGGTGGTCCGACGAATGGTTTAGCTTGGGGGGTAGCATAGCAGAGAAGAAGGTAGGGGGTTCCGTCATAGTAGAGCAGTCAGAGATAGGTTCCTGATATTTGTTGTTGACTCGGGGCATAATTTCAGAGCGGGACTATCGTTACTGAGCAACCTCCACCACTTTGTAGCGAAACGTCGGGGTTGTTCAAAGTTAGGCGTATCGGACGACCAGGGAGACGAATAAGTGTGGGTGAAACTCCGCGGAGGCAATCGATGAGAAGTCAACACGATAATTTCGGGGAGCACTCATTGGGGGTTTATTCAGCTAACGCAACTTCAATTTACAAAATGCACTAGGTCACAAAGACAAAACATAGAAAATGGTGGCATACCCCTCGGCTTGCATGGCTGGTCTCCGGTGGTGAGATCCGCTGTTGCCCCCGAGTCCGCTCTCCACAAAAAGAGCCCGAGTCGCTGCTTAAATAGGGTTTTTTTTAGCGTCCCCGGTGGCGCGGACCAACCAGGCAAGCCGAGGATAATCAAATCAACATGTGGTTGCCTGAAGCCTGTCTCGCGACAACACTGTGGCAGCTTCTGAAATGGGCGCGTTCTCCGAAACGGCCTTGACGCGCTAACGACAGCTCAAATTTAGGTGCCCTTTGTCCCCGGAGGACCGAAGCGGCGGCTCGTCCGTTTGAAGCGTGGGGGCTCAGTGGTTAGAAGAAGGAGAAAGGCACCCAATTTCTGTGGTC
Organism: Rhipicephalus annulatus; assembly: GCA_013436015.1. Classification (NCBI taxonomy): domain Eukaryota; kingdom Metazoa; phylum Arthropoda; class Arachnida; order Ixodida; family Ixodidae; genus Rhipicephalus; species Rhipicephalus annulatus. The sequence continues at coordinate 537,422 of WOVY01000585.1, forward strand.
TGGTCCAAAGCATGGCGCGGTGCCTGCCTTGGCGCGAAGCGCACAGTGATCGACAAGACGCGGCCCTTTCTGTTCACTCATTCTTCCTCAAGGCGCGCTCCCCGAGACAAGTTAAACGGCGCCACTAACAAGCGCTCTGGCAAAGAACAAGCTCCAGCTGTAGTTGTAAAAGAACAAGGTTTTCCGCGAGACATTGCTCTCGCGACACCTCCCCCCTACGAAAAAGAGTGTCCCACTCGTTTTATCTGCAAAACACGACAAGAAATAGACTAAATATACAAAAAGGTTTTGCATTCAACAAGTGTGTGAGAATGCTAATTTAAAGACACTTATGCATGTGTATAAAAGGTGAGAAGCTTTAAAAAATTACATAAAAAACAACAGATGAAAAAACAAAACAAAATCATTTGGCACAGAAATATATAGGTTCACTCGTCGGTACTGCAATACAACTCAGTGTACGTGTCGTAAGCACTGACATTCTGTGTTGCGTTGTTACCACTTGAAAATGTCTTCCAGTCGGAGTAAAGTTCAGTGTCCGTGTCGTAGCTTTCGCACTGCTGTACTGGAACACTGGTCTGTGTCCCACACACAAAATGTTGCAAACGGAGTTCTTGACACACTCGCGCATGAAAGAGGGTCGGTCAGGGGTAGGAAAGATGCGCGGGAATCGTTTTTAGAAATAGAGGCCTTGCGCGGGGTGCAGCGCTGTAATATTCAGAAAACGGGATTGCTGCAGTCTAATCTACGAATTGCCGAGCTTGTATGGGGGGTGTAAAAAAAAAGTCTGAGTCTGTTTGCTGGCCCTTTAACTCTCTGTATTTCTGAGCAACCTGCAGCCTCAATTTGACATTATCCAGTTCATTACAGACAATCCATTTGTTTTGTCTTATTGCATTTATTTGACCTTGTTGCTCTTTTATCATGAAAATAACAAAGAAAAGAAGCTTTACAAATGCAGCTGCTGTTACGCAAGCATAATGCTTACTTGTTTCAAATGTCAAAAATGAAAATTTATTTCAATATGTGCCATGTGTGTCCCGAAATGAACACATGCATTATAGTCATGTCTCAGTGCTAGTGCTTAAAACTTAAATTCTACAGTGCTAAAAACAGATCAAAACAGACAAATGGATGATGGCTCTGCACTCCCCCTACTGCCCTTCGTAAGTAAACAAGGTTATTGAGTTACGAAACGAAATCGACATAAAAGAGCCCATCAATTAATATCAAGACTTCATATTATAGCGGCTCAATAGAATTATGATGGTAGAAATAAAATGAGGCGTGGACCATACTGAGCTGAAATTATGCAGGTTCTGTGTATGATGAAGTGACCCTAGCAGTCATAATAGTTGGAAGAAACAAACGAGAAAAAGTATGACCACACTTAACAATACGTTTTTTAAATGAAAAAGAAAAATTGCAACTAAACTGACAATTTTCACGGCTCCTTGAGTCAAACTGCTCCACATTACGCACAACAATGCCTGCGAATACATTGAATGGGGAAGGTAGACATTTTGCAATAAATACCAGCCCTCGGGCTTATCAAAGGCCATGGTATCAATGAAAAAATATTCTTGCATTAATAGTAACTCTTTGGAAGTAGCTCCTCTGCAAATGCAGAAAAACTATGCCACACATGCAGCTTCGTATGAAAGTCCCTTAACCGCTGAATAACAATGAAACTCGGCAGGCACCTTAACTACCATCCTTTTGCAGACTAAATAAAAAAATGCAGTTTTCTACTTATTGGATACAAGAAAATACACAGAAAGAATGTATAAGAAGAGAAAACAAAACTAAGGTTTTCCGAAGCAAAAATATCATTATAAAAAATAATTGACGACACACACGCAGGTTTGCTGTTTAAATTTCTATAGGCAGACATGGTCAGCTTAGACTCGCTCTTTTCCACACTTAAGGTGTGAAATTAGGGCATGCAATTGGCATTCATAGTGAATACTGAGTGAGTACACGGTACCAAAACTAAAGAGGGGGAAGAAAGGGAAAAGTTCAAGGGCAGAGTTTTCAAACAGCATTATTTGGAAACAAAACAAAACAGCCAGAAAAGTAGGAAAACTTCTGAGCACAGGGTGAAATAAAAGACAGACTTCTCTGTCACGCATCAGCAGCAGCAACAACATCAAACTAAGAATACCTTTCCAGTTGACAAGTGCTGGCCTCCAAATTTACTGAACATTTTGCCGAAGGAAAGCAGCAGCAACGAATTCTTGGTAAGAAATACACTGCCTTGAGGCTCTTGCCAATAGTGAAGAGGAACAAGCGTGCAACTAGAAACCGCCTCTCGCCCGCTGCACCCTCGTTACAAGCCTACCTTTGTACCTGACGAGGCACAACTATAAAGGATGTGTTCAGCACACACACAAACATACCCACAAAAAAAACACAAGATGGCACAAAGTAAGCCCGAGATGCAGTCGCTTTTGCGTCATGCAATGCACAGGTGTTACAAAAAAAAATGAAAGACGGAGGGTTACACAGCTTGATAATAAGACAGAACAAATTTAGTCTGCTCACATCTCACTCAACACAAAAATGTCTTCTCAAACACCTGAAATGCCATGCTGTGCACCCTTTATGTTATGAAAATATTCCAACACCATAGTTTAAAAAGATGCTTCTCCTATTTGCAAGTTTAATGCCTTTTAGTTAGGAGCAGTTACAAAGGCAGTTTTAAGGCAGTTTTAACATCTCTAGAACGCCATTGGAGTATCATTACAAAAGATTATATTAAGTTAGAGCAGCATAAATATAAGCTAACAAGCCAAAGCATGGTCTCTAGTCAAAAGATTTCACAGTAATATGTGGTCGAGCGACATGCAAGGGCCTGAAATAGAACAGCGGCAGCATCGTGCTAAGACTGTAAGTGCACCTCACTTCATTCAGGATTTCAAAGTGGGCAGTCAGATTTTATGACCAAGGGAGAGAGAGAAAGAGACTATGAGATTCTGTAAAAGCAATATCTGCATTTGAAAGCTCACCATCTTCATCTTCTGCCGGCTGTATGCTAACCTTGCCATCACTTTTTTGAGAACTCGTAAGGGACTGCAAAAGAAGGCAGAGGCAAAAGCAATCAAATGAGAAAGGAGTCATCCCTAGCAATGCCATGAAGAAAAAGAAAGTGTCTGCCCAATTTTTCTGCATGACAACCAATATTAATTTGAACATAGATTTATAGCACATAACTTTACAGGCACAAAAATTTAAAAGCATGGACTGTTTAGCCGTTACAAAGCTATGCTTACAAGAAGTCTACGTCAACAAATGCATGCCTTTCTTCTAAAAATCTAAACAAAGTTCCACACCACTTTCAATTCTTCATATCTTTATGCTTATGTAGTTCGCATATGCTGCACATGCCTACCATTTTTTTCTTCATAGGTATTTTGCGTACATTTTTATTTTTTTTTGTTTCCGTGTGTCGATCGTAATTATGCATATATTCTTGCATCTTTTGGCTTAATTTTAAATTCCTCGTAGTATGTTCATATTTGTTATGTCATGTATGAGTAGTTATACATGTCTGTACAGTACAGTCCACTGTTAAAGGGAACACTCAGATGAAGACCCTTAATATTGCTGTCCTTCTAACAGTAAGTGGCTAAGGAAACAATCTCCATGCATGTAACTAATCTGTGAAGAGAGGTCAGAACTTTCAACCACCAGTAGTCTTATGCAAATCAAAGCCACTATGTCTCTGTAAGATAGAGAAATGTAAACTTGCTGAGCAGGTAAGTGTTCCCTTTAACAGTGGATGCATCTGTACATCGGTGATCGTCACTCTGTCAGGATTTTTTTGCTTTCACACCGATTCTTTAGGCATTCATGTGTCCTGATGGTTTTAAATAAATATGAAATGAAAATGAAATTACAAACGAGAATAAAGGAAACAGCACTGACCGAACTTACAACCGATGGACTCCTTTCAAGGGCCTCCCGTTCTTCGGCAGCTTGCTGGGCTGAAAGGAGAGGACATACGCGTGAAAGTGTTTCTGCCTGAAAGCAGCTAACATAGAGAAGACAACAAGTGCATATCCGGCTCATGTTTCCAGAAGAATACCATGCAAACTTCCCGTAGATTCACACTTCCAATTGTAAATAATGCCTAGCAATATTTCACATTTGTTCGCTACTAACAGCTACAACAAATTGCGATGAAATACTTAAATCGCACAAGCTGAACTAGGCTTTCAATTGATGATAGAATGTTGCATAGCACAGACTGTCGCACACACGTTAACACTGATTTTGCAAGACACTCACCCCTAACCTTGGCAGCCACCCATGCCTGGTATGCAGGGGAGCTGTGCTAGGACTTGAGTGCCTCATTATACTCCATCTGCAAGAGTGACCGAGGGAATTGGCACAACTCACCTAGAAAATGAGGGTTCATATACTGTGCGATAAAGCTGAAGTAGCCATGCATCAAGCAGGTTTTCATTTGGCATTATGGGAAAGGCAAGAGAAGTAAGTGTGGAAGTACACGAAGATAATTCGAGTGCAGGAGAGGGCAGATCAATGGTGTGCTACGACAGAGGGCATAAGAAGTGAACAGAGCACAACTTGTACCACCAGTCCTTACCCTACAAATTTTAGCAGAAAAAATAAAGAAGTTTGATTACTTTCATTCTTAGGAAATTAGATTTTCAAAAAAATCTTGGTACTTTACTTCTTACTTCATAGTGAAAATGCTTTGGATATGGCAGCCTTTGGTTATGGTCACGACACGTGCATGGTTGATAAAATTGAAATACTTTGTTTCACCGGCACTTTAACTGCTTTGTTCGATACAGATTCCTATAGTATTAAAAACAATTCCACATGAATCTTCGCAGTAATTATTGCAAGAGCAATCCGCAACAAGTCGAAAATAGAATAGACAGTGTCCGTCAAAAAAAAAAAAAAACATCTGGTATTGTAATATTTTTGTGCGACAACCTGTAGGTGAAGAAATCCAGATTGAACTTTAGCTACCCGGAGTAATTAAATGTGCACATATATGAAACCATACAAATTTTTTTTGCATTTTACCGCCACGACCCCGAGCTTAGCAGTGAAACACTGTAACCACGCTGCTAAGACAATGGTCAATTGTGAAAAAAAAGAAAAATGCTTGCACATGCACCAGTGTGTAAGAGCCATTCCTTTTCTATGTCGATCTCTTTTTGTGCGGTCAAACACTGTAGTGATATAGACCACTCGCACACCACCCACGTTGGTTTGTGCTGCACTACATATCCATGTTCATGTGTGCATTAGCTCAATCTTTGCGTGTGTGGTACACATTCTAGACAACAGAAAGTGTACCACACACACTTGTTAGTTATTGGGAAGGAAAGGTACACCCATGGCAAGTGAAGAATAAATACCCTCCTTTTCAACATTCTTTGAAGGTTGTCCCTCGTCAAAGGTGTGCATGTTTCTGTCATTACCTATAGTCTCTTCGCACCTGTTCTCCATGGCTACACTAACTGCAGTGAACTCCCACTTTTCCTTTCCAATTAATCACAGGTTATCAACACTCTGTGCAAGAAACTGTTTTTCATTTCAATATGTACGGTGCGAAGGAAATCAGATGCAGCCCGTTTTCGTGGAAAGACAACCCACATTCTCAACTTGTAACCGACTGCACAGGTAAACTTTTCTAAGACTCAGATCTGGAAGTAGTAGCAGCAGTAAAGTGGCATTTCACACATCGAAAGCATGATACCAACAATGTGACACTCTCATTATTACACAGGGGTGAATCAGAATATGAAAGGTTAATGTGTCATGAAGCACAGTTATGGATGTGAAGAAGATGGGGAAATGAGGGGCTCAATTTCTTTGTTAGTGACAACTGCATGAAGCCCACTAAAGCACAAGAAGACATTAACAGTTTTTTTCAGCTTTAATGTAGCAAAAAGAAATAATTAAAGGAAAATACAACAGGATGATGCCAAACTACATTCTGTGCATCACAAGGGCAAAGCACAACTGTAATGGCCAACTTTCATTCAAGTTTCTTGGATGTTTGCGAGTATGCATCAGCGGCCATTGTGTCAAATGTTGAACAAACTTTCAACCAACCCAGCCATCGACTAAAACGAACAGTCAATTTTGCCCATGCTTTTCCTAGCCCCATTTTTGTAACAATCATGGGGTGCAGCACACGGTGACAATGACCATAACCATGGTGTAGCATGGGGAGCCCAGCCCAGTTGCAGTGAAATTGCACTCCCACTAAAAGAATAAAAAAAGGAGGTGCAGCCAAGCAAGGCAGGGAAATAAGCATGTGTTGTGAGACACAAATAGAGGGTGTCGATGGGTAGGGCAGGGAAAATGGTGCAGTCAGCTGACAACACAAAAGCAGGGCCAGAGAGGGAGAGGGTCAGGAGAGGGCAGCCATGCGAAATGACAGCGACAATGTTCACAAGCGCCCACCTTCTCGGTTTCGTAATCATTGACGTACCTTGCTTTGCCTCACCAGGCAGTTCTTTCCACATCTGACCGATTATTTTGCCGATTTCCCACAACTTCAGGTCAGGGTTCGTAGCCTTCACCTGATCCCACACCTTAAAAAAACACAGGTCAATGAAGCTTGTGCCTCCCCCTTTCAGATCATCGCACCGACAAGAGAGGTGCTTGGAAAGCGATTAGGCAACCTCTGAGAAGCAGGAGTACCACGAAACGTGATCTCATTAGCAGTGAGGCAACAGATAAACAAAATATGCTAGTTATGCCAGGCGAGACGATTCTGTACCGCTCCACGCAAATGACCTATGGCACTTTGCTTACTTTTTTTTTGCCACAATAGAGTTAGGTAAATTGTAAAGCCTGTTACCTGTGCTTGCACAATTAAGCATGTCACATTTACGAACGAGCCCAACTTGAAGACAAGTTGTGTGTGTGAGCACTAGCGATTTTCTTAAGAGTTAGCAAGCAAACCAGTGCTAGACATTACTTTCATATAATCTACTAGCCTACTTAATGATGACTGAGAATTGCAACTTGAGCGAGTTGGTATGGATTCATCTCGATTTACTGACAGCTTTTCCATGTTTACAGGATTCTTTCACAAATATAGAGCACTGATATACTAGCACAAATACAACCCCTGCCCCCATCTTTTTTTTTTCTTGGAACAAATAGCTTGATAATGTGCCTTGAGTTCATAGTTTATAAATGAGGTTACAGCTTCTATAAATTTGTTCCTTTGAATTGTAGCAAGCTCTGTCGTAGGGTTTTTACTAAGCTTTGAAAAAAAAAAAAGCCTGAATATGATCGGAGGCATGTGTCTGTAATGAGAATAGCACAACTCAGTGCAATAAAGCTCATGAATATAATGGTAGAAAAGAACCAACTGTGCCAATCAATGGAGCATAGGCCAAGTGGCATCAATACAAAAACACAACTATGCGAATGCACATATGTCTAGTCCTACAGTGCATTGCAACGCTATTGAGATGTCATCACATGCTGCATCAAGAAACGTAGCATTATAATGTGCAGGTGCATGGGTTTGAGTCTACAGAATACATGTACTGCTATGACATACATCCCATGGCTGCATTATGCACAGTTGATGTGTTTTACAGTCATAATAATACAGTAGACTCTCATTGAACGGAACCTGGAAGGGCCAAGAAAATAGGCTCCATTTAACAAAAGTTCCGTTTGCGGGAAGATGAACAAGGGCGCAGGATAGACACATAAAACCAATCTTGTCCGAAGCACTTGTTCCATTTGAGCAGCAATTCCATTTAACAGATTTACATTAACTGAGAGTCTACTGTATGTACAGATATTTGCTTCCACCTCCCCTTCAGTTCGTATCATAATGGCACAAATTTTCCTCTGAACACTTACAACAGGATAAGCCATGTTTTTAGCTGCCAGTTTCGTAACGACATGACGCAGTGATTTCAAGTTAATGTAAACACCTGTCATTATGCTGCAAGTTTCGGTTTCACGTTTTAGTCCATGGTGACTGCACATTTCTACTTTTGTAAGTTTATTCACAGCATTAGGTATATTTATGCTAACATGTTCTCAAAGTCGGTGCTGGGGAAACGAGCAAACACATTACATATATGGAGAGAGAGGTCAATCATACATTGTTACTCAAATAAACATGATAGTTTTGAGATTACTTGTTTTGTAGATACATAGCATCGTAGAGTTAACTTCAACAAAGTACGTAGTACCACTGGTAATGCCACTGAAGGTATTACACCCATTTTCCCAGAAGCCTTTGCAGCTACCTCGCACCACAGTCAATTTTTCTCTTGTTTAAATTTTGTGCACATATGGCATTACATGATAAAAATATATATATTCAGCAGATAAATAATTTTGACAAGTTTTCATTATGACTTTACAAGGAAGCTTTGCCAAGGATAAAGCTCTTGCATGTTAATAATTTGCTAAACTGCAAAAACGAAAAAAATGAGATTTCACCGTCTAGTTTGCTCGGCATTTTTCGGAAGACATGGTGAGAGGCTCAGCTCGCGATCAGAAGTCTGCAACTCACGGAACGTGCATACACATGCGAGTAAGAAAGATGCCAAAGCACGAAACGCAAGGCATCAAGGCACTTTGTTGACCTCAAGAGTGGCCAAATTTTCTAACAACTATTTCTTCGATTATTTCCATCTTTTTCACTAAGTTTTTTTCTAACATGCTACAAAGGTAACATTATGTTAGCACTTTCAAAGCATAAACTGTTGCGTGAACACTCTTCAAGTTTGACCATTACAATTTTGGCATTTTCTTATAAGACTTAGGACAGCATAGCTCACATAATGTTTCCTGTCATTCAGCTAAAGAGCCACCAAAGTAACAAGAGTATGCTTCTGCAAAGCAGAAGTAATAAGCTGCTGTGGCCAAGCAGCTTATTAAAAGAAATATTTAGCTACCCTTTGATCAAATTTGATGTAATGAGCAAGAACACGTCTCTATAAACAAAAAAATTCAAGAACCACTTCTTAATTTTAACGAGCCAAACATTTCTTGAGAAAAGTTTCGTAACATGCTGTTTGAACATGTTTTGCACTGTATAGATATTTTATATGTACATATACATGCATGTTTTTAGTTTCTTTTTCAGTTTTTTCAGTGTATTTTTGCAGTGCATCATTTTCTCTCTAACTTATTCACTGTAAACATTTTTTTATTTCTTTCCCTGTACTTACTCACGTATTTTTCTGTGTTTATTTTGTACTTGTCCCCCTTACTCGATGCCGTACTAGGCTCTGTAAGGTATGATGAATAAATAAATAAAATAAATCAATGCTCGTTCTCATAAGGATTTCAAAGTCTATCAATAGAACACAGCACCAGACTAACAATCCAGCTTTCAAACTGATGGCACATTAAAGGGACACTACGGAGAGAAAATTTTCTTCGCTTTTTAATAAAGCAAAATTTGACAATATTGAAAACACCACTCTTACCGCCATGAGACGCTTAGTAAGCGAGGAAACGGGCGAAAAGAAAATGCAGGTGGCGACGCCACCAGGAGATTTCCGCACCAAACACTGTGACAAAACAAATTTTGAAGGCGTCTACTGGGTCCTACGTAGCTTCCAATCGATAAAAATGAAGCTCCTTGTAATCTCTGGGTGCTATAGCCATGGCGTATGAAGTTTCAGAAAATTTAATCAAGCCTATGTCACGAAAATACCGAAAATACATTTTGAACTTTCTTCTGTCACGCACTGAGATTTTAGCACAAATTTCAAAAATGAAACTTAAGCTTTCATTTTTTCCCACTAATAATGAACTTATGATGGTGAAACGTATGGCATTAGAGTTCTCAAAGTGCATTTTGTTAATCTAAACCAAATCATTGTTCCTCTTTAGTGTCCCTTTAAAAGACGCTGGCAATCGTGGAGAAAATCAAAATCATTCGAGAAGAAGAAGGAACACAACATAAGGCTGAGTTGCAAACTGCTGGTCTTAAGGCAAAGGTGCACTGTTGACGTTAAGAAGCAAAAAATGATAAACCTGAGGGGGGCTGTAATCCTTAGCATTTTTCTTACCTTTCTACTGTACCTCATGTTAGGCATCAGGGGTTTATCAGGTGGCTTTGGTGGTTTGGGCACACTACTTTCGGCCTGCACGAGTAAGAAAAACAACAGCCAAATTTAATTTATCCTCCAAGGAATCGGCAGTCAAAAAATCAATGCTTGCACATCCAGGTATCAGGTGGTGCAAAACAGAATAAACAAACATTATTAGACGAGGTGTTCTGAGCCTTCAGAAGTATCACAATAAACTTATTAGAATGGCAGATTGCTAATTTACTTAATGATAAGCAGGTTTTATAAGATATTGAAGTGTTCATACTAAAAAAAATCTAAGCTACATTTCTTTAGTTGTATGTAGCTGTTCTTCAAGATTTTATTTATATTTGTTCGACTGATTTACAATTCCATGATTACAAAATATTTTTTTAATTTTGTCATCGTCAATACTGGCTTGAAACCCGGCTTCTGTTCGCTATATTACCACTCATGATTAAAGGGGCTTAGCAACACGAGTGCAAGTAATCATTAAATCGCTTCATCAAAAAGAGTTCAGTGTCTCACGAATCGACCGCGGAAGAACTTTGTAGCGTCATTCAATTACAAGCAGAATTGTAGGGACTTGTCGCACCCTTCAAGCTCTTCCCGTCTCCTTTCATAGCAGTTAGCGCACTGAAAGCTACGCAAGGAGGAGGATGACAAGGGGGCTAGAAAATGCGTTATTTCGTCTTCATCAGCGAGCATCATTACCTTGAGCACTTTTTTTTTTCTTCTTCGAACAAGCCATTTACTTTCGGTGCAATCGTGAGCAGGCACGTGGCAACCTCCCGCGGTGGTCAAGATAACTACGCAGATCATGACGCTTTAATCAGCCCAGGGCTGTGGACTTTTGGCATAAAGGGCAGTACGCTGGGTATGTGCCGTGAGATAACACGAAAAGAGACTGTGGTTGCTATCGCTCCCACTTGAATGCGCTGCGAGCAGCCGCCGGAGCGCGCAGGCCACGCGTTGCCGTGTTCCCTTTCATAAAAATTGACACTGTACATAACAGTTCTGCCTGTGTTCTGTACCTGTTTCAAATGAAGGTTACCAGGAAAATCTCTTAGACAACAGACAACAAAACCACCGAATTTGCTCCTTTAGAAATACAGGCCACTTTTAAATTTCACACCCCTTATCTAAAAACAAAAAAAAACTCATCCAGTACTTTTATGTTTTCATTTGTGGTTTAATATGTGGGCTAACTTCATAAAGCAGAGCATTCACAAAGTAGATTAAACTTTTGGTTGCAACTACCCCCACAAGAAAAAAGTTGTCTAGGCCACAGTCAATTTCTTTTTGCATGCTTCAGATTGGAACATACCCCAGCCTCTACATTTACAGTGATTTCAGCACTTTGTCGGGGTTGTCAAGATCACAGAGTAAAAAGTTGAGACACACGCTCTGTAGATGCTCCTCTTTACAGGGAAAGCATCGAAAATTCTCTGAATATAAATTTCATTCCATGATCAAGAGCCCGGTCCTACTACAACTCGAGGCTGTTCAGAAGGCCCATGTGATGGTGAGGGGCCTCACTGTCACATGGGCCCACAAATGGCGGTGAGGCTAGCCTCTCCATTCCTAGGTGGGAGCAGAACCATGAACCTCTCCTTCAGGACATTCAGGACATTAATAAAGCTTTTTATCTGTCTACTTCGGTTGCTGTGGAGAGAACACAGAGATAGAATATAAGAAGCCTATTAAAGCAAATCAGCAGAAGTTATTGTGCATGCACGTACTTCTCATTACTCATTCATGCGCCATAAGCTGAGATGAGAAACAAGGAGGGCATGAGCTTGCGAGACATATGTTAGAGAGCTGCAAATATGTATCAGAGGGAGCGTAGGTGTAGCAGCATATTAGTGGTTGCAGGTAAAGCAGAGTTCCTTCCTTTGAATAACTGCTCCAAGGGGTGAAGCCATTCCAAGCATGCACGGCATTCCTTTTGCCACCGCAAAGAAAAGCAGTGAAGGGATATCGCATCTTAAGTCTTTTCTTTTGCAGCAATTGTACAAGCTTGGAAGAATGCAGATGCACAATGTGTTTGCATTCAGTGGTTAAAGATAACAAATGAAGAATGATGAAAGGTTCGCATGGCATGTCAAGCCCGTGTACCATGGTGCATGGTTTTGCTACACATTAAATGTGTTGTCGGCTGTGCATATTGGATGAAGAACCTAATTCACAGGCCACCGTAATTGACATTCTAAGCAGTGCTTACTATGCAGGCACACTACTTCTCTTTTCAAGTGCATTTCCCTCGAGAGAGAGGGCTCTTAAAGTTGTGCTTTAAAATGCAGACTGTTTTCCCATCGTACAGATGCATCATATTTTGCAGACATGCTCACCGCCAACTGACCTATGCACTATGTTTTATGGTGAGGCATTTGTTTTCAGAAAAGTGATTAAGGTAACTTTGTGTGATCGTATGCACTTGAGCACCAAAGCTACAGGTGTCATTCAAAAGATGATGAATATAGCTTCCACGATAAGGAAGACAGATATTCACCAAAATAGTGATGTGGTGAATACTGTACGTCAGCAAGTACACCACGGCCAAATCAGGGGTGCTACAGAGGAGAGGCAAATCCACGAGTGTGCTCACGAACAACACTTACGCCTCCAACGCCACGTGATCCCAACTTGAGTGGATTGAATGATGGGTGCCCATGTGGGGATGGCACGAAAGGGCTGCTGTTGGCAGAAGAAGGCTGCAGATAGCAAGATGCTCAGTCATGAGTAAAAACAGTGTATGCAGTTAGCAGGAGAACATCATGAAACAGAGGGGATATCTGCGGGCTAATTATTAGTTACTAGCGAACAGCATTAATTAAGATTTTCGCGCACAAAACTGCAATGGATAAAAAGAATGTACGCTCCAGCAGTACGAGGATGGTTGAAATTAAATCACGGTCCCGTATGACACAAACCGGAGAGACAAGCGCACATAGGGGGAAAAAAACAGGAAAGGCGCACGATGAGACGGCTCTGTTGAAAGCACAACGCAGCAAATATTATTACTGCTTGGTTTACAGCAAAGAAGATGACATTATTTTCTCTCATTTGATTGCGCAGCTTCAAAACTTAACTACAAGAAGATACATTCACAATATAACGAGAGAAAACAGCACATACTATCGGCGAGCTTAAATTCGAAGTTGTGCCTTGCGCCCGAGGCCTTTCTGTAGAAGGGGAAAAAAGGCAAAAAATGAGACATCACGAATTCGCCACACCACTTGACATTCGCGAAGGCTGCCGCTACAAATATATGTATCGATTTTCCTGCACACTCATTCCTCCCTTCATTTCCCCCGAGAAAAAAGAGCATCCAGCGGCGATCGCAAGTAGCGCGTAGAGACAGAGTGGCAAGTAGCTGTTCTTTGTCATGCTCGCTAAATAAACGGGCCCGAGCGAAGCCCTTCCTAGACGTCGTTAACCGAAAGCTAGCATCACACAGAGCAGTGAGACCGACACACCGCTGTGCCGGCTACTGCCCCACTGAGCGCAAGAAAACTGGAAGACATGTTGCATCGCTTACGGGGTGCAGGCGGGGTCGCAGCGACAATCTGGGTTTGCCGGTAGTTGGGCGGAAGGGCCATTGTTGCGAGTTATAACGCTGACACAAGGTAGCAGACAACTTAAGACGGCGCGGCTAAAACAAAACTAGCGTCGCCGACGGTGGCGCGCGCGGCTCTGAAGTTCCTGCGATGGCCATAGAGGGCAAAAATATCGACCACGGCAAAGACATCACAAATGTTGTAGCGGAAACTTAGCAGGATGAGCATGATCTATAAAGGAAAGGGGGACAAAGCTGACATAAACAACTACCGCCCTATAACAGTGACATCAGTGGTCTACAGGCCGGCGATGCAGATTATAAAGGAAAGACTGCAGGCATGGATAGAGGATGAGGGGGTGCTGGAAGAACTGCAGAATGGGTTTCGGAAACACAGGAGGTTGGAAGACAATCTGTTCTCACTGAAGCAGTGCATCGAAATAGCAGAAAAGGAACACAGGCCCCTGTGGCTAGCATTTTTGGATATCAAGGGAGCGTACGATAGCGTGGTTCAAGAGGAATTGTGGGGAATACTGGACACATTAGGCGTGGAACATGTAGTCACTAATCTTTTAAAGGATATCTACAAAGGTAACAATGTAGTTATAAAGTGGGAAAAACAAGTATCCAAGCCTGCAGAGGTAAAACGGGGGCTTAGCCAGGGGTGTCCCCTGTCACCCTTATTATTCATGATGTACCTACAAGGATTAGAGGCCAAATTAGAGGGAAGTGGACTGGGCTTCAACCTCTCTTTAGTCAAACAAGGAAAACTTATTGATCAGGCACTACCAGCATTAATGTACGCAGATGATATAGTGCTAATGGCCAACAACAGGGAAGATTTGCAGAGATTGATGGACATCTGCGGTAATGAGGGAGATAGGTTAGATTTTAGATTCTGTAAGGAAAAATCAGCAGTCATGATTTTCAATGACAACGAAGGTAGTGAGCTTAGAATACAGGAGGTCACGCTAGAGATAACAGATAAATACAAATATCTGGGCGTATGGATAAGCAATGGGACCGAGTACCTGAAAGAACACGAAATATACGTGACGACTAAAGGTAACAGGAATGCAGCAGTGATAAAAAATAGGGCACTGTGGAATTACAATAGGTATGATGTTGTGAGAGGAATATGGAAAGGGGTCATGGTTCCTGGGTTGACGTTCGGCAATGCGGTCTTGTGCATGAGATCAGAAGTTCAAGCAAGATTAGAAATTAAGCAACGTGGAATAGGTAGGCTTGATTTAGGAGCTCACGGGAATACACCAAATCAGGGAGTACAAGGTGATATGGGATGGACATCATTTGAGGGCAGGGAAGCTAACAGCAAGATAAAATTTGAGAAGCAATTGAGAGAAATGGGGGAGGAGCGTTGGGCTAGGAAGGTTTTCAGCTACTTGTACATGAAGAATGTCGATACAAAATGGAGGAAGCGAATCAGGAAATTGACAGGTAAATACTTAGAAAACAGCAGGTGACCAAACCAAAAAGAACTATCGGTTAAGAAGAAAGTGAAGGAAACGGAGACTGACATGGGGAGAATGGGCATGATTAGAAGTCCGCACTAGAGATCTATCGAACTTTTAAGCAGGAAATTGCCAAGGAAAGGATCTATGATAATACTCGGGGTAGTTCTCTACTGTTTGAGGCCAGGACGGGAGTACTGCGAACCAAGACATATCGGGCCAAATACTAAGGGGTTGGCACGGTATGCAGTGCTTGTGGAGAGGAAGAAGAAACTGCCGAACACTTGATAATGTTCTGTTAAGGGATGCAACCTATAGTTCAGGATGATGGCGCAGAGTTTTTCAAAGCACTGGGGTTTAGGTACAGGGAGGGCAAAATAGACTTCAAGCGGGTAGACTTAACTAGAAGGAGGTTATCTGATTGGTGGCTAAAGTCAAGGCACGAGTGAAAATTAAACTCTTCACTGCAAAGTACGAATCCTCAAACTCACTTTGTAAAGGAAAAAAATAAATCTGGTTTTTGGTTCATTAGGTAATACGGCTTGGTAGCGCCAGCCACCGCCCAATCTAAAGGGTACAGCCATATCCATCCATTTATCCATCCAGCGAGTCTAGAGTGTACTACACCATAGCCTCCTATATACTTTCTGTGCCCGCTCGAAGGAAGCAGAGCCTCCGTCCGCGCTCTCCCACCGGCTGACGCCGTTCCCCAAGAGATGGCGCCACCAGCCCTGGAGAGCGTGAAGGCAGTTCGCTTTGGATCGCCGCAGGCCGCAGTCGATGTGCGCGTTGTGTTCCCGTGATTGAAGAACTTGTGCATGTTCTCGTGATGCCATGGCCTACTGCTGTGTTCCAAAGTGCAAATCTGATGCGAAACGTAAGGTACCGGGCATTTCGTTTCATGAAATTTCTAGTGACAGTGAAGCGAGGGCAGCCTGGTTGAAAGCCATCGCTAGGAAAGACTGGATGCCTAACACGACATCATGCTACTCCGTTGTGTGCAGCCGACATTTTCTCCTGACGGACTACAAAGAAGGATGTAAAACTCGAAAACTCAAGAGGAGTGCAACTCCCAGCGTGTTCGACGACTACCCGGAGTACATGCAGCCGAAGCCGAAGAAACCGCGGAGTGATGCGGCTGCGAGGAAACGAGCGCTTGCTACTGATAACGCTGCTGCGCGGCCTCTCGAGACAGGGACTGCAACAGGCCTTTTTGTTGGAGCCGATGAAGACACCGTGCCTGCGGATGGACTTACCTCAAGTTTTAGCTCTCCGGGTCTTGCAGAAGTTCCGTGCTTCACCGTGCCACTATAAGTTGAGGTGGATGCTCCTTCTGAACCTACCTCAAAGCACGAAGTATTTCTGTTTTAGAACGTCAGAAATTCAGACGAAAGGAGCGCGATTTAAAGACGCAAATACAACGGCTTCGTCAAACAATTGACAAATATAAAGAAGAACTGAAGCAATTAAAAGAGACTGCGATTTGACTGCTTTTGCCAACGTAGTTGAAGCTGCGCGAGAAAAGCACGTAGGGGCCTGCATCTTCGTTGACCAGGTGAACAATTTCACCAAAATCAGACCTACTTACTCCGAGGTTACTGTTCGTAATTGCATCGTGTTGAGAAATTTGTCAACAAAGGCATATGAATTCATAAGAAGGGAAAATCTCTTGAAGCTTCCAAGCAGGGCCACGTTACAGAGGTTTCTGGGCGTGACTACTGGCGAAGTGGGATTTACAAGTCTCGTGAAAGAGCGTCTGAAAGCGGAACTAGAAAATCTGAGCCCCCAGCAAGCGAAAGTGTGTTCTCTGGTTGTTGACGAAATGAGAATACGGCAACGCCTGCAATACAACAAGCAGGGAGATGCCTTCGTTGGAGAGGTGGACTTGGGTAAGGATTGTGGAACACCAACAATAGGGGAACCAGTCCTAGCAAATTCACTGTTGTGTTTTATTTTGTCAGGGCTCTCTGTGCGCATTCGAACACCCGTGGGGTATTTTTTCACCAAGAACTGCACTGGACAGCAACTGTTCATGCTGATGAAATATGTGCTAAAGGAAGTGGAGACAGCTGGCTTCATTGTAATGCGCATTGTGACGGACAATCACAAAATTAATTTCCTTGCTTTGGAAATGCTTTGCAGTGGGAAACTGCAGCATTCTATAAAGCATCCCCAAGATCCCGACTGAAAGTTGTTCATCGCCTTTGATCAATGCCATCTGATAAAGAATATCAGGTCGCAGTTCCTGGCCCGAGACATGGGACAAAACGGTGAAGTTACATCCTCTCATGTGAAGAGCCTGTACAAGATGCAACAGGGGAGTGTAATCAAACCTGTACGATTCCTCACACGGAAGCATGTATTTCCATCAAGTATTGAAGCCATGAACGTCCACAAAGCTGTTCATGTTTTCTCTCCTGCAGTTACAGCAGCCTTGAAACTGTTGCAGGAGCAAGCTGGACACACGTCTGACATCACCTTTGCTGATGCAGGCCCAACAATTGAGTTCATGGACACAGTGCATTGATGGTTTGTCTTAATGGACGTAACTGTGTCCAACACATACACAGGAATATGCCAGACTGCAAGCAGTACGAGTCTGCTTCTGATGAGCGCCTTGTGTGGCTCATGTCATTTTTCCTCGAATACCTTGAAGATTTGAGACGTGACTGCCAGCCAAAGAAGTTCCTCACTAAGGAAACGTATCCTGCACTTATGCTGATTACAATGTCTAATGCTGAGTGTACCAAATACCTACTAGATGTAGTCTCCTTCAAGTTTGTGCTGACGAGGAAATTCTCGTCTGACCCGATTGAATCCTTTTTTGGATGGAAAGAAAGGTCAGCAGGAAGTAATGATCAGACTGACGTTCGGTCTGTTTTGTCTTGTGTTGAAAAGGCCTTAAAAACTGGCATAATTTCTGCTTCAAATACCAGTAACGTAGTGGATTCATCAAGCCATGGCTCAGATGCACTTAAAATTACAAGCAAACAGAAAGAAGTTCAAGCAAGTCAGTTTCCTGTAGAAGCTAGGAGGCTTCTTGAAGACCTCCTAAGAAGTCCCGCAAGCTTGCTTCCGACTATGGACACTGCAGCGCTTGCTATGGTGGGAGGCTTCGTGGCCCGTGTCATACAAGAAAAGATTGCTTGCAGCTCCTGCATTTCAGTTGTCACAAAGCCAGCGTCCTCAGCCCCCATTGACAGTCTGCATGATTATGCACCAAAATAGAGGTGGGCTACTGTACCCCTCAAGTGAGCTTGTTCATGTTTTGTACGCGCTAAAAAAGTACACTGAACTCATTTTAAACAAGCGCAGAGCAATACCAAGGCCTCTGCAGGAAACAGTCAGCAATGCTGTTTCTGCTATGGCAAACAGTGAAGTTTTTAAGCATGTTTGCATTGAGCACCGCTTGCAGTTTATGGAGCTTGTTTGCATGAAATTTTGCAAGCCTGTGTTCACGAACTGCGCCCTGGGCGTGACTGACAAACACGATGTGAGGAAGGCACTTCACCACAAGCCCTTGTCGAGAAAAGTTCTAAAACTGTGAATTGTGTTTTTGCAGCTGCTTGAGTGACTGTACTATTTTTCTTTCATTGATGTTAGGAATTTCCTATGCACCATATGCATCTTCAGAATACGAACAAAATAAAAGTTGATGTCCAGAACAAAGTAACAAGTGTTGTCAGTTGAGTTTTGGGTTTTACTGCAAAACCACAAAGAAGATGCGAGGCATGCCGTAATATAGGACTATGGTATAATTTTGATCTGATACGACTCTTCACCGTGGCCGTCAAGACTGCACGCTGGCAGGAAACCTGCCGGCGAGAAAAAGGCCATGTTTTAACGCACACGTACGCAGCATATTTGCCTTTCATATTCGTCAAAATGCGACTTTGAAGCTGCGAAACCAACCCGCAGCTTTGTGCTTCGCAACGTAATGCCGCTAAAGTAAGGAGCCGTCAAGTGGTGCTGTCATGTCGCTTTCTTATATCTTTTTAAAGCGGTGAGGCAGCTACAAGTATTGTGGATTCATATATGAAGCTCTAGGGTATCGGGGACTTAATATCCTTGGGGACAAGTATGAGTTTAGCGCATCAGTTTATCGTGAACACGACGCAGAACGTACACAGACAACGCGATACGCAATCCGCATTCATACGCTTATGTTTACTTGTATGATGCATTTCTACTCCCGGTAATGCTTGCTGACGATGGTAAAGTTGTCCAGGATGAATATAATAGTGCATTTTTACATTTGCGTCGAAGATATTTATGCTTTCTGGGATGCTCACTGAGTAAGCAGAGAAACTACGTGTCGTCTGCACTCCCCAGGGCTGCCGGCATCCCTTTCGGCTCGGCTCGAGCTAGACGCGACGGTGCAATAGAATGGAAAGCGCGGGCATCGAGCGGGCACAGAAAGTATATAGGAGGCTATGACTACACATAGAGCACACATACTTACTAGAGGGAACTCTGGCGCTAGTGTCAAAGCACTGGGGTTTAGGGACCGGGAGGGCAAAATAAACTTTAAGCGGGTAGACTTAACTAGAAAAAGGTTATCTGATTGGTGGCTAAAGTCAAGGCACGATTGAAAATTAAACTCTTCACTGCAAAGTAAGAATCCTCAAACTCACTTTTTAAGGAAAAAAAATAAATATAGTTTTTGGTTCATTAGGTATTACGGCTTAGTGGCGCTAGCCACCTTCCATTCTAAAGGGTACAGCCATATCTATCCATTCATTTATCCTACGTGGGAGTCACGATGCGTAGTAGTCCGTAGTACACACATTTGCTTAATTTTCGCTGCTTCTGGCTCCGTGTGTGTTCGTGTGGCTTGGAGCTGTTTTTTCACGACAACATAAGTTAGCAAATATTCACCATTTGTGCTTCACCACCTTACTTTTTAAAGTTTACTATTTTGAATCAAGCCCCTAAGTTCAAAAGGGTTAGTTCTTTCTTTCAAAACAAAACCGAAACACAGCAATAAACAAAGCCGCAAGTATGATTCGCCACCCGCAAGTGCGAAGACTAGGCAAATGTGTGTACTACCCATCATTCCCATGGTCGCTGTACGATCGCAGCGCCAGAGTGCCCTTAGTTAATTTTGAGAAACTCTATGCCCTGCGACATCACAGGCCTGCCCCTGAGATTGGGAGGTTCCTCGTGGTTCAGTGCTTTCTCCGCAAGAAGCGCTCGCAGCCAACACTACTACTTTTGTTGGATTCAAAAGTGACGCCAACACTGGGACACAATTGTGTTGCCTTCAAAACGGCAGTAAACAGTACTTTAATCTCAAAGGCCAAAGTTTTAAAGCAACCACCGCAGTGAGTGCTCAACGCCGACACTGTTTGAACAGGTGGAGAGAACAGGAAGGGCCGGGAACTAGCTTTTCGGCTGAGGTCGCAGGCATCTTTCTTGAGGAGGCGTTGGCCTGCGTCACCTGCGCCCCTGCTGCTAGCTTTGCCCTCGCACCATCGTGTTGTAGCGGTTCCTCGTCGTCGGCATTGGGTTTGTACGGCCGCTTTTTGTGTTAAGAAATCGCTCTGGATATTGCTTTTTCCAGGCATTCATGTGGTGAAGATTCCCAGGCCGGACGTTCCACGCTGAAAACAAGCAGACGTCAAACGGTAGGCCTGGCGATGCGAAAGCAGCCTCGGGAGGGGTGTTTCTTTGTGTTCTGTTTTATCGCTTCATTGTGCAGCTACGCCGGTTGCCGTTTACGGAGGCGTAATGAGGTTATTTATGCTGCCTAAGTGTTTTTGACTTTATGCGGAATTGTGCTTGCTGTTGATTTTTCGCCCATACGAACGCCATAGACCGATAGTTGAGCTCTTTAGTAAGCCTAACGTTGCCATTTCAGTGTGCAATGGCGGTGGTTTGCGTAGCCTCTCACGCCATTTTGCGATAGTGTGCCAGCATTTGTACCACCGGCATACGTGGCAATAATCGTATCGGCAGGCATAGTGAGGATTTTGTCCGAGGGAAGGAGTGGCTGAACACCCCAACGTGCGCATGTTTGGGCGTGTGTTAGTGAGCTAACAAGTACGCGTACCATGTGTGTAGAAAAAAAAAATCAACTGGGTAGAATGATTTGCATGCTACGACGGTGCATCGAGTGTAGTGATCCGTACGTCTCATTTCTTGCAGGTTGAGGCCGGAGTTTCAGCAAGACTTGCCAAGCGATCCCCCAGAGGTGGCAGTTTGGTACTGCACGAAGTCTCGACCTATGCGCATTTATTTCCAGTCACTTTGAAGGTTAGTGATGTAACACTTGCGTTGTTCCGTGGGCTCGTGGATTATTACGTAAGTTTTGTTTCATTGCGATGTTTTCTCACTGGCATTGTATACGGAAGATTCGCGTTATGGTTGCGGCTTTGCATTTATCTTGTTCAAATAAAAAAAAATGCTGTTTGCTAAAAGCGGCATGACATGGTCGCCGCGGGAAGTCGTATACTGGCCACTGGCTTTTCAACAAAGAACGCGACACGTATGTGATGTATCGGCGACCACCCAGGCGTCTACGTGGATCAGCCTCCACTGCTGCAGCTGAGGGAATGGACCCTGCCTGCCTTTTCTGCGTTGCGCAGTCTGGGTCTGCGACAGCGGCCTACACTATTCTGGAGCCTATGAGACCGCTACCTTAACTGCGTTGCTACTCGCTCCGACACATCGTTAGGCATGTAGCGCGGAAATATTTCTTGATAGACTTTTCTCCGTGAGCGACCCCTAGCGTGTACTGAGGCGTGATCGCGAGTATATG
The DNA here is from genome assembly GCA_013436015.1 of Rhipicephalus annulatus. NCBI lineage: Eukaryota > Metazoa > Arthropoda > Arachnida > Ixodida > Ixodidae > Rhipicephalus > Rhipicephalus annulatus. Next base: position 559,283 of record WOVY01000585.1, read on the forward strand.
TGGAGGATTCCATGAAAGCCCACTATGACACTGCGAATTATTACAGCACACCTGCGGGTCCCACTGTGGGTTGTATGAATTTTTGATAAGTGGTCTTGCATGTAATCTACGCCTCCTTTATTTCTTTCAATGCCAGTGCAAATGCTTGCTTTTCAAAGGGAGCAGTCATTCTGCCTTAATTTAGGGAGTGGTCGTGGTGCGGCGCTATATGAGGGGTCGCGCTTATTGTGCTTCATGTGGTTCTTAGCGCTTTCTCCCAAAGTAGCGACAGACGTGTTTCCCACTTCAATATCGTACGTCTGTCAGATTTGTTCCTTTGGGCTCCTTCTTTGTGGCTCGAAGCAATACCACTGCTGCATCACTGTGCTCTCACAGTCTGTGCATGCAGTTACGTTGCAATAACGCTTCCCCATTGGTTGCCCGCGTAGCGCCACGAACGGTGACACGCTATCTCAAAACACCGCGTCTTTTAGAGAGCCAGCATGACAACCAACATTATGAACACAAGGAATGCAAGAAGCCGCTCCACAGATCTGTATGCAACTGAACAAAAAATTAGTTCATATGATTTTGATTTTCGTCATGAGGCACTACATGGTCTCTCTCCCCTCTCCTCCATACCGCAAAGCACTGATGAAGGGTAGGCGATGGGCGAGAGCAGGAAAGGGCTGGAGTTTAGGGTGGTGGTGAACAGCTGCATCGGGCACATCTGGCTGGCATTGATAAAATAAAGGAGGGGCTGACTTAACACTTCAGGAGATAGAAATTGCGGAGTCCTAATGAGGTCTTCTGTATATATGAGGGCCATGTCAATTGAAAGGGTTTAAACTCCGGTTGCAATGGTTCACTGAAATATTGACTGTCTCCTAAATCAACCTTTCGCACACTTTTGACATTCACTAATGAAAATTATTTAACATGTATCATATTTAAAGAGACTTTCAGTAGCAGTCTTTGTGCGACACGGAAAATTGTGGAACGTCTGAAACAAGTAATTGCCCACCTTTCCCTCAACTAGCCAACCAGTAGGCATAGGAAAAGGGATATGGTGGTGACATCTCAAACTCTGAATACAGGCTTTGTGCCCTAGGTTCTAATGGTTTGAGCACTGCCAGTACAGTGAATTTAGTGGCAATCGACCTGTGTTACAATGTTGACTTGAAGCCATACTGCTTACGTTGCAGTTGTTAGGAATGACAATATGCAAGAGTACACTCGTGTATGACAGTTTTTGCGTCTGGGAAGCAGGACTGTGCAGTAGGAGCGAATTGGTCTTATAGGTTTGAAAAATTGATGCCTTGGATTCAGTTTGGCATTGTGTGAAACATATCCTGGAGATATTGAAGACAGTTTTATTTTTTGGCTGTGTGAAAGCTGTTGCTTCGGGTAGTGTACATGAAGAGCGGTGTCATTGTGAAGTTTAATTTTTGAAGCTGAAGTGGCTTCGTCGCTTTTTATGGGCTTGCAAAAGCAGATGTTTTTGATACTGAAATCGGAAAACCCTTTCTATACACCGGTAGGAAATGATCTTTTGCTTGAGCTTTACCCCCCAACGTGTGTAAAAAATCAAATTTCTTGATGCTGCCTGGAAAATTGAGTGCCAGTCCTATCACTTTAAGTACTCTGTATTACTAAACCACCAAAGTGGTTTTTTCACTGTCTTTCAAAGATCCCTGAGCTGCTCCTTATGGATAAAAGGGAGAGACTGACATCACAAAGCCAACTTGAAGTGTGGATGCAGTCAGCAGTGTGTGTGTGTGTGTGGGGGGGCATTATTTCCTAGAACCCTATAGATAGCTGCAACTGGAGGTTTAACTGTGGCAGTTGATTGCTTCTGTAACTTACAAGTAGTTCAGCTTGTGATCTCAGCTTTGTTGGCAAGGTCAGTGGTCATTTTGGCCCGTGTTATATTACAGCGAGTTTCACCAGTACAAGTATGAGGAGGAAGTGCCGATGTCTTGTAAAATTGTATCAAGCCGTAGCTGGGGGTGAACCGCTTCTCTCCTACACAGAGGGCATTGAGCATGGATGGGTAAACACCGAATTCTAAGTAGCTCTGTTTGTACAAGTTTTCAATAATTTTTTTTTTGTTTTTCTAGTGTTCAATGCTGAGAGGAGCGCAAGCACAGGGATCAAAAATGTCTTCAAATTTTAAAAATGCTACCAGACGACGAGACACAATGTTTTCATTCTACATTTTCTGTTCACTGTTAGTGTCAGTTGCTGGTTCCAATCGCCTTTTATTGAGATACCAGAAGTCTTGCCTCGTGGTGGCTGTTTACCAATGCACCTAGTATTATTTTTTATTTACAGAACTTACAAAACTTATCTTTCTTACAAAACTTATCTTTTTTTTCTTGTACCTGAATAAGTGCTTTATAATGCTTAGCACACAATACTGTGGCCTCTCTGGGACCTCGTGAATAATGCAGGCAACTTCATGCTGATCTAAAGGCCCAGCCAGTGTCACATCTGCCATGAAAAGAAGTCTTTTCTAGTCATAAAAATAATACGTATTGCTGTAGTCTGACATTGGTGGTTTTCTCGGGGGGGGGGGGGGGGAGGGAATAAAATGACAACCTTTTTTGGGGTTTGGCACTTGCACGGCAGTATAGTTCAATACCAACAGTGGTGAAAATTTAATCCTCAAAACAGCCCTGCAATACTTATTCAAGTAGGCATGAAATGGTTTCACCAATGTAGATCATTGGCTGCCGAATCAACCGCCACAAAAATTTTTAGAATCCGTCCTGTACGCGCGGAGCAGCAAAGATTTGTTGCATGCTGCAATTGCATTCTCTCTTCTCTCACATTTTTTCCGAGCGCACAGCTTCTCAGTACGATCGCGCGTATGTGGGCTAGTCGCGGCCTCCCACGACAGTCAGTAATAACAAGTGCAATGCTCAAATCAACCAATGACTGACACAATGGCTGTAATGAGGGTTTTTTACACTTGCATCTTTTCTTAAGAAGAAAAAGCAAATTTTAGCTGATTTTGAGAATTTGTGAATTGCAGGCTGCATGTCGCGCTCTAATATTTGGCTTGCATTTTCTTAGAAGCCTTGACTACCGATCAACATTGTTCTCTGAACATTCTCAAAAAGTGTAGCAGGCATGGAAATTGGAAAACCATTTCTATACACCAGTAGGAAATGATCTTTCGCTTGAGCTTCACCCCCCAACGTGTGTAAAAAAATTCGAATTTCTTGATGCTGCCTGGAAAATTGATTGTCAGTCCTACCACCCTGTAATTCGCTGTGAGGCCCCTGTAAAGTGGTGCAGAAATTCACTGCACACTTCAGTGTAGCAACGTCGGTTACTGCTTTTGGATGAGTGTTAATAAAGCTAGCTCATGTTATGTTCTAGACTTGCTGTCACTGCTGCAAGAAATGTTGCTCTATAGCAAACTGAAAATTGGTAAGGTTAGAAAGTTTAAGTCGGTATTCATAAACTTAGCCCCCCCCTGGGCTTACACTTGCACAGGCATGCTAGTACGAGAATTCTAATAAGGCAGGGTTGACTCGTATTCTGGTCGTATGATTCAGGCTGTTTTTACAAATCTGGTTAAGGTGTAAAGTACCATTAAGAGTGACTTGCATGATAGTGTTGTCAGGGCAGCTGTGCTCTGAAGTTTTGAATTGAATACCAGTTTTACTTTGAAGGGGCCCTGCAACACTTTTTGAGCATGGTCAGAAAACGCTGCCGATGGGTACTAGAGACTCCCGACAACACGCGAGCCAAATATAGCGCAGCACGCGGTCTGGAATTCACAGTAAATTAACGGTGAGCTAAAAATTGCCTTTTCTTCTCTCGACAAATGATAGACGACTCTCAAAAATCACTCGTAGCAAGTCCATCTATCAGCCATTGGATGATTTGAACATGGCGCGCTCGGTCGTTACAGAGATCGCTGCGGGAGGTCGCGACTTGTCCACCCAGTGCACATGATCACACTGAAAAGGCCGTGCATTCGAAGGAAAAAAAGTGCTCAAGTTCTAGAGGTGCGGGTGATTTATTTTCTTTGCCCCTGCCATCCCTCCATGCTTAGCTTCCAATGCTTTCGTCTGGATGAGAAAAGAGAGAACGAGATTGCAGCGTGCGCAAATCTTTAACTTGGCTCGTACTGGACGGATTCTTAGAATTTTCGCGGCGTTGAATTCATGAGGGCAATAAGCTCATCCAGTGAATTTATTCTGTGGTTACTTAAAAAATGTTTCAGGGCCCCCTTTAAAGCAGGACATTGGAGCATTCAAACTTATCGTGCTAGAATAGACTTATCTAGTCTAGTATTGCCAAACTTGTGGTGTCGTATTTATCACCTGTAGGGGATATGGAAGTAGTGAAATTGGGAGTGGCAGTGACCCCTCGCCGCGGTGGTCTAGTGGCTAAGGTACTCGGCTGCTGACCCGCAGGGCGCGGGTTCGAATCCCGGCTGCGGCGGCTGCATTTCCGATGGAGGCGGAAATGTTGTAGGCCCGTGTGCTCAGATTTGGTTGCACGTTAAAGAACCCCAGGTGGTCTAAATTTCCGGAGCCCTCCACTACGGCGTCTCTCATAATCATATAGTGGTTTTGGGACGTTAAACCCCACAAATAGGAGTGGCAGTGACGGTGTAGTTGAGGGAAAGATTTGTTTGTGACTGTTTTATAGTAATTTATGGCATTGTATATAGTAATGCCAAATTCATTCGTAAATGCTCTAATGTAGTGTATAATTAGTGCTAGCATCGTTAATTCAGAAAGATTTTTTGTCAGTTTGAACCCCCCCCCCCCGAATATAAAAGAAACTAGCTGCCTCACAGTGGGGCAGCGCCCGAGACTGCATACTCTTAAGTTTCGGTGATGCTGAATGCAGTTTTCAAGTAGGAGGGACCCGAGAATGGGGAAATGTGAAACAATGTGGGTTGTTTGAGCGTGTCCTCCTGAGGGAAAAAGACATTCATCGCATCAACTGTGAAAACTGCCTTGATAGCAGCTAACATAGCAAGAGGGGTGACAAACAATAGTTCACATGGGGTGCTAGTAGGGGTACTGTGCATACCCCACAAATATTCTTCGATGGCGATATTACTCGCTTGACCTCTGGCCCCGCCGCGGTGGTCTAGTGGCTAAGGTACTCGGCTGCTGACCTGCAGGTCGCGGGTTCGATTCCCGGCTGCGGCGGCTGCATTTCCGATGGAGGCGGAAATGTTGTAGGCCCGTGTACTCAGATTTGGGTGCACGTTAAAGAACCCCAGGTGGTCAAAATTTCCGGAGCCCTCCACTACGGCGTCTCTCATAATCAAATGGTGGTTTTGGGACGTTAAACTCCACAAATCAATCAATCAATCGCTTGACCTCTGTAATGTCGCGAGGGGGGTCCCTATCTATGTCAAAACACAGAAAATGTATATTGGACTTGAACACTCAAATAGGCACACGTTCTTCATAACCAAATAAAATTATCTTATAAGCAATGCTTATCATCAATAATTGGTCTAAAGTGGCCCCACATGCGGGACTATTAAACACAAGCATCTCGAGTTTTTTAATTTGGTGTCAGCGGTCCTTGAAGGAATGAACAAAAATGTGCAAGGCAAAGGTGAATGCATGTGGCAAGTCTGGCCATGTGATATGCAGGCCACTTTGCTTTGCAGAAATAATTTCAAAGGGGCATTCGATGACTTTTTAATAGTGTTCTGTTGCACACAATTTCACCGACTCTTCCGTAAAGGCATTGCGGTTCGTAGCATGTACGTTGAGGCAAACCAGTGGCCCATGGATTGCCAGTGTGCATACTGCAGCCTAACGTACACATATTTTTACTTCCATTGCACTCGTGTGCAGTAAACTTGTTTGAAACTCGCATTTTTTTTTTCTAAAACCTTTTTATTCTGCCTGTGCCAATAATGTCTACTAAAGCAGAAACGCCACTAGAAGTTTCAAAGTTCCTCTTATTAGGAGGAGCTTCCTCTACTTAACTAAACTGATATCAAATGAGAGTGGAGAACATTTTTTTTCTAAAACCTTTTTATTCTGCCTGTGCCAATAATGTCTACTAAAGCAGAAATGCCACTAGAAGTTTCAAAGTTCCTTTTATTAGGAGGAGCTTTCTCTACTTAACAAAACTGATATCAAATGAGAGTGGAGAGTTCCTCACTAGTGATAAAAAGCTAAGCGGCTTAGCAGGCCAGCAGAGGGGACAGTTATGGTGGTGTGCGAGGAGCAAGTGCCCCTTTTGCTTCCCCCTGCGGATGCTCGTTAGCGACGGCGACTGACCAGGCCAAGTTTCTAACAGAACCGACCAAATCATGCAGGGCAAAGTTGGATGCATATAGCAAGTCTGGCCATGTGAGATGCATGCAGCATTGCTTTGCAAGAATAGTTTGAAAAGTACAGATCTGTCCTCTTGCAAGGTAAACACCTTATTAGTTTTAAAGTCCATGTAAAAGTTGATGTTACGTAATTAGGAAAATGAATATTGTGTTTATAACCACCGTGATTAGCCATCACTTAACAGACATTTTGCTCATGAATCAGAGTAAGCATTCGTATTACTGTCTTGAGTACTACTAAGGTGTTCACCTTAGATGCAAGCGTCTATGCATTTGTTTGCTCTACTATAGATGGTTTCGCTGATTGTAAACAAACTGGCATGCGCCGATCGGCCTGCCCAAGAGGACTTCTGGCACGCCACTTTCGGTAATGGCTTTGTCAATCGTCCCAGCGGTGTTCGCCTGGTGCATTCGAGTTTGTTCCAAAGCTTTTTACAAGTACACCATACACGAGTCACTATCGTTTTTTACGCTACGCCATTGTTTTTTTACAAATACACCATACACGAGTCAAACTTTCAATTTAACCTGCTCACATCTACAGCCCACGCTCACACTGAAATATGATAGTTAGAATGAGGCGATCTCCATTGGCGGCTACAAGACAGCTGAGGAGTCATTTTCTCGCACTGATATGTGAACTCACTTGCAGTCATCGCTTTCACAGAAAGCACATGCAACGGTAACAAAGCGTGGGCGCTGCAACGAAAACTGTACGGCAATACATGTTGAGTGCGGCTATTTTGACGCATTCTTTGTGTTGCTTCCAACAGCACACATCACTGAAGAGGCTCAAGCTGCAAGAAACACCCTTACGATACATTTTCGGTGACAGCCATCTTTTACGTTTTGCTACTTAGTTCAGATGTTGGTGCACTTATTGGTCTCGAGTGGAAGAAGATGGTATGCGAGGTATTCCTTGTAATTGGGGGACCTTTAACATACGAACATTGCCTCTGTGGCATTGTTATGCATGAGCTCTAGTTGCCTTTGATGAAGTAGGCAGAACAAATCTACACGCTTTTTGTAGAAATATAGTTTTCGTGCCTGATCGTTGTAATCCAGGCGATCTTTCCGCCTTCATATCTCGGGAATTGGAACATTTTGAACTTTTGATTTGTGATGGCGTATTTGCTCCAAATAGACTGGATCTTGGCTTTACAGAGTAGTGCCAGAAGCGCACACACTTCATCGGAGTAATTTCATTTGCAGAAAACATAGAAACACAAGCAACCATGGCCAGAAATGCAGGCTAAAACCATGCTGAAATGGTGAACAGGAAGCTGTATAGGGTGGGTTTCCAATGAATGCACAGTGTTGCCCAAGAACCGGCAACACTGGTGACAAACAAGCTCACCCAAGTTTCTACACTTGTGCTGAATTGGGATCTGCTCTTTTGACATACTTTCCACCATCTTTAACAGCAATGAAACGGCTTTTTGTCTCTCCTGTACAAATATTAATGCTGTTAAATTTGACAAGGATGCATCGAAAATTACGACTCCACCTACACCTTGATTTTGCCTCATTGCAAAGGCTCAACACGTTAATAATGTATTACCCTGCCGCGGTGGTCTAATGGCTAAGGTACTCGGCTGCTGACCCACAGGTCGGGGGATCGAATCCCAGTAGGGCGGCTGCATTTTCGATACACGTGAAAATGTTGTAGGCTCGTGTGCTCGGATTTGGGTGCACGTTAAACCCCAGGTGGTCACGATTTCCGGAGCCCTCCACTACGGCGTTCCTTATAATCATGGTGGTTTTGGGACGTTAAACCGCGTGATGTATCAATCCCATTCGAGCATTGTCGTAAAAATAAGCAATCGGTGATATTCACCAATTTATTAGGTGTGGCACATACATTTCATTTTATCAAACTGCACAAAAATTCATTCATTAATCATTTAGAGAAGTACTTAAATATGGCTTATTGAAGTGCTTCTGATTCGTTTGCTAAGTACCAGGTCATGCATGTACTAATGGAAATAAAGCTTATGCTTGTGCAGCAGCTGCTCAAAGAAATAGCCTTGGCAAAATTTGTGTGCCCTATCGAGATAGATGCACTGGTTCACAGCAATCTTAAGTCAGAGGTGGCAATGTGGGTTCTCAAAATAAACATGCTCCACATATATAGGTTAAAAGAACATAGTTGCTGCTTGTTGCGATAACTTCGGTGAAGTTGGGCATTTTTCCAGAGTTTGAATAAGTCACTCGCACCCATATGTGAAATGTCACTTCCTGAAGGTTTTTGAAGTGAACATCCTGCTTTATCCATTTTTATATCCAGGATACACATTTACACAAGCACTACTTTTTAAGCAATTTTCAATTTCTCAGACTTGTTCTGGTGCCCATGGTTGTGGCTTGGGCTTCATGTTGAAGGCATGGCTAGTTTGCACATTTATCAATGCACAGCATTAATATCTATGGCTTCTCGAGTCCTGCCACAGTAGGTCCACTTGATCCAAAGCCACTAAAGTACAACTGACAGCAAAAGAATTAGGGACATAGGCTGTGTTGCATGTGCTGATTTCTGCTCTGTTAGTGTGGGATGCTCCCGATTTGGCTGGTAACTGTAAGTCGCAAGAACTACTAAAGGCTGGATCATTCAATGAGATTAACAGACAAGCCAAGACGTAGATCGGAAACTTTTGCAACCCGCAGAATTTTGCTGGATGGTTTACTTCAGGTAGGTCAAGATACACCAACCCCTTTTAACTCCTGTACTACACCACCATTATTCAATTTCCAATGGAGGCGGAAATGTTGTAGGCCCGTGTGCTCAGATTTGGGTGCACGTTAAAGAACCCCAGGTGGTCAAAATTTCCGGAGCCCTCCACTACAGCGTCTCATAATCATATAGTGGTTTTGGGACGTTAAACCCCACAAATCAATCAATAAACGCCACCATTATTCATCAGTCTCATTACTGTCATGTGATTAGTGATGTTGATTGTACTTCTGAAAGTTCAGTTTAAACACATAAGAATAATTTGGGTGTGTATGCTGAAAACTGCAGTAATGGCACCATGGCTCCACTGTAACCTTTGCACTATTAAACATGACCAAAAATAAGAGCACTACAATTCAAGGAAATGACTGCGGTATTTGACGTACAAGCATTTGCTACATCATGCTTTTAATGACTAGTTTATGCTACGACATTGTACGTAATTGTTTTGTGTGGGTAGATATTGCAGATTTCTTACCAAGGACTGCTCGATAGGTTTTTGGTCATCTCGACTTGCTTGGTATAGCTATGGCTCTATACCCAACCTTAGGACACTCGTACAGGCAGGAGGCTTAAGCTGTGAACTACACACACTGGTACCTTTGCTTTCGAGGCAGTGGGATAACAGTGACTGGGACATCAAGTGTTTTTGATGTATCAACTGGGGTATTTTTAATACGCACCCATCAACTGTGCAACTTCAGTCCATTAGATGAGCATGGCCATGAGGTAGCATCAGCACCTTTATGGAGAGCAATTTCAGCTGATGTGACCTTAATCACATGTTGGAGCATATTGGTAGCGTTTCCTGTAGAACGTGGAAAGTCAAGATTTGTTGTGCTGTAGGAACAAATAAACTGACCAGTAATGGCTTATACAAAAACTTACATCAGTAATGGCTTATACAAAAACTTACATGAATTGTGTGGTAATTGTACTGGTGGCTTGGGGCAAAATAAACTTTTATTGCTGATAATAGAAACTTGCATGTGGTTGCAGTCAAAAGCTGCATGTTTTGGGTTGAAAAGGCATTTGTTCACTAAATCATCTTTTTGTTAACTGTGCAGTTGTGCAATGAAAACGAAGCATTAACTTTTGTTCGATGCTTCATCATAGATTTCATTAAAGCACAGGCTTGCAATAGTCGCATCGAACTCGTCTAGCTGAACTATTCCATCTCGGCTATTTGCTAGATCTATTAGAAATGAAAAAAGGCAAGGTGCAACTCGGTAGTTTTGTTCTATGCACTGCATACCTTGGAAGACACTTAATTGCCCCACCCAACTGTAGCTTGGTGGGAGTGAACTTGGTGTACTACCAGCGTCAAATGAAACCTTAACAGCGGCAAGCCTTCGCAATGGTATAGTACGTGCCGTCCAGCTATCGCTGCGGACGGGCACTATACGCAGAGCTGCCGAACAGTATGAGCGCGCCTGTCAACGTTAACTGGACGGCGCGCACTACACTGTCGACAAGGCTTGCCGCTGTTCGGGTTTCATTTGACGTTTATAGTACACGAACATGCTGCTAAAGTTATTGCTGTCATGACAGACAAATCCACTTGTCCGAATAGCTCCATCACATGGATTAAAGAGTGATGGAAACATTCTTAACCTAACAGTGCAATCACATTGTTCACCGTTGGATGCACACTAATTTACTTATTTCACATGCAGAAAGTGTTTGAAAGCATAGAAAAGGCTGGCTGAATTTTTCCTAAAAACATCTGGTCAGCTGAAGTTGGTGTAATGAGGTTTGGGTTGAATGAATTATACCATATTTCACATCCACGCTCAACGGTTACAATGCTAGGAAACTTGCCAGAACAGTCTGCGTTCATATTAGTGCAGGTTATGATTTGCCACCGATCAGCAGCCGCTTGCAAAGTTGCAAGGCGTTAAAAAAAAAAATGTTTCAACTGGATGTGCACTGCATTTCTCAAGGGAACTTCACAACATCAGGTCATGCTAAATGGCACCATATTAGCTTTGTAAACTGGCTTTGATATGGTAGTGAATAGTAAGTAGCCTGCAAAAGTCTGACTTAACAACCTGGCCGACATACCATACTTTTTGGAATATTCATTCATAATGCTTATCAATCAAAAGTAAGAAGCATTCTGGTGCAACCCTCAAATCCCTTCTGTTCACTCCTCTGGATTTCTGGAATACGGTCTTTCACATGTAGGTGCTAGAGAAAGTTAATGCAAAATAGTCGGATTATTACAATAGCGACCGCGAAAGGTCATTTCCCATACTGTTGCTATTGGAAACATTGGCTTAACATAGTTCTGCAATTTCCTAGGGCGAAAAAAATATTATGGAAGCAGTTCTGGTGGTGGCATCTTGTAATGCCGTGTTCAGAATTTTCTAATAATCCTCGCTTCATAAATGTTTTGTTTAAAGCATCTTTGATACTATGTTCCCGAGTGTTGATTCTGGCATAAAGCGCTAGCGATACTGATAGTGCTACTGACTGCACTCATTATACTGGCAAAATCTGTAGTGTTTTCGAACATGGTTCAATGAACTAACCAAAAAGTCTCGATTGTATTTACTGTGCTGCTGTGGATTTGCACTGGCCTCGTAACCAGGGCTGTACAGAAGTGCTTAAAAAAGTATTTCAAAATACAAATATAGTAATATTTGTGCTGGAAGCCTAAAATAGATACTGGGATACATTTTGCGTGGCTGTAATGAGATATTTTTAGAACACTTTTTGCAGAAAGACGAAAAAAAGAAAGTGTTCCGTAATAGAGTAAAGGAATATAATTTATGCAGGGTTTATTCGATTTTCGGTATGCTGATGCTCCGAAACGACGTATTTATTAGGTGTAGGGTAATATTGGGATTGATGTTTCATGGCATTGAAACTGGCAAGTCGTGCATGTCACTCGAATAATAGACGAACATCAGTGAATTAGGAAAAAGTATGCATTTATTCTAGACCCAAGATTTCCATAGGCCTTTCAAGCTCAGCGCGGTGGCTTTGTGGTGCACATTTCGCCACATTCCGCGTGCACCCTTCGAGCACGACTATGTGTTATCTTTTTGCCTTACCCATGCAGCCTTTCCTGTCGCTCACTTTGAAGGTGTAAATGGATGTCGTCGATGGAGCAAGACATTTCCACTGTGTGAATCTCGCCAAAGGATAGCGGTTGATCGACAACCTTTGCGTGACTGAGTAAGTCGTCAAGGATCGTGCAGTTTGAGCCACATTTCTATGATATGAATCGGGAGACAACTGCCCAAGTTCTAAATTTTAGTTGCTGGCAAAACGCACATTCTTTGCTGTGGTCATGTCTAATCGGAGCTCGTGGCAAACAACCACTACACTTCCACATGCATTTGTATAGCACTTGTGTGCCACGTTGGATTTTGTTACAGCTTCCTTTGACATTGAGCGGCGACAGGAAATGTACCGTCATCAGCTAAATAAAGTACATCTAGTGCTTACGGTACTGCATCTAAATTATGGTGTATTAAGCCTACACGCTCTGCTTTTGTCGCATTATACATAGCTGACTCGAGCCAGTCCACTATCTCAAAATGTGCAGTGGATGTCTTTGTTTTAGTTTCGGTTCACAAACGCGTTTCTCTTTCGAATGAGCCTGGCCACCATGTTTCTCCGCAGTAATAATTGGTGATACTGTGTACGCCAGAGTATTTTGGTGTGACAAGACTGTGAAATCATCGCTTAGAGCGGCGAACTAATTTAATCCACTCTTTACACTTCTGATTCTTGCACTGCTTGCACTGGAAATGGTAGAACTTGACGGGCAGTTTTCAGCTCATCATCACTTATGAGGCAGCTCACAATTCAGCAGAAGTGCATGTCTGCTTTCTAGGATAATGAAGCAGTGCCCATGGCATGAAAATGAAAGATACAAGTACAGAGAAAGTTTTCATGTGCGCTATGGTAAAACCAAGCAAGCGTGACCCGTCTTGAGCGACTGGAGATTCCCTTTTCTTCGCTAGGGCAGTGGACGGCGCTGCGCGAACTTGATTGTTGGAGGCCTATTGCCGAGATTGTTCCTGTCTTAAATGCACTCGTGTAACACCAGCTTCTCAAAAAGGCTGTTAAAAAGAGGTCATCGGTTTGGCCTTAACACAAAAGTAGCAAAATGACTTGCCGCTCGGAGAAGGGGAGAATAAAACAAACAAAAAGTACCTTCAAACGGTTTTTTTGAAGTTTTGTCGGCATTTAGCCTAGAGCTTCACCAGACAATTCACACCTCAAACTTAGCGACATGCTGTGTACCAACGCTGCTATGAACAATTAACATTACCCTCCACACCCCTGCCTTGCCTTCTCGACTCGTGACACATGCTGGCATCGCTAGCGATTGCAGAGTTCTCAATAGCGCACTCAACGATTTGAGGTTTGCCCAGTCATGACTTCGGAGATTGCATGCCAGCAGGTTGGGCGTATTCTCTAAGACCATAGCCCTGATTCGCCCAGCAGCATGCACACAGTCTAACAACAAACGAAGTTTGCTGAATGATTGATATCTGCTTTGACAGTTGCCACCACCCTATCAGCCGGTCTTGCGGGCATCCCACACTCAATCAGATCAGTAGACTCTGTGACGTCGTAATTCCTGTGGATGTCGTGCTGAGATTGGGTGGTTGAAAACTCGTTTGGCTAAGCTGCAGTGATTCGCAACTTGAAAGCCTTGTAATAAATTGTGCAGTTAAGCAGAGAGCTTAAATAGGTCAGGTAGGACTTGGTCTACCTTCCTAATGTGTTTGTACAAAATAGTCAAACAGTTTCAGGGTCTCTATGAAGATTCGGCGCCTCCTTTCAGAGACCACGACCTTTGTTTGTTAACAGACCATCACAATACTGCCGTTGCGAATCTGCCGTCATGGCTTCGGGTGCTTTACCTCATCGGCCACATTATTCAGGGTCGCTTTAAGGGTTCGGCACTGAGAGACCACGATTTTTGTTGGCGAATCGTGACAATACTGCCGTTGCACATCTGCTGTCATTGCTTCGGGTGCTTTACCTCAGTGGCCATATTATTCAGGGTCTCTTGAAGGGTTCGGCACGTCCTACGGGAGACCACAACCTTCATTACCAGACGATGACAATACTGCCGTTGCGAATCTGCCCTCAAGGCTTCGGGTGCTTTACCTCATCGGTCATATTAAGCATGCGGGAAGCCCTTTGCCTCCCTTTGACGTATCTATGCTTGGCTTAGTACAATCGTCTTCCATTTTCTTCTAGAAACAGGCCAGCTCATTTCTGATTAAGAAAGTAACGAGATACACATGTCCTGCAGAGTATCTCCATATAATTGATACATCTCGAAAGTAATTCACCACTGAGATACAAATAAATTTTTCAAATGTATCTTCACGTAAAAATACAGGTACTCTACAGTATCTTTAATATACTATCACGGCACTTTTGTATCACAAAAAGGTATCTCTTAAGATACTATATATCAGATACAAATAAATTTTTCAAATGTATCTTCACGTAAAAATACAGGTACTCTACAGTATCTTTAATATACTATCACGGCACTTTTGTATCACAAAAAGGTATCTCTTAAGATACTATATATCAATACTGCCCAGTCCTTCTCTGAATGTCTCGGCTTGTAAATACAAACCATTTTACGTAAAGCATTTTACAGTGAACTGAAGGTGCTTCCACCGTTTCAATGTATCTACCTGGCGCGGTGATGTAGTGGCTATGATGTTTGCTGACCCAGAGGTCTCAAGATAGAATCCTAGCAGAGATACTCATTTCGATCGAGGCAAATAGCAGGGGCCAGTGTGCTTAGCTTTTCATTCTTGTTGAAGAAACCCAGGTGGTCGAAATTTTCAAAGCCCTCCACTATGGCATCCCTAATTGTATCGGGGTTTTGCAATGTAAAACGCCCGAAAGTGCCAGTAAACGAAATTGGGATGAGAAGTGTGCACACTTGTGTCATGTGAACATGCTGCTGCTAGAATTCTGCAAAAATGTGCTATAAGGAAGTTACAGGGGTTACAATCCCCGTTCAGCTGGTCTCACATTTTCGCGTGGCCTTGCCACCTTTTCTGCCACAAGGAGGGAAAGTCATAGCTAGTAGTCATGACTGCACTGACTTGGACAACATGATACAAGTTACCGACGCACAGCCAATGACCAAGCAAGGCTTTCCCCCACATGAGCACGTCATAGCAGAGAGGAAGTGCCGTGCAAAGAGCACCCTTTTCTTAGTGGTAAAGTAGCAAGACGCCACTTGGAGGCTTTTGTTCTGGCAATACTACTTTTCCCGGTGGTCTCGAGCTCTACAAAACAGCTAAGGGCAGCACAGGGTAGTGGAAATGTGGACTGCGTGGTCGAAACTGCATCACTGCAAAGCCAAGGCTGCGCGTGTTAGGGCGATTGATCAAGTGAGGGAATGGTTTTTTGAAATGGATGGTCTGGTGGTGCACAGCGCTGTAATATTAATAAAATGTAAGCACCGTGGTCTACTGTAGGAATTGTTGAGCCTTTTTACTGGCCCTTCAATCTATGTAGCCACTTCCAAGCATGCTTGTGATTGCCTCCTTAACTGGTATATACCTGAAATTGGCATAGGAGAGCTTCAATATGTGACAAACATGTACACGTTATGTACAAAAAAAAAACATGACTTACCTGCGCTCTATATCATCCATTCGGCCAGTCCGGTGTCATTCATATGAACATACCACGCTCTGTGGAATGCAGGTGTGCATCGCTGGTCTACATAAAACCCAGGAAGAGCATGAATTGACTCTCATCTTAATGCCTACATTGATCCCAGGCAATTTACTCCAGAGCTATGCCAGTGCTTGGAACTTTGGAATAAGGACCTGTTTAGGCATCACTTTGATAACGTCTGTAGTGTTGGTTATTTGCTTTTATAACGATGTGAGGAATATTATGTATGCACAGATTCTTTAAGTATGTGCAGTTTGTGAGAAACATTACGTTTGCACAGTCTCTGAAAGCTATAACTGTTACTTGGCCCCGGAGGAATGTGTCATGATGAATACTAATGGCTACCTTTTTGCTACCAGTGTGGTCTACAGTGTGGTAAGCCTATGATATGTTCATAACTACTGGGTTTACACAGGTGTCAGTCTGTTGGTTATGCTTGGTTCAAAGAAAGCAAGCATAGGAGGCTGCCTACTGACTACTACGCTTGAAATTCCCACAAAGCACGGGATCTGATAGAATTTCTTTTCAGCCGATTGCTTGAGCTCCAATAAAAAGCAGCAGCAGTAACGTGCACCTTTTGTCGAAGCGCAGGAACGGTATAGAAATGTGCAGCTTCACCCTAGAGCAAACATTCTGAGGACTTTATATATTGGCTCGGAGCTTTGTTGCAGCTTCATTTCAACTACAACTTGCACATTGACTCTGGGAGCTTTCAAGGTTACAAGGGTGCATTGGTATGCTTTACAAAAGAAGGTGCGATGATTTTTGCACAAGAGTGCAGGCAGTGCCTGCTAATTGTTTACCAAATGATTCAAGAAGCATCTGTAGATATATTTGAGTCTTGAATATCGGGTGATCCACACAATGCTCATGTTTGAGCTGTAATACTGTACACACCTTTAATATAGTTTTTTTTTTTTGCTTAGTCAAGCTTGGTAGCTTTTCTGAACACCTGAAGGTTCAGAAATAATTTGGTGCTCTGAAATGAATATTCAACTCTATTCTTTAAAGGGGCCCTAAAACACTTTCAAGTAACCATGCAATGAATTCACTGGAAGAGTTTATAGCCTCACGAATTCGTCGCAAAAATTTTAAAAATCTGTCTAGTACGAATGGGGTTAGAAAGATTTGTCGCACGCTGCAATTGCATTCTCTCGTCCCAATAAAAACGCTGGAAGCTAAGTGTCTTCTGTGATTTGTCAAGAGAAAGCAATTTTCAGCTGGCTTTGGTAATTTATTGTGAATTCTAAGCTGCGTGCTGTGCTATAATATTTGGCTCGTGTGTTGTCTGGAGCCTCTACTATCGTTTGGCAGTTTTCTGACCATGCTCAAAAAGTGTTGCAGGGCCTCTTTTAAAAAAAAGGTTGGACATACATAAGATGTTTCAGAACATTCCCATTCTTGTTGCCAAATGCACAGAAAACTTCAGGGATAGCAACTGAAAATTTTTTGATGCACAGACGTGTTAAGGTTTTTAGGATGGGACATCTTTGGCGGCTAGTTTTCTTTAAGGCTGTTTATGAAATTCCATGCTAAGAGTCCTTCATTGCATAACCTATAACTTGGAGATTGTTTCCGATACAGCAGCTAGTTATCCTTTCATATGCTCTTTAATCGGTATTTGCAATGTTATTTCTGGCGTAAAAGCCTTTCTGGATTGGCTTTGCTATTTTAAAAGTTGCGTGAGCGAACGTAGTTTTACAAGGTGGTTATTCTTAAAGCCCGTGTACTCATATTTACTTGCAGGTTAAAGAACACCAGATAATCAATTTTTGGTGCCCTCCACTGTGGTGTACCCCATAATCGTATTGTAGTTTTGGGATGTAAAATTCCAACACTACTTATTATATTAGTTGTGCTGCGCAGGGCACACGCTTTAATGCCACCTTATGGTAAACTGTGCATAGATATTTGACATCCGACTGAGTGCTGACGTGCCATTTAGTATGGCGTTATAAGAACATTATAATTGGTAATAGCTACCTTATACACTACAAAACAAAGAATCTAAAGAAATGAATGTGTCTGGAGAGTACGAGGTCTGTTAGAAAAGTGTCCGACCTTTTGTGGAAGAAAAAAAAAATTGGCATAATTGTAGCGTTGGAAACCTAATCCCCCTCAAAGTAGTACCTTTGGGACTCCACACACTTCTCCCAGCGGTGCTGTCATTGTTGGGAGCATTCTGAGAAGGCCCCTTTCAGAATAGAGTTTAGCTCAGCTGTCATTGTAGCCATATAATGTCTTCCCTTGTGTGAAATCGCTCTCTTTTCAATGGCCTTTTGAGTTTCGAAAATAGCCAGAAGTCACAGGGGGCCATATCAGGAGAGCAAGGAGCCTGTTAAACTACAGCAGTCGGAATGTTCGTTAAAAAAGCCTGAACCAAGTATGAGGAATGTGCAGGAGCATTGTCGTGATGGATGGATGCATGTTCCCTGTTGACCGATGCATCAGTTTCCTGTTGACCACAGCTCGGGTCTCACGCCGCACATCACATAGGCAATATAGGACATCCCTGTAGTATTCAATAAGGTGGTGGAAAAAAATTTCAACCGGAGGAGCCAGGATTAAAATAATTACTTTTTCGGAACAAGCAAGTCGCATTTACCTTGTATAGTTTTTTAAAGTGCAAAATATTGATTATTTATTTCTTGGGAGGCCATCTTTGTCAAAATTTTAATGAAAAGTTAGTTACGCCAGCCGTGATAAGTGACTAACGAGTGCCTGAATTCAGTAAAGCTTTGGCATTTCTGTAACCAAAAGTTGCAGTGTGCTAGGATAAATAATATACAGTAAATATCAAAAAAGTTGTGTTAAACTTCAAAAGACACAGAAAAAGTGCCAGTTTAGACTGAACTTGTTTGCAAGATCAGCCGTGAAATTGATCAATTTCTTTTATCATAGTTCACTGCACAGATATATGTGGCTAAACATTGTACAAAATTTCAGTTTAAAGCATGCACTAAAAAAAAAAGGTTATTAAAGCTGGCATCACATGATTCAGAGCAAATTCTTATTTTGAGGAAAACAAAGATTTCAGAGCAGGCACGAGGTGTCAGAAACTTTGCACAGAGTCCTTAAATGCACCATATTCATTGGTGGGTTTTTACAGCATTATGGTCTCCTTTTATTCATGTGGCTGCTTTTCTTTCTGGCCTATTTCATCTCATCCGCTGACTTTTTTTTGGCATTTTGCATGCGCTTGTGATTTCTGGCGATGCAAGCTTTCGTCGTGTAGTACTCTGGTTTTATGCCAGCTTGCCTCAGGATGTTTGGGGTACTTACACTGCCATTATTGAAGTGTGCCACAGCATCATGCAAGGCAAACATTACTGTAAACAAGCTTAGGTAGACCTTTTTGGGAGCCCGCTGCCATATCAGACCATTAAAACACTCTTTTGCATTTTGTCTTTCCATGCTAACATTTCATCATAAGTTCATTCGAGCACAAATCGCTGTACATAATTGTAACTTTGTTGAGCACATCATTCAGAAGTCCCCCTTTGTGCACATACTTTCCTTGGCCGAGTGCTTTGACCCTTCTGTACCCACACCAGCTGTTTGGTCCAAGTGGGTAAAGACCATGTTTCGGATGCTTGTCGGTAAAACTGCAATGAAGGACTGGCAATTGTAGCCTGCTTCATTGCAGAAAGGTTGCCCACGTTAGCCCTTATGGCAATGCCATAGTAGTTTCACAGGCGGTCAATGAATGCATCAGTGAGCTTTTCTTTACCCCCAAGACCACGCACTGCCTTCTTCAGTTTTCTGATGTGGCAGCCAACGCGCTTCTGGACATGCCCAATGCATTCCAGTTTCTGAACACTGCCCTTTCCATACATGTGATTCACAGCGGCATAACTCTTGGAATCACCATCAACGTGGTATTTCAGTTATTTCCAAGCCTGTTTTTGGCTGCACCTATCGAATATTCGGTACAGACCAACCGTCTCCATACTGCCAGCACTTTCTTCATGAGTTGCTTGACAGAAAGTGTGGTTTGCCTTTCATTCCTGATAAGAAGCACTTTCTGGCTTCAACTTTCTTTTAGTTTTACAAGACTTACACGAGCTAGAAAGGGCCTCAACATCAATGACTTTTCCAGGGTCAACAGAAATCACAGACACACATCCATTTAAAGATGAATGGCCACGCTTCTGCCATGTGCCATCACCTTAAACACCACACTGGCACTGCCCACAACACGACGAAGTTCCACAGCAGCATCATAGATTTCGACGCCACTTCACCTGCCGCTACAGAAAGCAGAGACGATAATTTGTCTTGGGCGGAGTGACGTAGAGGAGCTGGCACGTTCATGACTTTGGCAAACGTTTCTGCACCTGAATGCCCTTCTCCTAACTGGCGTATCGCGTAAACGAGGCAAACATTTTGATTACCACATCTCACTTTTTTAGACATATCAATTGGACGCTCGAACCTACAGTTAGTACACACGACCATACAGGTTGAGCATATCCCTTGGTGAGAGCGTTCCTCGAGTTTCAGCATTGGGTTCATGCATTCAGGGCATGTCGGTGCCGAAAACACCCAAAAATGTTAATGTCCATAAGCCTGTTCCCTTGGAGCGAAGAATATCCGCAAGCTTCCCCACGGTCGGTGAAACACCCACGCCCATGTCAGGAGGCAGCCTCGTTGCCGTGCAGAGATTTCCACCAAACTTGTGCTTCCTTGTGTTTCGAGTTCTGCACTTAGCCATGCTGGTCTGAATATGGTCCAGGTGGCCTAAGAAAACGCACGTTGCAGCGTTTACACGTGGAAGAAATGCAGAACGATGCCTGACGTAGTGTGGCCAAGGTAAACAACAAACATTCTACGAGCATCTTGTGGCTGTTTTTAGAGATTTAAAAACAGTTAGAAGTACAAACTTATATAATGACATCCTCTTGTGTAACAGTCAACATAAAATTCATGAAGTATTTTGAATAACATTAATATAGATGAAAAACACTTTCGTAACCAACACATTATGGTTTCAGTTTCGGTATACGATATTGGGGTATAGAAATTTAGCTGTAACTCGCAAACTAATGATGATAGGAGGATAATTTTTGATGCTATATATTTTTGAATGTTCCGGCGTCCAGAAAAAAACAAACATGAAAAAACTAATCTTGCGAAACAGATTTGACTTTAAAAGGTGGCCTACCACCTTAATGATTGTTTGACCCTGTGGTGCGTACTCGTGGTGTGCCACACCGTGGGAGTCAAAGAAAGCACTGGCCATCACTTTGACGTTGCTGCGCACTTGGCGGGCCTTCTTTGGTCTTGATGATGTGGAATTCTTTCACTGCGACTGGGATTTGTTTTCTGGGTTGTACCTGTACAGCCAAGACTCGTCACCAGTGATAAATGTGTTCATGAAGTTAGGGTCACTGCTTGGGAAATCCATCGTGTCCTGTGCAGGGTGTGTACAGATCCTTAAAATCCCTGAAAACCCTTGAATTTGTAAAACAGGTTTTCAAAGCCCTTGAAGGAAGGAAGAGCCTGGAAACTGTGGCGTACACTGGCGCTAGGGGATTGGCCAAGAACCGGGTAGTTCGAATGAATTACTGTTAATTTGTTTGCTCATGTCTTTTAAACTAAGTAGAGGGATCAAGGGAAAAAATTAAATATGAAAAATTGACAATTAGAAGTAATGCATATAGAAAATGAAGCAGATAATTTCAGGAACAATAAATGAATGAATAAAGCGATTTGGAAAAAAATTATTTAGGAGTAATAATATGTTCTACAGTCTGAATCTCTTTGAAGCTTCAATAAACAAGAGGACAGTTGCAGTTAGCGCCCTGTGGCTGCTGCTCGTAAAACGTTCTCGTGCAATTATGTGTAGCATTTGGGGTTGGGTGTGCACAGTCAATTGAATTTAATGGTCAATTCTATCAATTCAATTCGACAGACTGTGTGTGTGCAGTCTATGCGCGACCTCCTTCCACGGCGCCAACATTCACTAATGTAACAAAGGGCGGGAATGCCCCGTCGGGGTGGTCTAGTGGCTAAGGTACTCGGCTGCTGACCCGCAGGTCGCGGGTTCAAATCCCGGCTGCGGCAGCTGCATTTCCGATGGAGGCGGAAATGTTGTAGGCCCGTGTGTTCAGGTTTGGGTGCACGTTAAAGAACCCCAGGTGGTCGAATGTTCCGGAGCCCTCCACTACGGCGTCTCTCATAATAATATGGTGGTTTTGGGACGTTAAACCCCACATATCAATCATCAATCAATCAACTTTCCCGTCACTGAATCCTAGGAACAATGCCCCCAAAGAAAGTACATTTAAAGTGTTTACCTTCAATCTTACCAGTCGACGAGAGCATTTAATTGCGCAGTGTGGCGTATCTTTACAATATATCAGATAATGGTCTGTTGTCTCAGGCAATCCACAAAACCAACAATTACGGGGAGCAGCCAGACCAGCTCTGTGTAAATAAAATTTGCGATAAGGAGTTCGACACCTCAGCCTAGTGTTTGCGACTTCAACTGCACACGTGTGACATATTTTACTGTTCCAACGATGATTTAAGTGTTGAAATTTTAATGTGTTTATTATGGATGGCAAAGAAAATTCTTCTAACATCGTTTTCCTCTTAAATCTAGCTCCTATAACGGATTTCAATGCTGGTAATATGTGAATAACCGGACTATTCAATGATTTGAATATTGATCTTGAATAATAAGACTTGAATAATGTATCTGCCATTTCTTTGAGAAAGAGAGTCCCTTATGACCTGGTACTCAAACCAATTTCACCAACTGTATATAGGGTAGAACTAATGATTTGAAAGTACTCAGCATGTGGGAGTTCTCATTTGTAGTGAGAGAACACATCGACAGGGAATCAGTTAAAATTATGGCTGAACTAGTTGAGGCTGTTCGTTTACGAAGAGCCGAAATTATCACAAAAAAACTCTGCTACAAAAATGGATAAAAATCTGGAATGTGTAGAGAAAATAACCAATCTAGTATAGTAGCAAATATTCCAATTCCACATTTTTCTTCTTTTTGTGATGAATTCGTCGCAATGACTGTCTTTATTGGTGAATAATTTATCTCTGTCAATGTGCTCCAATAAACAACTCTGGCTGCGTGATAACAACTGTTTCGGAACGCCTTACTTGGGATTCGTAAAGCTTTAAAATTGATTGTACAACCAACAATTTGAAACTCGAATCAAGTGATGGGAGTCATTTCCAGATACAAGACTTTAATCGCTACAAATTTAGGAAGACCTAAACACAGATGCAAGGCTAGCCTCTGAAGCATTACAAGAGGTCGAAGCTTATAAGCACGAGTGCCAGCGTATAATATGCATCCAAATTCAAGGACCGGCCGAACTTGCATGCAGTATATTGATTAAAGCGTTTGCCTTCGCATGCCAAATAGACTATGACTAATCTTTCGTCACAAATCGACCGCTCGAACACCCTTTGATGCTATGTGTTCGAAGTGTGCCTTCCTAGACATAGAGCGATCGTATAACACACGAAGATATTCTAATTGCTCTACTTGAGGAATATGCTCTATATGATGACTAAGTGGACTATGAATGGGGTCTTTCAAAGGAAATGGCAGTACGGAGCATTTTCACACATTCAGATGCAGGTGTATTCATCAGGCTACCCTTCTAGGGCTGATAAGTATGACTGTAGTACCTGGAATAGATTGTGAATATTGTCGGCCGCAGCAAAAAAATGCGATCTCATGCGCATAAACATGTGTGTACATTCTGATGTGGTATAGAACTCATTAGTATAATAAATAAAACGGGAGAAAGGACTGCCCTTTGCGGAATGCCTCTTTTTTGCGCGTACATAGATGGAGAAATGCCGCTTGGGAACTAAAGAATGTCCGATTTCGCAAGAATTCCTCAATCCATGCCGTAATGTATTTTGGGAGCGTCATGTTGTGCAACTGATTAACTAAAACTAGATGCTCAACGCTGTCATACGTTTTCGCGATGTTCAACGTAACTAATGCGGCATACTTTCTTTCACGCTGAGCTAACTGAATGCGACTCTCAATATCTTATGTTTCAAGTTTTCAAGTTTACGATGTCAGTTTACAGAAAAGTACATACAGGATTGGTAATACACACAAGGAGCCCCAAAGTTGGAAACTGTCAGGGGGCTCCCATACATGATGTTAACGGGAGAAGAAACAAAATATACAATATTCAGTTGTTACGGTATCTTCAGTAAAAAAAAAAAACCAGTGTGAAAAAACGAAAGTAGAAAATACATATATGTTTAGCAAGGCAAAAAAAAAGAGAAAACTTTGAAGAACAAACAAGCCCAAGTTATAATACAAAACGTAAGGATAATATAACATGTTGCAATTGTTATCGCTACATTAAAAAGCAGTTGCTAAGGTAAAGACAACTGTTGCAAAAAATATTTCTTTACTTGGTTTTTGAATGCATATTCTGTGGTTGATGATTTTATTACGTAAGGAAGGGAATTCCACAGCTTGATTCTCGTAAATGTGGTAGTGAACTTGCCGTAGTTTAATCTTAAAGCTAAAGTAATCATAAAGCTAAAGTAATGTGCAACACTCTCGGCAGAAAACAGGACTTTGTAGTAGGTGGAAAGACGCGGGAGGAGGTATTGGAATATGTGTACTTATGACAGGTAGTAACCGCAGAGCCAAGCCGTGAGAGAGAAAAAGCTAGAAGAATGAGGATGGGGTGGATAACATTCGGCAAGCATTTCAAACTGTGAATAGTAATCTGCTACTAACCCTCAAGAGGAAGGTATAAAACAGCTGCATCTTGCCAGTACTTACCTACGGAGCAGAAACCTTGAGGCTTACAAAGAGGGTTCAATTTATATTGAGGACGACGCAGCTAGCAATGGAAAGGAAAATTGTAGGTGTAACCTGTAGAGACAAGAAGAGAGCAGAGTGGGTCAGGGAACAAATTGTGGTTAAGGATATCATAGTTGAAATCGAGGAGAAGAAATGGACATGGGCTGAGCAACGTAGCACGTAGGCAGGATAACCACTGGTCATTAAATGTAACTCACTCGATTCCCAGAGAAGGCAAACACACAAAAGGGAGACAGAAAGTTAGGTGGGCCGATGAGTTCAAAAAGTTCGCAAGTATAACATGGCAGCAAGAAGCATGAGACCAGGTTGATTGGCGGATTATGGGAGAGGCCTCTGCCCTGCAGTGGGCGTAGCACGTTTTGCATCGTATCAGCTTTATCAATCTGTAGGGCTTGTACTGAATGTACTTCTTTTTGGGAAGTGTACTTGCGGAAACTTGACAGCATCAGTAGATCAGGCAAATGAAACTTGCCATCTTTGCAGCCATGACCATTTCCTGACAGTCGTTCTCAAAATGAATACTACTTCTGCAGGATTTACAAAACCGTGCATACTCCCATTCATTACTTCCACATTCATGAGGATGCCCAAAACTCGGATTTTTCATGTGACACATATCGGTTCACTACTCGGTGGTCACGGTTTAGTACCCATCTTGGGCTGAGCATAACTCTCTGCATGCTCCTCCACATTGACCCCTAGCGTGCCTAGTGTGGCATGGCCTCCGAGATGGCGCGTGCGTGGCGCTTTCCTCTGCGGCCGTCCCAATCGCTGCTCTCCCCAGCAAAAACAACAAGTATCTCCTTGCGCGGCCAGCTACCGCGAGAGGGCGCCTTGAGTGAGGGTTCTGACGGCGGCTGAGACAATTGCATACAGCGCCAGGGATTCCAGTGCACGCACATTTGTTTTCTCGCCTATGAGCAAGATTCACCGCCAGGATCTTCTGGCTGAACTGAAGGAAAGCTTTTTTTTTTCTGTTACTGCATTTATTTTGGTCCGATTTGCGAAGAAAAGCCTGGTAACTGCTGCATTTTCCTCATAGGTAATATTAAGGAGGTATGAATTTGTCTTTGACACTATTGCTTTTTTTTTTTTTTTTTTCAGAGACTCGTGCGCACTCTTAATAGGCGAGTGCGTGACCTAGTTAGTATTGATAGGTCTAATCATCATACCGTACATACTGCAAAATTATTTCAACGTGATTGTCACTTTGTTTTTCAAACACATCATAAAGTGCATTTGCCGTCGTCTTAAAACAAAAGTATTAAATTATGAGGTGTAAATGCAGAATTTTAACGACACCATCCTCCACCAAGTTTTTGTGATTTCGTAATCCTTGCGATACCGCATAGCATAAACGAGCCTCTGCAAAGGGCCGATCAGCGGTAAAAAAAGACCTCAAGCCATGTATTTCTATTGCGACACGTGTATTAATGCAAACATGGCAGCAGTATGCGCAAAGTGCATCTAGTTACACAGAAATACTGGCTGCTAGAACAAGAGGTAATGACTTGTCTATGAAGCGCAATACTATTTATATTGTTGTACATGCAGAACACAAGTCAAACACAAACAAACAAACAGAAAAAGACATCGAGCACTGTGAGAAACGCGACTGTGACAGTAATACCCGTGCCACACTGGCATTGAAAATGACATTCAGTAGCAAAGGCATTCAATTCCCGAATGACTTTTCTTTCGGCAGCGCTGCTGTACGTCCAAAGCGAATGACATTTGACTTGATATCAATTGCAGCACCTTCCTCGTGAGCATTGGGCGAGTAGCAATAAAAAAATGAATAAGCGTTTACAAGCTTCATACACATCTGATAATAATTAAAATGTATAAATAAGCATATTATGCTGTAATACGTCAGCATTGCAATTATCGGCCAATACACGCCTTGCGTCGATATGCCATAGGTATACATCTATGTAAACACACGCGAACCTTTCTGTACTGCACCGTGCGCAGCCTCCAACATGGCTGCTATGCACACAACGGCCGACAGATGGCAACAATTTTGCATAAGGTATATTGATTCAAGCCTTTCACAAGGAAGTGCCGCTGTGTACATTTGTATACACATCGCCGACAGCCTTTTCACACAAATGTTGCGACGGCGCTGTTGCCTATACTCTACCTTGCTGTGCATACCGATATATTGTAGCTATTTAAAAGCCATTGAACATAAGAATAGTCTGATTAGGAATTGGCTTTAGTGCTCTTCGACAGGTAACCTCCTCTAGGCTTCGGTTCAGAATTCGATCATGTCTCCGTTCATCTTTTAAAACGGAAGTAAGCTATATGTATGGTTGTAAAAAGCACCATATCTGGCTTTTTTATTGTACGTAGTACCCTGTTCTTTAATGCCCATATGCCACTTGTGTTCAGGATAGAGTGTTCATTCCAGCAAAAAAAAAAGTTGCAAGCCATCATTTTACAAGTGCGAAAAAAGGCAAGCTCATGCTGATGAACTAGGCTTGTTTATAACTTTCCTAAGCTGAGCTTGGCCATCGTGTTGATGTGGACTGTACAGTATGGGGAACTCTACTGAAGGAGCAGACAGGGTTCTTCAAAAACCTGTTCACCAGCATACAACTTAAGGGGACTTGTGGTAGGGCTTCTAATATTTTCAAGCTTCATGAATACAAATATTGCAAAAGTATGGGAGTTCTGGGCACTTTTAGCTGACCACATTTTGCCACCCACTCCGCTCAGCCACTTGGTGGTTGCGCCACTGTGCATGCGCTAGACAGTGGGGTGCTGAGAGTGTGAGCGGACTGTCATAGTGAGCGAAGGATCACGGGACGCTAGGAGAAAAGACCAAAATGGCAGCCTGAGAGTCTGCGCTGCTCAGGAAACGCTATAGTTCAGCAAACACGCAAGCACAGATGGCACTTCAGGACAAGTGAGGATCTGTGCCTTGCCCCCTCACGGTGGTCTAGTGGCTAAGCTATTCGGCTGCTGACCTGCATGCAGATCGCGGTATGAAATCCCGGCTGCGGCGACTGCATTTTTGATGGAGGCGAAAATGTTGTAAGCCCGTGTGATCAGATTTGGCTGTACGTTCAAGAACTCCAAGTGGTCGAAATTTCTGGAGCCCTCCACTACGGCGTCTCTCATAATCATATGGTGGTTTTGGAACGTTAAACCCCACATATCAATCAATCAATCAGGATCTGTGCCTCCTCCAAGAAGTCGTCCCAGCCAATCCCTTCAAGAATCCGCGCATGTAGGGTGAAGTTCCACATAACGATCTAGAGCAGACACTTCTGATCATAAAAGAGCGTTTCTAATGCTTCTTTCGTACTTCCGGAAAAGAGAGTTTGCGTAGTAATGATGGTAACAATTTAGTTTTTTAACAGCCGCCACTCTTCCACCTATTCAGAACATCTTTTTAGTTTGATTTGCCACAAGGCAACACGGTGGATGCGCTGCCTCAGGGCAGGGCATTCGAAACGCGTTTGGGCTGCCTTGAAGGCTTAGATTGTAGTCCAGCTCCAAGTGAAGGTGGCAAAAAAAGAAAAAAAAAATGCTCATGCACCAAACAGTGCATGAATGCACTCTTTTAAAATAGAATTTTCTATCTCGCTGCAAGAGAAAAATTTTTATTTCCCTTTATAACAACTTTCATGCACCAGTGGTGTCACGATTGTGTTGCTTGAGTGGCGCTTGGCTAAAACCGAAAATGCGTGCTGCGCTCTGGCAACGTTGAGCGTTTGAGCAGAACAGGGAACAGCACAAAATCAGTCAGCTAGAAATGCTTATTCTAGTACTAGTTAAACAGTTCACCTGATTGCCTCATCTGATAGGAGTAGAAGGGAGAGCAAATGGCATGAACTTAGCACATGCATAGGCCTTCAATGCTGGCCAGGCATCATCTGGAAAATTCCCTGCACTGCTACCCATAACTTCTCTTTACTTTTGGTTAGTCTGAAATCGGAGACTATGATTTGCACAAAGGTGCAACACATGTTCTCGCTTAATCTTTGCTGTATTGGAAAGTTTGGATGACTGTACTTGGGAGGCATTGTAGTGTGCGCTGTTGTATGCTAACTTGGCTGTGTTTACATATATTTGGCACCATGAAGTCTAAGGTCACATGCGTCTGCGTCTTTAACCAAGAGCTTGTGTAGCTGAGTTTGTTTATTAGACATGAAAATAAACACTAATACAAATACTAGTACAAATACAAATGAATGTAGTGTAGGATCTGGCATACTCAAGTTAGAAATGTAATGTTCTAGCTACACTACTTGGGTCTGGGCAAGCATAACGAATTTTCCTTGTATGTTGGGGTGCAGCCGTTTCAATAGCCATGGGAATAGTTTTAAAAAGTGACTTCGTTCTAATAGCTTTACTGCAGCTACTAGCAGTGTTACTAAACTATTGCCTCACAACATTAAAATAATATCTGTGCACTAGGGAAATATTACTCCGAGCTGGCATTGCATATAATTTGTCTTATACACAAAATGAAAATTTTTTAAGCATTTTTTTGGCACTTGTACTTTGCATTTTTTGATTTTATCTATTATTGTCTGAAAAGTGCATGTGAGTGAATTATGTAAGAGAAAAAC
This sequence comes from Rhipicephalus annulatus, assembly GCA_013436015.1. Lineage (NCBI taxonomy): Eukaryota > Metazoa > Arthropoda > Arachnida > Ixodida > Ixodidae > Rhipicephalus > Rhipicephalus annulatus. Next base: position 588,427 of record WOVY01000585.1, read on the forward strand.
TTGAAAGCTATTTCTGCACATGTGAGCAATTCAGAGAACTTGCAGGGCTTCTTATGATGATGCTATATAATAAAGGGGCCCTGCGACACCATTTGGGCATGTATTTTTCATTGGTTCTTTATACTTTCTCAGAAAGAAATCAGTCCAGTTTCTAAATGATGCATTTTCAGAACAATGCACGCAGCACTTAGCCTGTGATCGAGGCTATGGTACGCCAGCAACTAAAGGTTGAAACACATGCCGCATTTTTGGCGAGCCAAAAATGCGACAAGCGGTGGGCACCAGCATTGCCATAAAACGCGTCTTGCATACAAGCTGAAAAGTGACCCAGTTCGAAGCGTATGTGTGTATTCACAAAGTAAGACCATGGGAGCGTCTGCTGCCTCTCGCACGGGGTTCGTAGTAACCATCTTAACGACGCCGTCAGAAAGAGCGGAAGCGAGGTATTCTGTGAAGGCCATAATGAGGTGACATTTCCAAAATGTCTTTACGAGACGCGCGCTGTGATTGAAAGCGGTCTTGAGTGAAGTGCGAAATAGAACATTTTTTGTCGTCGTCTGCTCGAGTTGAACTTTGAAGACTCATAACTTCACTCTCCGTGCACCAATTTCTATCATCTTGTTGCATTCGTCTCGGTAATCATGGCTACACGCGTTCCGGTGCTAAATAAGGCTGTCCCAAAAGTGTCATGGGACCCCTTGAAGCAGTTTACTTTGGCAACTTTTGTTTGTTACCGTAGAAAAAAGCAAGCTTTTTATTCTCTTTCAATTTTTCATTTTTTCCTTTTTAAATGTTTTCCACACGCGCATGCAATGTTCACTCAACACTCGACCAATGAAAACACTTAGTTTTCTCAACCTTACCAGCCCTATATTTTAGGTGGTGTATGTGCATTAGTTCGGTAAAGTTTTCATTGCATATTGGCTGCATTCAAGTTGAAAATGTAAGTCTGTATTTTGATTGTGGAGGAGGCTGGTCAGAAAGTTTTTCTTGGCAGTAACCTTAGAACCAATACCTGCAGGTATTGTTGAATCTATTAAGCTGCTCTATTTGTGATAGCTGGTCAGCTGTACTCTAGTGTAACTGTGTACAATTTAGACTGGTGAAAGTGTGCTGTTCTATTTTTGCAGCACTTTCGATGCTTTTATTTAAGTGTATTGTTGAGCTGTAATGATTATATGGATGCACATTTTTTAGTAAGAATGCACTGTGGAATACCTTATTCAGTTTATTAGCTCTTATTAGGTCTTTAAATAAAGATGTCGCTGCAAGTACACAAGCAAATAGCATGTAAACATGTTAACTGAAAGTGAGGTGAAGTATGACATTTGGTGTGCACATTGAAAAATGTTGAGGAACTACAAAAGCTATGCTCTTTTGGTTGGGAGGTGTGCTGTTTATCGAGACGTTTTTTGTCTTGTGCTTTGCTGGCTTTATGACGGCACACTGCAGTTCCAGCTAGTTTCTCATAAGCTAAAATTTGACTCCCATCGTTACACCATTGATAGGTGTCAGTGGCAGACATTATAGACATGAGCAGAGCTCAAATTTTAGCTGATGTATGCTCTTCGGGCATTCATTCTTGCTCTTGATACACCATGACAAACGCAATAGTGTGGCATCAAGAAGTAGTTGTACTGCTGCAATTTCTAGAGTACACAAGAGGTAAGCGACTAAATTTATTGTATGTCAGTTTTCTGGCACGTTTAATACTTCGGCATAGGCTTTGCTATGTTGCCTGAAATATTGTTCAAGGTATTTAGAACTATTGGAGTATTCTTACATCTGACTTTGGTATGGTGTAGTTTCTGTAAATATGAGCACATTACAGTCTGAACTAATCGATTTCTATCACTGTTCCCATCTAGGATCATAAATCAAGACATCAGCAAATATTAATACTGGTAAGGATTCGCTGCTAGTTTTGTATTCTTAAGAGTGTTGCACCACATTTTTCGTAGAACTGAAGCACTTAGTATAATAAAAAGCACATATAACATGAAATAATGTTCACTTAGTATGTCGTCTTGAAAATTAACATGTTGGTTAACTTTTCTGTGTATTGAATGGGGGCATTGCTACACCGGATTATGGTGCCATGAAACAGGCTGAGGATTCTGACATTTACTGAATGTACGTTTATCCCGAAAACAGCAGTTTAGTGGCAGTATCCCCTTAATGCCGTCAATTTTAATGGCATCTGCTTGTGATGAGAACTTTTCTTACAGAAATAGGCTGCAGTGCATCCAAAAATATCGAAACTGAATTTTTATAGGGTTACAATGAAGATGATAATACTTTAAAATAAGTCGCTGTTTTTTCCAATAACAAACCTGATTGATATATGGGTTTTAATGTTCCAAAACCACCATATGATTATCCAATAATAAATCTTTTGTAGTGAATAGTGCAAATAGGGCCTTCAAAAAATACTCTTATTAATTTTGACTGTTTTTAGTGTGTTCGTTTAAATAGCGCCTATCATCTTTCTCGTTCTGTCCTCAACTTAAAGTATCAGTACATCATGTACTGCAGCACCTTGTTCTGGGTCAGCATGATGAATATGAGCTACAAGCCTCTGTAGGAAAGATAGTTGACTATACAGTGAGTTGACAATTAGTACAAAATATATTTGGTTACATTCAATCAGCTTTGACTTGAAGCTCGTTTACTACATGAACCCAGCTTGGTTGTCTTGACCACACACATTGCACACACGTAAACTGAATCCACATTGAACATATTTTAAACACTGAATGCTTGCAGCCTTGTACATTGTGCGTACTGCTGGCCATGTTTAACGAACATCACAGACTCTCCTTTTTTTTAATGACCGATGATAGGTTTCATTGCCGGCTAAAACCTGACCAAGCCTACTGTTGTAGTTGAGCTTTTTTTTTGTGTGTGGGGGCTTTGAACTGAAGAATGGCACCCGCATAGAATTCACCTCAAAGGCGTTAAAAAAGGCTGGTAGCTGGTATCTGGCGTGATCAAATCAACATAACAGATGCCCAGTTAGTGTTGTGCACGGTACTATTTTTATATGGCTCATGGTGTAGCTAGCAGACCCACATGGTTTTTGGGGAATGTGCCTGTAAGCTGCTCAGAAACCATATTGCGATTTACTGACATGAACATTCGCATAAGGAAACTGACATTACCCTTAGAGAAAATGAAACACGCATATGCGCTCGCGAAACACATCTACTGCTGATATTTTTTGTGTAGTGAAGAACATGTGGTGGCTGTCAATCCTGCAGTGTGCATATACGACTACATGACTCCGTTGGCTTAATGTTCCTGTAGACCAGCAATGGGCCTGATTGAATAGATTGGCGAAATGCTGATGAGAGAAGCTCATTTGTAAAGCTGCCAAGTTTATTCTGTATCACAGTTGCCAACAGAACATTCGCGTTCGGCCAGACACTGCCACTCCTTGAGGAAAAGATAAAGGAATATGCACACAGTGTTAAGAAAATCGTCCACACAAAGCAGTTCACTGATGAAAAGTTGTGATCACCGAACAGCTGCAAGGTCGGGTCGTAAAATCGGAGAGCTGACGAGGCGGCCTTCTGTTTCTTTTTTGGTAGCACTGTATTCGAATCAAATCAAAACGAGCCTATTATAAAGTCGTGTATACAAGACTCATACGTAATAGTTGGACCAATAGCCTTTGTGGTTAGTAGCTGGTCCAATACAGAAAATACATAAATCTAGCAACGCACATGATTGTTCATGAAATGATTGATTTTGCGAATTTCAACGATGTACAATCTACATATGAAAGTGATTACAATTCACTACACAAGAAAAAGCGTTTGCAATAAAGGTTGAAGTTCCACATAGTTTTTTTTTTTCTAGAGGCACAGTGTTCCAGGTTTGAGCTCCGAAGAATTCCAACTGTCATTTGCCATAAACATTGTTGCAGGGAGGAAGATTTAAATTTACCTGACTTGTTTGCCTGGTGTTTGCACGCGGAAAGTTGAATATGGTGTTGGGCAGTGGATAGTTTGTGTACAATATTTTGTGAACTAGGCAAGCTACCTTACAATTTCTTAGCGCCATAAATGAAAGAATATGAAGATCATTAAACAGGATGATGAGAAGACTCTGGGGCGGTACCGGTGGTTCAGGACTTGGCACTGAGAGTGGTTGAGGACATACAGTATTATCATAGTCAAATGATGCTCTGGCTGGTGCGTCTTTGAAAAAAACACGAGTTGCGTGTGATTACTGTGCTTCCTCTAGGTGTCTTGATTTGCGATTCATGAATACTGATGATTGTATAATGGCCGGGCTCATAGTACGAAGTGAACTTCTCATGTCTCTCTTGCTTACGTGACTGGTTGACCAACACTGAAACGATGTGCTTGAACGTGCCTTTGTGCATCAGGATCTTGTTTGTCGTATGCCTTTTTCTCAAGTGTAGTTGAGAAGCACAACTTTGCGAAGTCTTTAGTTTCTGAAGTAGTTGCTGTTTCAGCTTAGCAAGGCAAGATATTTCTCATTAGTCTGCCAAACAGCAGTTCATATGGCGATCTTCCTGTTGTGGGGTGTTTCGAAGATCCGTATGCCACCAAGAAAGTCTTAAGCTTGACTCTCCAGTCTGTGTTTTCGAGCTGACTTGTGTGAACATGCTTTTTTTAAAGTTCTCATCAATAGCTCATCTTCACCATTGGCTTGAGGCCACAAAGGTGCGATATAATGGTGGCAAAATTACAGCTGTTTTGAGAATGCGGCAAACTCTGTGCCTTGAAACGGCAGTCTACTGCCACTCTTTATCAGTACAGGGATTCCAAACTGGCAAACTATCTGTCGCAGGCTAGGAAGCACATTTCTTGCACTTGTGGAATGTCCAACTTTCACCACCAGGAATCGTGAGAAGTCGTGTATCACCACCATAGCATATTTTCCATTTGGGAAGGGGCCTCAAAAGTCGATTGACACTTCTTGCCAAGGGCCATTGGATGTTTTTGTGATGGCTAGTGGTTCTTACTTTGTGGAATAGTCTCCGCTCGCGTCTCGCTCTCGACCGTTCGCTGGCTGAGCGCCTCTCAAGAACATCCGGAAATGTGCGCTCAAGACGCCGCTGTGAAACGCCGAGCCGAGAACTCTGTTTTGTTACTTCATAGTATTTTTTAACCGTGCATGTTAGCTACTAGAGCTAGAAACCGATACCGCGTTTCTCGATGGAAAATGCCACGTGTGGCGAACGGCCCTATTGGCTGCACGGTGTAAAAAAAAACAAAAAAACATTATTCTTCTGATGCTGGGCTCTTGCACGCGAAATGCCGTTATGGTTGCTAGGCAATGCATTCGCATTTCCTCTTGATTCCCTTCAGGGAGGTGGGGGCATTCTTTTTTCTCTTAACGTTTGTTTGGTTTTAACGATTCCTTCATTCCTAGCGGTCGCAAGCATCATTGCCTGTTTATGTAATGTCATACGTGTCTGTAACAATCATACGTGTCCCACGAATAACAATACCCTCGGCCGTCTTTGTTAGTTCTGCTTTTATGGATGCAAAGGCTTAGTTGAACATGGAATCAGCTGCTTGGTTTTGGGTTCTGGATGGCATTGATCAGTAACTGGAGCTGATGATCTGTCTTAGTTGGATCGGCAATCTTTTGCACAGAGGGGGACTTCGGGGTGTTGTAGCACTCAATGAAGTTTGCGTACTCATTGTGCACTTTATCGACGTGGGCACACACTCGTCTCGGGAAACTCATGCCTGGAAACGTAACCTGAAGGGTTACTACTTCCTGCAATGTGCTGCGTTTTGAACTTCTACTGTTGGATGCGTATTGTGAGGTGCTAAATGCGGGCATATGGTGAGGATCGCGGATTTCCAAATATGCTGACTAGAGGCTTGTGGTCCGTTGGCAAAAGGAAGTTACACCAGAAAGATATAGGCGGAAATGTTTCATTGCCCGTACAGCTACTAGCATCTCGCTGTATTTGGGAATTGTGACTTTCAATGAAATCGGGTGTTCCACTTGCATAAGCTACAACGCCAATGTGTCCACCATCAGGCTGTATAAGGCAGCCAGCTCGTTTGGACTTGCATCTACCACCAGTTTTGTAGGGTTAAGTGGGTCAAAGTAGGCAAGAGTGGAGGCATCGGACATTGCTTGGTTTAGGCTCTCTAGAATGTTTTGCCGTTTTGTCCATTCCCATGTGGCATTCTTTAATGTCAGTTCATGTAGAGGCTGTGTGAGGTGAGCAAGATTTCTTGGAAACCTGCCTGAATAGTTAATCATTCCCAGCACATGCTTCACTTCTTGTGATGACTCTGGCATTTTGATTTGTAGGAAGGCTGCTGTTTTCTTGGGATCAGGACAAACGTCATATGTAGAAAAAATAAGTCTGAAAATGGTCAGTTCACATTGTTAAAAGTGACTATTCTTTTCGTTAAGTGTCAATCCAGTTTTGTCCAAAGACACAAATGTCGCTAAGATTGAGAACATTGGGGATTCCAATGAGTATACTTAACGGAGTATAATTAACGAATGGTATTGTGAAAATTTTCCGCTGCTGATGCTAAAGTTAAGGCGTTTGTATCGATACGAGCCAACATGTGTTGGGGGGAAATGTTGTCAGCTTCCTTGAGGGTGCTTCGAATTCCAGTTGATGAAATCCATTCTTCAAGTTTTGTGAAATACTGTTGCTCATTCATTTAAGGCAACAATGATGTCGTCCACTGTTGGGCACAGATGCTTGTTTGGTAGCAGTATTGACCACACGCATGCCAATACAGATGGGGATTTTGTCAGGCTGATGCGGTTTAGCCTTAGCTACATCCACAGTGTAGGTCCAATGGCTGGCTCATTGATGTCTTTCAACAAGACGCATTCAAGTTCCATTTCTGTGGCATTACATAAGGCAAATGGAATACGCCTGTGTGGTTCTGCAACAGGTGGGACGTTCACAAAAAGGTGGATGTGCTGGTTCTTTATGTTTACTACTCCGCTAAACAGCTTTGGGAATGCTTCCGATTGACTTGTCACCTGGTTGCTCATGAACTTGGTGTATGATCTGGTAAAGTTGCAAGTTGGATGCTGCTGTGAAGCACTACAGTGGAGCGCAGCATCCAGAAATGACGAAGATGTCTTCTTCAACGCACTAGTCTTTGTATCTTATTGTGATAGCATCATGCCTCAACCTTGTTGTTGGAATGATGCTTTGCATGGAAATGCTCTGATGCATGTTGCCTAGAGATTCGCATTTGCGTGGTAGCTCTTAAAGTAGATTTTATCAACAATGGACGCAGTTGCACCTGTGTCGATAATAAATATGACTGGCACATTGCTGATGGTATAGACAACTTTTGGAGATGAGCCTGCTGAAGAGGAGTCGTGGAAACAAGGCATACTTGTCGCTGCTTGAACCCGACTCAAAGGAGGCAGAATGTTCTTTAGTGCTTGGAACTTTTGTTACTGCAGACTTCCTGTGAATGCCTGTTTTGAACGTTGTCACAAATCACTGCTTGCACCATTTTCTCAGTTGAGCGACAAAAGGTGCAAAGTGACTAGCCTTGTTACATGCATGTCTTTCCATGCGCTGGACAATATGATCGCCCACTTTGATAATGCACGAGTTCGATGGGGTTCATGGGTTTTTCGTGGCAACTTTTACGAGTCTTTGTTGAGCGCCGTGTTGTTGTTCATACTTATGCACTGTAAACGCCGCTGCGTTGCCATCGTTCTTCTTGATTTCGGATACATCTCGTTCCACATCCTCGAACGTTTAGTCCAGCAAAGCAAAAGGAGTGAAGCATGGCATATTTCTGAAAACGAGAACATGTTGTGACAAGGATGTTTTGATACCTCAGCGTCGATGTTCTTGAAGTTGCAGTGGTGAGAAAGTTGTCGCAGACACGCGTAGAAGGCGTCCAATGATGCCTAGAGGCTTTTTGTTGAGCTTGTCGAGACTTGTGTATCGCAAATGTTGGGTTCATTGGCAGAGCAAAATGAGCACCCAGTATTGCTCGTGCGGCATCGCACCCCGGCGTCCGTGTGGTTCGAGTCGGGTTTGTCATGCAGCTTGGGTAGAGCTATCGGGAAATGAACGGAATATGTTATATTGAATTGTTTGCATAGCTCGCTGCTTACATATAGCGAGGGAGCTCCAGCCTACTAGAACGAGGACACCGGTGTGTTGTCTGCCCTTCTGTTCTCGTCGTAGACTTCTTCAACGGCACAGTGCAGGAGAAGCGCTTTCTTTCGTGCATCCGCTGTGATGTTGCATGTGAGAAGAAAGTTCTGGAATCTTTCAATTGACCTAGTCTGTTCATGACCAGTATTGTTGTCCGTAGCACGGAGGTCGAAGCTTGGAAATCGCGAGAGCATGTGCACCATGGTTGCGATTGGTGGCTGCCACTGCCGTTGAACAATGATGTGACCAAATAATGGCCATGTTGATGGTTACACTCTTCAAAATAAAACTTCTGACACCATCTTAGTGTTCCTGTAGATAATCTATGGGCCTGGTTGAATAGATTGGCGAGGCGCCGATGATACGAGCTGATCCACCATAGTTGCCAACAGAATATTCACGTTCAGAGACACAACAGTTGTTTCGTCAAGTTCCTTCAGCACTTGAGTCCTGTTGTTCAAAAAAGCTACCAGGCATTTTGCTATTTGTGTACGCTTCACATTCAGGCCACAGTAGTTCTAGAGGTGTGGTGTCACTTATTGCTAGCATGGCAAACTGTTTGCACGAACCTAAAGTCACAAAGCAGTGATTCGAGACATGATCGATGGCAGTAGTGAAGCCCTAGAGTAAAGCAATGCACAGACGTATATATGCGGGCTCTTCTTATTCATTGTGGTTCTAGCAGTAGTGGCAGTAGCATTAACCTGCTGGTGAATTGAACACTGCTTTTACGCTATGAAAGTTGCAGAATATTGACCGGATATTCGATGAGTGATTCGTGCTCTATAATGTTTGATGGGTGAATGCTCACTTGTGTAAAATCAATGCTACCGTACATATGAACGGCTACGCTTGGTATTGCGCAATGGGCGTGTCTGGGACGTGTCGTGGCCCGTCCGATTAGTGAGAGCTTGGCTGAACTTGACCATTAATTAGTCCAGTTGGACTCGCGTTGGGATTAGCCTGACCTCTGCCTGAAATGGGATTAAAGCTTTCTTGACGCAGCCTTAGTTCATTCATAATATGGCCTTGGCTCATCCCCAAAATGGGGATAGCCTAGAACCTAAATTTACTGCCCAATTCAAGCATTGATGTGACGCATGTCTAAAACCACTTCCAAAATGGACTTACCCTACCTCCAATATTTAAGTGACACCCCCTTCACCTTTTCCACGGTGCCGCGGCGCACGCGCCCCTTTATGGCTTCTTAATCTCGAAGGCCTTCGTTCTACCAATGTCTGTTCTTTCGGTCCCTACCAAAATGCCAGAGGCAGCGCAGAAAAATGGAAAAGGTAGACTCACTCGCAACATTGAGCGCCCTTTCAAAAGCAGGGTTGTTTGTATGAAAACAGACCTGTCCCACCTGAAATAGACTGCTCCTGCACATGGGCTTTTGGGTGGTGTTCTGGTCCACTACCCTGGACTTCCCTTCTGACGCAAACTTACTGATAAAAGTCATTTTAATACATGCGGACCAATACCTTATGAGCCTGCAGATGCGAATCTCTCGTCTTTATAGCGTCATGTCTGCATGGACGATATTGTTGTAACGAATTAACTAGGAATGCTTGGAACAGCGTCAACAGTTCAGATGAGTTCAAATTTGCACAATGATCAAGTACACTACACCAATTTTTTTAACAAGTTTTATAGACTAGCTGTTTGTGTGTTGCAACATGCACATATCGAACATCATTTCTACGAATGTGTGACTGGCCTGCTGCTGCGCATGCCCCTTGGAGACTAGCACTGTAAAGTTCAGAGAAGGTTAGGGCGACTGCCGCATGACGCTTCTGACGTCGCACGTTTGTACCACACGCAATATGAGCGACTTCGTTCGTGCTTCTATCACAGACAGGGCTGACTTGTTGGAATTTATTATTTGAAGAAAAAAAAACGCTAATGCATGATGATGAACAAAATTAAACAGGTGTTTAGCACAAAATACCATCATATCTATTTTTATCACCGTTTAAACTCGTCAGTGAGAATTGCTGGGGTCACTGACGAGATGCCCCTCAACCACGATATGATTGAGATATGCCGTAGTGGAGTGTTCCAGAAATTTCGAAGGCCCGGGGTTCTTTAACGTGCACCTGAATCTAAGTACAGGGTCCTCAAGCACTTTCACCTTTCATCGAAAGAAACAGCTGCCGCTGCCGGGATTCGATCTCGCAACCTTCGAGTCATTCGGCGGCAGTCCAACACCATAATCACTTTTGCGAAAACTCGTGTCATACGTGTCGTTTATCGGTAGAATGTATGCAACCGCGTGATTCATTGGGAGTGGTGGCTCCTGTTTTTAAGATTTGTGTGCATAACATTGGTTTCAGAGTCTGAGACGAGGTCGATATTTCACGAAATCGCTACTACAGGATTACAAGCTTCCAAAATGTGGGAAAAATGATGCAAAATGGCTGGAAACAGAGGATAGAGAATGATGTTCGTGTTGCAGCGCCATTTAACTTAATTTTATGTTACGGCAGCACGTTTTTCTGTGACATTATAGCAAAAAATAAAGGTTGCCTGGCAAAAACCTAACTCTCCATGTTCAAAGCATACATTTGCGATATAGTTGCATGCAGTAATAGTCCATTGCATGTGTGGTAGCTAAATGGGAAATTCGAGCACTACAAGTGTCCTTACGCGACTTTGCTGATAAACAATGCCGTTGCACTGCCCCTGTGAAGGGTCCTGCGAAACAAGGCTCTGCGTGCGGCACATTTTGTGGGAAGACTCTGGCTTTAGGAACGTGTGACCCTCAGTTGCACGCAAGCAATGTATTGTGAGAACAAAACTTCACGCGTTTTGTGCACCATAATAGGAGACGGAGAAGCGAAAAAAAAAAAAAGTTTGGGGTGCTTTGGGGGAAAAAGGATGCCATTCAAGAATATTGACATTCTGTGGAGTTTTTTTTCGTAGGTACACATCCTCTTAATCACAAATTGTCACTCGCGCCCTGTGAATGCGTTCATGTGCCTCTGGCAGCTATGTGTCTGACGGAGAATGCTGTTATAACCAAAGCGTCGCATGTCGGGCTTTTTCTGTTTGATTCATTTAGCATACTTGTGGAGCTTTACAATCTGTCCCAGCCATAATCGCACTTGTGTATCGTTCGCACGGTTGGTTTATGCGCTCTCCTCGCACACACACACACAGTCTATGATAAATAAGTAATTAGCCGTTTACTTCGAGATTATGGTGCACGTGGACGTTGGTACTTAAAGATGTCTTCATTTTGATTGATACCTTGTGTTTCAAGATCGTATCGGTGCCTCGGTACCCCAATTTATGCAACCAGGAGAAGCAGCCTCTACAGCCCCATGTGACGTAGCTGGTTTCGTGTAGCGGCACGCAGTCTCGTCCTGTAGAGCAGCTCCCTTTGCCACGCTATCGGCTACGTGACGCGAGAAATTTGATGCCACCACTCGCTTTTGCTGGATGCGAGAAGAATAAACTTGGTTTCAAAAATGAAGTCCGTGGTTTACGCGAAATGAGCGTACCAAGTGTCTCGTGCAATATCTCGCAGGGCGACTGATTTGCAGCACAAAATGGAGCTGCTTTCCATTAATTGTCGTTAAATATTCACTAAACGCGTACCACTGTTGAAGTAAAGTTAAAAATTGTTTTTTTTTTCATCTATAAAAATTGTGCCGTAGAGAGAGAGCACGTTTGTCCAAACAGTGTGCGCATAGTCTTTTTGTATTAAAGCGAGTCTTGCAAAATGAGCTATGTTGAATTAGCGTGAAAAGGACAGGCCAGATCTTTTGTGTCCGTTTAATTAGCACTCATCCAGCATCGTCAACATGCAGGGCCAACTATAGCCCAACTCACTGTCAATGCTACTGAGTTGATGGCAGCTGAATAATGTAGACACCGTACTAAAAAAAAAAAATGCTATACAGGATACTATACGCAGCCTGTAGCGTCGTCATCTCGTTTTCTTGAAGATGGTATGGCTCGTTGCTACATTTGAAATACGAACGTCATTCTCACTGGGGATTCAAGCGTGATCATTTCTATGCCACAATTGACGGCGCCACTGTCCTTGGGGCGTAGCTGGGAAATTTTTGAGAGGGAGAGATATTTTTTTCAGCATTTCCCAGTTTGATCGATCGAAGCCCATTGGCGGTCGTTGACCGGTCGGTCAGATGCACCAAACACTTCTAGGTAAAAGCTTCGCGGAATGGCCGAATTCGCCAAGTGACTGTATTCTCTTATGAATTTGAAAATAGTCATTGCGTGACTACCCATTTTGTGGTCGATCTCGAGGTCTGCCACTATTTCCTACTTTGCTCTTATGCAAGCAGCCGACACCTTTATTTTTGAGCGCATGACAAAGATTTTCTCACATTGCTACTATGTTTGTTTTTAGCTCGACAGTGTGCTAGGTCATCTGATGAACTCAATATGCCCTTTTCGGTTTTACTTTGACATTTTTTTTCAGCATTTGTCATTGGCCCATCGCACTCCGCTGGTGTGATAGGTTACTGTTCTTAGCTGCAAACCACTGCACTGCCCTTATGAACGTGTCTTCGTAATTTCGGCTTCATTGCCGAAGGAGATGACCAATTCCGTTCTCTTAATGACATCACGCAAACACACCCACTGCCTTGCAATACGACTTGCATTACAAGATAAGACTTGCGGGGACCATCTGCTGTTTAGCAGGATGCGATTTAATACTGCCGTAGAGAACAGCGCGTCGTACTTAGTCACCTCACAGGGAACAACTCGACTTAGGCATTTATCCTGTGCATTGTGCCTCACTTGATCGACAGTAGCATTGCCCACAGTAGTTGATTACGTCGTACATTTTGAATCTTTTTCTATGCGTCGGCCGGTGCGAGAGCGGAACACACGTTTCTGGACACTGTTCTTCAGCTGTTCAGAGCCTCCCTGCGCTGCGAGTGGCGCGCACACGTTCTCATTTTTGTCCAGTGTTGCGAGCAGTCAGCACGTCGAACACAACTACAGCCTGCTTTGTCGAGCGCAATAGTCGTATGCGCACCCTGTACACGGCTCGGGAAAGGTGCGCCCTCTCCGGTGGTTCCTCTCGTCGCTGGACTTCGCCAGAGCCAAGGTCAACGCCGCGCAACTGGCCCGTCGTTGCCACAGCATCGACCCCTCGTGGCAAACCAAGTGAGGCGTTCGCCTTGATCTCTTCACGTGGCTTTAGGGGCGGCTACACGCGACACGTCGCAAATCTCGGAGTACAAACAGTCTTGCACTTTTCGCTCTCGACCAAAGAGCACATTCACTATCAAAGGGGCACCAGAGGGACGGCTACACATTGCGCCGCACGTGTTTCAATAAACAGTGGATGGCCTCAACCTGCACGTGTTGGTCACATTTACACAATATTAGCATGGTGAAATCTACCCGCTACGTTTTCGTTCTAGGTGAACAGTGCGGTGAAATGAGTTCAACATGCGTCGCGAGCATTTCACCCAGGGTCTGATTGAACCGCTCAGTCAAGCCATTCGTCTGAGGCTGGTAAGCAGTGCTCATCCGGTGTACAGTATGGCACTGGTGGAGAAGTGCTTGAATTGCATCGTAACGGCCCTGGTCGAGGAGTTCGCGAGGAGGGCCATGACGTAGCTCGAAACGGTTAAGGATGAAAGCTGTGGCGTCCTCAGCGATCGCCGTGAGAAGAGCTGCGGTTTCGACGTATCCTGTCAGGGGATCCACAGCAATGATAGCCCACCGGTTACCTGCCGTGGTTAATGAAAGTAGTCCATAAATGTCAAATCCGACGCGATCGAATGGGCGGTCGGGCCAAGCAGCGACCGCGAGAGGTACTGGGCAGCGCGAACTTGCATGGTCGACGGCAAGGTGCGGGATCGGAGTCCCAGGGCGTAGGTGATGTGGGTACCCAGCACAATCCACCAATTGTAAAGAAGTTTATTGGGCGAGCCTAACGAACAGGCAGAAGACTGGAGATAGTCACAGGATCAGGAAGGTAGTTGTGCTCGAGCGCCGATCTCGTGTTTGTTGTTCCCTGATGTTGTCTTCATTCTTTCATTGTAGTAGTATTGACACCAACGCTAAATAGCTCAGGTGGAATTCAGTTTGACGGTTATCGCCGCCAGTTAATACGTAAAGTTCTGGAAGCCCTCGAGATTGTTGACGCAATGTCATCACTACACACCTTTATCACTTCCGCGCGTAACTTTCTCATCCCTATGAGAGATGGCGCGCTCACGCTCGAGTTCAAATTTCAATTTACGGTGGTCCATGCATGTGCGTGCATGCATTGACCAAATGACACCGATCTGCTGCTTGGCGATAAAAAGGGGGGGGGGGTCTTTAAAAATCCGCCTTATAGCAATATTTCAAGTTCTAGTCATATTCCTACTGAGGTCAACTTCCGGTGTCCATATTGCGGACGGCTAAGAAAATACAGTCGTAAACGACACAAATTATACAGAAGGCGACGCTTGAAAACGTCATCGAAAATCCGTCTCATAGCAGGGTTTCCTGTCTCCATGAAATCCATCACGATGTTAATTTCTTTAGTCTGGCATGCGGACAGTTATATCTATTAAAAAAAAAAAGTATTTTATATCTTTTGTGCTAGCTGGGATTGTGCGTCTGGATTGCAGTAACTAGGGGGGAAAAGCACAAACTCACAATAGCTGTCATTTTTATACCTCTCAAATTCAGCGCTAAAATCGTATACAAGCCTCTCGGAGGCGGTATTTTAAACATGCTGCTATGACACATGCCTTACGGTAGGCTGGTCAGTAAATTTTTTTTCGGTGGAGGGTTAGTGGTGTTCGCTTCTCAAAGTGAAAGGAGGTGTGTGTGCGTGTGTGCACAGCTGTCGCAACACCGAACTGTTTAAAAATATCTGCGAGGGGCGGGGCCTCAAGGCAAATTTTCAAGCGCAGATATCCCATTATCAACAAAATATGAAGAAAAAAAGCTGCGACTTATGACCGTGCCCTTGTTAAATGAAAAAAGAAACGTTACTCTGAATGATTTTATCGGGTCTTCTGTCAACTTATATTAGAAATGCACATAATTGATAAAGGAGTGAATAAAAATGTGTTAATTGCGTTAATCTTCGAACGCCATTGCGGGCGGCTACCACTGTCCCTATTGGCAGGTTGAGGCTCACGCGATGACAGGATTTGCTGCCGTTTTTGTTGGTACCGGGATAATCGATATCGCCAAAACGACAGTCTCCGTTAATCAATAACGTTTAGAGACTTTTCCGCCAGGGAAAAGGCACATGCGCCGTGGCATCAGGAGAAAGGCAGATTCCGAGGACCGCGGTGGCTCATCAGCTGCTGTTTTTTGCTCTACGAAGCAATATTTTGCAACTTCATTCCAATATGTGGCGCTGTGAGACAAAAAAGTGGCCGCTGTGCACATTACTTGAAGTTTTAACCGACTGTACATGATTTATTTACTGCTTAGATCAGGATTTCTCAAGCGTGTTGGTGCCAGCGAGACCTGCTAAGCTACATTAAGTGCCAAAGAACCCCCTCCCCCGCGGCGAGCACTTTTTAATTTTTATTTTCAATAATTGTGCAACCCACGTGATGTGCACCGTTTTATTCTTCTTTAAGCCTTCCAATTTGTCACGTACTGAGCGGCACCTATTTTCAAATTGCCGAAATTCTCACGGTAGTAATATTAGGCCCCCGAGATTTAAGCCACCGCGCGTCAATTTTCGGAGTCTAGCTTGCTACAAATTGCTCATGGGATTTATCGTGCAGCTCGCACGTTTCTGTTACGTACTGAGAAGTGCCTCTTGACGCTTTGGCATGAATCATGGAGGTTGTCTAGATCGATCACACCTCAGGATCGCCATCCAAGTGAGTTGAGTGGGCGAGTGCGGAACCAGAGAAAGTTTATCAGTGGCTCGCGGAACGAGGGGGGCCTGCGGAACCTACTTTGAGGACCCGTGGCTTAGATATAAAAAAATGGCAGCATATCTACGGGGTGAATAATGGAGAGTGGCGCGAAGCATCCGTCCGTCTGTGTGACCGTCCGTGTGTCCATGCGTCCGTCCCTATGTTTGTCCATGCATCCGCCCCTGCGTTCGTCCATGCATCTGTCTGTGGGTACGTTCATCCATCTAGTCAACACTCCAAGTACCACCATCTCGCATCTTTTAATATATTTCGCATATAGAAGCACCGCCATCCAGCGGACATTCCAAGGACTAAACGAGAGGTGGCACACGCACACTTTCTTACGGCTTGCGCTTCGTGTCTGCTTCCCATTTTTAACCATCCCGAGTTCATGGTGCATACTTATTCACTGTATTCATGGGATTGCGGCCCGACGCTCTCTAAGCCTTTCTAAAACCAAGGAGGTTATGCCCAGCGAGTATAACGTAGCAACCCTTTCTTGTCAGATAGTGCTCAATGTACATGCCAATGGCTGCTAAGGGGGAATGAGAGACAGGAGAATTCGGCTTTTAGTTAACGCGCACGCTGCGAATTTTTTATTGTTCAACAACGCACAGGAGAAATCTCCCACCGGCACCACCTCGCAGGTAAAAGCGTAAGACATGTTACGTACTACGACGAGGGACGAACGGGTGCCGCTTTATGGAGCCTCGCCCCTAAAAGAACAAAATGACTTTAATCATTCGCGTACGCTTGCTCTATCGACCACACGACGTCTTGGCTTCGATGTCTCTAAGCAAGAGGGAAACCTTTTACAAGGTAACAAATTTTGCGGCCGAGATAGCCTGTGGGGTCGATTCCCAAGAACATTCATTTATCATCTGCAAAATATCAACAGCGAATATTGCTGGGAAAGTATTTTAAATTAATTTTGAAGGTTGCGTGAGCCCTCGACTCCATCGCGCCATTGACACCCTCGGAGGGGACCCTGAGGTGACCCCCTACTTTCCTCACGTCACCGCGCTGCTGTCAACAAAACAAGTTATGATGACGCCATAGCCGCCTTTTTTGTCGTGTTTGTTCCCGCAGTCTATATTTTTGGCGGCTGGTTGCGAGTGCGTGGCCGTGGCGCACGCTTAGAAAGATTTGTGTTTGGTGACACTGCAGTCCCATTTACTATTCGAAAGGAATTCATGATGCGGACTGTGCGGAAGTGTTTGTGTGGTGACGTGGTCAAGATCTGCACACGCTAGATGGCGACAGTTGCACCTAGTTTTTTGAGCTCTCTCGAACCGAAACTGATCGATAATGAGGAGCCTGTAGTTAATTATCGGTCGCGTGCTGCGTCAAACGATATGTCGTGTCATGACTAACGGGCCCCCAGCAACACATTGCAGCAGAAAAGCGTGAGGCAAAAGTGTTTGTGCTAGTACCCCTTTAAGTGCCTCCCGCTATGCACGCGCCATTGTTGTCCGAAGGCGGAGTTGCCGACCGTCCGGCTCGTGACGCCATTCTCGAGTGCGCGCCCATTGGTTGATGGCTATGTGCATTCGCCTTTGAGGAGGAAAAGCTTCAGACTTCGAAAGTTGTATCCGTCTATGAAACTCTGAAGCGTAAAAAGTACCAATCAATGATTATGGAATTTCAGATGACATGACCATACGATGTGCACATATACCAAGATAGCGCAATAATGAATACCTCGTGGACCGAATGCTTCAGGCAACGAAATATAGCTGTGATATCCCATACATTTTGGCCGTATCCCGTTTTTGCTGTCGCAGGATGCAGATTATTATTATTACTAATATATTATTATTATATTGTACCACTAGCATAGATTTTGCGCTTTTATCGTTGCACCCATGCACACTCGTTTCGATGTCCCGCACTACAGAATGTCAACTACCATCAAAGTCTTGGAAACAAGAGAGCGGACGCTATTTTGCGTTTTTTTTTCTAGTTGGTGGGAAGAGATTTTACAATCCACCAATTGCACCCGTTCGGGTGTCAGTATTTGGCACAACACCAAACGTCATGCCTGCGAGTGGTGGCCTTATTGAAGACCGTGAGTGTTGCGTCGTGTGGTAGTGTGCACGCCGTCCTGAAAGTACCGGGTGTGGGGCGTTAAAGTGACAAGCAGTTTAGAACATTCACTCAAGGCACTTGCACCCAGAGGTGTTTATTTCGATCATGGGTCCTCGACTAGATGTTGTGTGAAAGCGAATCGGTGTAAAACGGGCTCGTAATTCAAGCGAATAAATCGTCTCTTGAGTTTCTGAACTAAAACCAGCATTGTGTTGTTCACTCGCGCGGCGCGTGTAAATCGTTTCTTTGTAGCGCAATACATTGCATCGCAGACACAACAGGGTCAATCATTAAGCTCTGCAAGTTGCCGAATACAATATTATTCATGTTACAGTGTCTGTTAAGTATGAGTAGTGCATAACTCGATACTCGCTTCTTAATTTTTTCTTTTTAGTCGTAGTGGCTGTGCAAAGTTCGGGTGCGCATTAGGCTTGGTGCGTCCAGTCATGTTCCTGAGTTTTGGATCCTTGTTCTAATGCTCAAAATACTTCATTTCAGCGCACGTTGTGGGATTGCTTGAAGACTTACGAGTTTTGACAATTATTCTTACCACCACAGGCTGAAGGTATCGTTGTCGTCGCATTGACACTCCGCAGTTCACATGATCTACCACAAGCAACTGTGTCTTGTGGACGAACGCAACATGAAACAACGTAGCTGCTGTCACTAACGCTTTGCCATCTTCTTACGCTCAGGTTGTACGGCAACCATATGATTGGTTAAAATGGTGGCTGCTTGTTGAGCGATGGTCGGCTAGTGCGATTTCACCTTATTGTTCTTATTTGACACTGTAGTTCGTGGAATTTGACAAAGCTTAAAAGGGTGATGAAGGCTATAGCGACCGGAGATTATCAAGTGTGCTGCCTTACAGGCTAAATCGAGACTTAGCTATGAAGTTGAGGGAAATGCACAGGACATTTTATATCATACTCTGCTGCTAACGGAAATGAAAGTTGTGAGAACTAGTTGTTGCACAAGTTAGGAACGTCAATTTTTATTCCTTGTGGTGCGAAACGTACTTCATTAATCCAGCAAAGCGGTACATTGCCTTGCCAAAGCAGCTTGCGTCGGTTCAAGTTGACACTTACACAAACCATTATTACGGGGTGACCTGTATCGGGTGATACTGGGTCATGAAATGTGAACATTGTATAAGGCAAGAAACGTGCCTTCGCAGCGCTTCTTTACCATAAGAACACCAATGGCCACTGCAGCAAGCCGTTACTGATTTCGTGCTTGCTGTTGGTTTTAAATCGGCCAAGAACAGATTTGAAATGTCGGCGGTGGTGGAAAAAAAAAGCCTGTCTGTGAACAGGTTTGGTGCACTTTTGCGTTCTCTTCCTCAAGGTGGCCGCCATGTGTCATTGCAGGAAACCGTCCACCATGTCCATCATCATCCGACTGCAGAACTTGCCTTGGGCTGCAAACTCGTTGGACATTCGTCGCTACTTCCAGGGCCTCAGCATTCCCGAGGGCGGTGTCCACATCGTCGGTGGAGAGAAGGGGGACGCCTTTATCGCCTTCGGCAGCGATGAAGATGCGCGCCAGGCCATGGAACGTGACGGTGGTAAAATCAAGGAGGTCCGCATCAAGCTACTGCTTAGTTCACGCGCCGAGATGCAGCGCATCATCGATCAGGCGCGCGCTCAGCACACTGCACCCCCGCCCATCAAGAAAGAAGAGCGCCGCCGCTCCAGTCCTGACGACCGCTCTCGAAGGCCACCACGGGACCGTTCACCGAGGCGCCGGTCATCGCGGCGGGACCGCAGTCACAGCCGCTCGCCACCGTACCGTAGCAGGGATAAGGACCGATCGAGATCGTCGCGTTCCCATGAGCGCCGCCGAAGTTTTGATGACCCTGGCCGAGCGCCTGAGCCCGCAAAAGTTTCTAATGGCCAGACGTCGGAACGCAAGGGTGGTTGGGATGAAAAGCCACCTTACACAGATCCAAGCAAAGCTGCACCTCCTGTCTTTCCTATCGGTAACATGAAGCAGGCGGCACGGCCGCAAAGTGACGTCAGCCCGGTGGCACCAATGAACATGGCTTGCCAACCCGCAGCTCTCCCAAACTTGGCGGCTTTCAACCTGCCTCCTGTTAACTTGATGAACAACCTGCCTGGTCTTGCAGCTAATATGATGAGCGGTTTAATGGGCCCTACTGGTGGCGACATGATGATTGGCATGACGGGTAACATGGCTGAAGGCATGCCTGCTAACATGGCCAATAATCTTCCCAGCAATCTTGCCGGTCAAATCGGCGGTGGCATGCCAGGCAGCATGCCCGCCAATATGGCCGGAAGTATGCCTGGGAACATCGCTAGCCAAATGCCTGCTGCCATTCCAGGTGGTTTGGCTGCCAACATTCCTGGAAATATGCCTGGTCATATGGGGGGCATGACAAGCGCTGCCGGTGGCATAGGCGCCAATGCGAGTGGCGGGATGGCTGCTGCGATGCCTGGCAACGTGCCTGCCAACATGCCGGGTGCATTCGGGATGGCTGACGCGATGGGTGCGCCAAACATGGAAAACATGGCTCCCGGCTTCGTAGATCGGCGTTCGGATGGCAGTGGCAAAGTTGAGCGAAAGAGCGAAGGACCTCCTGGTGGAGCTCGCGATGTGCCCCCACGTCATGCAGAGGAGAGTTGCTGTGTCGAACTGCGTGGCCTTAGCGGTGCGCCGACTCCGCGGAGTGTGAAAGATTTTTTCCGAGGACTACGTATATTCAATGGCTGCATTCGTGTGGCCACTTCTGAAACTGGCATAAAGAGCGTGGTGGTACGTTTCGCCAACAAGTGGGATGCTCGTGAAGCTATACAGGGTGACTACAAAGTACTGTGTGGAGATCCGATTCAGATAGTTCCTTTTCCTGAAGACCTTTTTGAGCAAACTGAACTGCTCGTATCCCCATCTACTGCACTATCAAACCAGGGTCGCAACCGCGAAGCGGACATGGTCGTTGTAATGAAGGGCCTTCCTTACAATACCAGCGAGCAAGACGTACTGCAGTTTTTTTCGGGGCTCAATGTCCTGGACATCTTAGTGGAGCATGATCATAGTGGTCGTGCAACCGGCATGGCATTTGTGGAATTTGGTGACAAGCGAGACTTTGAAATGGCCATGAGCATGCAGAGACGGAAAATAGGCCACCGTTACATAGAACTCTCTGTTGGAACTCGTGATGCCATGTGTGCGGCCCGAAACGGCGATAATATCAGGCCAGATGGCATGCCGGCGGGTCGGCGAGATGAAGAGCATGGGCATGGAGTGGGCCCTGAGCGTGGCCCTGAAGTAGGCCACGGGCCGATGCATGGACCTGGAATGGGCCCGGCGGTGCCGGCCCACGGGGCTGGCCATGTGCTCGTGCCACCTGGACACACCTGCGTTTCCATGCTTGGATTGCCGAACACTGTGACTGACAGAGACATCGCTGACTTTTTCAGCATTCAGGGGGTCATACCCCGCGCCATTCATATTATGCTCGGAGCAAATGGTGTGCCCACCGGCCACGCGTTTGCCGAGTTCGGAACTCATGCTGACTGTGAGAGGGCATTCCTGCAAGACGGTGCTAACCTTGGGCCGCACTTGATAGCGCTCAAGACGATCCCGTATAGCGAAGTTGCGCAAGCGTTGGGAGGGCATCACCGTCCCGACGGCCGGCCAGACGGTCGTCCTGATAACCGCTATGACAATCGCTTTGATGGTCGCTTCCATGACCGCGGTGGTGAAGGTCGGCCTGAAAGGCCGGGCATGCGGCCAGAGGGGCGCTTCGAGTCGGGACCGCCGGGGCCGCCTCTGCGCGACCGCGATGGTCCGCCTAAGCGGCCACTGCTCGAGCGCGCGTCAAGGCCACCTTTGTTCCCGGAAGGCGGACCCCGTCGTCCCCCTCTTTTCCCGGACCGCGGAGGGCCCCTTCCTGACCGCGGAGGGCCTCTACCTGATCGCGGAGGGCCCCTTCCTGATCGTGGAGGGCCACTGCTGAGGGCGCCACGCCACGAGGAACCGCCGCTGCCGCCGCGCGGCATGGATAGCTTCGGCAAGCCAGGTTGCGTCGTCACCGCCACCAATATTCCTTACCGTGCGGGTGTCGAGGATATCATAAACTTTTTTCAGGGCTTCGAATTGACCAAAGAGAATGTTATGCGGCGATTCAACGACCGGGGTCAGGTGACGGGTGACGCACGGATTGCTTTTCCAACACCGCGAGACGCGCAGGAAGCCCTCGCAAAGTTCAACAACCGACCGATGCAAGGCAGAGCCATCTCCCTGGGCCTGCTGTGAACTCTCTGATCATCACATTCATTCAGTGTGCATATGTGTGTTTTCGTTTGAGTTAAGCAGGACAGTACTTGAATGTGTTATCATGAACTTCATTGTCACTGTACAAAAACCATCATCGAATGTTAAACTGCCGATGTTGGCTCGCATGCAAGTTATTAAAGGTCACGTCGGTCTCTGTTTTGCGCCTTGCTCACTCCTGGGATGTAACTACCTCAGGTTGGTTCAAACATTCTCGCAGGGAAAACCATGTCTGTTGGTCATGTGTCTTGGCTGCTGGTAACGAAAATTAATCATTTGGATTCGACCGATCTTTCTTCACAGGTCAGTCGCGCTTCTCCGTTCAGGCGTGCACAAACGTAGTAATAGACGGTTCTACTAGGTGAAAGAAGCTGCTGAAATGTCATGTAGTTCAATTCTCTGAAGCCTGAATTTATACTGTTTGACTTGTGTTGGTCAGCTTGGTAGAGCGTCCATTGGATAAAGCGAATTGGTCGTCGTTTATGCTATGTAGTGGCAAAGGTGGACACAGAATCCTGCATTTGTCAGTTGTATGCTTCCTGGATAACACGGACTATTGCAAAAGGTAAGTGAATGTGTCGGTCGACGAAGGTGTACGAGTCCGCTGCGGTGCACAGACTTTACGGTGCTCAGCCGCTCACCCAAAAGTCATGGACTAGGTTCCGGCTACGGCAGTCGCATTTCAATGGATGCAAAAAGTTTCAAAAAAAAAATACTGGAAAGGATAAGTGTGCAGCGGGCCAACAGCTAGTAGGAAGAAAGGCGAGGAAAACTGGTGGTCTCACGGGAGGCACCACGCACGCGCTAATGGTGCATTCAGACGACGGACCGAATCCCGATGTGGCGGGACGGACGGCGCGTCACGTGACCTCACATCAGCGATTCCCCCCGTCCGCGCGGACGGATGAACCCAACCTGTTTCTCACATCGAGATTCTGGCGGGGGAGAGCCGGTACTTCAGCGGAATAGCTTGGGGTCGGTGGTAACCAGTACACTTTTCGTCTGCTCGCGGCGTGTCCTCCAGGCCTCGCGGACAGCTTGCTGCATCACGGTCGGCATCATCTACGCTTGAGCATGGTTTACTCAGTTTCCGGGGGCTTTGTTCTCAGGTGATTAGATACGCAGAAATCACTTTCGGTGGTTAGGGAAATGCCGCCGCCGTTGTTTTGACACGCGAGATTCTTAGCCGTCATGGTGGGGAAATATTTTAACTTCTGCAACCGGCGACGTGCCGCTTCTAAGAACGGATGGGAGACGCGTTCAGAAGTTCTACTAGTGGGGAACAATGGTGTTGAAAGAACATTCTGCCAGCAACTACCTTTTCTCCTGAAAGAACAACACGCCTCGTTCATTTGTCACAACGCGACAGACATCGCAGCCAAGCGTCGTTTCTTGCGGGCATCCATGTTGAATACTCTCAAACCGGTCTGCTTTCAGCAGGCGCAGGTGAGCGGCGAACCTGCTGTCGAGGGTAATCTGGCTGTTTTCTCCTAGGAAACCGTCCGTCGTGTGAATGCGTTTGCAGGCGGATCATCCGCGGATTAGCCGTCCGCGTCCACGACAAATCCGGATTCGGTTCGTCGTCTGAATGCACCATAACCGACCGCGCTGTTCCGGGCAGCGGCTCGGCGACAACGAGGTTGTGAAGAGGGACGCGCCTGTCACGAACAGTAGGTAATAGTATACCGGGATACCGGGCGTACTGTGATAGCGGAATTAAAGTGCGCACGTGCAGATACGTACGTTACCAGTACCGCTTACCGTTCGAGCGCTTTTTCAGATTTAACGTTACCGTAGGTGTATGTAGTGTTCGAAGCGGGCGGTGCTCTCGGGCTCCCGCTTCGAAGTTATTTTGACGTAGTTGTTGAGAGATTCGCCTTGTTCGCAGCAAACGACTGCTTAAAGCGGCTTCGCTTGCCTTCAGTTAGCTTCGACGACCGAGTATCACGGATAAGTTGGCGTAGTTTTTGAGATATTTCCCATTTCAAACGTGTCTAGGATTTTAACTACAAGATCGATGTTAACAAATCGGCAACATAAATGTTTTCACGGTTGATGCGTGGTTCATGTTCATTTACTTTTGTTTTTACTAAAATGAACTTTAACAATGCTTCGCGCGGTGGCACAGCGAGCATTGTTTTCTTTTTCACTGTTCATTAACTTATTAACCATTCGATAGGTGGTGCCACCGTCGTAGCTTGGGCTCGTAAACCACGTAAACGCTATCCCATTAAATAATATGTGGGGTTTAACGTCCCAAAACCACCATATGATTATGAGAGACGCCGTAGTGGAGGGCTCCGGAAATTTCGACCACTTGGAGTTCTTTAACGTGCACCCAAATCTGAGCACACGGCCCTCAGCATTTTCGCCTCTATCGGAAATGAAGCCGCCGCAGCCGGGATTCGGTCGCCGACTTGCGGGTCAGCAGCCGAGTATCTTAGCCACTAGACCACCGTGGCGGGGCGTAAACGCTATGCCACTAAACTATAAGACGCTGCCCGCAACGAACGTTTGCTGTGCCATAACGCCGTTTCCCTTAACCTTCGCTATCACGCTACCTGTAAACTATAACTAATCTCGAAATAGCTTTACTATATTGTCACGTTTCTTAAGACAAACTTGGTATAACGGGTTCGTTGAGTCGACTAGCGAAGCAGCAGCTCGGATAGATCGTCTTTGTATTCTTTCACTCCTAGATCTCGCCCAAGCATATCATGTGGCAATATCTCGTCAAAAGTACAAATCCCATCACCCCAAACTTAACTGGTCGGAGGCCCTTGCGCTCTTCCTACACGCTATTTGCCACGCATGCGGGGACACATGTAGCCTCGCTATTACTACAGCCGGGTAACTTCCCACACCAATTTCTTATACAGCAGAAATTTTCCGGAACAGATAGCGTCAGGGTCACCTTTTCATGCCACACTCGTACATATGGCGTGGACTTGCAAGCACTGCAACACAGGTACCCCAAAGTCGTGGGAGTCCATGTTTCAAGCCTCGGAGCCAGAAGACCAACGCTGGTTCGTCCAGTGTGCGGTGGAGCTTGTATCTCAAAAGGCCGATTCCCGCCAACTTCCTTTGAGGCTGCCTAACCAGTGTTTGCACTAGTCCTCTTTTTTTGTTTCTGCAATAAAGCGTTCACCACCAGGCTAACACTCATTCTCCGGGAGTGCGAGGCAACTAACTGTACGCTAACCGCGATACGGAATATTTTAAAGGCAGATATCCCATTATGAACAAAATATGAAGAAAAAAAAGCTGTGACTAATGACCGTGCCCTTGTTAAATAAAAAAAAACAAACGTTACTCTGAATGATTTTATCGTGTCTTCTGTCAACTTATGCTAGAAATGCACATGA
The DNA here is from genome assembly GCA_013436015.1 of Rhipicephalus annulatus. Taxonomy (NCBI): domain Eukaryota; kingdom Metazoa; phylum Arthropoda; class Arachnida; order Ixodida; family Ixodidae; genus Rhipicephalus; species Rhipicephalus annulatus. Next base: position 614,193 of record WOVY01000585.1, read on the forward strand.
TTGATAAAGGAGTGAATAAAAATGTGTGAATTTCGTTATTCTTCGAACGCCATTGCGGGCGGCTACCACTGTCCCTATTGGCAGGTTGAGGCTCACGCGATGACAGGATTTGCTGCCGTTTTTGTTGGTGCCGGGATAATCGATATTGCCGAAACGACAGTCTCCATTAATCAAAAGCGTTTCGAGGCTTTTCCGCCAGGGAAAAGGCACATGCGCCGTGGCATAGGAGAAAGGTAGATTCCGAGGATCGATGTGGCTCATCAGCCGCTGCTTTTTGCTCTACGAAGCAATATTTTGCAACTTCATTCCAATATGTGGCGCTGAAAGACAAAAAAGTGGCCGCTGTGCACATTAGTTGAAGTTTTAACCGACTGTACATGATTTCTTTACTGCTTAGATCAGGATTTCTCAAGCGTGTTGGCGCCAGCGAGACCTGCTAAGCTACATTAAGTACCAAAGAACCCCCTCCCCCGCGGCGAGCGTTTTCATTTTTATTTTCAATAAATTGTGCAACCCACGTGATGTGCACTGTTTTATTCTTTTTAAAGTCTTCCAATTTTTCACGTACACGAGCGGCACCTATTTTCAAATTGCCGAAATTCTCATGGTAGTAATATTAGGCTCTCGAGATTTAAGCCACCGCGCGTCAATTTTCGGAGTCTAGCTTGCTACAAATTGCTCATAGGATTTATTGTGCAGCTCGCGCGTTTCTGTTACGCACTCAGATGTGCCTCTTGACGCTTTGGCATGAATCATGGAGGTTGTCTAGATCGATCACACCTCAGGATCGCCATTTAAGTGAGTTGAGGGGGCGAGTGCGGAACCAGCGAAAGTTTATCAGTGGCTCGCGGAACTCCGAGGGGGGCCTGCGGAACCTACTTTGAGGGCCCGTGGCTTAGATATAAAAAATGGCAGCATATCTACAAGGTGAATGATGGAGAGTGGGGCGAAGCATCCGTCCGTCTGTGTGACCGTCTGTGCGTCCATCTGCCCGTCCATGCGTCCGTCCCTATGTTCGTCCATGCATCCGCCTCTGCGTTCGTCCATGCATCTGTCTGTGGGTACGTTCATCCATCAAGTCAACACTCCAAGTACCACCATCTCGCATCTTTTAATATATTTCGCATATAGAAGCACCGCCATCCAGCGGACATTCCAAGGACTAAACGAGAGGTGGCACACGCACACTTTCTTACGGCTTGCGCTTCGTGTCTGCTTCCCATTTTTAACCATCCCGAGTTCATGGTGCATACTAGTTCACTGTATTCTTGAGACTGCGGGCCCGACGCTCTCTAAGCCTTTCTAAAACCAAAGAGGTTATGCCCAGCGAGTATAACGTAGCAACCCTGTCTTGTCAGATAGTGCTCAATGTACATGCCAATGGCTGCTAAGGGGGAATGAGAGACAGGAGAATTCGGCTTTTAGTTAACGCGCACGCTGCGAATTTTTTATTCAACAACGACTGAGAGAAATCTCCCACAGGCACCACCTCACAGGTAAAAGCGCAAGACATGTTACGTACTACGACGAGGGACGAACGGGTGCCGCTTTAAGGAGCCTCGCCCCTAAAAGAACAAAATGACTTTAATCATTCGCGTACGCTTGCTCTATCGACCACACGACGTCTTGGCTTCGATGTCTCTAAGCAAGAGGGAAACCTTTTACAAGGTAACAAATTTTGCGGCCGAGATAGCCTGTGGGGTCGATTCGCAAGAACGTTCATATATCATCTGCAAAATATCAACAGCGAATATAGCTGGGAAAGTATTTTAAATTCATTTTGAAGGTTGCGTGAGCCCTCGACTCCAGCGCGCCATTGACACCCTCGGAGGGGACCCTGAGGTGACCCCCTACTTCCCTCACGTCACCGCGCTGCTGTCAACAAAACAAGTTATGATGACGCCATAGCCGCCTTTTTTGTCGTGTTTGTTCCCGCAGTCTATATTTTTGGCGGCTGGTTGCGAGTGCGTGGCCGTGGCGCACGCTTAGAAAGATTTGTGTTTGGTGACACTGCAGTCCCCATTTACTATTCGAAAGGAATTCATGATGCGGACTGTGCGGAAGTGTTTGTGTGGTGACGTGGTCAAGATCTGCACACGCTAGATGGCGACAGTTGCACCTAGTTTTTTGAGCTCTCTCGAACCGAAACTGATCGATAATGAGGAGCCTGTAGTTAATTATCGGTCGCGTGCTGCGTCAAACGATGTGTCGTGTCATGACTAACAAGCCCCCAGCAACACATTGCAGCAGAAAAACGTGAGGCAAACGTTTTTGTGCCAGTACCCCTTTAAGTGCCTCGCGCTATGCACGCGGCAATGTTGTCCGAAGGCGGAGTTGCCGACCGTCCGGCTCGTGACGCCATTCTCGAATGCGCGCCCATTGGTGGATGGTTATGTACATTCGCCTTTGAGGAGGAAATGCTTCTGACTTCGAAAGTTGTATCAGTCTATGAAACTCTGAAGCGTAAAAACTACCAATCAGTGAATATGGAATTTCAGATGACATGACCATACGAGGTGCCTATATACCAACATAGCGCAATAATGAATACCTCATGGACCGAATGCTTCGGTACATATTCACGCAACGAAATATTGCCGTGATATCCCATACATTTTGGCCGTATCCCGTTTTTGCTGTCGCAGGATGCAGAATATTATTATTATTACTAATATATTATTATTATATTGTACCACTAGCATAGATTTTGCGCTTTTATCGTTGCACCCATGCACACTCGTTTCGATGTCCCACACTACAGAATGTCAACTACCATCAAAGTCTTGGAAACAAGAGAGCGGACGCTATTTTGCGTTTTTTTTCTAGTTGGTGGGAAGAGATTTTACATCCACCAATTGCACCCGTTCGGGTGTCAGTATTTGGCACAACACCAAACGTCATGCCTGCGAGTGGTGGCCTTATTGAAGACCGTGAGTGTTGCGTCGTGTGGTAGTGTGCACGCCGTCCTGAAAGTACCGGGCGTGGGGCGTTAAAGTGACAAGCAGTTTAGAACATTCACTCAAGGCACTTGCACCCAGAGGTGTTTATTTCGATCATGGGTCCTCGACTAGATGTTGTGTGAAAGCGAATCGGTGTAAAACGGGCTCGTAATTCAAGCGAATAAATCGTCTCTTGAGTTTCTGAACGAAAACCAGCATTGTGTTGTTCGCTCGCGCGGCGCGTGTAAATCGTTTCTTTGTAGCGCAATACATTGCATCGCAGACACAACAGGGTCAATCATTAAGCTCTGCAAGTTGCCGAATACAATATTATTCATGTTACAGTGTCTGTTAAGTATGAGTAGTGCATAACTCGATACTCGCTTCTTAATTTTTTCTTTTTAGTCGTAGTGGCTGTGCAAAGTTCGGGTGCGCATTAGGCTTGGTGCGTCCAGTCATGTTCCTGAGTTTTGGATCCTTGTTCTAATGCTCAAAATACTTCATTTCAGCGCACGTTGTGGGATTGCTTGAAGACTTACGAGTTTTGACAATTATTCTTACCACCACAGGCTGAAGGTATCGTTGTCATCGCATTGAAACTCCGCAGTTCACATGATCTACCACAAGCAACTGTGTCTTGTGGCCGAACGCAACATGAAACAACGTAGCTGCTGTCACTAACGCTTTGCCGTATTCTTACGCTCAGGTTGTACGGCAACCATATGATTGCTTAAAATGGTGGCTGCTTGTTGAGCGATGGTCGGCTAGTGCGATTTCACCTTATTGTTCTTATTTGACACTGTAGTTCGATAGAATTTGACGAAGCTTAAAAAGGTGACGAAGGCTATAGCGACCGGAGATTATCAAGTGTGCTGCCTTACAGGCTAAATCGAGACTTAGCTATGAAGTTGAGGGAAATGCACAGGACATTTTATATCATACTCTGCTGCTAACGGAAATGAAAGTTGTGAGAACTAGTTGTTGCACAAGTGAGGAACGTCAACTTTTATTCCTTGTGGTGCGAAACGTACTTCATTAATCCAGCAAAAAGGTACATTGCCTTGCCAAAGCAGCTGGCGTTGGTTCAAGTTAACACTTACACAAACCATTATTACGGGGTGACGTGTAACGGGTGATATTGGGTCATGAAATGTGAACATTGTATAAGGCAAAAAACGTGTCTTCGCAGCGCTTCTTTACCATAAGAACACCAATGGCCACTGCAGCAAGCCGTCACTGATTTCGTGCTTGCTGTAGGTTTTAAATCGGCCAAGAACAGATTTGAAATGTCGGCGCTGGTGAAAAAAAGCCTGTCAGATAACAGGTTTGGTGCACTTTTGCGTTCTCTTGCTCAAGGTGGCCGCCATCTGTCCTTGCAGGAAACCGTCCACCATGTCCATCATCATCCGACTGCAGAACTTGCCTTGGGCTGCAACCTCGCTGGACATTCGTCGCTACTTCCAGGGCCTCAGCATTCCCGTGGGCGGTGTCCACATCGTCGGTGGCGAGAAGGGGGACGCCTTTATCGCCTTCGGCAGCGACGAAGATGCGCGGCAGGCCATGGAACGTGACGGTGGTAAAATCAAGGAGGTCCGCATCAAGCTACGGCTTAGTTCACACGCCGAGATGCAGCGCATCATCGATATGGCGCGCGCTCAGCACACTGCACCCCCGCCCATCAAGAAAGAAGAGCGCCGCCGCTGCATTCCTGACTACCGCTCTCGAAGGCCACCACGGGACCGTTCACCGAGGCGCCGGTCGTCGCGGCGGGACCGCAGTCACAGCCGCTCGCCACCGTACCGTAGCAGGGACAAGGACCGATCGAGATCGTCGCGTTCCGATGGACGCCGCCGAAGTTTTGATGACCCTGGCCGAGCGCCTGAGCCCGCAAAAGTTTCTAATGGCCAGACGTCGGAACGCAAGGGTGGTTGGGATGAAAATCCATCTTACACAGATCCAAGCAAAGCGGCACCTTCTGTCTCCCCTATCGGTAACATGAAGCAGGCGGCATGGCCGCAAAGTGACATCAGCCCGGCGGCACCAATGAACATGGCTTGCCAACCCGCAGCTCTCCCAAATTTGGCTGCTTCCAACCTGCCTCCTGTTAACTTGATGAACAACCTGCCTGGTCTTGCAGCTAATATGATGAGCGGTTTAATGGGCCCTACTGGTGGCGACATGATGGTTGGAATTACGGGTGACATGGCTGAAGGCATGCCTGCTAACATGGCCAATAATCTTCCCAGCAATCTTGCCGGTCAAATCGGCGGTGGCATGCCAGGCAGCATGCCCGCCAATATGGCCGGAAGTATGCCTGGGAACATCGCTAGCCAAATGCCTGCTGCCATTCCAGGTGGTTTGGCTGCCAACATTCCTGGAAATATGCCTGGTCATATGGGGGGCATGACAAGCGCTGCCGGTGGCATAGGCGCCAATGCGAGTGGCGGGATGGCTGCTGCGATGCCTGGCAACGTGCCTGCCAACATGCCGGGTGCATTCGGGATGGCTGACGTGATAGGTGCGCCAAACATGGAAAACATGGCTCCCGGCTTCGTAGATCGGCGTTCGGATGGCAGTGGCAAAGTTGAGCGAAATAGCGAAGGAGGACCTCCTGGTGGAGCTCGCGATGTGCCCCCACGTCATGCAGAGGAGAGTTGCTGTGTCGAACTGCGTGGCCTTAGCGGTCCGCCGACTCCGCGGAGTGTGAAAGATTTTTTCCGAGGACTACGTATATTCAGGGGCTGCATTCGTGTGGCCACTTCTGAAACTGGCATAAAGAGCGTGGTGGTACGTTTCCCCAACAAGTGGGATGCTCGTGAAGCTATACAGGGTGACTACAAAGTACTGTGTGGAGATCCGATTCAGATAGTTCCTTTTCCTGAAGACCTTTTTGATCAAACTGAACTGCTCGTATCCCCATCTGCTGCACTATCAAACCAGGGTCGCAACCGCGAAGCGGACATGGTCGTTGTAATGAAGGGCCTTCCTTACAATACCAGCGAGCAAGACGTACTGCAGTTTTTTTCGGGGATCAATGTTCTGGACCTCTTAGTGGAGCAAGATCGTAGTGGTCGTGCAACCGGCATGGCATTTGTGGAATTTGGTGACAAGCGAGACTTTGAAACGGCCATGAGCATGCAGAGACGGAAAATAGGCCACCGTTACATCGCACTCTCTGTTGGCACTCGTGATGCCATGTGTGCGGCCCGAAACGGCGATAATACCAGGCCAGATGGCATGCCGGTGGGTCGGCGAGATGAAGAGCATGGGCATGGGCCTCTGCGCGACCGCGATGGTCCGCCTAAGCGGCCACTGCTGGAGTGCGCGTCAAGGCCACCTCTGTTCCCGGAAGGCGGACCCCGCCGTCCCCCTCTCATCCCGGACCGCGGAGGGCCCCTTGCTGACCGCGGAGGTCCCCTTCCTGACCGCGGAGGGCCCCTTCCTGTCCGCGGAGGGCCCCTACCTGATCGCGGAGGGCCCCTTCCTTATCGTGGAGAGCCACTGCTGAGGGCGCCACGCCACGAGGAACCGCCGCTGCCGCCGCGCGGCATGGATAGCTTCGGCAAGCCAGGTTGCGTCGTCACCGCCACCAATATTCCTTACCGTGCGGGTGTCGAGGATATCATAAACTTTTTTCAGGGCTTCGAATTGACCAAAGAGAATGTTATGCGGCGTTTCAACGACCAGGGTCACGTGACGGGTGACGCACGGATTGCTTTTCCAACACCGCGAGATGCGCAGGAAGCCCTCGCAAAGTTCAACAACCGACCGATGCAAGGCAGAGCCATCTCCCTGGGCCTGCTGTGAACTCTCTGATCATCACATTCATTCAGTGTGCATATGTACGTTTTCGTTTAAGTTAAGCAGGACAGTACCTGAATGCGTTATTATGAACTTCATTTCACTGTACAAAACCATCATCGAATGTTAAACTGCCGATGTTGGCTCGCGTGCAAGTTATTAAAGGTCACGTTGGTCTCTATTTTGCGCCTTGCTCACTCCTGGGATGTAACTACCTCAGGTTGGTTCAAACAGATTCTCGCAGGGAAAACCATGTCTGTTGGTCATGTGTCATGGCTGCTGCTAACGAAAATGAATCATTTGGATTCGACCGATCTTTCTCTGACCCTGCCATTCACAGGTGAGTCACGCTTCTTCGTTCAGGCGTGCACAAACGTAGTAATAGACGGTTCTACTAGGTGAAAGAAGCTGCTGAAATGTCATGTAGTTCAATTTTCTGAAGCCTGAATTTAGACTGTTTGACTTGTCTTGGTCAGCTTGGTAGAGCGTCCATTGGATAAAGCGAATCGGTCGTCGTTTATGCTATGTAGTGGCTAAGGTAGACACAGAATCCTGCATTTGTCAGTTGTATGCTTCCTGGATAACACGGGCTATTGCAAAAGGTAAGTGAATGCGTCGGTCGACGAAGGTGTACGAGTCCGCTGCGGTGGCACAGACTTTACGGTGCTCGGCCGCTCACCCAAAAGTCGTGGACTAGGTTCCGGCTGCGGCAGTCGCATTTCAATAGACGCAAAAAGTTTAAAAAAATACTGGAAAAGATAATTGTGCAGCGGGCCAACAGCTAGTAGGAAGAAAGGCGAGGAAAACTGGTGGTCTCACGGGAGGCTCCACGAGACCACGCACGCGCTAACCGACCGCGCTGTTCCGGGCAGCGGCTCGGCGACAACGAGGTTGTGGTGAAGAGGGACGTGCCTGTCACGAACAGTTGGTGATAGTATACCGGGATACCGGGCGTACCGTGATAGCGGAATTGAAGTGCACACGTGCAGCAGGGGCGGCGCCAGAATTTTTTTAATTGGGGGGGGAGGCAAACACGAAAAGTGAGTTCCTCCGGGGGGGCAAGCCGTAGGTTGCTAGCTCTGCTCCTACTAGGTTTTCAATATATGCTTCCGGGCACTTGGGTGGGCATAGAGGGGGCAGGCGAGAATTTTGGGGGACTCCAGCCCACCCTTGCCCCCCCCCCTGGTGCCGCCCCTGACGTGCAGATACGTACGTTACCAGTACCGCTTACCGTTCGAGCGCTTTTTCATATTTAACGTTACCGTATGTGTATGTAGTGTTCGAATCGGGCGGTGCTCTCGGGCTCCCGCTTCGGAGTTATTTTGACGTAGTTGATGAGAGATTCACCTTGTTCGCAGCAAACGACTGCTTAAAGTGGCTTCGCTTGCCTTCAGTTAGCTTCGACGACCGAGTATCACGGATAAGTTGGCGTAGTTTTTGAGATATTTCCCATTTCAAACGTGTCTAGGATTTTAACTACAAGATCAATGTTGACAAATCGGCAACATAAATGTTTTCACGTTTGGTGCGTGGTTCATGTTCATTTACTTTGTTTTTACTAAAAGAAACTTTAACAATGCTCGCGCGGTGGCACAGCGAGCATTGTTTTCTTTTTCACTCTTCTTTAACTTATTAACCATCCGATAGGTGGTGCCACCGTCGTAGCTTGGGCTCGTAAACCACGTAAACGCTATCTTATTGAATAATATGTGGGGTTTAACGTCCCAAAACCACCATATGATTATGAGAGACGCCGTAGTGGAGGGCTCCGGAAATTTCGACCACTTGGAGTTCTTTAACGTGCACCCAAATCTGAGCACACGGCCCTCGGCATTTTCGCCTCTATCGAAAATGAAGCCGCCACAGCCGGGAATCGATCGCGCGACCTGCGGGTCAGCAGCCGAGTATTTTAGCCACTAGACTACCGCGGCGGGGCGTAAACGCTATGCCACTAAACTGTAAGACGCTGCCCGCAACGAACGTTTGCTCCGCCATAACGCCGTTTCCCTTAACCTCCGCTATCACGCTACCTGTAAACTATAACTAATCTCGAAATAGCTTTACTATATTGTCACGTTTCTTAAGACAAACTTGGTATAATGGGTTCGTTGAGTAGACTAGCGAAGCAGCAGCTCAGATAGATCGTCTTTGTCTTCTTTCACTCCTAGATCTCGCCCAAGCATATCATGTGGCAATATCTCGTCAAAAGTACCAATCCCATCACCCCAAACTTGACTGGTCGGAGGCCCTTGCGCTCTCCCTACACGCTATTTGCCACGCATGCGGGGACACATGTAGCCTCGCTATTACTACAGCCGGGTAACTTCCCACACCCATTTCTTATACAGCAGAAATTTTCCGGAACAGATAGCGTCAGGGTCACCTTTTCATGCCACACTCGTACATATGGCGTGGACTTGCAAGCACTGCAACACAGGTACCCCAAAGTCGTGGGAGTCCATGTTTCAAGCCTCGGAGCCAGAAGACCAACGCTGGTTCGTCCAGTGTGCGGTGGAGCTTGTATCTCAAAAGGCCGATTCCCGCCAACTTCCTTTGAGGCTGCCTAACCAGTGTTTGCACTAGTCCTCTTTTTTTGTTTCTGCAATAAAGCGTTCACCACCAGGCTAACACTCATGCTCCGGGAGGTCGAGGCAACTAACTATACGCTAACCGCGATACGGCTACGGCCATGTGCGAGGCGGCCCTCTGCAGATATCCCTTCCTGGCGTAGCGGACCGAACTTGCAGCAGGCCCTCGGAGCTGCCGACAGGCTTGGCCTAACGGTCCCGGCGTGGAAGTTGCCCGCCGCGTGCTGACGTGCGTCTTGAAGGACCTCAATCAAATTACACACCCACCTTTCCGCCCTGCTGAAAAGGTCACACACAGCCGGGTGGTCCTTTACAGATACCCCTCCCTGGCCTAGCCGAACAGCTCTGGGCCTTCTAGCAGGCCCGCGGAACGGCCGACAGGCTTGGCCTAACGGTCCCGGCGTGGAAGTCTCCCGCTGCGTTCTGACGTGCGTCTTGAAAAAACGTCAATTAAATTTCACACCCACCTTCCCACCCTACAGAAAAGGTCACACGCAGCCTAGACTTAGTGCGGCACTCAAACCATTCGCAGGCGCATTTTGTGATGTAATAACCATTTCATTTCCATCCGACTAAAATATCTCTGCTTGAAGAGAGACGAAGTATAAAAATAAAACTGCCATTGGAAATGTATGCTTCTGCTTTGTATATCGGAAGCTTGCTTAACTTTCGGGGAGTCAGAATGGCTGAAGTACAAAAAGAAAACTGCACATGTAATTAAAAAAAACATCAACCTTGGCCTTCATTGTGACTCTTTAAGGGGTCCTGCAACACTGCTTCAGCATGGTCAGAAAACGCTGCCGATCGGTAGTAGAGGCTCCCGACAACACGCGAGCCAAATATTATAGCCCAGCACGCGGCCTGTAATTCACATTAAATTATCAAAGTCAGCTGAAAATTGCTTTCTCTTGTTTCGACAAATGGCGGAATATGCCCAAAAAGTCACACGTGTATTACTCATCTATCAGCCATTGGCTGATTTGAACATGGCGTGCTCGCTCGTTACAGAGATCGCCGCTGGAGGCCGCGACTTGTCCACGCGTGCGCGCGCCATCACATCGAAAAAGCGGCGCATTCGAAAAAAAAAAGAAAAAAAACTGGTTCCGTGTCAGCATGTTACCACTGCAAATGTCTTTTTAAGACGATAGTCTGGAGAGAGTGAACAAACGTTCATTTCATGTTCTGCGCATTAAAATTGGTGAATGCCCTTCCGCGGTGGTCTAGTGGCAAAGGTGGCTGACCCGCAGGTCGTGTGTTCAATTCCCGGCTGCGGCGGCTGCATTTTCGATGGAGCCGGAAATGTTGTAGGCCCGTGTGCTCAGATTTGGGTGCACGTTAAAGAACCCCATGTGGTCAAAATTTCCGGAGCCCTCCACTACGGCGTCTCTCATAATCTTATGGTGGTTTTGGGACGTTAAACCCCACATATCAATCAATCAATCAATCAATCAATCAAAATTGGTGAATGGTATTCAGGAGGCGCTGCATTAGAGTGCCTCGAGCGTGCAACGGAGGTGAACGAGCGCATCAAGTTACATCACACGTGAGACATGAGCGCTATCTGGCAGTTATCCTGGAAAACGGAGTGCGCGGCGTGCACGCCCGTCTCTGAGGTTATAAGGTGTAGAACGCAAGGCGACGGGTAGGTGCCACCACCGTGTCGTCTTAGCAAAGCGATGGAAACACTTGCTGTTTCGAGTAAGCATTGCATGATCAGCGCAGCGTTATAAACTTAGAGTTCCATATGTATGCATTTCCTAGTAAAACATACACATACCTAATATTGACATGTTGTTATGGTGCCTCAGACATGCGCAACAATTGCTTTTTAACCGACAATCGCACAAGTAGGAACGCTGAACCTTGAGCAATGTTGGTGGGCGCTGCGGATGGGATTGGCCGTTTGGAGAATCGATTGGCCACTTTGGTGCCGTTTAGGGTACCGTTAAGGGTGGACGAACAGACAAATATACAGACAGACAGACCAAAATTTTTGCGCCGAAGGTCCCCAAGAAAAACCATCGTCTTTAAAAAAAGTGCTCAAGGCCACGAGACGCCTGTGACGTTTTTCTGTGGCCCTGCCATCCATCTCTGCTTAGTTTCCAGCGCTTTCATTTGGACTATTATAGAGAAGAAGGAATGCAATTGCAACATGCGACAAACCTTTGTAACTCCACTCGCACTGGACGGATTGTCAAAATTTTTGCGGCGTTGAATTCGTAATACAGTAAGCTTTTCCAGTGAATTCATTCCGTGGTTTCTTGCAGAGGCGTTTTAGGGCCCCTTTAAAAGTCAAGTTAATGTCGAGAAATCAACACGTAGATCAACATTTGAAAGACTTGTCAACCTAAGCTGATTCAGTGGTTTTCAATGCTCCATTGCGGGTTATAAAAAACAAACTAATGCCTTAAATGATGACGGGTATATCCTGGGCATCTCCGTCAACTGCAATATCAGAAAAGTGTTTCAAAGCAAACGCCAGGGTGGGCTTAATAATCACATTTTGAGCTTAATAGAGCACAACGAAATTGCACGAAATCGCTCTTCTGCACGTTTCAGTCAACTTTTCAAGTGAAGCTTTTCACAAGTGGCTTATATGGACAGTGGCCTTGTCGTACGCGAAAAATTCGGCGCCTGTCCCGTGCATGTTCGTATGCGCCCTTTTCCACTCCAAGGTACTCTCTCGATCGTGAGCTTTACAGGCGATCAGCACTTATGAGATGGAATCATTATGTTCTATTATCGAGGTCGCTCGGCATTTCACGTCGCCACATTTCGTTGTTGCCCGATGGCTGGGTATGAACGGATGACCTCGCGATCCGGCGCCGGAGCGAGAGTTATTGAGCACGATGCTAACTGTGTAGGCGCGCCCTCATGCCCCGCCTGCACCGGTCGTTTCGCTTCCGCCTGGTGTAGAAATAGAAATAAGAAACAAAAGCAGTAGGTCAAGCGTGCACTCGTGGTGCTTTCTTGATATGGGAAGCGATATATACTTAATTTATTTAAAAACGACATGCTTGAGACTTGTACAGATATATTAGGGTTCAACTTTATTGATCGCATCGACCCATCCATGAGCTTGCCTCGTTGTTAGTGGTCACGTGTTATGACGTAATGAGTGCCCTCACTGGACAAGGCTGGTTGCGGGATCTTATGTTCTCCCCTTTAACTACGCAAGTGTTTAGATCATGCGTTGTCAGGAGGGGAGGAGTAAACTGGGCGGCTTGGTTTCGTATGTAGCCAAAAAATGGAGGTGGTGAAGTGCACTCTCGTTTGTGAACAAAAATACAGACAAAAAATGAGGACTGCGCAGTGGGACGTGATTATTGATAAATTGACTTGGTGGATGATACACTTAGGCGGAGAACGTTCAATTACTTGAAAGAAAAAAAAACTGAACTGTGACGTTATTGTGCTCTCCAACAAATTGACGCATTGAACCCGCCAGCACATTTCTAGCGTAAAAAGAAAGTGGTCGAAATGTATAGTGGCAAGACACTTAAATACGTTTGAAAAGCCTAAACTCGCGTATGAAGGTGTTCAGATGTTTCAGAACGATGCAGGGAATGCGTACCGACCTTACGAGTACGCATGGGGTCGGCTGCGTTAAACGTAATTGAACGGCTAACGTGAATAGAGTTCATGCACGGCCGCCGAGATGTGCGTCCAAAAGCTGATCTCTGGGGCAGCATTCGATGCGGTGAAACGCATTTAGTCTTTTTGAATCGTGTCAAGACTTGTGAAAGCTTCATGACGTCAAAATGACGTTGCGGAAGAAAGACCGTAACAGGGGGCGTGCTCCCCACTGACCTGCAGCCAATCAGTGGAGGTCGAAGTGGCTTATCACACAGAAAAATGAATGAGAGGAAAGGGCATGCCTAGCCGGTGCGCTGCATTAAGTGTGGAAGAAACGACGTCATGGTGGTGGCGTTGCTGTGGTTACGTGTTGTGCAGTGTAGTTGGTCTAGCAGCGAACGGCGGCGGCATGGTGGCGGCATGTGCGCCTCCGTAGGTCTCGTACTGACGCGCGGCGGAGAATATGCGTGCTTTGTGCCTCGTTGTTGTCTACGCAGTGCTCTTCCCCGGTTATTGTACTAGTGGCAACATTCACGAAAGCTGTTGTTTGCCACGGGGCCTCAACAGTGCATAGAACGAGGGCGTATATCCATGTACCGTGCTTAGCCGAGGCAACACGAAAAAACGGAATCACCACGAACTTCTAGCAGGTCAGTGAAGGTTGTACAGTGTTCCTGCTTGTGACAATGGACGAGACATTTGTGCTGAGGACGTCATGTGCACGTATGTAGTTCGGCGTTCGATATGGTTAACAGCTTGCACGTGCGCAAATTGAAACACCTTTCCACCTTCGCTTGCTATGCTCGTCCCTTCGGCATTAGAGCAACCGCGTTCGAGTGTCACTTTACCGTGCACAAGGTCACTGCGGTTGAACAATGCTGATGCCACTGAGTTTTACCTGGATGCGGGCACGGTGACCCGGCGCCACGTCGGCCGCGTGAGAGACTGAATGGAACCGTAAAAGGCGACGCCCGGCCGACCGTGTTACAGTGCGTCAACGTCAAAACACTGAAACCACACTCGCCGTTTATCAGTGCATCTAGAGTGCGTGGTTCGTGAATTCTCTTGTGATTGCGTCGTTGTCGACGAGCTGTTACTCGCTGCTAACACTGGAGAAAACGATTTCCCCAACGGCATCGCGCTGACCCAGTGTGTTGAACCCCGTTCTGTTGGTATCGGATCGCCACGACACGCGAGTCGCGCTGCCCACGTGCTTTTTGAGCCGGAGTCGTGCCTTCTGCTTCACACTCGAATCTAAACAAGAGAGGAGAATTTGCCCAGTCAATATGGCCAACTCTCGGCTTCAGAACGAGTGGCCTCTCCTCAGTTGTTTCCTTCCTTCATGGTACAGTGTACCAGATTCATGGGATGATCCACTAGGTAAATGCTTCGAGAACCGCGCCCATAGTGGAGCGTGCTCACGTGGTGGTGCTTGCCTCGTCGTGTGGTGGCGCTGTTGTAGTATGGCGTATAATGGCGTAGAACACGGCGAGAAACCAGAGTGGGCTCACGTCGGAGGAAAAAAGAAAAACAAGAACGATGAAGTGTCAACAAAAGCAACGCGTTAGAATCCAACATATTTGAGATTGCTATGATCAAGTTAATTCGGCAGTCTGGTCTACCATGGCACAATCGCTCAGTGAAAACAAAATTTATTTGATATATTACCAAGTATTCTCTCTTTACATATTTAATCCTTCATCATTCAACATTGTTTAAATCATCTACTAAATTTAAAACTACGAAATCATAGCCGATATCTCAGAGTGGGTGTGTGCAATATTTTGTGAGGTTCAAACAAGCAAGCAAGCGAACAAACAAACAAACAAACAAACAGAAAAGCAACGCGAATATTACAGCCAGCGAAAGTGCGTCCCCGTAAACGCAGAAAATGCGTCGATTCAAATCTTAGTACCACTTCCGCCGACTACATTTAAGGTGGCGGTCCTACTGTCGCCATATTGCGAGTAGTTCTGGAAAAAATACCAGACGGCGCCACCAAGTCAGGACTGGAAAGCCAACATTTCGGAGGTGAACTGCCACACGTGTGCCGGCGCGCCACACTGCATGACGAGGGGGTGCAAATCGCGCTGACACGGTTCGAAGAAATGAGGCACTGAGCAGGGGCTTTTTTTTTCTCCCCTTCACCGACACCTCCATCTCTCTCCATGCTCACTAGCCCCTGACCCCTGCGGTCGCTGCTTTTCAAGAGATCCCTCATGTAGGCTGCGTAGCCTGCTTGGCCAGCTGCTCTACGTTCCATACAGTGCCGGAATGCGGGGTTGAGTGAAAAACTCTATCGCGGAGGTCACAACAATGTATACAATGGAGATAAAAACTTGGACTATGAGTATTCATGCGAGGTTCAACGGAACAGTTCGTTCTACAAATAATTGGGGTTGCTGGAGCGTGATGCGGTTCGGTGGGACAGGAGAAGGCAAATTATATTTGACTATGTATACTTCCTTCCCAGTATGACCTAAGCTTCGAAATTTTCAAAAAAAAACAAAAAAAAACGGGTAGTTAGGCAAATCGCGTGCTAAGAAGTGCGGCCGCTGTGACTCACGGTGCCCAACACGTGCCGACTGCATAATCATTAGTTTTCCCCACTATACGTAGCGTAATTTATTTCATTAGAATTGAAACTTCAGCAGGCTAGTATGAATTCATGTTTTGGTTGATGCAGCGTTTATTTATCACGTTGCCGTACGCAAACCATCGGACTAGTCGACAAACTATGTTTATGACGAAAATGAAGCAATTACCTCTTGTGTGTCATATGAGCGAGACTCGCACATGCGTGGCCTGAATGGTCCAGGTGCGTTATTCCCTTGTCCAAGGAACGACTTCTCTATTCGCGTACGCTATTTCAACATCTTTTTTTTTTCCTGTAAAGGTCGTGGCAATAACATGAAGAGTGATCGTTTCGCCCAAATCAGTTATTGACTGCAAGCTCGTAGATTCGAGGCCGTTACCTCAAGCTCTATAAACATCTCATGATAAAAACTGGGCACCCCTTCAGAAGGGGTGCCTTGGGCTCCCCTTCTTGGTACCTGGTAAAACGCGTTCCTCGCTCACTATTGACGGGGGACTAGCTGGAGGGGAAAGGCGCGTCGCGTTCGCACAATGTTCACTGATAGGCGCGTGGCTAATTTACTTATACGTACGTGGCTTTGGAAGTCTTCCTAGTTAGGAAGCACATGGTGGCAGCCACCGGCTGTGTGTGAGAGAGGGTCGGGAGAGGAGGCAGTTGTCGTTACTTAGGTAAAAGAGAAAAATTTAGTGGACTTTAGTCCCGAGAAGCTCTTGCTTTCTGTTCTCGCAGATGTCTTGTAGTGTGCGAGAAGTGCACACAAGGCCAACACGACGAGTGGTCGGCGTTCCTTTGTCGTGAAAAGTACTCTGGGTCGACTTACCCCTCGAAATCCAGACCTGCCTGGCACATTTGTGGGATACGTCTTTCTAGCGCATTACCCCCGTTTACATGGTCGTGATGCGCCAGTTGTCGTGCCGGCTTACGGCAAACTGTCGACGTCCGGCTATACGCAAACTTGCTTTCTTATCGAGGAAAGAGGAACTGGACCCCACTCCCAACAACCGTGGAGACGGCGTGCCGGCCTCTTGTTGAATGAAGTTAGTCGCCCCAGCTGGCAGCCAACTGACTGGCAGTTGCTTCGAGCTGTCAGGCTGTAATCAATTTTACACGAATGCCAGAGTAGCCCATCGACTTTGCAAGCGCGTTTCGGAAAGGTGATGCGACGCCGTTTGCAGGACCTCTCGTCTTCTGTACGCCGCAGCTACCATGTGGTGTCTGATTACAGCGAGCGAGTATCAGATTACAGCGACTTGTAGCTGGGCGAGTTGGTTTATGTAAAAGAACTAAAAAAAATAACTGATTAGCTTAGTGGTGCCTCGAGCACGGGAAACAGAAATTCGCACAATTTTCTGCGTCATCAACCACTATATAAATAGGTACATATTAGCGCGAGCAAAATAACAATGACTTGAGAAAGGAGTGGCAGGAGGCAGGAATATCTCAGCTCCCGACATTTCTGCTTCGTCCCACTTCTTTCTCGAGTGTTTTTGTTTTCTTGAGCTAATATTAATAAATTCCTTACAGCGAAAGAGGGACGCACGAAGTTCGCACAACGGGGGGCCACCATTCCCCTCATCGTGATTTACGGCCCGTGAATCGACCGGCACTCGCAAAACTGCCCATTTCCTACGCATTAGTGCAATGCGCCTTCCATTGCTTACATGAATGCGAAGCGCATGTTTCGCACTCATGTAAACGTGTTTTATGCACACCGATGTCGCCACACTTTCTTATAAACTTTCCCTTTCAGAAACGTTTCTGTTCTTTTCGAGCTACTAGGCGTAAGTCCAAGATCGGCTATTTCTACTCGTCAGCCTTATGACTCACGCTAACGAGTCAAGGAGCTGCTATCTTGACGCATTGGCAGTTCTCCGCACAGCAGACTTCCTAATTGCGAATTGTCAGCAGGTGCCGCATGTCCTTGACATTTTCCTCTATTCTTTTTCTCCCCTTCCCCCTCCCCGTGCAGGGTATCATATAAGCCTTTCCTTTGCCTTTCTCTCTCTCTCTCTCTCCTTCAGGCGAAAGCGTCGGCAGGGTGCCTTGTCGCATGTGTTGTACACTGGCACCGAAGAAAACCAACAAGTTTTCAGTGCATAGGAAATGTAGATGGGCTTCACCACTGCCGCTCCCCCACCAGACCTGCTCAGTGGGAGCATAGTCAAAAGTTATCCGCCTTTCTGCCTCCCTGAAGGACCTCACTTGTCGCGGGTGCTTCAAAGCAGAAAAAAAAAACAAGAGCCCTGGTGCCTCATTGCTGTCCCCGCACCGAAGTACTTTCTTACACCACGCCGTGCATTCAGCAAATTTCATGCCACTTCGCTTCGTTGTTACTGGCTGAAAAATCTGCAAGATTTTCAGGCAGTAGCATGATTTTAGCCAGTTTATGCAGTGAGCAACGGAATAAATATTGCTCGGTTTTTGGGTTTATTGAAACCGATGACGGATATTCACAGCTGGCTTCGAGAGAAGAGATTGCAAGCGCCCGCGTCCCCTTAGAGCGAGTTTGCAGTGATTATGAGGAACGCCGTCATGGGGTACTCCAGAACATTGGTGTTCGCGCATTTCGGCGCTATGGAAATGTGCGCTTGTCGTATATAAAGGCGGAAAGCGAACACGCGTCCTCAACTCCTGCCGCACCGTAGTTTTCCCCAAAGTAAATAAATGAAATAAACACGCAGAAAGTACAAAACAGACTTCATCTCATTCCTGTAGGTGTGCCTCGTTTCGTGTTTGTGCTGTTTGTTGTGATGGGTTCATACGAACAAGCGCAGCACGTCTGAAGCTCCGTATATTTCACGGTAAAAAAAAAAGATATTCACAAATACCTTACTCACGCACGTCTGCTCAGTTCGCTCGTATCGCTCGTTTGTCGTTCGTTTTTTCTGCTTTCTTCTGACTGTCGTCGCACAGCCCTCGCTTTTCGCTTTAGTCCGTGGGGGGTGAGGAGGGCGACAAAGACGTGCACACATAAAAGAGGGACTTTCCATGAATTCGGCCTTTCTTTTCCCGTGAAGACGCTCACCCCACCCTCTCCGAGGATACTGCCGACCTGTTTTCACGCTCTCCCGCGGTACCGCGCAGCCTTATGAGACTCTGAGGGGAGGAAGGCTTACAGATGACGGTGCATGGTTTGAAGTTAAAAAAGACGTTTCCTCCTGAGGCAAAATGTTTTTGCACGCCGCATTCGGGGAGACAGGGAACCTTCAAATTCAGCGCTTTCCTTATTTTTGTTTAGGTGGCGCTAGGGGAAGATTTTCGTTGTAGTGATAGGAATAATGTAGATTTCTCAATATTCCTGCAGCTGTTGTGTGCGATTCGTGTGCATAAGTATACCAGGAGACCGTAACTGTTATAGTTTAGGCTATGCATGCTTAGATTTCATTGCTATTTCAAGATAACAACGACTTTGTTGATGTTTACGGCACGATAAATTAAGACAATTCGCGAGCTTTGTTTCGCATTTCTGCTTACTTTATTGAAAAACGCTACGTTGAGGAAATAGATCAGGGGTTCTAGTTTATCTACGTGCAAATTCAGCAAACGAACTTCAGTAGTTCTCCGCAAAAATGGGCCACGGTAGGTCTA
Source organism: Rhipicephalus annulatus (assembly GCA_013436015.1). Taxonomy (NCBI): domain Eukaryota; kingdom Metazoa; phylum Arthropoda; class Arachnida; order Ixodida; family Ixodidae; genus Rhipicephalus; species Rhipicephalus annulatus. The sequence continues at coordinate 633,281 of WOVY01000585.1, forward strand.
TCTAATGAGAATATTGCCCAATTTAGATCAATATAATTAAAAAGTGAGCGGGCGTACATAAATAAAATTGAGCACTCAAACGGAAAATGACATCCTCTATATACACCCAGAAAATGAATTTTCTCTAGCGAATAGGTGCCGGATAGTTCGCATCGACATTTACTAAATTTGGCTCTTTTCAAAAGCTAATCAGCAATACAGTAAATGTGCTAGAATAATTTGCTACGTTGAGGAAATAGATAAATATGTCTTAAATGTTCTGCGCAAAGAACAGTGCTGTAACTGCAGCAGATTTTTCAGAAAATGGTCACTGCTGACACACAGTCAGACCAAACCATGTAACTAGCACTTATTCTTGGCTCTTCCTACCCAAATGCTAAAAGCTTACTTATTTTTAATAGATATGTTTAAAATGTACAAAAATTAAGCTTTTCAATGACACATAAACCAACTATATAAGACAAGAAGAACAGCCGCCACGTCAGTTGGAAAAGTGACAAAAACGATGTGTTCGTGCCGCCGGAGTGAGACCGCCGCCTTAACTGGACGCATACTCTACTTGCGCATGGCTGCGGGGTCTCACCCACGTGTTCTCTTGACTAGAATGAAGCTAATTCAACAATAAGAATCAAAACCAGTCTCAAAACGAATGTCACCAAGAGCAGTAGACATGTGACTACTGCAGGAACGCGAATAAAGCATCGCTGATGATCCCCCCCCCCCCCCTGGTATGAATGTTACTGCCATACGAACTTTTGTTAATTTCTACCCCGACGATTAGATAAGCGAACTCTCCAATACCGAGCAGAACCTCAGTCAGTAGGGCCAAAGTGTAAATGATGTTTCATTCACATGAAAGGGCCAACTGATCGTCATTTACGTCATGAAAGTGACAGTATAAGGCACGTGAGAAGGCCACAAAAGATCAGACCTGTAGCTAAGGTGCCCCATCGGAGGGGGGGGGGGTGAAAAACTATTTGTGAGAATGCCGAGAGCAATTTTTCAATTAAAAAGCAGCTATCAGATAATCAAATCAAGGACTTTTCTGTCTTCGAACAAACTCTACCAACGATATTTTGTTTTTATCATCACATATAATTCAATTAGGAATGACACTCTCCGGGAACCTAAATTCACAATGGCTAATAAGTGTTCTCCATTTTTATGACGCATTCACACAAAGCACCAAGAGATTCACATGAATCACATAAGCGTTCTCGTCAGGTAAGTTCAATTACACAAACTACCGTTAAAATGATGGCAAGGACAAGATACTGACCACCAGCCTCACTGAATGTAAGGTATGTGTCGACACTGACCCATCGAAGCCTGCATGATGCATGGTGCACATGCAGCTTTGTTTATCAAGGGTGGATGTGTGGCAGTGTTTGTGCGACACATTCGCGTAATTAAATAGGTTGATGGATAGAAAATGTAGGAAAATACTGATCAGTGCTATGCTCTCATCGGCCCCCTTTAACAGCAAAGCTGTACTTATTTATTTATACTTACTGCAGACCATCATGGGCTATGGCAGGAGTGGCGGTAACATCACATGTCAATCGCAGACAAAAAATCTGTCATTGACAAAGCACGAACAAACCCAGGCAAAGTATTCCAACGCTCAATTATTGCAGGAAAGTAGCTATATTTCCACAAATCAGTTCTAGATTTAAACGGCAAAAGATGGTGTCATCCATCGGCAGATTCGGAGTGATCGACAAACTCTGCGCCGGAGCACTCTACTCTGGCGGAGGGAAACAGGAGGGAATCTACTGAACATACGCGCTTCCTCTGGAGCGAAAGGCAGGGTCACAACGGAACTCGATACACGCGTCTCTATAGATGCATGAGTGGGTATACGCTGTGCACAGTGACGCCACGCTAGCAAAACGTGAGCTCCTACGCGAGGCGCAACCGACGCGACTGGCCTCTATAGGCACGCGCAAAGTTAAAGGGACTGACTACCGTCCTTCGTTGCTCTCCTGTTTTGTGTCGAAATAAAAGCGTACCATGTGAAGTGTCTAACCTTGCAGCAGTTTCTCTGGAAAGTGCGTAGAAATTTTTAAAACAGAATGTTTCCGTCCGCCTTATGGCTCCTTCCATCGGTGCGATGAATGCCCACAACACTGGTCGGTGCCGGTGAAAGTCGAAAGGCAGCGTCTTCTGCGCCGCGCGGTGCTAGAGGTGTGCGCCGAGGCGATTTCGACGGGCGGCGGCGTGGGGGTCGTCCAGAGTCGGCGGCGGCGGCGTCGTCGGCGCACGCCGGTTATTTCATCGGCGGCGGCGCGCGGCCAATTTTCATCGGCGGCGGCGGCGCCGGCGGCGCGGAAACCGAAACTAAAAATTCAAAAGGTTCTTCTGCCACAGGTTACTGAATTAGTTGAAATTCAAGGATTTTCATCGAAATAGCACTAATGACACTACACAGATGTGTCTACATCACGATGAATGTAAAGCGTTTTATAAAACAGTTTTTATTTCGCTTTCATAATAAAATACGCGTATTTCAATATATGTCCATGTTCTACCACGAATGTGCAGCACTTTGCTTGTTTTTTTTATTTAAGATGCAGCAGTTTGTTTCTGTTGTTGGCTACGTCATACTTCATGAAACCTTCTTTCATTGAACATTGAGCAAGCACCGACGCACGTCACTCAGTTCGCTTTTTCCGAATCAGATCTCACTTTTACTCTGTACGCTGCACACACACAAAAAAAAGAAGCACCTCTGCCACGAGTTTTCTTAATGCGATTGCAGAAAACCGCTCTTTTGAGTATCTGTCATGCTTTCAATGTTACTTTCCTTCAAACGAATCGACATACCTACTTTTCACAATATGAGAATGTTTTATGTAGCGGTATAAGATGCGGAACAAAACAAATCTGCGCATTTAGTCAACTAGTCCTCACCGCAGCGTTAAATGAATGAAGTGTAGACATGGGCGTGGGAGAGGCGGGTTGTGCAAAAGGGGCACTTGACCCCTTCAAGCCGCACCAGCACTTGCTACCCACTCTAGCGACTTCAACACGACCCCCTCCCTCAGCCATGATGCAAATTGAAAAAAGGGTTTGCTTACCACCAAGACAAAAACCTGTCGATGGCCATATGTGCAGATGAGAGCAAATGCAATATTTGCTCAGATACACAGTCCACACTGGTCACGACCTTGAGGGCCGTTGACCACGCCTGCAGAGAACTTTGACTCCCGACCCCTTTGTGCTCGGTCAGGGGAGGGGAACACCCCTTGCAAGTGGGCCCCATTAAAATTTCTCTTAAAAACGTCACAAATAAGAATGCTTGATAAGTATGTATAAAACATTAAACTTTTAATGCTTTTTTGTAACGTGTACACGTGCTCAATACCCATCCGGTGTATGAGACAATTAAAATCGCAACTGCCACTCTCGAGTGGTTCCGGAAAAGACTCAATAGAAGAATGCAATTACGAGTGCTGGGAACCTACGTTCGTTTGTCAATTTGATTTCTCGGCATGATTTTAATTGTTTTATAAACAAAAATAAAACCTGCAAAATATTAAAACAAAATGGCTGCTATTGCAAGATGTGTGTCCCCCTTCGTGATTTTTCTAGACTTACGCTTCCGCAAGCCTCATCTGGTGTCACAATCTTGCAAGTGCCCCCCCCCCCCCCCTTCTCCCCACGACATCTCCCAATACCCCCCTCCCCAATAAAAAGGCACCAATGTAGGCCTCCGTAGGCCTCCGTAATTGCCTACTGGCGCACGGTGGGCCATTTCGGTTGCTAGGACGAACAGTACCGATTTCGACATGCTTTATTGAAGGTGCTGAAGGATCAAGAAAAGGCCGATTGTTGTACATTTCTTGAGAGTTCGATGATAGCTTCTTTGTGAATACCGTAGATTATTGAACCTCACTTTGCGTATAATGCTCCAAGGAAAAAAAAATGGTTTCACCCTGTGTCACTGCAGAGCCAGAAGCCATCACATGGGCAGGCGTCATTATGCCTCTATATAACATTGCTAAGGTTCAGCACATTTGTACAAATAATTTTCGTTAATTGAACATTGAGTATAATCCTTGCTTGGGTTAGTATGTGTGAAACATAAATTTGAAATTTAAAAATTCTCATTGTGGGTTTCTGCGGCAAAGACACATATAATAAAACCGATGATTACGGAGCTACAGCAGAGGTAACATTCGTTATGTTTTTTTACGGTAATGGTAATGCGTTACCTTTTATATATATATATATATATATATATAAATATATATATATATATATATATATATAACGTGAAGCCGTGAAACGTTCCCTTTCTTTTATTAGAGTAACGAGAAACGTATTTAGTTACTTTTTACTGTAACGGATACAACCCTAAATATATAGACTTACAGGAGTGATGTCGGCCCACACCGTCAGTTGTGGTTGCGGTCTATAGGCTGGCTGTACACATTACATAAATATATTCCTTTCATCTAGCACGTGGTAGTGATGGTTTGCTCGACCATTGATGATCTCGACCTTTGAGGAATACACAACAGCTTCTTAATAATATGCATATCATCCAACAGAAGCGTGCACTTCGTTTCGCTAAAATTTACAGTCAACGTGAGTGCTGTCGTCACGCCGTATGTTTCAGGTAGAAACTTAGCCTACTCAAAATACCCAAAGATTTCGATCCACCTAGCAACGCGTGGATACCCGCTGAGGGTTCTGTATGAAAATAGCATCCACAGTGGAGCCTGTCGCATCTGCTGAAATTTTATCGCAACGTTATTATACTGCCACTTCGCTTGTATTTTTATGTCACTGCCTAGCGCAAAGGCACCGCCATTGTGGTTCAGTAGCTAAGGTACTCGGCTGCCGACCTGCAGATCGCACGATCGAATCCCGCCTGTGGCGGCTGCATTTTCGATAGAGGCGAAAAGGCTGTAGGCCCATGTGTTCAGATTTGGGTGCATGTTAAAGAACCCCAGGTTGTCATAATTTCTGGAGTCCTCCACTTCGGCATCTCTCATAATCATATGGTGGTTTTGAAACGTTAAACACCACATATTAATCAATTGCCTTGTGCAAAGCACGCTTGGCTGTCTGCGATAATTCTAGATCATTTTAGAATCTTCTGATAAGCTTGAGACACCTACAATACTGATGATGTTCGGTGCCACGGGTATATATAGCGACGTACCTTCAAGCAGATCATAGTACCGACGACCAATGCTCTAATTACCGCTATCTGTGTAAAGCGTGAATTTCTAGTACTTTGTACTTTTCTAGGCACACGTTCACGAAATAAAAAGTGTCGTCTTGAGGAACCCAAGTACCATATTCTTTGCCGTCGCAACCACGTGGCAATATGGTGAGATGAGAATGGTGAAATGATTGATACAAAACAGTGAGATGGGGCGTAAGTACACGGCCAAGTTTTATTTAAGATGCATATACCACAAGCTATCTTCTTCTATAGAACCAATATAATGCGAATTTGTTAAATTACTGTGAAGTCGAATGTCAAGAAAGGAAGAACACGAAGTTGGAAAGAGACAGTGGAGACGAAAAGTGATAGGTATCGACGTAAAGTTTGATCGGTCATTCCACGCCGAACGTCCAAGGCGTTTTGGTGACTACCTCAGGTGTATTCGAAAAATGTCGGGCTGATTTACTCCATGAAAGCAGTCTATTGTGAAAATGTTTTGCAGAGAAAAATGGTTTTGGTCATTTATATATGTGACAAAATACCGGCTATAGGCTGGGCCCTATATCGAGTACTAAGATAAAAGCACATTTACTGAGCGAGTCTATATAGGCTCCACTTATTTTGCCAACCTATGGTTCCGAATATTTAAAACCTTCTACTATGGCGTGCCTTGTTGTCGTATTGACGTTCCGGCTTGTAAAGCCGAAAAATTTATTTTTCAAATGATAAAACTGTTCATATCTCCTCCCCGGAACTCATTCTAGGTCCTTTGATAAACACCAGTCATCTATCTTTAAAAATGCTTAGATATCAACTATTCATAACTCCCATTTAAGGATGTGGAAATGAAATGACCTTCACTAAATGACCGATGAGGTGAAATATTAACATTTGCGTGCTTGTGTGCGTGTGTATGTAGATGTTAAGATCGGCCTCCCTGGCTGGGCCCCGCTTGGACGCCGGGGATGATTGCAGCTAAGCCTACCCTGATTTGTTCCGGGTCAACGCTCTCGAGGTGCGCCAAAAGAGGCGGCAACATGAAAGTCATACTTCGAATTCTTTAGGGCTGTTGGCTCCCCTTGTCAAAAACTCTTTGGACACGCCTGACTGACGACGGCCTAGGAAGAGCTGTTTGAAATCGAGGCTGCTGGATTTGTTCGACGTGCCACGAGACGCGCTTGGGATCCGTCGTCAGGTATGTTTCCCACACTCTGTGGTGCTTGGAAGTCTTCCATTCCCTCAAGCCCTAGCCTGCCTAGCACTGCAGACCATATTCTGCACGTGCGATGCAATGTTATTGCACTGTGCTGTGGCGAACTGAACGTGCATTCTCTCTCTTTCCTGGGTTGAAAAGAAGGCAGTATTTGACTTTTTCTCGCTTTCTCCCTCTCTCGTTCTTTTATCCTTATTCGCGGCGCCCTGCGCTCCCTGCTGGGCTGCAGAAATTAGGCGCCTTCTTCTAACCACTACCCCCCCCCCCCCCGCCCCCAGTTCGGCGGACGGAGATGAAGACGACAATAGAACTCTACCGGGGTACGTCACCGCGTTACGTCACCGGTGCACGTGCAAGGCGGTGGTTGGCAAAACACTCCTGCGGGTGCCTGTGTGGGTGCAGTCGCTCAGTGCTTGGCTCAATTTTTTCTTCCTTTTGAAAGCATAATCTTCACCTCACAGTGGCAACATTAGCTGTGGCATGTGTCAGAGAACATCTAGGTGTGTGATAAAGTGCGTGATGAAATGTTCGCTGCGCTGGCTGGCTGGCTGTTTATCTACGAGAAGTGAACACACGTGGCGGTCTGTGCGAGGAACAGCGGCATCTTCTTTGAAAATGTGCAGTGTTGACGGTGGCGTGTAGTGTGCGTTAAAAGGCATCAACAATATTGGTTCATCTTTACAGACGGTAAAATTGGGAATATTGTGCATGGTGTGTGCAGTGTGAATAATGCGATGCGTCCTGTTTGCGAAAACACTGGTATTCGTTGTGGGCCAGTTTCAGTATCAGATTGTCGATATAACTTCACGATCAAGTCAAGGTAAAAATGCATTTGACGCGATTATCCGCGAGTGGGTACGTCTCAATGTATGCGTGGCTTGCAGAAAAATAAAAGTACATGATCTCCTGGTGATATATACGACTACGCATGAGCTATAAGCATGTTGTAGCGTTGCCGAATCTGCATATATGCTATAACTCGTAATATCGGATACCTGATATGTGTTAATTGAAACACCGAAGATTTTGGTTTCTCATCTACTTTGTACTTTTACGACTCGATCCTTATGAGTTGTAAATGCGCGTTACAAGTTTGTGTATCAGGCCTAAAGGAGCGATGGGTACGAAAACACGTTATAGGTGTCAAATGCAGCAAGATAACTGTGCCAGATAATATTATATATAATATCAAGATGTCGGGTTTTACATAACATGAATTTTTACTAGGTTATTGAGAAACGCAGCGGCAGAACTTCACTTTGATTTTCGCGAGGATATGTTAACCTCAGTCTAACCAACGGAAAGAAGTGGCGTTTTTTTTTCATTCATCTCCGATGAGACTTTTGGGCAATGAGTGAGAATCTTATCCGTGACTTTGCGCACAGCAGCTCAAAACCATGCTGCCGCCAATGCTGTACCTCGTATTGCACACGCCACGATGTAAATAGAGTAAGTTTACAGCCATGCCATGCAAATATTTCTCAAAGAGCCAGTAATCGTGTACATTCAAAAGGTTCGCTTTCAAAAAAGATCAGATTTTTTTATGGCTATCATCTACGTGGGTGAAGCCCACTGCATGTTAGTCGCGTCTCTCAGTACTCTAAACAGTTTCTCCGTCCATCCAACTGCGATGAGCAAATTTCCACACTATGGACAGTAACCCTTCAGTGACCCCCTTCTTTCAAAAGCTGTAACTTTAGACCATAGCAATGTAGAAATTTCTGTCGAAAGAATTCAGACAAGCAGCTCTGCTATGCACAAAGATGCCACCAGAGGAACTTTCTTGCCAACCAGCACCTGTTTCGAGAGACGGTGTAGGGGGCGGGGTGCCCGAAGTGACGTCACACTGTTTACAAAAAGGGAGAGGTCTATTCCTTTGGACTGCCCTGAACTGAATGGACATGCAGTCTGTCAGTTTACAGTGATCTGCACGGTGGCTCTCCTGTAAGGTTTGTTTTTCAACCAAAAACTCTCGTTTACAGACTGCTTTTCTTTCTCATTTTGAGCCCGCGAGTACAACAAAATGTCACCTCTCCAAATTATAGCGAAGGCACGCGAGTACAACAAGATCTCAAAAAGGGGAATGGCAAAAATGAAATGAGCGAGAAAAGCAGTCTGTGAACGAGAGTTTTGAAAAACTAACCTTGCAGAAAAGCTGCCTTGCAGATTATTGCAAACTGTTCATTGTTTTCTCCTGCAGAGAATTTTAGGAAGACCAGGGCTTAAAACGCGAGCACAGAGACGCTCTGATACAGCTCTCAGAAGCTCCCATCAAGCTTCTATGATGCTACCATCAAGATAAAGTGTTACGCTACCTTTAGTCTGTAAATAGTGTATATAAACGTTCCTCTTATCCGCCCCGGCTACTCTGCTCGACTTCTACCCGAGACTTGGCTAGCTCCTTCGAATGCATCACGAGCAAGCGAAAGGGCACGGAGTTGTAGAGGCGAAAATGTGCAACATCACATCGCTTTTATTACATGACATATTCGTTCTCCGCTGCATTCCCCCGCTCGCGTCCGCAGATAACGTTCCAGTTTTTATAGCGAAGACAAACCGTTGATTGCGGTCACGTCATTGAATATCAATTAAACAGCAGTTGCATTATTTATTTGCAAATTACTTCACCATAAAGTATGGCGAAGTAATTTATTACTTGGCCACCTGAGGAGCTTTCTAACTTTACTTACTGTTTATCAAGACCTGAATATAATGTTAAGATTTATTTTGTTGATTCTGAGCATTACCTTCGCAACAGAAGTACATCACCACTGCCCGCAACAATTATTATTCATCTTTCCCAGTGCCTGTAGGTCCGTTGAAGTTACGTGATGAAAATATGTTTGCTGGACTACGTCATATATGACATGCCGCTTAAGTGTCTGTCTCCGCATTATTGACGAATCCAGCCGTCTCTTGTAAACTTTCTGCTGGCAAGTTTTTAAAATTTTATTTTGTTATTTTTAAAACTGGTGGCCTCAGACAAGCTTAATACGCCTCTGCTCACCACTGGATAGCGTTGTTACGCGCGGCGCCTGGGCTGACGGGGGAGAGAGGCGTTCTTTGTTCATCAAACAAGTCACCAAAGGGCTGCCAGCCTGCTGTCCGCCGTGTTTTGTCCATCTTAGCCGGGAAGTGAGGTGGCATTCCGACACCGTAAGACGTTCGACGAGACGACCACAATTGTTTCTTGGCGTCACAGGTCCAATGTGGTGACCACGCCCAATCAAAGATGTTGACTTGAGCGAGTGTGAGCGGCACCGTCAGAAATGGTGTGTATGTCCCGTGATTCAACAGCACATTCTGGACCCATTACATGATTTAATCAAAACGCACACTTTATAATGAGCCACCCAGCTCATTCGCAAGAGATCTCTCACCCTGTCTATACAGAACGTAATAAATCCTCTGTTAAGTTTGCCATCCTACTCCTGAGTGCACATGCGTTTTCTTTTCTGTCTCTCTACACCCCCTTTCTTTCCCCTATTTCTCCACCCCCAGTACTGGGCAGCAAACCGGATGCCAAGATCTGGTTGATCCCCTAGCCTTCCTTTCTCTCTCTTGCCATCTTACTGCCTTGGCATCTTTATCCCGGATATCTGATGCCTGAAAAGGCCGGTACCAACGGAGGTTAAAGAATAAAACAGATGGTGAATATTTTCTGCAGCATGTTGAGACGCTGCATATGAGTGGTCATCCTCGAAAATCATCAACTTTAACACCACGGACAGGTGATGATATACCCTGAGTAGGTTCGAGCATGTATTATGCCTCGACGTTTTTAATCTCCATTAAACTTCTCCCTTTCGATTTCATCCTTCGGGGCTTTGTGTAGTCCTTCACCTAACGCACTGCATTTGTGCTGCACTGCTACTACTTCATTTCTTCTGTATATACGCCCTGTTTCGGGCACGATCACAGGCTGCCATCTTGGACTGATAATGACGCCGTTTTGCATCCATATAAACATTCGAATAGTGCTACGGTGAACTCGCATGCATCAACACGCTGGGCCAGTACATTTAACGTCATATGACCATAATCATTGCTAATTACGACATATAAAACCAGCAAAAATTGCTTTTAAGCCTAAGATGCCAGCGTCTATGCTTTACTGTAACCTTTACATTTATTTTTTGTCAATTTGTCCAATATATCATTTCATGCAGCGGCCGCAGAACTTGTGCAGCTGTTCATAGTGGTACTCTCGGTCTCTGAAGCTGGATGAAGATAACTAAGAAGCCTGGTTTATACTGGCTACATAAAATGCGAAACGAAGCTATATATTAAGGTGAAAAAGAAAAATGTGTGAAAAGTCAGTATTTGCGCATAAATGGCGCGCCGATTGCGCCGATGAAAATCATCGGCGGCGGCGGCGGCGGCGCGCCGATCAGTTCGCGTCGGCGGCGGCGGCGCGGTGAAAACTCTCGGCGGCGGCGCGCCGACCAGTCGGCGCACACCTCTACGCGGTGCAGCAGCCAGGCCCACACAAAAATGGCTCTTGTGCCTAGAGTTGTGCGCCGACTGATCGACGCGTCGCCGCCAATAGTTTTTGCCGCGTCGTCGCCGCCGACGCGAACTGATCGGCGCGCCGCCGCCGCCGCCGCCGACGTTTTTCATCGGCGCAATCGGCGCGCCATTTATGCGCCAGTACTGACTTTTCACAGATTTGTCTTCTTTTTCATCTTGATTTATAGCTTCGTTTCACATTTCATGTAGTCAGTAAAAACCGGGCTTAGTTATCTTCATCCAGCGTCAGAGACCGAGAGCACCCCTATGAACAGCGGCGCAAGTTCGGCGGCCGCTGCTTGAAATGACATATTGGACAAATTGACAAAAAATAAATGTAACAGTGACAGTAAAGCATAGACACGACCATCTTAGGCTTAAAAGCAATTTTTGCTGTTTTTTGTGTCGTAATTAGCTATGATTATGGTGATACGACGTTGCATGTAATGGCCCAGCGTTTTGATCCGTGCGAGTTCGCCAGAGCACAATTCTAATATTTATACGGATGGAAACTGGCATGATTATCAGTCCAAGATGGCAGCCTGTAATTGTGCCCGAAACAGGGCGTTTATAAAGAAGAAATGAAGTGGTAGCAGCGCAGCACGAATGCAGCACGTTAGATGAAGGGAGGAGGAGGAGGAATAAATGAGGAAGGACAGGGAGGTTAGGCGTTAGATGAAGAACTACACAAAACTCCGAAGGATGAAATCGAAAGGGAGAAGTTTAATGAAGATTAAAAGCGTCGAGGCATAATACATGCTCGAACCTACTCAGGGTATATCAGCACCTGTCCGCGGTGTTAAAGTTGATAATTTTCGAGGATGACCACTTATATGCAGCGTCTGAACATGCTGCAGAAAATATTCACTATCTGTTTTATTCTTTAACTTATCTGTTTGTACCGGCCTTTTAAGACATTGGATACCCGGGATGAAGATGCCAAGGCAGTAAGATGGCAAGAGATTGATATGTGGGGTTTAACGTCCCAAAACCACTCTATGATTATGAGAGACGCCGTAGTGGAGGGCTCCGGAAATTTAGACCACCTAGGGTTCTTTAACGTGCACCCAAATCTGAGCACACGGGCCTACAACATTTCCGCCTCCATCGGAAATGCAGCCGCCGCAGCCGGGATTTGAACCCGCGCCCTGCGGGTCAGCAGCCGAGTGCCTTAGAAGATGGCAAGAGAGAGAAAGGAAGGCTGGGGGATTAACCATATCTTGGCATCCGGTTTGCTGCCTAGCACTGGGGGTTGAGAAATAGGGGCAAGAAAGGGCGTGTATAGAGACAGAAAAGAAAACACATGTGCACTCAGGAGTAAGATGGCAAACTTAACAGAGGATTTATTACATTCTGTACAGACAGGGCGAGAGGTCTCTTGCGAATGAGCTGGGTGGCTCACTATAAAGTGTGCGTTTTGACTAAAGCAGGGAATGGTCCAGAATGCGCTGTTGAATCACGAGACACACACACCATTTCTGACGGTGCCGCTCACACTCGCTCAAGTAAAGGTCTTTGATTGGGGCGTGGCCACCACACTGCACCTGTGACACCAAGAATCCATTGTGGTTGTCTCGTCAAACGTCTTATGGTGTCGGAATGCCACCTCACTTCCCAGCTAAGATGGACAGTACACGGGGGACAGCAGGCTGACAGCCCTTCGGTGACTTGTTTGATGAACAAAGAACGCGGCCTTCCCCCGTCGGCCCAGGCACTGCGCGTAACAACAGCTATCCAGTGGTGAGAGGAGGCGTAATAAGCTTGTCTGAGACCACCAGTTCTAAAAAAAGAACAAAACAAATTAAAAAAACTTGTTGTAGACAATTTACAAAAGACGGCTAGATTCATAAAAAAAATGTAGAGACCGACATTTGAGCGACACGTCATATATGACATAGTTCAGCAAACTGGTTTTCATCACGTAACTTGAATGGACCTACTGGCACTGGGAGAGGTTAAGAATGATTGTCGCTGACAGATGTACTTCTGTTGCGAAGGTAATGCTCAGAGTCAACCAAATAAAACTTAACATTATATTCAAGTCTTGAAAAAAATAAGTCAAGTTAGAAAGCTCCTCAGGTGGCGAAATAATAAATTACTTCGCCATACTTTATGAAGAAGTAATTTGCAAATAAATAATGTAACCGCTGTTTAATTGACATTCAATGACGTGACCGCAATCAATGGTGTGTCGTCGCTATAAAACTGGAAAGTTATATGTGGACACGATCGAGCGAATGCGGCGGAGAACGAATATGTCACGTAATAAAAGCGATGTGAAGTTGCACATTTTCATCTTTACAACTCCGTGCTCTTTTGCTTGCTCGTGATGTGTTCGAAGGAGCTAGCCAAGTCTCAGGTAGAAGTCAAGCAGAGTAGCCGGGGCTGATAAGAGCAACCTTTATGTTCACTATTTACACACTAAAGGTATCATCATGAAAGCTTGATGAGAGCTTCTGAGAGCTGGTTCAGAGCGTCTCGGTGCATGCTCGCGTTTTAAGCCGTGGTCTTCCTAAAATTCTCTGCAGGAGAAAACAATAGAGAGTTTGCAATAATCTGCAAGGCAGCTTTTCTGTAAGGTTAGTTTTCCAACCATAAACTCTCGTTCACAAACTGCTTTTCCCGCTCATTTTGTTTTTGCCATTCACCTTTTTGAGATCTTGTTGTGCTCGCGTGCTTTTGCTGGAATTTGGAGAGGTGACATATTGTTGTACTCGCGTGCTCGCGTGCATTCGCTGGAATTCGAAGAAATAAAGACACAATGAGAGAGAAAAGCAGTCTGTGAACGATAGTTTTTGGCTAGAAAATAAACCTTACAGGAAAGCCGCCTTGCAGATCACTGTAAATGGACAGACTGAATGTCCATTCAGTCCAGGGCAGTCCAAAGAAATTGTCTTCTTCATCTCCGTCCCCCAAATGGTGGGGGTAGTGGTTAGAAGAAGGCGCCTGATTTCTGCAGCCCAGCAGGGAGCACGGCGCAGCCAATAAAGATAAAAAAACGAGAAGAAGAAAGAGAAAAAAACGTCAAACACTGCCTTCTTTTCTACCCAGGAAATAGAGAAGATGCATGTTCAGTTCTTCACACGGCGAGAGGGAAACACATCGTAGGTCATAATGCAATAATACACACAACACAGCACAGTGCAATAACGTTGATGCACGTGCAGAATAGGGCCTGGGGGAGTGGAAGACTTGAAAGCACCACAGAGTGTGGGAAACATACCTGACGACGGATTCCAACCTCTCGGCTAATTATTCAGCGCGTTTCGTGGCACGTGGAACAAATCAAGCTGCCTCGATTTCCGACAGCCCTTCCTAGGCCGTCAGTCAGTCAGGCGTGTCCAAAGATTTTTTAACAAGGGAAGCCAACAGCCCTAAAGAATTCGAAGTATGACTTTCGTGTTGTCGCCTCTTTTGGCGCACCTCGAGAGCGTTGACCCGGAACAAATCAGGGTCGGTGAGATGACTTTCCGCGAACCTTACCTGCTTTCCAACCCAGTTACTGCATGCAACTTAGAAGTGTGGCAGCTTGGGCTAGTTGGTATGGCATGACGATAGTTATAGCGCGAGAACAAAACGACGGCACGGAGACAAGAAGGACACGAAAGACACGAGCGCTAACTTCCAACTGAGTTTATTGCACAGAGCACGGAAATATATAGAGGAGACAGTGACCGTGGCACTAGAGCAGAACATGAGTAAGAAAACCAAAAACAAACAACACAAATACAAAGTCACTGAAAAACAGCAAAGAAAAACCTAGAAGAAACCGAACCAGAAAGGTAAAGCTACCTGCCCGCACCGAATCCTTCGAGGAACCTGCGTTCCTTCTCGGACAAAGCCACGGAGGGCTTGCTAATACAAGGCACCTGTTCGCGTTACCTGCCCGCACCGAATCCTTCGAGGAACCTGCGCTCCTTCTCGGACAAAGCCACGGAGGGCTTGCTAATACAAGGCACCTGTTCGCAAGCCATCTGCGCAGCCTCGACAATGACCCGGGTGCTTACATCTCTGTGTTTGTACAACGTCACTGTTTCCTCGAAGAGGGGAACACACTTGCACTCAGTGCAGTGCTGGGCAAGAAAACCATCTTTCTCGTTTTTAACATTGTTCGCGTGCTCTCTCAGCCGATCATTCAGGCACCTTCCGGTCGTTCCGACATAACAAGCACCACATGAAAGGGGGGTCCTATAGACGACTTCCCGGGAGCAGGCCGCATACCTGTTTCGATGTTGAACTCTGCAATCTGTTGATGATTTTGTTTTCAGGGGGTTGGTAGATTTAGTGAGGCTGAATAATTTGAACGGTGCTGAGAACAGGACACGAACTCCAACACGTTTCCCGATTTTTTTGAGCCTATGTGATATCTGGTGTATGTATGAAATCACGGCTATCCTTTCACGTTCTGTATCTGTGTTGCTCAGATTCTGTCGCGTCCTCTGCTCCGCCTTATTAGTCCGCAGGATCGTTTCCGCAACAGACGCGATAAACGCCTCGGGGAAACCTGAAGCCTTAAGGCGGGAAACTTGAGCTTTGAAGCTCGCAGAGATATTGTGGGCGCACGACCTATTTAAAGCATTCTCAAGGCAGGTTCGTGCTATGCCTCGCTTAACTATCTTACTGTGAGCAGAAGAAAACGGAAGTAGAGGTTTCTGCGCACGTGGTTCATAACACCAACAGATGTGCTGTGAGCTAAAAACCAGATTTAAATTCAAAAAGCGTAATTTGTCATTATCGGGCATTTCATGTGTCACCACAAGAGGCTTCAAACAATTTTCGAACACGCCTATAGTTTGAGTGGCCAACGAGTGAAACATAGAAGACTTACAATTTAGAATAACCAAGAAATCATCCACATATCTAAATATTTTGACGACATGCGAGCCTTCTAACTTTTCCTGCAGTTTTTTGCCCATTTTTGCCAATATAAGATCACTGAGTAGAGGTGCTATGCATGAACCAATTGAAACACCCTTTTTCTCCAGATAAATGCAATCATTCCATTGAACGAAAGTAGACGTAAGATACAGCAAAACCAGGTCAAGAAAATCTCGCGAACTAATGCCAGTTTTTAATTGTAAGTTCAATTACCCGAAAATTTCTATGTTATCCCTTATACATTCTAGTACCTCATCGTGAGGCAGAGAGTAGTATAGGTCCTTTATGTCAATTGAAAAACCAAAAAGATTAGATTGATTTGACTGTTTGAAAAATTCTATCAGAGCCTGCGAGTTTTTGATCACAAATGGGTCGTCAATCTTTAGACACTTTAGATGGGTCTGAATAAACAAGCCGAGTTGCTTTTGCCACGTACGTACGTACCACTTTCTGTCACAATGACGCGGAAGGGCATGTCAACCTTATGTGTTTTGGCAGAAAAAAACATGCTGAGCCCATTTTTTGTCACTTTTGCTAATTTGCTGTGCTAACTGTTTTAACTGTAGTTTACGACACATTTCCCTGGCCTGCGTTTTTACCCTATCTAGACGAATGTCGGTACAACATTTGAAAACAGATTCGATTGCTGTGACCGCCTTTTCCAGGTACAAGCAATTAGGAAGAACGGCGAAACCACCCTCCTTATCTGACGGCACGGCACAAAGTTCATTGTCTCTAAGAAACTTGGTCGTCTTCCGCACCGGAAGGCTGTTGCTGGTAGGCTTACCCCGCAGGAGCACGTCGACGCCTTCCGAGATGCACTTGTCTGAATCCTCAGGTGAAGCATGGCCAGCCACAGAGCGCACCATTGAAAGAAGCTCGGGTGCAGACCTCCCTCGGTCGACGGCGAACTTCGGACCTAGAGCGAGGGTGTTGTGGACGTAGTCTGGGAGGACGACGTCACTGCATGAGTGGACGACACCTGATTGCCGAGGCTTAATTGGGCGCTGCGCACGAAGGCTGGTGAGCTCACGTGACCACAGGCTATTATACTTTCTTTCTTGAAGCAATTCTTTACTTACTGCCTATGCTACAATTATTTATCCAAGCAGCTGCACCAAAGGTCATCTCTCCCATGTACAACATTACCCCAACAAACTAACTAAACTTCATGCACCTTTTTCTTCCTTTCTTTCTTTTCCATACGTCATCACGACGAGTGGCACCTGACGACTGTCCAGCCTGCTCTTGCAACCATTTACTTTTAAAAGCGGTAAAATTATTTTATTACTTTCTTTTTTACGGTACTTTCGATCGCGAAAGCACTTCTCGACCACGATTGGGTTTCACAGCTTGCGCAAGTTAGTCAAGCGCTTTCGGGAAATGTAGATCGAACCGGGCTTAACGCATCATGTTAAACCTTCATAATATATATATATATATATATATATATATATATATATATATATATATATATATATATATATATATATATATATATATATATGAAAGCAAGATAGATGACCAGATTGCGCACAAGAGTTGCGGTCGGAATGATCACAACTTGGGCGAGAAAAGTTGACAACCACCAAAATATCACTTAAATGAGCAAGCTATTCATTCCGCTAAACGTTCCATAAAAGGGAGAAGTCATCTTAACGAATTAGTGTAAACGCTGAGCTTTCACAACGGCATTACTACAGACTAAGCATTATCGCGCGGACCACGCCAGTGATACCAAACAAGCGGCTTTGGTTCAGTTAGCAGAATCACTTACGTGTGCAGACCATAGGCGGCTGTATCGAAGTTCACGGCAACTCTATGTTTCGTTCTTTATGATTATTTGCCAGTGGCCAGTACAAGATTTAAGAAAGACCATGATGTGCACGTTAATAGACACACACACACACACAAAAAGGGGGGGACAGAAGAGGGGAAGTGGGGCTATGATATTGTAAAATTTCTTCCTGGTGTGGTGAAAAGTCACAAACTACTATACTACATTCACTGAAATATTCACTACAAAAAGCGAGTTTTCACGATCGGTGCACACAAATAATGCTTACCGATTTTGTACGCTGGCTTGCTCGCAGACATTGTGAGACCTGATGCGAGACTTGAAAACAACAGCGGAAACCTACGAGTGACGACGAACTTATATACGCGCGGCCAGAATCACACGCAAAAAGAAGAGAGGAATATGCGAACCACGACCTCCTATATATATAGAGGAGGTCGTGCAGTGAAGTCGTGCAGTGAACTAGTTGTGTCGTGTTTGATGAGAGAGACCTTTCGCTCTAGTTCGGCTGCCTGTTAATGTTGTTCGCGGGTCGCCGACATGGTTTTGACCAAGCGCCGAAAGCGACTGCTTCTGTTAAAGAAGAAGGTCCTTTTGGCCCAAATGATGCTGGAGGATCAACGCCAGCGGAGGTGGTGGGTGTGCCCGTCATGGCGAACGCGGCACGCCGAGATTCACCACGGTACGTATACCAGTTATCGCATTACCGCCAAAAAGTGTTCGCGACGACAAAGGAGACACGGCAGCACCTCACTCCGCGCGGACCAATCAATAATTGTGACTGCCTGGGTTATCAGGCTCATTCGCGCCTCCCCCCCCCCCCTTTTTTTTATATTAGTGCACAGCCGTCCTGTGCTCAACACACTGCTTGCTCCGATAAAAATAAATATTTCATGCGTACCTTAATTCCATAAATTTTCATCCTAAAAGTGAACCACTTCTTTCATTATTCAGATTGGCACAAATCGATTTCACCTTGCATGGAAGTCGTATTCTGCCGGCCACATTTTGTTAAGGGCAATTTCGGGCAATCAGTGCACAACTACTTCTTTTTATTTACTTAAAGTTATTCGATTGTGCTTGTGACTGCCAGAAATATGATTTCTAATTTGGTCATCTGAGACTTACTCTGGAACATGCATGAAGTAATCTCCTTGGCCTGTATGGAGCAATACACATGCAATATACGCGACACATATTTCTAGAAGTGTTGAGCTATGGATATGCTGCTCGCTTAGGTGCCAGTCAACATAAATCTGCATAATTATGTTTTGTGACCTTTGCTGGGAAAGAAAAAACAGCGAAATTATTGTTTCTATTTCAGACGAAAAAAAAATGCGTGCTGGGGACCTAGAATACATCAAAAAGTACTATCGTATGTCCCCATCACAATTTGACTATATCCTCAGTTTGGTCAAGGAAGACTTGGAGAGAGAGACCTTCATCCCAGAGCCCATATCTTCAGCAGAGCGACTTGCTATGACCCTGAGGTAATACAATTTGTCTGGAACCTTGTGGCAGTGCACTTGTATTTCAAATGTTTGTTTAATGCATGATGAATATTTTTAATGCCAAATGTACTATAGGATTACATGCATAATACACATATGTAGTGCATTACTTCACCTACTTAGTAAATGCTGTGATTGTTTCTCATGTAAACTTGCTCATAATGTTATATCAAGTATGACGATTCAGTTTGCTTTGTCAGCACCTGTCTATGTTATCCATGGCCAATTGAACTGGCGTATATTGCGACACCCATGCACAGCAATGGACAATGTGTCATGCATAGGGTACTAAACGGGCGCAAGCAGAGAAGCTGTTTTGTAGTTAGATGGGCTAACGCCGTCGGCACTTGCCCTTGGGCATCGCTTATCAAGTGCTGATGGCCTAAAGCATTGCGGTGGCACTCAGTATGTTGAAGCGGCCTGCCTGTTACCTCGTCAGGTGATGGTACACTGAGCGACATAAAAAAGTATCGTGTTGCAGTGCGCCTTTCTGTCATCAAAACTTTGATAAACCGTGGCAACCAACATTCTGACGTGTGTGCCGGAGAAACCAGTGCAGCCAGCTGCATTTGAATTTTTCGTGTCCTTTTGCATCTCACCGATGAAGAGCATTAATTCGCAAAACACTTTGTCATAATATAAATATCCAATTCTCCGAGTCATCAAACATCCAATTTAAAAGGGCCTGTGGACAGGACCACCAGCAGCAAGTCAGGCTGACGAGAGGCTGATGAGGAGGTGCAAATGTTAAAACAATACATGCGGTAACAAAAAAAAATGAAATATTAAAACTGCAGTGGGGCTCGAACCACCAACCCCACGCATTCTTAAGGCGCTGCTCCAGCCAACTACGCCACAACTGCCTATTGGTTTGAAATGATTAACAAGCCGGTTTTGTATTGTTGTCACGCTGGACCTAACTAACACTTTTTATTTTTACGTTTTAACGTAACTAACGGTTTCTATCGTTAAGTTTAGACGTACTGCTAGACACTCCGACTATTCAAACGAAGCGCCTAACTGGGAAAGTGCATGACGTCCCTTCCGCGCGGCGCAGCAGCCGTTTCTGTGTGGAGGTGGTTCGTGCGCCGCGCGGCACAGCAGTCTCAGCCAAGTCGAAAATTGAAACCGCGTGTAGTTTTTGCAGGCTTCATCAAGTTTGGTTATTAATAAAACAAGTATCTTAGCGGTCGTTTCAGGCACACACACTTTTTTGTTAATCTCATGAGCGGTGGCGGACGCCGTGGTCGTGTTTTTCCACCCAGGCAGGCATGCAGGCGAGGGAACACACTGCTGGTAGCGCCACCGGGCGCCTATTTGAGCGCGTGAGAGAAAAAAAAAAGGCAAAAATTGATCTCTGGAGCAACCTAAAGCTGCCTCAAGTGCATAAAATACAATTTAAAGGTTAACGTGTTTGTTTTTAAGCAAAATAAGTTTACCGGCAAGGATTTCCTGTCCTGACAATAGATTGTCAAGATTGACCACATTCGCTGTTGGGTCACGCTAGTGGTCACTTTTTATCGACTTTCAACATCAAGTAAATATTATAATTACTTGTTTCTGACCCGAAAGCATGCTCGTCACCGCGGATGTGATGAACGATCTTTTCATCTGCGCCACAATCAGAAAAATTTTTCCGAGCGGTAGACGGTCCCTTTAACACCGTTTCAAGGCACGTGGTACTTGCGACTTCTGGTCGAATCCGTCGTTTTTCGCGGAGTAGAAAAAGTTGCTCCGTGGAGTGGATCTTACGACGGAGCTGCTCCAGGTCTGCCAATGCAATATATAGGAAGCACTCTCAGTCTGCCAACGGAATAGAGTTGCTCCGCATGGAGCAGAAGAAAGTATTACCGGAAGTGCTCCGAATCTGCCAACGGAGGGAACCATAAGATTATGCGAGCTACGACTGCAGGAAGGTTCAGCAAACTGAAAGTACTGGTTTAAGTGGGCAGAACGTGGGGACTCAAAAAATGCACGCATAAACTTTAAGCTTTCCTTGTGGTGCCGTGTTGCCAGATTGGTCAGACTTAGATTAGAAAGTTCGGAAGAGAGTGAAAAAAGTGCCTATCGTATCGACGGTAGGTAAGACGAATAGCTTTATTTAAAGGACTCAGTCCTGTTAATATCTTTTTATGAAATGAATTCCAAACAATAGATGCATATTCTAGTACGGGACGGATTAGTGTTTCCTGTCCTATGGCGCAGTGCTGATCACGTGGCATCGCATTGAGTGACAGGGAGGCTCTGTAGCACGGGGAGGGCTGCGCTGTGCTGAGTGGCGAAGGAGAGTGCTTCAGTGCGCTTGGATTCCTTCTTCTATCGTACCCTTTATTTTATGTGATACTGAATAAAACAGCCAGTTAGCATTATTTACTCCAACAATGAACATGCTAGGGCACACAAGTTTTTAGGGAAGTTTGCCTGTAGAAAGTTTTCTTATCAGGCTACTAAGAGTCTCGGTCAGATTCCCACATAGGTGTGGTATACGTGATGGTTATTGAGGGCGCCTGCCAATGAAATGCAGCGATCGAAGCGTGCAACGATAACTTCATAAAAACCGTCCCTCTACACTACTAATGGTTAAGGATTAAAACATGCTGATCACCGTAGTGATTTCGGAGATGTCGGGTGGCACTTAGTTTCACCGTTAGAGTAGGATTAAGGGTCCAACGAAGATTTGCTGGCCCCGGCTAATCCTCCAGGAACCTGCGTCCAGAGAACATCGTGTGATGTCCTCAGCGATAGCCCTGGCTCGCAGGACAGCTTAGATTTGATTCACTTCAAGTGGGCTGAGAAGAGCGGCTCCCCATCGCTCAGTCAGTTGCCCTGTAGGGTGCACTCACTCTCGTTCGAGTAGTGGCGGCAAACACCGCGCTCGCACTCCCAATGTATATGCACCATGTCGGCGGTCTCGTGCCCGCACCACGGACAGCCGGGTGACGGGTGGAGCGAGACACGCAGTCTATGCTGATGCTGGGGATTGTCTAAGTGTCGGTCTACCCAGACCTCAGATCAGACGCCTGAGACCATTCTAGCTGCATGTGGGGTGGTGGATAACGTTATCGCATTTTTATATAGTGGTTGAGGATCTCGTGGAAAGTGACCATGATGTCTTTGCAGTCCTGTAAGGTCTCGGGGTCTGTTATCGTCGTCGCAGAAGTATAATGTCCTCTGACCTCGGCTGCTTCCCCATCGTCGATATTTCACACATCAGTGGCCCTTTCGCCAGCGTGGTGGCGGTTAATTAGCAGTCTCATGATGAAGTGGGCGTGCTCGCTGTGGTTCGACGGGAGGTCAGGTCGCTCGTCGTTGCCAAAAGAGACTAATCGTATCTAAATACTGGCAGGCGTCGTGGTAGCTTCGAGAGCAGTGTGGATCGATTAAGCTTTAAAGGGGCCACTTTTTCAAGTAGCCATGGAATCGATCACCAAAGAAGCTTATTGCCTGAAAAATTCACCGCTGCAAAGAATTTTAGTATTCGTCGACGAGCGAAGTTACAGAGATTTGTCGCACGCTGCAATTACATTCTACCTTCTCTCGTCCAAACGAAAGCGCTGGAAGCTAAGCAGGTACGGGGAAGAAAATACGTCAGGCGTGCCTTGTGACCTTGACCACTTTTCCCCTCTTTTTTTTGCGAATGCGTGTCTTTTCAGTGCGAACACGTAGACAAGTCGCGTCCTCCCGCGGCGGACCCTGTAACGACCGAACGCGCCAAAACGGCTGTGACAAGCGATACTTTAGCTTGTTCCGTGAATTGTCGAGAGAAGAGAAAGCAATTTTCGGCTGACTTTGAGAACTTATGGGTAATTCAGGCCGCGCGCTGTGCTATATTATTTGGCTTTATTGCTCTCGGGAGCTAATGTTACCGATTGTCAGCGTTTTTTGACTATGCTCAAAAAGTAATCAAAATAAATAATCGTTGGGGGTTTAACGTCCAAGAACTGCAATATCATTTTGAGAGACGCCGTAGTAGAGGGCTCCAGAAATTACGGCTATACGGGGTTTTGAACGTATAAATCATGTTCAAAAAGTGCTCACAAACAGATGAGGAGTTCTTTTAAACAGAGGGAAGGGGACGTATTTGCAGCCGAATCTTCCAACGAAACCCCTATGCCGATGCAAACACTTTGCATGGCTCTGAGAAGAGCCGTTGATGTATGTGGGTAAGTAGATAAAAGCGCGTTGCAAGTAGGGCTGGACTGGTGCTTGCAAAACTTCTAGTACATTTCTGCGTGGCAGCTAGGTGTTCAGAGACCTTACCAAAAAAAGAACACTATCTTGTCCAAAAAAAGCTAGAAACTCGGGCCTTGGGCAGTGTAGTTCGCCCCTCTCTTGTGCTCGCAGCAGCTCGTACAGCTGATGCTGCTTGTTGTTGGTCATCAGCAGCACAGCGCAAGAATCGCATCCGAGGTCTGTAAGAAGCTTGGCGATGCAACTGCCGAGGTATGCTAAGCCGGAGAAAATGACAGATAGAGACGGACAAGCCTAGTACTCCACCAAAGACCTCAGGTCCTTGTCAAGTATATTCGATATCATTGCAGCCTCTTCCTCAACTTCCACATTTGATAACTTGATTTCTTTCGGTCTTGGGATGAGCAACTTAACGGTGTGGTCCAGAGCAGCGGAGACAGCTCTAGCATCCAGCATGTAATTCCCGCCGCACATTCACTGCACCCTTCCGAAGATTGCTTTGATGGGGTCACTGTTCAATTTCTTTGTCCGGACATAACTGAGGCCTTGCTCCAGGAGAAATTCTGTTGTTTCCACCGTCGACCTTGTAAAAAGCAATGCTTCGTACGTCTCGTTGGGGAAGCCAGCACTCACTGATCCGATGGAACTCTTCTGTGTTTTTTCCACATTTGAGATAAACTCATCGTTTAGTCACAGCAGGCGATTGTCATTGTTCCTAAGAATGGGAGTTTTGTGGCCACTTGTATTGAATGAAGTTTCATGGATGTAAAACCATTCATTCATGGACTTCATGAAGAAAATGGTTGAACTTGCTCCCTTGAAATCTCTGGCAGCACCCGTGGAATTTTGCCGAAGGTGCTCTATGGCTGGAGACACTTGAAGGGTGAAAACGTGAACTGCTCGCGGCATATTCATTTTTTTCCAAATTGGAAGGGTAGACATGTTTTCTCGTCGAATTTCAGGCCATCTTCACAGTCTTGTGTTTTTGATGCTCGTATAATTTCTGCACAAATGCACTAATAATCACTACTGTGCCATCTATAAGTTCATGTTCGAAGAACTGGTTTCTAACATTTTTGAGCACGTGGCACGGGTCAAAACTCAGAAAGATAACGCGTTTGGCGTCGTGTGGATGACGTACAACTTTTTTGAGGTTGCCGTTACCTATGTGCTTAAACATCATCACGTTTGCTGAATAATTGTTCGTGACAACGCGAATGATGATAAAGTCCATGATTCCACAGCATAAATGACCTCCTTCGTCCATGCAAAGAGGTCTCTACCACTCACTTGCTTCGTGAAGTATAGTACGAGCATGGAATCTCGTTCCGACTAGTGGTACCATGTAGCAGAAAGCAGAGGGCTCTGTTCTCAAGGGCTTCTTTGGCTGTATACTTGTCCTTGAGGTCAAATACTGCGTTAGCTTTCCTATCATAGATGCGCTTTTGTTTTATGCTAGCTTCATCTATTATTAATGAGGCCATATGTTGTTTGGTGCTGAGTAGCGAGGCCTCGTGAAGCAGATGGTCCTTTACAGAATTGCTCATACCCGATAATGTTGGGCTTGGACCTATAGACCTCTGAAGAGTGCACTTTGCTGGCAGTGTCAGAATCACCGAAGTGCGAGCGTGATCGTAGCCTTTTGGGGACAAAAATTGCCATATCACACACTCCCTAATGACTTCTTCTGGGTTCGCTGAATGTTTATCTCCATAACATTCTATTTGATGCTAAAGAAACACGGCCTTTTTCTCTCCTTTCTGTGCATCTGTTGCGATTTTCCTAACACACGCGTTGTGCTTGCTTTCGTGATAATATGCGGACGCCTTTCCCTCTTCTTTCAACAACTGCGGCACCTTCTCACATTTCGAACGATGGTACGACACTGAGCGTAATCTTCCTATCGTAGCCAGGTATCGACCCGTGCGATGAGCATTGCTGTTCATTGTTTGCGTACAAACACTTACTGCTTCTTGTTCAGTGAAAGCATCTTGTGAAGTCTAAACATCCAGGTCTGGTTCGTTGGTCTCCGCTTTTTGCTTTCTTGATGTTTGACGTAGGGGCCAAGCTCGGGAAGCAGAATCTTTGCGGGGCTTCTTTGCACTTGGTCTTATAAAGGAAGGATAGTCCTCGAAGAGAGTGGGCGCAGAGTCGGGGAGAAGTTTTCTGATGCGGCACGCAGGCACATAGTCTACATCGCAGAAATGTCCACTGCATACGACAGTCGATGCACACTTGTCGTTGATGATGAGGTTCCTTCTCGCAATATTCTTTTGCCATTTAGCACACAGTTCAGCATTGCGTGGGAATCGGTGAAAAGAAACACCGGGTGTTTTCCCCGAACAGGACTTGC
Source organism: Rhipicephalus annulatus (assembly GCA_013436015.1). Taxonomy (NCBI): domain Eukaryota; kingdom Metazoa; phylum Arthropoda; class Arachnida; order Ixodida; family Ixodidae; genus Rhipicephalus; species Rhipicephalus annulatus. The sequence goes on from WOVY01000585.1 coordinate 658,916, forward strand.
AATACGGAACACAACAATACACCATCGCATGTTGTAACGAAGCGCGCCTCCGACGACGTTACGAAGGGCGCCTCGAATCTCACCGCTGCAACCACTGTTTTGAAAGACGGCGACGCCAACACGGTCCCGAAGGCGCCACTGCTTCGAACTCCGCCGGAAAGGTCACCAGCCGTTTGGTAGCGTAGGTTTCTCAGCTCGCGACTGCTTCTGCGCAGAGCTGATAGACGAGCGAACGAGACGACGGTGAATTAAACAAGGTTTATGTACAGCATATATACAGAGGCGTTACAAATTCGGCACTCGGGCCGACAGCTTAGAGACCCGAAGAGCCGAGCTCTCCTCTCTGACACATAAGTCAACTGCGACACACATGTCTCAACTAACACATAGCTCAACTGTGAACACATAGCTCAACTCTCTATCACATAGCTCTCTTCTCTGACACACAGCTCAACTCTCTATCACATAGCCCTCTTCTCTGACACACATGTCTGCTCTAAAATAGGTCTGCTGCTCGCGACGCGCCGCAGGGCTTCTTTTATATGCACCGGGTGGATTCTTTGAGTAACCAAATGTCCAACCAGAAGCGCCGCTGGTCGTGAGGTCAGACTCCTCCAATGGGGTCGCCGCTGGGCCGCGTCATTCTCATCGAATCTGGAGAGGCTGCGCTGCAGGTGGCTGCACCCAAGGACGAGTGACGTCGCCACGCATTTCGTCAGACCCGCCAGACAGGAAGGCGCCGGTTGCTTGCTCGACGGGCTCGCTGGCTGAGGTGACTCACTCAGCGTGCGTGGCATAGCGGCACCGCCGCGTGCTGACGCCGTTGAGTTGTTCGCGTCAGGCGGACTCGCGGGCTGGCCTTGACACAGATTGCCTTTTTCAGAGCCATGAACGTTCGCTGTGTACTCGCAGGCATAACAACATCTAATATATATCCATACGTACTGCTCGTACTGAAGGTTGTACGACCGTCTTCCCGAGTCGAAAAATCACTGCTGACTGAACACTGAGAAAGCTCTGAACAAAATGCAGCCGCAGTGGGCAAATACCAGAATAAAACAAGTCTCACTAGAGGGAAAGAGAAATCGACAACAACCTGTTTGTAGAGCCTCAAGAGAATTTAAAAAAAAAACTGTTTACTTCTGAAAAGTTGGGATGACAGTTTCTCTTCCTAAACATGTTATTCCATGAACTCGGCAAAGTATAGCGCAGAAATGATTTGCACTAGTGATTTTAGTTCGAAAGCAAGCGGCTTGCGAGCGTAAGCAGCTGCATTCTTCACATTATTCATGGATGCGGCTTGCACTACGAAGGAACGCGAAATAGTTCGGGGTCTCCGAAATTATTGTTTACAGGTGGTGTTAACACCTTTACAATGTACGTCACTCCTCCAGGGCATGCCGCCCGAAGGGGTAATCATGTCTGCAGCAAAAGTCCACTTCTTTTACTTATATTTTAACCGTTAGAGATACAAATCACGTACGTGTTTCAAAGAGCTGCCAAGCAGTAGACTGCAGCTTTCAGCCATGAAAACCACTACAGATGTACTTGTAAAAATAAAGATACAGAAAATAGCTAGCAAAGGGAAGGTGTGCTCGTCATTTCTGTAAGCGATCTTTATTTGCGGCGTCGTTGTCCAACGAGAGCAAGTGACAAAGGTGTTTGGTGCTCGCCGCTTGCAGAACAGATGCAGTGTTGTTTATATCTCTATGTCGCTCTGTTCGTTGCCAATGCCTTATGCTTCATGTATTATGCCTTGTTAGCCAATTTTCCCCATTTTTACGGAGCTTCAGCTTGTATTATGAACTAGCACATGCATATCTACATTATGCGTCGAGCTGTCTGATAACATTACTTTTTTAAAGAACAGATGATCCCTCTACCGCCGACTTCTTGAGTAATCCCCCTCCCCCTCATCGTCGAGAACCCTTGTTCCACGGTTTCACATCGACAATATTTGTGGCGCAGAAGATGCAATGGCAGAGTTGCTGCGCCCCTGTCGCCGACGGGTGGTGAAACATACCCAGAAACACTCCCATTGTATTCGCGACGGTTGAGAAGGCCGTAAGGAAACAAGCCCGCGCAAGTGAAGTCTAGCCCTGCTGTGGCCTTTGGTAGAGGTAAAGTGTAGAGGTAAAGCGCATCATTACCGTGGCGTCCGCGATTAGCTCCTGCAACACGCAATTCCTCTGCGTCTATCTCATTCGGAGAGTTTCTAATATAAGATGAATTTTTTCACGCCTCAACACTCCGCGAGGTGGCAGCATAAGCCCAAGTTTCGGCCCCGCTCATAGTGTCCATTCATACCGAAAATAGCTCTGCGACGCGCCCTCTTCACCTGTCTGTAACGCCGCATTTCCCGCTTTCGTCCCGAGTTAAATTGCATCCAGACTAAAGGGAAGACATGACGAACGTTGTTGTTACCAGGGTTACCAGATGGCACAAACCTCAAACAGCCAAATTGGATGGAATCCGTAGTAACCCACACATAGCCAAATGCGTAAATTTGAAGTAGCCCAAAAATAGCCCAAAAATAGCCCAAATTATTTTTTTTGGTGTTTTTGCACCTATGGAATTACGTTTTCACGGAAATTTCTGCTTATTAGTTTTTGGTGAGCAAAGCAGGGCACTGACCACCCAAATGGCACCTTTTTTATTCCTTTGTGTGTGTGTGTGTTTTGCTGTCTTATGAGTATCAGTTCTATTGCGTAATATATTTTGTTTTCGCCATTCGAAATGACGATGTGGTTACTGTAAGACACAGAAAATGTCTGTCACTTGACAAACACACACACACAAAATTCGCGTAAAGCGGAGGAAAGATGAATGCTGTGGGAGTTGCAGGACACTTTGTGTTGTTTGGGCGTGTCTCTTGTTCAGTGAAGCTTCAGGCCCTGAACGTTGGGTGGCAATTTCACTTTGCAAGATAGGCATTACGTCACACCGTTAGAAAGGAATGGAGAGAAGCAGCCTATGTGTACAAAATACTGGTGTTGGAGCTGTTCACCCGGTACAATTATTTACTGTGCACTTATGCAACCTTACAATTTTACGAATGAATGGACCTATTTCCAAAGAAGCATCTAGGGTAACTATAGCGAAACAGCAAACTATATAAAACACCGCATAGAAAAAGAATCGGTTCCGGAGATAGAAAACATGTCTAAAATCTGGCTTCTTTTCCCATTTCTTCTTGTAGTTTCGAGTGCCCTCTGCCCATTCTGCAGCTCCTCTCGTCGTGCTTGGCATGGAAGTGAGGTGAGATGTTGCGGACACCGGACGGTACCCCAGGCCCACGAGTACGCGTCCTGTCAGGTGGCGTGACTGGAGAGCAGCTTGCCCCGTCAAGACGACGAAGAGTCAAGCACCATGCTTGAACAGTTTATTTCATGGCCAACTGAGACTGCTCTACAGCACTGCGTTGTGATATTAAAACACACTGCCACCTCTCGCTAAGCACAAAATAGTACACTCACATCTAATCGTGAAACTGCGCCGGACGCGCAATGGCACGAGCATCTTTGAAAGGAGAATCAAGCACAGATCAAAACAGCAACCCCCCACCCGCCGCATATGCATAAATTGAAGATTTTATTTATTTATTTATTTACATATACTGCCAATCCCAATTTGGGATTATATCAAGAAGGGCACATACCTTGTGAAAGGGCAAGATTTATACAGAGGGTGCTCACTGAATTATTATATTAACGAGTGAGACAAAGCCGACAGAAATACATTTGATGACTACATCTGTACCACTAAAATACATTCAGTAGCATAGGACATCAGTTCCAACTAGTACTGAAAAAAAAAGAAAAGTGAGCACTTCAAACAGTGGACAAGAAAAAAACAGAGTTCGTCAGTTCTGAAGACAATAAATAACATTCGAGCAGATATGAAAGTTTCCAATGATTGACTGTTTGTTATACTGATCGGCAAGTTATTCCACTCGCGAATTGCTAGTGGAAAAAAAAATATTTCAGACAGTCCATCCGGCACTGATATTCATTCAGTGTCTGAGAATGCTTTTGTCATGTTGGCCTTGTTTCTTTAAATGACATGTACTTTGAACTGTCTATGTTTAGCTGTTGGTGAACTAACTGATATAGGAGTTTCTGATGTGCCAGTTTAGCGCGGTTTTTATTGTTAAGAGACCTGCTTTTTTTAAAAAGTTCTGTGGGTGAGTCAGTTATTCTGTACTTGTTATAGACAAATCTTATCGCTTTTCGTTGTATTCGTTCTAGGGCATTTATGAGATTGTTTGTAAAGGGAAACCACGCAACGTTTGTATATTCTAAGACAGGTCTGATGAATGCTTTGTAGGCTAGAAGTCTTGCTTCAGGTGGCGCGGAAGTGAGACTTCTACGAAGAAAAAAACAGCCGTTTTAATGCAGCTGATGTGACATGACTAACGTGGATATCCCATCTAAAATCTTGCGTTAAAGTTAAACCTAGATATTTGTGTTCAGTCACTACCGGAAGTGGAGAGTTATTTATAACGTAAACAAATTCAGATAATTGCTTTTTTCTTGTTATCCTCAAGAGAGCAGATTTTTTAACATTCAGGGTCATTTGCCAAAGAGCACACCACTTAGATATGAACTGCAAGGCATTGTTCAGTTTTACATGATCTTCTGGGGCGTTTATTTCCTGGTAAAGTATACAGTCATCGGCGAAAAGCCTCACATTAACACCAATGCCAGCAGGTAAGTCATTAATGATCAAAAATAAAATGGGGGCCAAAACACTGCCCTGCAGTACACCTGACGTAACGTTGGCTATGGTAGAACTTTCGCGATTGACTTGCACACATTGTGTTCGGTTACTCAAATAATTGTCGATCCAGTCAGTAAGTGGGCCTGCGCCTATCGTTGCTTCTAATTTTTTTATAAGTTTTTTGTGTGGCACCCGATCAAACGCCTTTGAGAAATCTAATAGAATTAAATCAGTTTGTTTTGTACAGTCTACATTGAGGGAGATGTCGTGAATTAGTTCAACCAGTTGAGTAACTGTAGATAGTCCTTTGGGAAAACTGTGTTGTAGGGGTGATAAGATGTGATTCTGGTCAAGGTGCAACGTTAGATGTTTAAGAATAATGTGTTCCAGTAGTTTGCAAGGTGTGCTGGTTTGTGAAATGGGTCTGAAATTTGAAGGGTCAGCTTCACTACCAGATTTATGAACAGCAGTTACTTTTGAGATTTTTCATTCTTGAGGGAGGGAACAGGTTGATAGGGACTTATTGAAAAGTATACACAAGTATTTGGCTACCCATTCAGCATATCGCCTAAGAAATTCATTTGGCAAGTTATCGGGACCGGCACCCTTCTTTGTATCTAATTTTAACAACAAATTAAGCACTCCAGACTCTGTCACAACAAGTGGTTCAATATGTCGGGTGTTGCAAATGTCAACATCAGGCATATTTCCATCATCAATCGTGAAAACAGATTGGAAATAGTTATTTAGCGAGTTTGCTTTATCTTTGCTTTCCTTTGGGGCCGCGGGCCTAATACGGTTTTTGGGATTAAGGTAGTTCCAGAACTTCTGGGGAGACGTTTTCAAAAAGTTGGGTAGCGTACTTGTAAAATAGTTTGCTTTGGACATTTTTATTTGGGATTTCATCTTAGTAATAGCTTGACTCAACTTGTTTCGAATTTGTGGAGTAGGTTTTGCCTTGAAAGTTTTTCTGAGGCGCTTTACTTTACGCTTGCAATGAATAATTTCACGCTTTATCCAGGGATTATGTTTTCGTGTTTTATTTGTTTTAAATGACACATAGTTAAGTACCAAATGTGTTACGACTGATTTGAAGCTTGCCCATAGTATTTCCACATTAGTGTTTGAATCATTCGCAAGTAGTTCAAATGAAGCAAGTTCATGGAAAAGATGATCAAGTATACTGGTGTCATCGGCATGGTTAAAGTCAAGATAGGCAGAAAAGCACTTGGACGGTATAGGGATGTCAGCTATAGAAACGGAGCCCTCAATAACTTCGTGGTCTGATATGTCCTCAAGAATTTCAACCTGTGCATTATCTGCAGGAAAATGATCGCTTAAGAACACCAAGTCGAGTATATTAGAACAGCACCCTTGGATACGGGTAGGCTGTTTTACGATTTGGGACAGATTAAATGTCAACAAGATGTCAATGAGCGCATCCGTGCATGCGCTGTTGTGTTGCATTGTTCACCAGTTTATATCAGGTAAGTTAAAGTCGCTGAGCAAAATTAGCCTGGCTCCGAGAACATACCGATGCATATACGTGTGCAATGCCTGCAAGCTATCCTTGTCTGAAGATGGGCTACGATAAACGCAGCCAACAAATACTGGACGAGAAGTGAAGAGAAGCTTACAAAATATTGCCTCGACTCCGATAACCTCAGGAAGTATTTCAAAGGAAAGCTCTTTTTTAAGTAGGATGGCCACACCTCCCCCGCGTGTCTGCTTATCTTTACGAATGATGACGTAGTTGGGGGGTGTTACCTCAAAATCCTTTATCTCATTTGTCATCCATGTTTCTGTCCAAGCTACGAAGTCAGGTTCAATTCCAAGAAGTAAGAATTCAAGCGGTACTAATTTTTGAAGCATACTGCGGGTGTTTATGGTAAGAAATGTTATTTCTTTCGCTGGCTGCGGCGTTGTGGTTCGCCTGATGCTTCCGCTTCGTCGTTTTTTTCATGGTTAATGGTGTGACGACCAGCGCTTACGAGCACAATATCATTTGTATCGTCATCCCATCGGTACAGATCTTCATTCACTTTTAACTTGTCATAGACCAGAAATACTTTGTCTCCGGCTTCTTTTTTGGTTTTTGCAATTTGCCAAAGCATTTTTCTGATGTATCTTACTCTATTTGAAAAGTCCTCTCTAACCGAGAAAGTGGTGCTCTTTAGTTTTGTGCAGTTTCTAAGAATGGTTACTTTGTCTCGGAAGTCGAGGAGTTTCAGCATCACTGGTCTAGGTTTTTGAGCGTTTTGTTTTCCTATCCTGTGGATTCTTTCTATTGGAATGGGTTTGATCTTTAGTATGTTCTTAAGTATCTGCTCACTTATGGTTTGTTCGAGGGTTTCGGGGTGTTCGTATGCCTCCTCCGGTACGCCATACACAAGTAAGTTTGACCTTCTAGACCGGTTTTCTAAGTCGTCTATTTTTAACTCCCAAGTATTGAACGGTTTTTTGAAGATTGGTTACTTGGGAGACACAGGACGTGATCTTGTTTTCTAGTAACGTTACTTGTTCAAGTTTTGCTTCAATAGATTTTAAACGTTCTTCTTTTATTTCTTTTATGTCATCTGCAATTACTTGAAGCTGTTTCATGATCTTGTTCATATCGGGTCCCGGGTTTGTTTCAATGTCGCCACTGAGCAACAGTAATTCCTTGATACAGGTACACATATGTCACTCCTTAGGGCACAAATCTGCCTAGGGCACGGCAGCACTATTAGGCATGATGATTCCTCCCCGCACTTGCGCAGTTTTCAGATCTGTCGTTTCGAAGATGCGTTGAGGTGCTGATGTAGCCCCTAGAAATTAAGGAAATACCGCACCTATAGGCAAGCGGTTCTTTGAGTCTTGCGGTCGCCTCTATGTAACCGCGTGAAATTTCTAGTCGGGTCGACGGAGATGTAGCCCAAAAATAGCCACATAGCCAAAGAGAAAAAAGCTACGCCAACTCGAACACAATTTACCCAATTTGGCTATTAAGAGCCCAATCTGGTAACCCTGGCGTTTATCACTAGTTCGGCCATGATGTTCAATCACTCTTTAAAGGAACATCAACGGCAATTAAAACTTCATGCCATAGTGGAAGCGCAATGTATGACAATGTCTAAAGCGACATTATTATCAACAACAGTGTCGTACTTACCGAGAAATTCAGGTAAATGCACGAGAACACGTGCACTTCGTTAGGACATTTGCAAAATGATCCCTATTATTGTCACAGGTACTGCCTAAAATTAATCACTAGTAATTTAACTAGCTGCACTAAATAACCTACCGTGCTTCCAAGTGACGTAATAAAATGCTGCCTGTTCGTTTCTGTTTGATTCACGGAAAGAGGAACCGCTGTTACTATGGGGTTCATTTTGGCCTGTGTAAACTTGGCAGGTCGTGCCATTTAACGGGGTCCAGATGAACCAACCACGCCTGCAATCGTGAAGGCCATGATTACAGTGTACCCAAGGCTAAACATTGGGGTTCTTTGATTTTTAGGCCTCTGGCAGCTCTCTGGCAGCCAGAGCTAGCCAGAGGTCTGTCAGCTAGTTCCGGCCTGGACAGGACATAACGTCATGGTCACGCGTGTGAGGAACCCGAGACGATGCGAAGCTGCCCGAAGATCGCAAAATCGAACGCTGAGACATCCAGCGTAAACGTAAACAAACTCTACCGTCGTGGCAGCAAACGAAACAATGCGCTGCGTGCTCGTTGTTTTTTTCTGCATTGTTCGCTTGTAAATACGTAGCTAAGCTGGCCAAAAAGCTGTAATAATATCCTCGAGCGTACGCATTTGGGGTACGACTTCGTACGCTCGCATGATCACTCGCCCCGTGAACGAAACAGCCAGCTGGCGCACGCCTCCTCAAGAAGGATGCAAGGTGAGATGCCGCGACGCTGGCAGCTTAACAAGCTCGCGTCTTTTTAGTACATGTATCAGTCACTGCACAACACGACGTGAAATCATGCGAAAGTGATCCCCAAAAGAGCTCGAAGATATACACCCCTAGTATGCGTCGCATACACGCGTTAACCAACTTACGTTTTTGTCTAAAATTTACACATGCATAGGTATCGGTACCACGAATGCGCGTCGCATATAAAATAAACTTATGCATGACACGTTTTCGACTCGTTTTGGAACTTGCCTGGGCATGTTTTCCAGTCCTAAGTGGTACTTAACAAATGTCATGTATATCAGCTTTGATTTGACCAAATATGTCATAGTACATACTGCACGGCATTATTACGAAGAGGCGAAACGAGACAAAGCCAACGATGAAATGGGTAACGAAAGGATGTATACATTTCTGAATTCATTCTCATTTTTTTTCTCTCACGTAGTATCGTATAATATCATACCACATATGTTGGTCCATAGATCGAAGTGGGTTCGCATGCCGCTTTTGACCAGCGATCGTCACCAACAGCCGCAATCTAGGGCCTTCTATGACCATCGAAGATCAATCGAGTAGCCAGGACAGATGTTCTAAGAGGTTCACGCATGCAAACATACGACGGAGCGAGCTAGTTAGACCACAATCGTCTTCGCTGAGTGCACAGAAAGCAGGCACGGCTCCATAAACGACTACAAAAATCTCGACAACCATGAAAAAAAACTCCAAAGTAGTCTCTATGCGTGCGTACGAACGTGTAGTACATAAATTTTGAGGCATGTGCACGACGCAGTCAGCAGTCAACAGTTCGCCGCGTTGTTCACAGGAGGAAGCTTCATGGGAAACATAGCAAAAGCGATGAACAGTAGCTTCAAACACTCGCCGCCACTCGTAATCGCCTAATCTCGCAAGGCGGAACAGGCTTTAGAAGATAACGCCGCGCGTAATGACAAGCGAAGGCGCAGTCCTCAAGCACCCACATTACAATCCATCGAGTCCTCACAAAGATGGCACCGAGCGCGCATCGTATACATTTTCGGCGTCTGCTAGCCCGAAACCTGCCCAAAGCCTTCCAGAAAGCTTCCACGACTAAACTGTCCTGGAAGTGTCTGGCGACCTTCGGACTACCCCCGGGTCGCCAGAACCGTCCAACCCAAGAAAAACGAACGCCAACCAGAAGTGCGCCGCGGAGGGGACGGAGCTGCCCGAGAAAAACGAGCGTGCTCTGGATGGCTCTGGCAGCCCGCGGGTAGCCAGAGAAGTGGAAAAGCGAAGAGCCCCATTGTTCAATGGCTGTTGTTGCTGCTGTGGTTTCCGCAACTTTCCCTCTGCGACTAGTAGTGTCGGCGGCCGCGCAGTAAAGCCGGGCAACGTTGTACACGGCAACAGTGACGTCTGACGTTCCGTTGATGCGGAGAACTCGAAGTGCGCTAACGCGATGCGGACCACTAAAGCGTGATTTCGTTTCAAAATAAGCCCTTCCTTGGCACAAAAGTAACACTACGAGGTTTCTGAACCACTATTTCAACAAGCGACGTCGACGTGCTAGTTGCCTTTAGTGTCCCTTTAACATGCCTGTGGGATGGCGACCTTAGCTCAAGTTCTGCTTCCACATAGGGATGCTTTTCTGGGTTTCACACCCTTAGACGCGCGCATGGGGTGGGGGGGGGGGAGTACGGCCGCCCTACTAGTTACCTAAGACGGGGGCGAATGTCTGCCGCATGCATTGACTTAATGGGTTGAGGGCGCTACGATAAGGCTTCGATGAAGTGCAGCTCTGAAAGGCGGGCGCCTGAGTTCTGCGGGTCTCGCTGAATGAACATGATGCCATTTCTATTATAATGTGCCGAACAGGTTCTGGGCTTAATTTTCAGCAGACACCCATACCTCATCGTGTTTCAAAGATTTCCTGCGGCATGGAAAGAGAGAAAAAAAAACTGTTTATTAAACTACAGAGAAATTAGCCGACGCGTTGAGGCCGGTAACATGCTATACTCGGCGTGGGGACCTGAAATAGTAAGGCATTTCCCTTCGTGGTATAATTAACTTTTTCGCTTCTGATTACCTTTTATCCGTATGTGTAAATCTCTTGTATTTCTCGCTTTCATCCTTCGCGTCCATTTTGCCATCTGTGTCTTTCTCATTTTGCAATCTGTCACGATTACTTGTTTATGCTCTCCATTACACTGGTTGCCAAGGTTTTATTTTCTTCATTCCGTTTCAACATGTACAGGTTACGTATAAATATCTGGGCAGTCTCGCCCTCCAGTTTATCCATGTTCTTGAATCTTGCTCCAAAACTTATTTGGATAGCGGTTTCTCTCACTTCGAAACTGAGTTGACGCAGCGGCGTATATATAATGCGAGGCTAGCTTCGGTGTCTGACAATCACTGAATGCGATTTCCCAGCTGTCTCCCTCTTCTCAACGCGTTGTATGTGATCAGCTCGAATATTCTCGCATCCTTACGCTGCCATCTGAGTGAGGCAAGGCTCAGTGAGCTTCAACTAGTAATTGACCATTGAGGATGCTTTGGTCGGCCAAACCGCGTGTCCGCAGCTTGCCGCGCCCTCTTATGCGACGTGCGCAAGAAGCCGCGATAAAGGAGCCATATGCCATGGCGAGAGCCGGCCCAGCTGTTCGTTTGTCACCTCTTTATAGACGTTCATGTGAAGCGCACTTCATCCGATCAAGGGCAGCTCGTGAAGCGCGTGATATGCTCGTCCATTAATTTAGGGCATATGCCGATATTAGAATCTTTCACGGACTCGAAGCATGTGGCGCGGAGCACGTGTCGAAGTCGCAGTGAAAGGACAACGGAATATTCAATGCATATGCTCGGATTGGTGAAGCGCAGTCGACGGGGTCAAATTAACTAATCCCTAATAACCCTGCTTGAATCACCTTTCTTATATATGTCTCTGGTTTTAGATGAGATACTTGAGTGCCTTGGTACACGTTAAAGAACCCCAAATGGTCAAAATTTCCGGAGCCCTCTACTACGGCGTCTCTCATAATCATAGCGTGGTTTTGGGACGTTAAACCCCACAAATCAATCAATTGAGTGCCCTGGTAAATTTTGTCGCGGATTCTGACAACGCTGCTAAGCCAAACGTGATGTTTTAGTAACGACGAACCTTCAACTCATAACATCCATGTTACGAACCAGTAACGAGTAATGGAATTCACCCAATTTTGTGGCACATACCCGTTAATGGCCGACATCACACGCTGAGACTCTTTGATGCTTCGCCCCTAAAATAGTTGCCAGTTCAGCAGCAACTGAAACACATTGCCTCTTTAATACGTTCCATCACGTTACGCTTCCAATTCCGCCATGGTGCCAGTAAAGGTTTACCTATGAAGCCAGTCTGCAGGAGTCATGGCGTTAACCTTTATATTGCGTGATTGTACCTCTAGTATCAAGTGTTCACAGGTAATTCATGTCACGTAATATTGTGTCACTGCCGGAGACGTGACTGTAGCTGAGAAGGTCGATCCGCAGAAACTGCGGAGTACTTGGGCTGTTAAATCGATGTTTTCTTGTTTTTTATATTGTGTTGTTTATAAGGCCATAAGCACCGCACGCACAAATTCAGCCGTTTTCATGTGTATGCGTCTACTGCAATGCTGTTAGTTTAAATGCAAAACACAAAGGTTAACAGCTCAACATGGCAGCCCTAAAACACTTCCAGCAGTGACAGCACTAAGCAAGTCGAGGGGTTGTCAGTACCATAACCATTTATTTTAGTGCTTTCTTCCCCTTGTTGACTGTGCAGTAATAACGGTAGCTGGAGAAGCCTGTGTGACGTCACACCCGTGATATGGGCAGCGAACGCCAAGCTACAGTCGACCACTGGTCTCTCTTCTCCAGGCTAGAAATTCTTGGTCGCGTTCACGATAGGCAACTGCGCAGACATAAACGTCGCCACAAGGCGCCGTGTGTCAGGCGAGGTGACGAAGAGGACGCCTTCCTTCTCGAACGTTCCACGTGGAGGCACATTTCTGGCGAATGGGAGAGAAAAAAAGCAGCGTTTTACGAAATGAAAAGTGTAGATGTGTGCCAGAGAAACATGCCTCTGGCTTTCTACGCCACATTGGGGCAAAAAATATAGGGTTAAATATGGCGAAAGACTTGATTTTAGAGTAGTTGTTGTTACAATAAACCGTTTTGACGAGTTTCAAGTCAATGCTAAGCAAAGGTGCCAACGCACATTCCGTATAGCTGTTACTGCAGTCTTATAACGAGAAATATCAACAGCCGGTTTCTAGGCTGTCTTTTTTTTGCCCCCCCCCCATTTTTTCGTAGAGCAGCCGATTTCAAACGTCGCATTTTGTGCCTGTTGGCGGATTTCAAGTGACGAGATCCGACCGGAAGGCGTACGAGCATCTCGCTTCCGCCTTTCGCAACCATGCACGCACTGATAGTGGTGGTTTTGGGATCTACATTTTTCTTTCCTTCGGCTACGGCAATATTTTATGAATGTCGGATAGTTTCCACGTTTGCTCGTTTACAGTTCAAGTACGTCTAATTTCTTTCTCTTTTTTTCTGTGTCCGATTTTCAAGTCGGTTCGCCAAGGCTCTGCAAGGCCTATAGTTAAGAAGGACGATGACTTGTTTTTTGGAATCACGCTGTGCCATATATAGCTGTTGATAAAGTTTGCGATAACACGATGGACTTACCCTCCCGCCTGCACAGTGAGCTTCTGTACTGGCATGAGCGCAAGGGGTGTCCACTTGTTGCATGTGCGCGGATGCACTCATGTCTGAGCAAACTCTAAGTGAACTGACGAAGTCTGAGAAATTTGTATGCACCCTTCGTGGAGCCTGAGACTTGCTAACCGATATCGGCGATGCATCTTGATAATGTTATGGGGAAAATAACTTTACTGGCCAGACACAAAGAATAGAGTAAACTCGTTGGCGGACAAGATGACGCCCAGCTCACAGAGTCTGTCAACCTCGTCTTCCTCCCTGTCCTCTTCCTCGTTCTTGTCCGCCCGTTACATGATTTACCAGCGGCTGGAGCACCGACCCGGTGCCAATCGGAGGCACCGGGTCGGTGTGGAGGCGGCATCCGATGAAACACTAGAGGCGACGACCTTAAGAGCGCGCCCAACGCGAAGTGATCGCACCAACTCGCTACTGATGACAATAGCGCGATGAAGTCGGAGCTCCGAGGACCGACTAATGGTATATGTTGTGTACAAATGGCATCCCCTTGGCACCTTCGACAACGTACGTGTCTTGGCCTAGTGAATAGTGCCGGGCGTTTTGGATTGAGAGGTCGCTGGATCGACGCATCACGACGGAAACATTCCACCTCGTTTTTTTTATATGGAATCTGTTAGATTATATTTACATCATTGTTTCCCCTTGCGGAAATACGTCAGCGGGGCCTTAATGGCCCCGACATAAAATACCTCTTTGTTAAAAAAGAAAAAAAAACACCGCATTTCTGTCATAGCGTAACATTTAGCATCTACCTTGCTTATGTTGCTGTCTGGTGGGAGTCACTGTCTGGTGGGTTGACAGAATGTCGGGACAAGCAGTCCGCATCTTGATGCAAGTGGCCAATTTTGTACAGGACTGAGTAGTCAAATTCTTGAAAGGGTCTTCCAGAGACGAAAGCCGCCACAAGGCGTTGTGATCAGTGATGACTGTGAATGGCTGACCGTACAAATAGGGACGAAATATTCTGACTGCCCAAACCAGTGCTAAACATTAACGTTCAATAATTGAATATTTTCTATCAGTAGGCGAAAGAATGCGGCTGGCATATATAGGCAAGAACGCAGTTGCGTTCTTGTTTTTTGGGCCAGGACTGCACCGATGCCATAGACACTTGCATCGGTACGCACTTTTGTTTGAGCTGAGACGTCAAAACGAGCGAAGATGGGCGGAGAAGTAAGCAACCGCACCAGATTTCGGAATGCAGGGCCCCATATGAAGCCAGCGTCTTTATTGAGGAGTTGAGTGAGAGGGCGTGCGACGTCGGCGAAGTTTTTAACAAAGCGGCGTAAGTAAGACAGAGGCCCTCTGTTCTTACTTCCGCCGCTTTGTTAAAAACTTCGAACTTGTTAAAAACTGCGAACGTCTTTGGTACAGTTTGGTACAGGAAAATATTTTACTGCCAGTATTTTATCTTCATAAGGGCGAAGAACTACAGATTCAACGAGATGTTCGAGCACATACATTTCACGACAGCCGAAGTGGCACTTTGCCGAATCGAGTTGCAGTCCCGCCGTACAAAAGATCGATAAGATTTTCGATAGCCTTTCAACTTGCGTCGAAAAAGATGGAGAAAAGAAAAACGATGACGTCGTCCAGGTAGCTCAAGCAGATGGACCACTTGAAGCCGAGCAGGAGGGCGCCTATCATAGACTCGAACATGGCGGTCTCTTTGCATAAACCGAATGGCATCGCTTAAACTGGTAAAGGCCGTCGGGAGTGATAAAAGTTGTTTTCTCACGGTCCATGTCTTTAGCGGTAATTTGAGAGTACTCGGAGCGAAGGTCGATGGAAGAAAAATATTTTGCGTCGTGAAAGAAATCCAGAGCATCATGTATGCGTGGTGAAGGGTATACGTTCTTTTTCGTGATCTTGTTTAAATGCCGATAATCGACACAAAATCTCCAGTTGTCGTCCTTCTTCTTAACAAGTACAAGTTCTTAACATGTTCTGCCCATAGACCGCAGAAAGGTTCGATGATATTGCGAGAAAGTATTTTGTCGGCCTCCTGTTTGATGATGCGCCGCTCAGCATGGGAAACGTGGTAGGGTTGCCGATGAATGGGACTCGCATCGCCTGTGTCAATTCGATGCTTGACAATGGACGCCTGGCCAAGGGGGTGGTCGCCAAGGTCTAAGATGTCCCAAAAAGATGCAAGGAGGCAACGCTGGTCATTAGATTATTCGGTCGGTAAGTGGGGCGCAATCATCTTGGTTAACACACTTTGGTCTTATAGAGAAATAGGCGAAGTTTTCTCAGCACAAGGCATGCTTTCATAACTTAGAGTGCATATATGGCACTCTGCGAAAGATATACCATGATAGAAGACTTGTGTACATAGGCCGAAGTTAGCTAGTGGTAAGCAGGATGCGTTGTCCGTTATAAGAACGGCAGTGTGAGAAAACGCAACGTTGTGCGAAAGCAGGACGTCAACATTGGGGGACACAATATAAACACCGTCTGGTACAGGTTGGACAGGGAAGACATGTAAGCAACTGTTCGTTGAAAGAGACGCAGGTTTTCTGTGGAAAAGAGCCGGCTTGGAGGGCAACTTTGAGGATCAACAACAGTAGGTACACTACTACAACAGTAGGTACACTACTACAACAGTAGGTACACAACAGTTGCACTATGCCGGCACAGCAGTCTACCAAGGCTGAACGTTTCGACAAAAAGCTATGGCCCAAAATTACGTCGTGAGGGCAATGTTCTAGAACTAAAACGGAACTGATGTATGATGTCCGGCAACGCTGACACGAGCTGAGCATACACCAATTACAGCAGCGTTTCAACCATTGGCAGCACTGAATGTGGGCCAGGAGTAAGAACTTTCTTCAGCCGTGTTCTAAGGTCAGCGTTCATGATAGACACGTGTGTGCCAGTGTCAATGATCGGCGTAGTTCAATGATCGACGTAGTTCACGTCAACATTGATAAGGTTCCGATGTGCTGGCAAGACAAGTAGAGGATTTTGGTCTCGTGTCGGTATTGCAGCATCACCTCCAAGAGGTGCTCCCTTCAGTTTTCCGGAGGGGAGCGCCAGGAGGAGCTTGGGGATGGCAATCGATGAGATGGGGGCAAGCAGGAGAAACGGCATTGCAATGAAAGGGAGCGGCTGCATCGAGGGGGCGAGGAATCGTCAGGCATGAGCAGCTCTGTTTGTGGTGACGAGCTTGAATTCCATGCAGATGGGTGATGGGGTGGAGGGTGAGGCCTCGGAGCAGAGTTGGACCAAGCACGGTAGTGGTGTGAAATCTGGCCTATACGACCGCAACTGAAGCATGTCGGCTGGTCGCCTGGTGAGCGTCATTCAGCCGGGTTGCGATAACGTTGGGTAGCAGAAAAACGTTCGTTGAACGGAACAGTCACGGGTGGCTTTGGTGGGGCGTAGTCTGAACGATGACCGGAGCAGGTATTGTTCAAGCCGGTGCTGGCTGATTCTTGCCTCACGACAGTCCGGATGAGGGAGACGGTGGCGTGATAGCTGTCGGAGTTGGGGCAGAGTGACGGCAGTGGAGCCGCGGCTTTGATTTCCCGGCGGACAATACGGACAACATTACCGGGATTTTCCGTAGAAGGCAGGCGAGGGTCTACGCACGTGGATGTTGCAGCCGTGTTTGGAAGGCGGGCAAACTTTTGGAGAACACGTCGGCTCTTGGCTTCTTCAAAGCGCCGGCTTTCAGAGATGACGTTCTGGACCGTACATAAATTCTTGAACACAAGAAGGTGAAAGGCGCCATCTGCTATGCCCTTAATAACATGGCCAACTTTATCGGCTTCGGACATCTATCTGCGAGTCCACCTTTCGGCACAAAGCAAGCACGTCTGAATGTACGTGATGTAGGATTCGATGCACGTCTGAACCCGACGAGCGATTTCCTTTTGGGCCGCGCGTTGACTTTCCACAGGCCTGCCGAATAGTTACCGGAGCTTTTGCTTGCATAACTTCCAGCTGATCAGCTCTTTTTCGTGCGTTTCATAGCAGACCTTTGCGGTGGCTCTGAGATAAAAAATTATGTTGGCTAGCTGGAGCATTGGGTCCCATCGCATACGTACACCCACTCGCTCGTATGACTTCAGCCGTGCTTTTTCGTCAACGCCATCGGTGCCAGAAAACGTACCTGGATCTCTTGGGGGCTCCAAGATGAAAGTTGACGGGCCGTTTGGAGAACGCACGTAAGTAGTTGGAAAGGGCACGGTAAACGGGGAAGGGTTGGTATTGTTCACCTCAGTCGCCATGAAAGAGGCAACTAGGCGCCCGCTACGAAGCTTCGCCTTGCATGAAGTGAGTACTTAGCACCTCCACTAAAGATGTTACGGGGAGAATGATTTTACTGGAAAGACACACAGAATAAAGTTGGTGATGGAGAAGAATATGAAGCTACTTATTGCAAAAACAATGATTACGGGGCTTCAGGTACTCGCTTGAAGCAGCCATATGAGTGTGGTGAAACGGAAAAGTGTGTTTATAAGAAGTTAGGGTTCTAGCCATGGAGAAGACCTAAATGCCTCTCGTTAGAAAACTTACAAGACCTACGCCGTGATATCGGGGATCGAAACTTGAACTAAAGGCTCACTGAAGCATATATACTACGCTGTGATTGCGAAGTGTCTTTTGTGGAAAGCTTATACTTACGTGAACTTACGTTTTCGGTACAAATCACTCGATTCGCGGTTATTGAAAATAAAGTAGCCACAATAAAGTTAAATTACGAGGTATGTTTGCTTTTCGAAGTTAAAAAGTATGAGGCCACGTTTACATGTGTCGCAGCTTCCTCGAGAAAATAAAGAGTGCAAAACTTGCGGGCAAACTGTAACATTAGTGAAACCGTAATTTTTGCACGGACGTAATAATTGTTTTCGCCGTTTTGCACATGCAAGCAAACGTAATTACTGAGCCCTCGAACTTCGAGAATTTCACTGCTGAACGGGCCACTCACGTCATGGAGCTACATGAACTTATGAACTCATAACGCAGTGGGGTCGTGCTGGTACACTGGGACGAACGTGTCCGAATCCTTCGGTCAAACAAAGTTACACTTTCTCTCTCTCTCTCATGGCTACTCCAGACGAAACTTCTCGCAACAATTGGCACTCATGCAGGCTCCAAGCTAATCACAGATGCACCGAACGATTCATTGCCGTTGTCAACTTGATCAGCAACATCTATTCACCCGCAGTTGTCCGATGTAATGCAATCTTTATACTGGGTGTTTAAAAAAATGTGTCCAATTCTTTAGAAATTGCAGAAAAGAGGTATCTGCGCGCTACAAGTGGTGTTGCCTTCCTGTGGCACAAGGCATCTTCAGATGAGTACAAACATTAATTACGGCACTAACATAGAAATTAACACAATCAACGTTTTGACAAGTAGTAATAAACGGTCGAGTTAATTGGGCGAATTCAAGCCCTTCCTATGAATCGTCCATAGCCACTTTGAAGTTTTGGGAAAGCGGTCACTGGTAATCACTGCAGAGTGATGCGCTCTGAACAATTTAACTGGTGAAACCGAAACCGATGCACCAAACAGCACATCTACCACTCAGTTCTACAACACCGTCAAAGACGACACTTTTTCTCTCGCATTGGGGGAGAAGAATAAGCGAGCGTCCAATTGGCGGCCTCGAAGCGAAGTGTCTAAATTGACGGTTGATAACGGCGAGGAAAACAGTGTCGGGAAATTTTGGAAAAGAGCATTTCCAGAATTTCAAAGTGGCTATGGCATATTCGTATAGGAAGGGCTTGAATTCGCCCATTTGACTAGACCGGCTATCACCATTGTGTTAATTTGTGTTAATTTTGATAATTATCGCCGTAATGAACGTTTGTACGCATCTGAAGGTGCCCTCTTCCACAACGCCGCAAGTAGCATGCAGATACTTCATTTCTGTGATTTTTAAAGAATATTGGACACATTTCTTGAAACACCTTGTATTGGCTATCATTCCACTGGTGCGGCCTTGAACTTACTTGAGTGCGATCTTTTCCAAGAAGGCAGTTGACCCCGGTAGCTCGACAGTGAGCTCGCAATTGCTGAGCGCCACGTTGAGCGGGTTTTTCATCGTCAGCTTATACGCCAGAGCTCCCACGGGAGTCTCCTTGCGTGAGACCTGTTTTTGGACAAATGGACAAAACGCTCGTCGCTCGATTCCCATGCGCACTCTGCCGCGAAACACCTACTCACAAATGACACGTTTTCTTTTCGCTGAAGTGTTGCTGATGTGCTAAATATAAGCGCATGAGTATTTAGCACACCATTATCATGCAAGCTAATTGCTATCAGTACTTCCTGAAACACACGCTAAGAAATTTACACCGCTAAAACTATTTTAAAGCTCCAATTACCTTTTTCCGGAGGGAAGATATTGGACACTAGCCAGGACAATCGATGCCAAACTTCTTTTAAAATTTTTGCTGACCAGTGCCGTTAAGGCGTTAGTGTGAACATTGAAGTCAAGCGTTTCACATATTGAGCTGTTTTACAGAGACAGGAAAAGGAAAAAAAAAAAAGCTACGAAAGCTTGCTAGCTAGGTCAAGTATTACGCACTCAGATGTCGAAATTCTCAAAGTGCAAAAAAACATACGGAAGTGAGAAGTGATGAAGACCTAATGGGCGTGATTAAACTTCTGAACATAACCTGATGTTTCGACGAGTGAGAAGAGAGATATGCGATTCAATATGTGGAGTTTAACGTCCTAAAACCCCCATATGATTATTAGAGACGCCGTAGTAAAGGGCTCCGGAAATTTCGACCACCTGGGATTCTTTAACATGCTCGCAAATTCGAGCACCCGGGTCTGCAGCATTTTCGCCTCCATCGAAAATGCAGCCGCTGCAGCCAGGATTCGATCCCGCGACCTGTGGGTCAGCAGCCGGCTACCTTAGCCACTAGACCACCACGGCGGGGCAAATGAGATATACGAACATTGTAAACTACTACAGCCAAGAAGCTTTCATTTGCGTGAACTACGAGAACACATAGTGCATGCAGCCGTAGACGTGCTTTTTGGCAATGAATAAATTGAATACGAAATTATTTGTTCATTTACCGTCATCTCCCAAATATAAAGTTTAGACCACATTTATATGCTTTCAGGTAGTAAGCGACGCATGATTTTGGGAGAATGTCTTAGATTTCGACATCCTTTGTGCAACAAGGTAGCCACATGAAACAGAAATGGAAATGCAAAAAAAAAAAAACGAGCAAATGTTATCGCCCCCACTTGCCTGAATCTCCAGCTGGGGCATATGGACAGCCAAGTTGCTTCTGGCAGTGGTAAAATCATTTCCGTATGTGGCGACAGCCTCCAAGAGAATCATACCTTCAGGGCACAGCTTGGACACGTAGCATTCGGGTGAGATGAGTAGCTCCAGCGCGTCAGCTACGTACAAAACACAGTAGTGCTGACACTTAAACTCCGCACGCCGTACTGAGTATATAGCGAGCAGTATAACTCGCGTAGTCGTTCAGCCACAATGAAGATGTGTAAGGTATTTATTTCCTTCTTCATTCATTTTTATACTCTCAGGGAACGAAGCCATCGGAAATAGGAGTGGTGTTACAAAATCTCTTTTTTTTGAGGCGGTGAGGTCATGGCATAATTGTTAGGGATATAGGTTGGTAATTAAGCAAGCTATGACCGTCACCCTAATTACACAAATGAACCATTTTCGAGCCAAACTAATTGTGGGTCTTGGTGTGATGGGAAGGAAGCACAACCTATTATTCACAGTATGGAAGTTGATTTTAGAATATCACGCAGTTGAATAGTCGCGAGACTTTAATGCACAGGACAAGTGACGAGAGAACGCCAACGCGAGAGAAAAAAAAAGGTTTGAAAAGCAAAAACTGCGATATGATTATGAGGGACGCCGTACTGGTGTGGAAGACTCCAGATTGATTTCGGCTACCTGAAGTGCTGTAAACTCAAATACATGGGCGTTTTCGCATGCATCGTAACGCAGCTGCTGTGGCCGAGAATCGAACCAATGTCCTCGACTGTTCGGGCGTAAGCTGAACACCCGGATAAGTTACCAAAAAAGTGTCCTATACCGAAGAATGAGTTAAAATATTCCACCTCTCTAAACTTCATGTTATCTTAGAATAAAAATAAAAGGAGTGTGTACGCTTTTTCTGTGCACAGTTTTGTGACATTGAAAAATATAATTTCACAAACACATTGCTGCAACCGTATTGATGTTTTAAGGATGGCGTGTTGGATCACTTTATTGAGAAAACAACTTTTTTTAAACTTCGAAAACCTGTCCATAGAGATAGAAATTTGAGGTATCAAATATATTGTAGGCATCTATTATGCGCTTCATCCTCATCTGAACAGCAGTTAATCATCATCATATGTTCTGGCTGACAATCATCATCTTCTTGGAACGTGCGCTTCTTTGTCGGGTCCGCTGCGCTTGTTCATTCCCGAGTTCACGACCAATAAACCTCGTTACAACCGAGTCGTCATAATATTTATGTCAATTTGTTTTGCGTATAAAGCTTAACAGTGAAAAATGTCTGATTTAGAGAAGTGAGTCTGATAAGTGAGCCGGGAAAGGAAGACACGAAACAAGGAGACCTTCTACCCTGTTGTGATACACCGGATTCTCCGGCCCCTGTTCTTTTTTTGTGCAGTGGTTACCCGGTAAGATAAATGCTTTTTCTACAAGGAAATATATAAAGACTCACGCAGACGTAGACAAGAGAGAGAGAGAATAAGGAGAAAGGCGGGAGGTTATAACCAGGGCTGAGCCCCGGTAGGCTACTCTGCACTGGGCAAGGGGGAAGGAAAGTTATTGTGGAGGAAAGAAAAGTCACTGACTGGGTTCTACGCGTAACAGTTTCACGCTTCACATCACAAACGATGAATCAGACCGATGTCCTTGAAGAAACGCAACAGTGCTTTCGTTGCCTTTCGGAGCTGGGATGGGCAGCGCCATGGTCCCAATACTTTCGCGACTGTAAAATCACTTCAGTCTAGTTGATTTAGAACAGTGCAGACGAGAATCTTCTAGTTTGCGCATGCCGGGGCAGTAACACAAAAGGTTTTCAATAGTCTCATCGACGGCATAGACAAGATGGCTGCTTACCCCTATAAGGTATGCTTATGATATGCATATACGGGATCAGTAATATCGCTGCATCGTATTCAGCGAACAGAATCTAGAACCCCCTTCTCGCGTATTTTATGATGACACTTAAACGCAGGGAAAAATTCCCTTGTTGCGGATGGTATATATAGGATTATGCTTACATGAGCCCGCTTGCAGGCAAAAGTCCCGCTGGGCGCTGACGAGTGCGTTGGGTCTGACGTTACTGTATGGTGCCGAGTAGGCGGTAAGCGCTAGACCCACGCGGTGCTCCTCCAGGTCGTTGTTGGTGATCGTGCAGAGAACCCGTCCCGACTGGCCGACGGGCACCAGTTTCTCGTGCTCCAGCCGCACCTGAATCAGGTCCGTTGTGGCGCCACGAGGCTGTGCCGCTGCGACGGCGAACCACAGATTCACTCAATGGGTGTGCAATCGTGTGTTGAGCATGCTAGCCGCTCAGCGGGTCTACTCTTTAGCCTTGATTATTATATTTGTACACATGAGAAATAAAAAAAAAGTGCATGGTATGCTAGCGTCGCTTATAGCGTGCGTGAGTGAAGCTGCAAGGTTTAGGTAAAATATTGCCTAATAGCTGAGTCCAAGGAGTAATAAAAAAGGGGGATCAAGCAAATGTCGGTTGTTTCAGACGCTCACGTGTGCGTGCGCTTATCTCAGAGTGGGGGGAATCGTACGCCTTGGGCTTTCACCGGAACGATTCTGCTGTAGTTACCGTACGCACGAAGATCACTGCACTCGCTAAAAGGTGCGCTTTTCAGACACAGCGAAGTAACAACTCAGACACTTATTCGCGTTCATCTGTACCTGTGAGTACGTTTCGTGCTTCATTTGTGCGTGAGCAACGTGGAGCATGTTTCCATCTGCTTTCCATATTTCGCGTGATATTTCAATTTGTTGCTATCGCATTCATTGCTTCGCCTTTGAGGCAAAGCTGTGACTTTTTTTCTGTCTTGTCTTTCCTGCTGGTTAACATCGCAAATCAGGCACCAACTTGCCCGAACAAGATGACTTGGATGATGCATTATTTACACGATGATGAAATTGTTTAGACTAATTCTTTAAATAAATGCAGAAAAACCACTAGTAAAGCTGGGATTATGCAGTAGACTTTTGTTGATTCTATGACTTTTACTAATCATCACCTGGTCCTTTGTACGTGTGGGTGATGTCGTCGGGTTGCAGTCGGCCGCCATTTGGGTTAAATTTCTCTGTTAGAATCAGTCGGCCACACCTGAAAAAGGGCTACATGTTAAAGTAAATTCAGGCTTTAATTTTCTGTGCACCAGCTAGGGTGTTATATAGTAAATATGAAGACGCAGAAGCCACAGATCAATGCTGTGCTAACCAGGGTGCAGCTGCTTTGTTATATATTCCTTCACATAATATATAGCAACACCACTCATGTAACAGAAGGAATGTATATATTAGTAACCCAGAAGATTGCTCTTTCTGTGAGCACCACTGCGAAGTGTTCTCACTTTGCGCCCCTGTATGCAGGCAAATGTTATGAAAAAGCTTTATATTCGCTTTTGAGGTTTTGAGCATGATGTTACAAGCGAATTCCCATATACAAACCTCAATAGCATGCTTAGTACAGCAAGCCTACGTGTGGGAGAACGTATAGAAAATGAATGATACAATCATAACCTAACTATTCTTTGTTACGATAGGTATTACAGTTAACGAGCCTAACCATTTGTCATCGTACTAGGGAGGGGATGGCGTCGCTGTTTTCGCTGTTTTGCGTGAGTGTAATCAAAACGAATATGTCATTTTTTTTCTAGCCGGCAAGATATACTTGCATGTTGTTTTTCTCGTAGACCAGTTTCCACCCTTTGGGGTGCGAAGGATCCTTCTTGTGATACCTGTAGACCGCCTTCACACTCGCGCTTAGGTACTTGCCGTCATGCTTCAAGTCGGTTCTGTTCTCTCGTATAGCCTTCACTGGGTAGGGCCCAACTTTATACATTCCTGCAAAGATGGATCGTTCATTGCTTCCTTCAAGTGAAAAAACTGAGCACTCGTAAAAGAAAAAGAAACACACATGTAAAATGGATCTAAGCGATCTAGTTGCCGTCAAGCGACACTGAGTGTCAGGGCTAAGTGTTATCATTATTCTGTTTGCTGGGTTGGTATGCCACATTCTTCTGAAGTTCTCGACATGGCACCGTATTTTAGTGGCCAAGGTTTCGTGATGTTAAGGTCAAGGTCGCGGGTCAGATTCTTGGCCGCGGTGACCATATTTTGATAGCGACGTAGTGCGAAAACATCCGGGCATACTTACATTAGGGGGCAGGTCAAAGAACGCCAGGTGACCGAACTTAATCTGGAGTCCACCCAGAACAGTGGCTTGCCTCGTAATCGTATCGCCCTTTTGACATGTAAAGCTAGCAAGTTTCTCCACTTGAAGTTCTACGACTGTTAAGCAAATTTGTACACGCGCCCACGGAACTTTGAGTACTTGAGCAATCCGCGAAAACCATTTTCACCTTGTGCAGCCAAAGCAGATACAGGTGCCATAACGCAGTTGCTCACCGAATATTTATGTCACATGTAAGTTCCTTTACTCGTGCCCTCTAGGTACTTCACTTCTTCCAGCAGGAAGTCTCAACCTACGCCACGAAGCAATGTGTGCATGTACACCCGTGAGCAAAAGTGTACGGACCACGGGAGCGCGTGGTGAAAATCTCGTATGCGCCGTCTGCTGGCGAGAGTGCTGCTCTGGCGAACACCCTAGCCAGGGCAATCTTCTCGACAGTAGACGGCGTGCCTCTCGAAGGTGCATGTAATTTCGTCACGCGCTCCCCGTGAATGTATACATGTTGAAACAGCGTTTTTGCGCGAACAATGCAAATCTCCGAAAGAAGATGCGCATGCGTTCATAACGAACGCATCAAGTGTTAGACGGCACCTTCGCTGACAATTTGGGGCGTACTGTCCACAGCTTGCCATCCTCCGTAGCCTGTCGGTAGGTCCGGACGTGCCATCCACGCCTCGGTCCACACGTGGAAATTCCTAGAGAGAAATAAACGGTTCTATCGTTCAGCCGATGATTGCGGGTCATGGATGTGGACACATCTTACCTCTTATACATCCAACGATGCATCCACACCTTTGCGCGCCCGGTATTTTTACAGGTTATCGACAACATTGATTGGTCCCATTTCAGATGAAAAGTGAATAGCTAAAGCACTGGGCAAGATTCCGGTCGCGTCCTTGCAATTTCGCGGTTGTGTTTAATAATAATAATAATAATAATAATAATTGGGTTATACGTTGATAGGTTGCATCAGGCGCACACCCTCCACACTCTATAACGCGTATCCAAGCAATGTATCTTGTTTCTATAAGTCCTATCAGCTAGGCTCGGCGCATTCGTCAACGCTTCATAGCCGCGCACTTAATCTGCTGCAGAATTTCAGTTAAATTTAAATTAACTTATAAACGAAGCCTGCTCTAAATGCTTATTTGCACAAATCGACTGACAGAGACAAACGGACGTTTGCTCGATCACTCACCATTCCATGTCGGCTCCTTCAATGGCCTTGTTCTTTTCGTCAAAGTAGAAGTCTAGCGACATGTCGTCTCCTTCGACGTGGGCCGAAGGGAAGTTGCTCACACTGCGACTCGGTATGCCCAGCGCCCGCAGTACTGCGTCACAGATGTTAACGCTGTGGTGTTGCAGCCACAAAAAAAAAACTGTGCAAAACTGCGCAAAACAGCCTAGACAGTTATGCGCAGATAATATTTAATGCCTACTCGAAACGAAAATGAATTTACATGGTATGATTTCTCACGTAAAACACTCGTATTTTTTTCGTCTTCCGCGTGTACGCGGAAGACGCAAAAACGTGAGATGCAGTGATAAGACGTGAGGTGCAGTGATAAAATAAGTAAGCGTAACGTGCCTGTACGGCACATTTAAATGCAAAGACACATTTTAAAATTGGCTATTTTGAATCCCCTAAATTTGCGAACTTGTGGATTCATACCGTCTCTGTTAGCGTATGTGACTGCACGGCTTTTTCTTTTTTTTTTTTTGCGTGGCGGACGTTCTAGACTAAACAGCGGCAAATGCTGTTTGGCGCTACTGTACTTGTCAGAGCGTCTGCAACAGCCTGCTTGTCTTCCTTGCTGTTGGATGCACTCTAAATACTTCCTAACGCTAGATCGTGAAAAACCAATTTTCAATAGTTTTATTCCCAGATAATATTAGGAGTAGGGCATATTATTGTCATACGTTCGTCTATTTCAGCGCCCCTATATTCCCGATTCATGATTAAACAGCAG
This sequence comes from Rhipicephalus annulatus, assembly GCA_013436015.1. Classification (NCBI taxonomy): domain Eukaryota; kingdom Metazoa; phylum Arthropoda; class Arachnida; order Ixodida; family Ixodidae; genus Rhipicephalus; species Rhipicephalus annulatus. The sequence continues at coordinate 685,664 of WOVY01000585.1, forward strand.
ACGAAAAATGTCTTGCTCCAAGAGCGATCGCGACAGGTTACATAGGTAAGTACCAGACTATGAACTGAGGCTTCGAAAACAGTGCGGCTCACTGATGGGGAAATTCCACGATTATCAACGCTTGTATAAGAACAGTTAAAATGACAAAAAAAGGAATCTCTTGTAAGCTCTGTAATATATTGCTGTCACTGAGCGCTGCCTTTTAGGGGTGACACTCCAGGCTAGCCTTGTGCGGCGATGTACCAGCATCCACATTCGTATCACAACACCTGCTACACAGGCGTGAAAAAACAAAAAAAACATGCGCCGCCCGTCCGTCCTTTATACTAACCGGCGACTTCAATGTAGACATTGGGGACCTTAGAATTCAGCTTAGCCGACTAATCATCATTCACTTCGTGGTGATGTGTGGACTTTTTTTCTTGGACATTTAAATTATAATAAGTCAAGACAAGCATGAAGTGTGATAAAAAAAACCCGATAATTTTTGCTTTTGTTGACTTAGTCAAAAGTACTGTGATTTATTGGTGTAGCAGTGCATTTCGCAGTGAGAAGGCCCACTGTATATCGCCAGAAGGAAGGAAGAAAACTAGTAGGGCCTAATAACCCTGTCACACGGGCACCCGCGAAGACCGTTTAACTCCCTCGTCCTTACGACAACGAAGATGCGGTCCGTGTCACACGGCCACCCTTACCCAAACGAAGGTAAACGGAGCGTTTCGCAAAGGACGTTCAACGATCTCCCTTCGCAGCGAAACGAGGTACTCTCGTCCCCAGCAGTCTAGAGGTCAGAGAAAAATTTCGAGCACTAAGTGGCCGCAGTGAAAGAATAATACATTTTGGCAATTTTAAACGTTATTTCGTTGCAGTACTCATTCACAACGCGTGTTTGTTTACATATATTTACGCCCGCCAGAGTTCACTTACTCTCAACACCGATGCTCTACACTCCGTGCCTCGCGAGTCGGGCCGGCCGGCGCCATTGAAAAATATTTCGTCCATGCGTGTGGTTGTGGTCATCGCTGTGTCACTCATGGCTGAAGAACACAAAATGTGCGCTCACGAGGCAAGGAAGCACAAGAACTTTCGTACACAAACATGAACACAGGCAACAAAACAACTAAAAGCACAATGGGGCCAGCGTCACTAGCAGCATCGCTACATTTAGCGAATTCGTTTTTCTTTGAAAATATTTTTATGGTTTGTTAGCCTCTTACCTCCTTAATGGTGGTTTTTTGTAAAAACCCTAGAACGAGGATTCACAAAAAAATCAATAGAGATGAAATTAAAATACTTTTCCAAAAATCAAACAGCGCCAGCTGAGCCCCCTCGCGCCAACTGTTACAACCTTTTCATTGCAGCGTGACACTGCCACAACTCCTTTTCCGTCGAACCACCTAGGGGAGATTTACGTTGACGGTGTTCAATGGAGTTTAGTGGTGGCCGTGTGACAGGGGTATTAGACGGCACTACGGAAATCCGTGTTGGCGAAGCTTTCATCATCTAGCAAGGCTAGATAACGCAACAGGATATTTTTAAGGCTTCTCCTTGTAGAAATGCACCGCATGCATGTTGTATACGGTGAAAAATATTTAACGAACTTCGATAATTACGTGCTCATAAGCTTCAGTTCCCTTCCTAACACTGCCGTACACTTCTCCTTATTCCTCACACCTCCCGCTGTGAAACATGTGGCGGTGTTTTCCATCGATGTTGCAAGGACAGTGGTGCGAGGCAAGTGGCAGTGGTGAGGCTGGTCAATAGTCGCCCATTTTATTCGAGTGTCTGTGGGATGAAATAAATTGGTGTGCGGGCATGTGTGACACACTCTGCACATAAAGGTTCCCTTTAATAGAGGTACCATTCAGTACATCGCTACTCGCGCTCAGCCAAATGACGATGTATGATACCGAAAGCGCGAACAGATGCAGCAAGTATATACGACAGCATTATTTGTCAGTGTTGCAGATAAGCACGTAGACTGATATTGATTTGGAAGTGTTCGCATCGAGGCATCGTGAGGAGCCTATCGCTTAGTGATTAGTGCCGCACTTCACGTTCAAAGCGCATCCTTCATGACTTTTCGCCCTGATGCATCTGTAGGACAATGCATTATTGCTTCCCGGCTGTTCCCTCGACCTCTGTCTTCTAATGACTATGACAGAGCAAGTGTTAACGCTCCCGATGTTTTTCTAAGTACAGAGGCTTACCGAACTTGGCAGCGTGGTTATTCACTATCGTAGTAATAGTATCTGGAGTTTTACCTGCTGATATCACGATGTGGTTATGATAGACGTCCTAGTGGAGGGCTCACAAAAAACCGACCATCCGGTGTTTAGGGTGCAGTGACATCGCACAGTGTACACGGGCCTTTACCATTTCGCCTCCAATGAAATGCGACCACCTCGGCCGGGATCGAACCCGCAACCTTTGTTTCAGCAGCCGAAATTCTCAGCCACTGAGCTACTGAGACGGACTACTCACGTTTCCTCGGGATGCAGAAGAAAATTCACGGTAAGCATCTAATATTTTGCATGCGCGTGACACTGGGATGATTTAACTGAAGCTGCGCAAATTACTCCGCTTCGCATGCTATGGGGGACATTCTGCCGGCTTGCTTACCAGTGACCAGGGCAGAGGCGAACACGAAGCACTGTCCGTACTTGACGCTGTTTCCTCCGCTTTCCATGTACTTGTTGAGGATGGGCATGGTCGAGCTCCAGACGCTCGGACTGGTGCCAGCGCTGTAATCGTCTGACCAACGACCAATAAGTAGGCCCTGGTCGTCTTGCACGTTGATCTGGAAGTACGAATCTTCTAAATTGGGAGTTTTAAAAAAGCGTATGAAGCACGCGCAGGGGCGTAAAACGCTAACGCAGAGCTTTGCGCACGCTATTGTAAAGCTGCCTATAGTATCGCGAAATTCTGAATGATTATCAGGCTGTGATTTCAAGCAGATAATGTAATTAACATACAGTTTTCTAGTTATTTAGCTGTGGTGTTGCGCTTTCGTTATTCAGACCCTTCGGGTACAAATAACTCACACATCGGTGAACTGAAAATCTCAGCAAGGTTGTTGTATATTTAGGACACGATGGCTCACATGCATCTGAAGCCAAAGTTGCTGCGCACCAAAACTACAAGCACTTTTGGGCTGATGAGGTTTTGATAGTGACAACGCTTAAGCGACGCGTGACGTGGGCCATCAGAGGCTATAATATCAGGGGTTTTTAGCAAGCTACGGAACCACGTTACGGAAAGGCGGCAATACGGAAACGGCTGATGAGTGCGCATGCGCTGCTATTGTGCGCGCATACGGAAAGAAGCCGTGCCGTATATCCGTAACAGCTAAAAACCTCTATTGTGAGAACAATTTCTGCAATCGGGGTTCACTGTGACTCTGAAGAAAAAAAAAGAAAAAAAGAGTTCAAGATGCAAAGTCCATAATGCGAAATACTTCACAGCCCAACCTGTCTCACGCTGCGTGCAAAAGTATCAGCCGTTACACTTTTCGCTTCACATTCTATTATATTTGTTTAGCTACATTGGAGAAGCTGGTGCCTTTGTTACACTTCCATTCAGCAGTGACAATTCCGTGCTAGAAACGTAGAAAAGTAAGAAAGTCAAAAAGACGTACTAAGCGCAGCCAGATGCACTCACCGCAGCGCACAGTGCGCGCACCAGACTGACGCAGTCGGACCGCTGCACTCCGTCGGCGACCACTGCCTTGAGGAGAAACTCTATCGTAGCCAGCGTGACTTTCTCGAACTGCACGAGTTGAGAGCGGGGGGTCGTATTCCCACACGCGTTCACCAGTGAGCGCGCCGGAAACTGGCAACGGTACTCTTCGCGAAACCTTTTACGTCAAATAAGCGCGTGTGCTGCTTTAAAAAGACATGAAAAATAACAAACGTTACTTAGTGAGTCCGTGCGAAATTAACAACAAATGCTCACCTTGATCAGCATTTCTTCGAAATTTAATGCGCACTCTGTTCAGAGAAAAAAACTGGATTATCAGCTTAAACGAGAAGCGGCAAACGGACGGAAAGCAGAAAATTTAGCGCGCAAATGTCTTGGTCAGTACGGTCGAGAGTTTTGTCATGAATTTTGTGGTGTTTTCACGTTCCCAAACGTTTTTAAGTTGTCTCAAAGTTCCAAAATCGCAACCATGTCAATATTAATTTTCAGAAAAGGCAAAGTGCCTTTCCCGCTGGCCATTGTGGCTGTCGGGATATAGTCTCAGTACCTGGCCGTAGTTCCACTCCCTTTGGCCAAAGTTCTTTTCAGAGCCGTAGTAATACGCTCCAGTCTCCTTCATGGTGTAGAAGTTTCGTTCTGCTTCGTCCTTCAGGTACACGGGGTCCTCTGCAAGCAGTAAGTTTCAGCTTTAGTGGTAGCCTCTTTGTGGTATTGATGATGACGATGACGACGACGATGAGGATGATGATGAGGATGATGATGTGATTAAAACTTTATTTTGACTCTAGAGAAGACGCAGGGAAGACCTCGCACCATCCGGCTAATCCCACGTAGGCACCGTCATGCCGAGCTTGGCGGCCCGTTCATTTTATTCACACCATTTTCATTTCCAACGCTTTTACAAAGGAGGCATCGTTCGTCCTCCACCATTTTTACTACTGAATAAGTAGATATTCTAGAAAAATGCCTACGAGTCGGACAGTACCTGGTAGCCATGGATTGCAGATGATGTAAATGGGCGTCTTCGCAGGGGTCGCACTTCCGTCGCCTAAGCGGAACGACAGCGACCAACGACCCACAGGGGCCTTGGCCGGAGTGCGGAATTTGAGAAGCATTATGTCGTTGTTGTGGAAGTTCACTGACATGGTCCAGCGATCGACCGTCTCGTGCGCTTTCCCTTCTTGGTCGACCGCGTGAGGAGCAGTGAGCGTCACCAGGGTGCCGTCGCTCTCTGAAGGACTAGCTCCTACGATGCCAGGGAAAGAGAGGGAGAAAGAGAGAGAACCATCGCACAGTATTGCGTCTCATTTATGCGTTTCCATAGCACGCACGTGGCACACATACTTGCCCTCGAAGTTTTTTACTTTGAGTGAAGGAATATACATTGGTAAATTGGAGTTGGGTGAAATATCCACCTAGAGCCCACTTAAACGGCAGCTGGGGCTGTAATAAAGCTTCTTTCGTCTTCAAGAGATAGCGCGATGTGCTTCAATAGCATATATGCTTTAAACATCTTCGTTCTAAAGTAAAGATGTATGCATTGCGGTGCATAATAATTAAATGATCTTTCTGTTAATCACGCAAGTGTTTTAGGTTTGTGTTCCTTCGGTGATGGGAGCCATATATTAAGTATCGCATGCAATTGTTCATGAAAAAATTGTGTGACATCCATACGTTTTTTTGCGTCAGTTTTCAAATGGCTGAAGTTACTTAAGTTCAAGAATGTAAAATTTATTACTTATTGGTCTAATAAATGTTTTTTCTCGCTTTGTATCTAGTTCACCACATATTCTGCTATTTGACACGCAATTTTAACATTTTGATAATTCAACACTTAAAATGTTAACAATTTTAACAGTTAATTAGAAAAATAAACAATGAAGATAAAACATTGGGTGTGGATTTTAGGGATCTGACTGACGGAAAAAAGGTCCTCATTATTAGTCAATCTAAAAGAATGAATTGATTTGATATATTACCTAACTTGAAGATGGCTTGCAGTGGCACGTTTCCCAGCTCGAAGAACTGGTTGAAGCGTATTCCAACTTTGAACACATTTCCCCTTCGGAGAACGGCGAAGGGATACTCTCCGTAGACGGCCTTGTATGCCTCCGTATGGTTGGTCTTTGCGTTTTGTTTTTCGTGCATGTTGATTTCCACAATCTCGGGAGGTCCTTCAAAATCAAACACAAAAAGAAAACTAAAACGGAAACGAAAATTTTGTGCAAAAAATTGTACCCCTGAAGGAACAGCTTGCATTTCTTCAATGAGACAAGAACTGAAACGTCTGATCAAGCAGTCCAAGGATCGGTTTTTCAATGTGACATTGACGAAATAGTTGAAGGAAGCCCCCTCAAGGTTTTGGCGCTTTATAACTCCCCCAGCAAGCTCTCTGAGGCCACCTGAAATTACTCAACAACGTGTTGATCATTTCAACTCTTTTTTTGCTTCTGTGTTTACTCATGATAATGGCATTTTGCCCGAGTTTTCTACGTCACCATTGCAGCGGCCGATCGATGATGTGGTAATTAGCGAAGAAGGTGTCCTAAATCTTTTACTTAATATAAATACAAGAAAAACCCCCGGCCCTGATGGTATACCAAACGAATTTCTGTACAGATAAGCTGAATGGGCGGCTCGCTTCCTTACAAAAATATTTCAGTCGTCCCTGCGCAGTGGCTCTTTCCCACTAGCGTGGAAGCAGGCTAAAATTACCCCTGTTCACAAAAGTGGCTCCTCTCGGGACGAGCGCAACTACCGTCTTATTTCGCTTATCAGTACATGTTCAAAGATACTCGAGCACATTATTAACAAACACCTGATGTCCTATCTTGATACGCACAATCTATTATTTTCGAAGCAGCATGGCTTCCGCCGAGGCTTATCTACAACAACACAGTTAATCGAATTTGTTCATGATCTTTCAAAAACAATCAATTTGCGTGGTCAAACTGATGTGGTATATTTGGATTTCGCAAAGGCATTTGATAAAGTGTCGCACTCAAAGCTCCTGTTTAAAATTGACAAAACGTTTCAAAATAATCATTTGACAAAATGGTTTTCATCCTATCTCAGCTGCCGTCAGCAGTTTGTTCAAATAAAAAATAAACAGTCTAGAGCAGTTGCAGTGAATTCCGG